>OY365794.1:20747133-21947133 GCA_959347355.1 Napeogenes inachia
ATTATATACAAGGCAAATATATAACAGCCCCCCTGGGTTAGAAATAAACTTACCCTAAAAGGTTAAGTTTATGAGAGGGATGTCCGGAGTTTAGGCATTGTTATGCTAGAGGAATCAATATCATTTTCATGAAGGGTTTGAGGTTTTTCAATTTCAGGAATTGTATTACGTTTATATGAAAACATGTGACACTTGCCTGATGTAACAGATTTAAAAATTAAAATTAATATTACAAATATAATGATTAGTGAAATAACAATAGTGGTATAAGAATAATATTCGCCATATAGGACAATATGCGGTTTCTTAATAATGTTATCTAAATCATTAATAATATTATTTGTTTGAATATGTTGTTGAGATGTTATAGAATCAAGGTTAATATTGCTTAAATTTAAAGTAGGTATACGCGATTTAATTTTTAGTAAAAAGTTAGAGTTACAGCAAGAGTCATTTATTAAATTGAGGTTTACTTGAATTGGTGGTAGTTCAATTATTTTTGAATATTTGGGTATTAACCTTGAATCTTTATAGTAAGCTACACAATACATAGGTAATTTTAATATTCCTGTTTCTTTTATTATTATTTCAGTAGTTGTGGATTTTTGGCAGTCTACAGATAACTTAGACGGATTTGTAATAACATAAATCCATTTATTATTAGACAATGGTTGCCAGATTTCTAAATGACCGCTTAAAAAATTGGTTTTACAAATATTAGGTACAGAAGTTAATGCTTTTGAGATAATTTCCGATTCACAGATCGGGGTTGTGGAACTGAAATACACACTTACATTATCACAAATATAATTAGTATTATATATAATTCTACAACTAATTAAACTATCTAACTTACAATAATAAGATCTATCTCTAGTGATTGCTATATATTTAGTTGATGGAATTATAGTGACATAAGTGTTATTAGTAACACTAACCGGATAAGGAATATTATGATATAATTTATAACCTTTTGAACTTACAAGTGGTACTTTTAATACAAATACAATCTTTTCATCATGATAATAAGTGGCTATTTCGGAAACATTTATTAAGGTATATATATTTTCTAGAGATAGACTTACAGGAAATTGATGATAATCAGCTAAAAGTTCTGTAAACAATTGTTTTGGAGTTATAATGGAGGGATATAAGATATTGGCTTTGCTAAACATAATTCCATTTATTATGTCCTCTATTTTAAAAGAGAGAGTTAACAAATTGCTCTCTAACATATTAAGAATACCATTAATCTTTGACTTTAATAACATATTATCAGAGAGTATAGTTAAATTTTGCTGTGCAATAGAAAGAGTATCAATAGCATGATGTAACTGTTGTTCGTTGACAGTTATTTTATTTAAGGTTTCTTTAAAGGAAGATAATGTGGATGTTGTGACAAGAATATTTTGTTTAACTAATTTTGATAATAAAGTTTGGTCATTTTGAATGAGTTTTATAGCGTTACTATATTGAATAGCATCTTCTTCGTCCATAGTACCAAATAAATGTTTGAATATAGTACCTACTCCTCCAAACCAGGCTGATCTTTTGGATCTAGATTCAATTAAATGTGATATGGATTCATAATCACGAATTATATCGTTGTATCTTATTGTTAAGGGTTGGTGTAAGTTAATACATTCTTTATTTGAATACAGGGTACTTTGTCCACATAAAAACTTAGAGCTGCCCATCACATCGTTTAGGTTTTTAATATGGGGTTGTATATATGAAATATCTACGGGAATTATAACATTAAGATATCCATCAATTATTTTTATAGAACCAACGGGATCAAAATATATGCCGAATGTATTTACTGAAGATTCGATGTAGCTTTCTTGTGCAGAAGCCAAGGAACTGCAAAATTAAGAGTATTCTTAGAATAACTTTAACTTAAATCTACTTATAATACTTTTAATTGATAAAATAAATGTAAAAATAAAATAAAAAGAAAATGATTTATGACTTATTTAGGATAATAATCAAGAATCGCGACGACGAGCCAATTTAACTTGATCAAAGTGATGGGTCACGTGTCGTCTATTTATCAACAGGGTTAAACTGTTTCTACCATTTACTTTAATAATTTTGTAAGGTCCTTTCCAAACTGGTGATAAAGCTTTACGCAGACGGAGATGATTTTTTAAGTACACGTAGTCGCCAGCATGATAAGTTACAGTGCGAGTATGAGTATCATAATAATTTTTTGAAGAAGCTTTAGATTTGTTTATATGTTCAATGGCTTTATCTCGCGTAATTTGAAGACGGTGCTGCAACATTCTTATATATTCAGGATACGTAGCGTTTGAGGCGGATTCATAAATTGAATTGGGAAGAACAGCTTTGTGGCCGAAAACCAGCTCATATGGGGTAAAATTAGTCGTTGAGTGAACTGCTGTATTGTATGCTAACATGGCTGTGTAAATATATTGTGGCCAGTTATCCTGGGTTTCAGATATATATGATTTAAGATATTCTTTTAATGTACTATGACTTCGCTCTAGTGCACCTTGTGTTTGGGGATGATAGGGAGACGACCAAAGTTGTTTTATTTTAAGAAATTTACAGGTTTCTTTAAACATTTCTGCTGTAAAGTTTGTACCTTGGTCGGTAAGGATCATTTTAGGGATGCCGAATAAAGAGATGAAATGGATCAAGCAGTCGCTAGTTTCTATAGCGGTAGTACTGCGAATAGGATATGCTACGGAATATTTTGTTAAGTCATCTTGAAGGGTAAGAATATATTTTATTTTGGCTGTACCAGATTCGGGGAGAGGACCAACTATGTCAATGGATACTCTTTCAAAAGGAGCTGAGGAAGTAGTAGTAATTTGCATTGGTGCTCTATTAATTTTCCTGAGAGCTTTATTAGTTTGACATGAAGTGCAGTTTTTTACATAATCTTCTATTTCACTACGCATATTTTTCCAGTAGTATTGTTCTCGGATCTTATTGAACATTCTATTTGAACCAAGATGTCCGGCAATGGGGATATCGTGGTTTTCACGAAGAATTTTTTTTACTTCAGAAGAACTGGGATAATATATTTTATTACGGTAAATGTTAATATGAATACCAGTATCATGGAAAAGGTAAGCTAACATATTATAAATTTTGATGTATGTGTGTTTATCGAAAGGGTTTTTAAAATCGGTAATACTTATTTTATCGACAGTTTCATTGCTAGATATAAGATGATTGCGTATATTTTTAATGGATTCAAAGATGTCATTATAGGAACAGTTATCGAAGTGGTGTACCTTAATGAATAAGAAATGGTAGTTTTTACCGTTATGAACAAATGGTTTAAATGAGAGTAGGGTTCTCTCCGAGTTTATGAATGTTTCGGATTCTGGAGAGTTCAACAGAATATCTTGAACATAAGGGATAGATTCGTCGAGGTCAAGAGATGTGGGTATTACTAGGTTTTTATCTTGACTTTTTAATAAAGTATCATTATGCTCCACAATCGTTGTGTTATATTTTATAGTTGAAGTAGATTTTAGAAATTTAGAGTAGGTATCAGCATGGTCGATTAAGTTTGGACTAGGAAGATTTGTTTCAGGACTTGGATCTTGTAAGTGAGGAATTTGGCTGCTAGTAGTAGGTTGAGGTTCGATATTTGATTCAGGATTTAGATTTGGACCTTCGGTTATGAGTGCTGGAGGAGAGGTAGGATTAGGATTATGAGATAAGCTTTCTATACTTGGTAGATTTAAAGGACTGAAATCAAGAGTTTCCGCATTAAAAGGGCTAATATCTAATGTACCAAGATCAATTAAATCCGTATCAGTTATATTTTCTGGGTATACGGGATTAACAGGATATCGAGAGAGGGCGTCCGCTGCAGAATTTAATTTACCTTTTCGATATATAATTTCATATTCAAATTCTTGAAGTTGGAGACGCTAACGTTGTAATTTACTGCTTGGGTCGGTGTGATTGAAAAGCCACTTTAATGGACGATGGTCTGTAACAATAACAAACTTCCGACCAAACAAATATGGTCTAAAAGTTTTGCAACCCCAAACTATAGCTAATAACTCTTTTTCCGTGGTGCTATAGTTGATTTCACATTTATTTAAAGTCCTGGATGCATAGGCTACAGGATGATCTTTTCCGACTGGCCCTTGAGAAAGAATAGAGGATATCGCGTAGTTTGATGCGTCACAAATGAGGTTAAAGGTTTTGGTAAAGTCTGGGTAAATAAGAACTGGGGCAGTGACCAGTTTATTTTTTAATATTTCAAAGCTTAACTGTTGTTCATTTGTCCAATTAAAAGGAGTATCTTTTTTTTAGGAGTGTTGTAAGAGGTTTGGATAATTTTGAGAACTCTGGGATAAATCGTCTATAGTAAGATATTAAGCCTAAAAAGGATTTTATATCTTTGGAACATTTTGGAATAGGGAATTCTTGAACGGATTTTATTTTATTGGGATCTGGTTTTAAGCCGTTTTCAGTGATAACATGTCCTAGGTAACCAACTTCTTTCCGCAAGAATTCGCATTTGTCAGGTTGTAATTTTAAATTAAATTTACGAAGTTTTTCAAACACTGCAGTTAGATTCTTTATGTGGGTAGGAAGATCATGAGAATATGTGACAATGTCATCTAAATATACGAAACACCTTTCTCCTTGGAGACCCGTAAGGACATTATTCATTAAGCGTTGAAAAGTAGATGGGGCATTCTTTAAACCAAAGGGCATTCTATTAAATTCAAAATGCCCTTGAGGGACGCTAAATGCTGTTTTACAAGCGTCTCGTGGTGCCATCTTAATCTGGTGGAACCCGGAAGCAAGGTCGAGGGTTGAAAAATATTTGGAATTACCCAATTGATCAAGAATTTCCACAATGTTGGGAATAGGATAGGTTTCACCGATGGTATTATCATTTAGTTTTCTATAATCTATCACGACACGCCATTTCTTTTGGCCAGAAGCGTCGATTTTCTTTGGAACAATCCATATTGGGCTAGACCAAGGAGATAAAGAGGGTTGGATAATTTTCTGATCGAGCATCTTTTTAATTTGGGAGTTCACTTCTTGTTTGTGTACTTCTGGAAATCTATAGGATTTCACGTTAATAGGCTGGTCAGAAGATGTTCGAATTTCGTGATGGATACTATCAGTTGAAGTAAGTAAGTCGTCAGGTAAGTGAAATATATCTGAATAATTAGAACACATATCATAAAGGGCTTCACTTTCTTCAGAATTTAAATGTGTGACGCGAAGAAGTTTCAAAACTTCATTAGTTCTATCTAAACATGTTTTATTTGTGTTATATGACTGGCATGATTTATAATCAACTGGAACTATGGTAAGTTGTAAATTGGAATTTAAAGTTACAGGTTTTTCACAAGTATTCAGGATGGTAAGATTTATGCGATTATTTTTTTTTACATGGACTAAACAATTAGCAATAAATAGTGTTTCAGTTATGTGTTGATCAAGGATAAGACCTTCTTTTATTTCAGGGTTAATGACTGAACATTCCACGGTAATTTCAGAGCGAGCTGGTATTTGGTAAGTTGGGTCAGAAAAATTTAGTTTAATTTTATTTTTATCTATATTAAGTATTTGTCGGTTGTAATCAATAGAACATTGAAAGTGAGTAAGTAAATCATTTCCTATTATTCCATCATAAAATAAGTTTATTTGATCAACTACATGAAAGGTAAAAGAAATAGATTCTTTATTAAATATTAGGTTCATATTAAAGTCACCTAGGGTAGGTACCGAGTCTTCAGAACTATCTATACCTTTTAATTTAATTATGTTATTATTGAGTTTCAGGAGTGAGAATTCCTGAACAGCGGATTTCTGAAGGAGACACACAGAAGATCCGGTATCGACAAGTAACGTTAGAGGTTTTTTATTGATAGAAGTTTGAACGAGGATATGAGGTAAGGATATTTTGTTAGGTATACATGCTATTTCATATACTTTTAGGTCACTATTTAGGAGTTGGTTATTCTCATGATCTTTGGATTTAAAATATTGGACACTTGTTTGGGGCTGATTACCCTTGTGGTCCTTGGACTTGGAAGATTGGACGCTTGTTTGGGGCTGGTTACCCGTGTGGTCCTTGGATCTGGAAAATTGGACGCTTGCTTGGGGCTGGTTACCCGTGTGGTCCTTGGATTTGGAAAATTGGACGCTTGCTTGGGGCTGGTTACCCGTGTGGTCCTTGGATTTGGAAGATTGGACGCTTGCTTGGGGCTGATTACCCGTGTGGTCCTTGGTTTCAGATAGGGTGTCATTATCATTGAAGGTAGTAGCTATAGATTGTATTGTGGGCTTCACGAGACACCTCCGTGAGCCCATTATTCGTTTAAATGATTTTTTTCATTGTAATATTCATAATTTTCGACATTACAAGTTGGTTGAGACTCGGGATCTTGACTTATATTTTCGTCAACCACACAGTTAACGCGGGCAGGATAAGGCTTAGGAAGATATTCTTGATTTGGACGTTGTTGAGATTGGGATGTCTGGGGAACCTTGAATTTATTATTGTTATACATACGTTTCCTGCATATTTCGATTGTGTGTCCTGATTTTTTGCAATATCGACAAAATTGATCTTGATTATTTCGGTCAAACTGTCTCGGTGCTACAGATTTTAAATTCCCAGCTGTATTAGAAGGTCTAAACGGATATTGAGATTTTGAATTTTGACGTGGCGGTAATGGGGTATGAAAATTGCGTTTAGCAAATAAATTGAGAATTTTTTCCTCAGACACTGCCATGTTAATAGCTTCGTTTAACGAAGACGGATTTTTGCCTCGAACTAGATTAGATAAGTCAGGTTTTAACCCAAGTAAAAATGTGTGAAGTGCCAAATCTTCTATAGCTGCTGTACGACCAGATAATTCAGATTTCTTTTTATTAGATAGAGTTATTTCTGTTAAGAGCTTTGAAAGACAAGTCTCAACGCGCAGTGCAAATTGATTTACGGGTTCATTATTAAGCTGTCTACATTCCTGTAGATCGGTGAGTAAGTGAGCATAATGTTTTTTCTCGCCGAACTGAGTTTTTAAAAAGCTATTTAGTTGTTCCCAAGAATCAAATTCTTTAATTGAGCAAGCTGTTTCAGCTTTGCCCTGAAGTTGTGACAATATATATTTAAATAGGATTGATTTTTGAGACTCGGAGCCTAAACTAATCGCATTGTCACAGTTTGTTAAAAAGGAATTTAATTTTTCTCGTGTACCATCAAATGGTTTAATAAATTTAAAAAGGGTTCCAATGTCGACAAATTCAGATTTTTCAATTTTTAATTGAGCTTCCCGAGACATTTTAATTTATTCAATGCAGTATATTCACAACAATAAATATAAAAGTATTCGATGTGATAGACGGCCACTAAGGTGGTTTCAAGTTACAGTTCAGAGTTATTCAATAACAAAATATGATAGGATAATTCTAAGAATTGTGTCACAGTAATGTTCAAAGTTATAAATTATTTGCGATGTGAATATTAATTATTTTGACAATAATTACTTAAGATATTAAAATATAGTAGAACACACACGATTACAATTATTTTTCACTGTCACTGAGATAATGTTAATTAAACTTACAGGAACACGCAGGCAATATACTGGAACATGTTTTCTTTTCGGGAACACGATGTATAATGTGATATAAGAAATTTGATTTACACCAAACAATTTAAATAAATAGTCACAGGAATCAAGTCGTAAGGCAGCCTTCTTTTAGGATTTGATTTACGGATGTTTCACTTATAAATTGTATTATCGAGAATATTACGACGATTTCTGTATCGTAGAAATGAGTTCGAGATTTTTATTATTATAATTATTATTGCACTTTTGACACTCGCGATAACTTTTATAATCACTTTATTTAAGAACTTGAACGGAGACGTCCCAAGGATACCTTCACCATCGGTATCCCACCGCTGCCACCAAATTGTTATAAGGTTTCGGAGAAAGCCCTTTTTAAAAAACAATGTTTAATTCACAAAACACTTTATTTGAATTTAATACAATATAAGGACTTAATTAAAAGAGCAAGTGTCACGCGCGGAAGATGGATTCGAACTGAACTATCATCTTAATAAAAATACTATGAGAAATCAAAAGGGCTGACTAGGTGAATATATTAGGCATATTAGGCATTATTATATACAAGGCAAATATATAACAGTACGCTTGCTTTAACTCACCATATAAAGTAAATAAAAATACTGCTTGAGTTGCACAACATTTTGTTACTCACACTGTAAAATGATTTGAATGTGTTCAGTTTTGATGTTACGAATCCGCGAATTGAAATAACACAGCGCTGAAAAATAATAAAAATAAACTTACAAAAAGGCAAATTATATAAATCTTCAGAGCAGGTTCATCTGGCGTCGTAATCGAAGTAGAGTACGAAGCTTGTATAATATAAAAATATTCCGACATTTAAACTCTTACTTTGCTCTTCGAAGTATCTTGAGTGCGTCGTTGAAAGTAAATGCTGACATAATTTTCAGTTCTACAGCGTTTGGATTGCATTTATAACCGTAGGGGGATGAAACTAGATAGATTTTATGATAACAGTGAGCAATAAAAATAGCCTTTATGACGATACGTGGAATGGTTTCGTTTGTTAACTCGTAACGTAAATTACGTCTTCTTTATTGAAATGTTTACGAAAAACTGATTGTGAAAATATGTATCAGTGTTTCTTAAATAAATTTATTTATTTGCGCTCTTTATATTGTGTTATATGTTATATCCAAATTAAAATATGTAAAAACACATTCTGGAGTTTATATTCTCATAATTTAAATTATTTTTATAAAAATAATATTACAAAAAATTGAACATAGATTTAAAAATACAATAATTTAAATAAAAAAAAATGATAAATCGTCAGTCCTTCCACTGTAAGAAGCGGATATTGTAAACCAATTAAAATGATTGATTCGATAAAGGACGCAACAATTGAAATTTATGAAAGTGAGAAAATAATAAATGCCAAAATGATTTTCGTTAAAAACGTAGATCATGCATCGCTGAAACAATTAAATGGATTGATGGAAGCGGGGGTTGTTAATCAAAACTGTCCAGGCATGCAGGCAGTGAAGAATAATGAGGTGTTGTATTCAAATAATAATTAATAATATTATATATATTTTATTTACACAATAATTAACTATTACTAATAATAAATATAAGATTTAAAGTTTCAAATAAAATGCATGTTCATTGGAGCTGTTTTGAGCCGGTGTTGTTTTGGATCAACACGAAATCAATTTATAATAAAAATGTTATGACTACTGCTCGCTTTAATATTTTCGTTCAATACAAGGGTTACAAAATAGGGGATTAGCTGTGTAGCTTTGATGTAACTTAAAATATGAATACCTACAATATAATAAGATTGTCCTACTTTTCATTAAATTAAGATTGATATCATAGTATATCTTATATTAGTAAATCAAGTGAATTAAAAATACTCTAAAACGGGCAAGTTCGAATCTCTGTTCGAGTCGGTATATTTTTCATACATTCATTAAATTATTAATTATCATTAATGTTAACATGGTCATACATGTTTAAAGATATAACAGAAATAAGTATACGATATTTAATCAATGAATTAACATGTACTAATTTTATTATATAAGTTGAAAAAATATTGCAAATTTTCTCAGTCCATTATTTTATTTGATGTAAGTCTCCGATATAACAATACGAAACAACAGCCGGACAACGCTATTATATACATACAGGCCATTCAAACTTAATATAAATTACTGGAAGGGACTATTTAATTATAAATATGTGCTTATGACTGAAGAAGTTATATGAAAGGACGGCTACCGAAAAAACATACATAAAATGGGTGGAAAATGATTATTGAATATGTCTACCTGGCTATATTCTCATAAATTAATCGGAATTTTGCCTGACTAGTTTTGATCCCATTCCGGGTTCCTAATTATGTGACTCGCGGCGTTAACTGATGATGAATAATGTTATTGCAAAGAAGCAATTCTCCACTAAGATGACTTATGGTTTAAGAGAGTCCAAGAAATTGAAATATTGTACAGACCCTAAAAAATTGAAGTCAAGTCCTTACATATGAAATTGGTGTTTTCGTACTGGCCACTTTAATCACAAAGTTCTCCTCTTGGGTAAAGAATTCCAAATTTAAAATTTTGACAGCTATTTATTCATACATTTTTCATCATTCATTAGATTTTTTCTTCTGATTTTTTCGTTTGCGTTACTCAGTTTATAAAATGGAAAATATAAAATATCGCCTTTTTTACGAGTACGAGTTTCACCGTGGTTTCACCAATGATGCGGCAATGACTTGAAGGGTTAATGATGTGTATGACAGTCTTGTTTCAAAAGAAAACACAGTTCGTATTTGGTTCCAACGTTTTCGTTCTGGAAATTTGGACCTGCAGAACAAGCCCCGTGGACGGCCGGAAACCCAAGTTGATAATGAAGAATTGAAGGCTATTGTGGAAGCGGATCCATCGCAAACCACGTTCGAGTTAGTTATAGGGTTAGTGTTACAACTGTTTTAATCCACTTGAAATCGAGGAGATTAAAAAGCTTGAAAGGTGGCTACCTCATGAATTGACTGAAGCAAACCGGCAAACGACTGCTGCGTTACATTACTGAACCGGCACAATAATGAAGGGAATTTAAATTGAATCATAAGTTGTGATAAAAATTGGATTCTCTACCATAATCGGAAGCGCTCATCACAATGGTTGGACCCTGGTCAGCTAGCCAGATCCTGCCCCAAAGTAAATTTACCCGAAAAAAATTACTTGTAAGCGTTTTGTGGACTAGTGTTGATATTGTTATTTACAGTTTTCTCAAATTTGGTGAGACTATTACGGCAGATGTCTATTGTCAGTAATTGCAAACCATGATGGAAAAGCTAGCTGCTAAACAACCTAGGCTGGTCAATCGCTCCACACCACTGCTGCTTCACGACAACGCTAGACCACACACTGCACAACAGAGGGCTACCAAATTAGAAGAGCTTCATTTAAAATGTATAAGACATCCACCGTTCTCCCCGAACCTTGCTCCAACAGATTACCATTTTTTTCGGCTGTTTTTTTTTGGTAAAGGGATCAATGAACTCCATATAAGATGGCAAAAGTGCATGGAAAACAATGGTTAATACTTTGATTAATTATTTAAAAAAAATGACTTTTTGTTTCTCTCATACTAAAAGGCAATTTAATTTGTAAAAACCTAATATATTTGTAGAAGGGTAGGTATATTTGTATTTACAAAAAATAAACCAATCAAAGAATAATGGTAAAAAATAAGAATATCATATTATTATTATTAAAAAAATGTTAAACTAACTAATCGATGTTATTCGAAAAAATAAGTACAGAAAATAAAATATAAGGAATTAAATACTAAATATTTCCGATACAACTATATTTGTCGTTTTCTTAACACCTTTTTCCAACATGAGCTACTAAATCAGTTTGAAATTTTGGTATAACATTTCGAATAATATAATTTAGGTTGTTATAATAATCTTACAAAATCAATAAATTTAAGTTGATAGATACCCTTGGGATATCTATACCCCAAACGCCTGTCAACAAGGCTTACTAAGTGGGTTAGGTAAAATTATCATTGACTTGAGATTAATTTGTGTTTTGATTAATTACAGCTTACAAAAGTAGTTTACCGACCATTTACATATTTATTAAATACGTATAAAATTGAATAATTCAGGTGTTTCTAGAGTTACTTGGTATTAGGGTGGTACTATCCGCGGTTCAGCCAGTACAGGGTATAGTCAATAACCTAAATACCATCTGCTTGACAATTGTCATACACAATAATTACTGTGGAAGTTCAGTTGTGTGTTGTACAATGAAAACGGTGGAAGTATGTTCAAATTTTATTATTTCCCTTCCTTATATTCTTGTTTCCTCAACCCCTCAGCAAAGCAGTTGCTTTGTTATCCTTTAAGGATAAGAAGATGCAAATACTAACAAAACCGTGTTTACAAAAATTATAATTACATACATGGGCGTACCGAGGGGGGAGCAGGGGGGGCGGGGGGAAACTGCCTGGACATCTTATAGCGCTCTACTACCTTCTATTGTAAATTAAAATTGGTATTTTACATTAAAAATTAAAACCATTATGTTTTAAAAATCTAAGAAGGTTTAGAAATGCTTTCTCAGGAAGGGTAGTCGGGGACGAGAAAAGTAGCATTCCCGTCGGGGATCAGAAAAGTAACAGTCCGTTATAGATCTAGGTATGTATTACAAACAAATAAAATTCTCTAGTAAAACTTTTAGCAAACACTTTAAAGTCTTTGCTCTTTCACTGTTAAACCACGCTCAGAAAATTAAAATGATAGTTCCAAAATTACAAAAATATATCATAGCACAGAATCTGGGTACGCCGATGATTATATATATTTACTATTACAAGATCCATGTTCCTTTCTAACATAAAAATTCAGAAATAGATGTTTCAAATTTAATATTATATTAAAATAATTGAAAGCAGTTCTAGTTGATCTATGTCTTGATAAAACCATGAGAGCGCACATTCGCCAAACCGCGGCGACATGTTGCCGCCATTATGCGTGCGACGTTGGTGTTCAAATTAAATACATAAAGAAACTATGTACGCTTACCATAAACGCTATGTGGGTTTGTGTCATCTGCTGTCTCACACATCCTACATTTGATTTAATTGGCAATAACATGACTATAAAATATTATTTTCATAAACATTCTAGCTCGTGACGCCTCCAGTGATGACGAATAATTATTATTCTTTATAACTTTTGGTACTGATTTGGTATTCTTTTTACCAACGATTATAATATTATTGTTGACCGATATTGTCCGATGAGTATAGAATATATTAATAACTAGCCTACTTGCCAACGCTTAAGCATAACTATAAATTGTCTAGACAACAAACACAATATATTATATACATTGTGTGATTTTGTCTTTAATCGGTGAAGTCTTTTCGAATTACTAACAGACCGCATCGACGTGTATATAATTAACGTGTACTTACCAAAAGCGTATACTTATAAAGAGCAACAAGTCTGAAATTATGCAAAGCATACAAAATCACATGCACTTGAGATAATTATTAACAAGGCACCTTTTTATGTTATATATTAAAGGGTTGTATGTAGCCAAAAAGTATCCAATAAATGAGCCATAATACGTAGATATTATAATAGCAAGAATCGTCAAAAGGCTTTAGTATTATAATTATTTCCGTAACTTATAGTACTGTTAATTATTATAAATAACAGGATTTTAGCTTTTAAAAACTCGATTCAGTTTAACATAAATTCATATTTCTTTCGAGTTTCACCAAATAAAGAGAAATACAAATAGAGAATCACACTAAAGAAGTAATTTAAAATTTTCACTGTGCCGTGGTTTCGTAAGGAATGTAATTTAAAAAACACATTTTTCACCAAGACAGCCATTATGCTTTGCGCTATGAACTAAAACTAAAAAATAAGAAACACTGTTATTACAAGTGCAGCCTAGAGCTGGCTAAATTTTACTTCCTTACTGTGGAAGATACGTATTAAATTAAGAACTTCATATAAATAGATGAAAAGTAAATTCCTCACTACAGACGACTAGAAAATAAGACTGCATAATTGTCACGAGAATATGAATAAATATTATGCAGTTAGGTCAGGCATTCTAGAGCAGAGAAAATAATATTAAAATTGAGACGAATTGTTTTGTTAATATGTCATTATCATAATATATTGTTAATATTTATATTATATATAATGCAATATTTATTCATTTAATAAGAAAACAAGAGTTTTAAGACTTCCATCCCTTTTATATAATAAATAACGTTTTGGAGAATGTTTGTTTCAAGTTGTCTAATAATCATTATTATGCAGCCATAGTATTCCAAATAATTTAAATGCAATGTTAAATATTCCTTCTAATTACGGAACTCCGATTTAAGACTTAGGTTCCGGTTGTAATTGTCAAGGGGTCCGGTGACCCCATCTAAGGCTAAAATTACACACAAAGAAAATTTAAGTGTATTTTGGTATAATTAGTGGTGCTAGAAAGGGTGTGACATTCGCAAGGGATTCAATTTGCTTTAAGTGTGACAGTCGACCGGTTATAGCCGGTTACAGCCGGTTGTAGCCGGTTATAGCAGCAGCGACGATAATGGTAAAAATATTAAACATAATTTCAGTTCAAAAATTGTTATCTGCCATGTAGTAACTACTTTTATAGTAATGAATATATCATAGTGATTTCAAAGAAATATTTTAATATTTATTTTATTAAATACCTCCTAAATTTTGGTAACAGAAACACTGCTACTAGTTTTGTGTTTTCAAAACAAAGTAAACTGAATCTTAATATGCATATTTACCCCTGCACTGTTTAAAATGTATATAAACAATATTATACTATAGAAACAAGTCGAGTAGCGAACATAAATTTCACTGTTACACGCCTAATCAACATAGAAACTGTAATACGAATATCGGCAGAGCAATTACAATACATTTACATACAGATTTGGCTAGATTGAATTTCAACGGCTTCAGCCGGCTTGTTAATTTGCCTAAAAGGAATGTAATTAACGTTCATATAAGTAAATATTGAAGAAAATTGTTTAAATTTTGCTTATTTTATGGCATTTATAATTTTAACGTTTTTTTGACAAATGTATATTATTCTTCTATATTCTTAAAATGTTTGCGATCTTAGTCTAAAAAATTGGCGTAGTTCAATTGTCAAGCTTAAGAATAAATATATATGTATTTCTGAATATAGGGGATAATATTATTGTTCAACATGATTGAGTCCACTCAATATAATATTTCTTTACTTTTTTCGGTCCTAGTTATCAACACAAAAAAAGGAATAATACCAAAAAAGTTTACACAAATATCGTTTTAATATGCATTGTAAACAAAGACTATAATCCCATAATTTTATTTCCAGTTATGAAAGCTTGGTTTACTCTATTGTCCGACAATATCAGTGACGCGTGCCACTTGGAGTGTTTTTGTTGACGGTTGATGCAATTGGCTTAAACTATTTTACGAGTATTGCAATGGAATAAAATCCTAATATTTATATTGGAAAATCGGAATAGTTGGCGGTAGATGTAGAAAAAGTAAACAGAAACTGGAATTTCAACAAATAAAAGTTTTATATTCAATATCACAGACACACTAACAATATGTTTTTTGGTATCTTGGAGTTTTTGAAATAGTTTGCGGATTCAATTGTGTGATAAAAAGCAATGTCAGCAGCTAAAAGCGCTTAGCAATATCAAATTTTCATGCACTCATAGGAAATTATCTTTTATACATTCGCCATGTGGCTCTTTAATATATTATATTTTACGGCAACTTTATTTGATATAGTCTGTAGGGTGCATAACTTACTTTTAGGTAATTATTTTGCAATAGGGTTACGCAGATGCTGAACTCAAATTAGGTTCCGAAGAAAATGCGGAGGGACAAAAGTTTGTCCTGAAATTTATAATTAAATTGTCGTGTCGTGTGAATAAAATATTTTAAGCGTCCGCCTGATACAAGCTTTGCTGGATGGCAATGAATAATTAATTAATAATAGGATTTAAATTATATCTTTTATCATATATACATTATATTCAAGGACATTGTGTATATAATTTATGACTGTGTCTATAATATATATCTGTAATGTGTAGATGAGATATAATTTGTTTTAATTTAGTTTTATTAATGTAGGTTTTTTTTATTTTACTTCTTCATAAGGGTTTTACAATATTTTTATCATTATGATTTTATTTTTGTACGCAAATATTATTTATTTAAATTTTTATGAATTTTAGCGATTTTTCAGTTTGTTATTTTTTTTCTTTTTTTTATAATAATTCATGAATTGACTGGAAGAAACCTCTTTATGGGATAAGTCACCTCTGTACACTTAATAATGTCCTTTTTTTTTAATTTTATATTTTTTTACATTATGAGTATACAATAAAGATTATAGAAAAAACAAGTTCAACAAAATTACATTGTTTTAAAATTTTAACGTCAATATCTCTAATACAAAACGGTATGAAATTGATTCTTTTATTAAATCAACCGCTTAAGAAGGAGACGAATTAAGGTTTTAAACATGTAGTACAATGAGCAATCGTTATTTGGACTATTTAGTAAATGCGAAATGAGATCTGTTAACTGGAAAATGAAAGAGCAAATCTGGACGCACTCTTCTCAAGAGATCCTAGTCCAATATCCAATTTCACTACGTGACCTTTTTCACATGGATGTCACTATGTCACATGTTCAACAAACGAGGTGTCTTTGAAAACGTAATTAGAAAATTCCCCAACGACATCCCATTTTGTTCCCGGATTTCAGCTCTGAGGTCTGACTCGCAAATTAGTTTTGTTACTTCATCTATTCCAGACTACTAACTACTACTTATATTTTTTCATTTTAATATATTTTGTTCTAAGCATATATATTTTTTGATATGTGCTATGTCATGTTCACAGTTGCGTTTGTTGTTTGTTACATAGTATTCCTTATTATCTAAATTTAATAGCAATTGTCTATTTAATAAACACATTTATATGTAGTTTTAACTCCTTAATGTAACTGGGCTTCCAACTAACAATAATTGTTTTAAAATTTCTAGAATTCTCCAATCCGCAGTAGAATAACTTTACGGGTTGAACAGCCTTCCAACTATTGGAAAATTCCTTTGCTGTTTAAAATTCATATTATACTAAAATACTAATTTGCTGGTTTGATACGATTCCAATTTTCTAGCTGTTTTACTTTTCGCAAATTCCTCTTTACTAATCATTATAATAATTTTAATTTAAATCACATTTAGTATATGAGAAACGAATTTTCTGTCGATGTAATGATAAGCTTAAATTTAAGCTTTCAAGTACCTAATAGGAATGAACATAATTTTATTTTTATACTAGCTATCGGCGGTAAGGGATTGATCGTTATTTAAAAATATATTTAAAAAAAATATTCGGGTCACTAACTTGAGCATTCTATTAAAAATAAACAAACTTAAAAATATTAAAACGGAACAAATTTCTGAAATTTCAGCCGAAGGAAGTTGAAACGGGTCAACTAGTATCTAATACACCAAAAAAAAAAACGTAAAAGGAAGAAATACTAATATTACGATCGAAAAAATATGATAAAGGTGTTTTTTTTTATTTGAGGTGTAATAATATAACTAGATACATATAACATTTAATGTAAATACATATAGTTTAAGTTATTGGATGATGTAGACGAGTAGGTAAATATGTTGTATACCTACTACTTACTATTCGGGTCCATCAAGTCGCATACTTCAAACAACTCACGAGGCCCAAAACTTTATATTAACTTGACATTTAGATTATGCTGCTTCTAATTCTATTGTCCCTGCTCTTGTATAAAAATTATATTAATAAAGTTATTACACTTCCAAAATAAAACATCTTAAGAACTATATACCGCATAATTGAAAAGACGTTCATAAAACAAACGCAACCATTTGATATATTAAATTCTCATTAAAAATACCCAGTACATTTAAAACTTAAGTGCCAAATTGTTTATCTGTTTAATATACACGTTTTCTAGTTACTGGGGTTTCAGTTAAGCGTAAATTAATAGGATTGCCTTTCCCCGGTGCTGCGGCGCACTTCTGTAATTGTTTTAGATAAATTAACAAAGTAGTTCCAAAGAGTGCTGTCCCCTGGGACACAATTTAATTGTATACACCATAGCTTTTGTTTCCGCTATCTTCAATTGGTAATGCTCGCGTGCATATCTGTTTTATTTATAATTGGAAATGATAAAAGTGTTCTGTTTTTCTGGGATAATTTCATGAATGTTAACTAATGGATTTTTCGTATTTTCTTTTTCTTTTATGTATGATTTAAGATACAGATAGTACACTTATGTTACTACATAAACAGTTGTTTTTATTTATTCATATTTAAAATACACTAAAACTATAACTTGAGCCGGTTTTACTTACTTCAAAGTTACCACTTTACTTTATTTAAATTTCCTTTTCCTTGTAAATATCTAACTATATATGAAAAACATAGATTTTTATAGTTTTCAAATTTTTTTTTTTAGAATTGTCATTTAATTTACGAAGTTCACATATAATGTGTATAAACAACAATCCATTTCCTATCATTATTCACGACAAAAAACAATATTCTAATATACATAATATATCAACTTCAATTGCATCTCATAAATCCAAACATCAAAACCAGACACATCGATAATCATACAGATATGGAGCGTGTCTTCGCAAACCGAGGATATAATACATCTGATCTCCATAACCAAACCTTCTTCCTGGTTCTGACAGGGCAAAAATATAAGAATTACTCCCAATAACCATAGACAATTAACGTAATGACTGTTCCCCTTTATTGTCAAAACTTATCTGTCTATTCAGATGTATAGCGTGAAATGAACGTCACCCTAAAATTGCCGCAAGCATTGTCACCCTTATTTTTTGTTCAGTATAAATTGCATATCCGCAAATTATGAAAAGGCGATACCTTAAAAGAAATTTGATTTCATCCTTTAAAAGAGTTCAGTTTTAATGATCCACCAAACAAATAAAAATGTTTATTGTATATTGGATCCAGACTTATACATTTATGACAAATATGAAGCTTAAACTTTAACTTGGGAGTTATATTATTTTATTAATATCAACAGCCATCTTTGAAAAAGTTTCTGGAGAGGCATTTAAGCTTATACAGTTGCTATTACACATTAAAATGCAAATTGAATTTTAATTTATACAAAAATAAAGCGATTGCCCTTTGATGTCATATTATAAGACGTCAGGGGTCGCAATTTTTACAACTTTAAACATGATAGGGTTCCCGTTGCAACCATAAAAAAGAGTCGGCTTCTGTGGAGGTATAAAACGACATTCTACTGGGGGAAGATTTTCTTTTAGTGTTGTTTTTACACGTGCTCTGAAATATATGCTCTTTTATGCTTACATTTTCTTGATTAAGATTCTTAAAATGTGATGGTACCTCTCTTTTTACAGAATAAGATAAGTAATTACCTTATCATATAGGAAAAAGATATAGGCATATCTTTTTTCATGAACAATATTTATAGTTAAGATTAGGTAATCGTTTTTTTCTTGTTATCCTTTAAGTACAGGGTGTGGTTATTATTTTATCCACAGTGAGGCATGATTAACAAAACGATACTTTCCAAAACAATGGATCATCGTTCGTGCATCTACATAATAATATTACGTTTTAAAACGCCGTGGGCTAGCTTCGATAGTGAACAAGGTGGTTTTATAATAACAATACAGTCTGAACAATTTTAGTTCTTATTGCCTTGTGTGTAAAGATCTTCAATTATATATCCATACAAGTTTCGAGTATTGCGTTGTTGGGTGTAACTGGGGTGAATATGGTCTATTAGTAGGATTTGTTAGAAACTAAAGATAAAGGACCTTTGAAGGGATTCTGATATTTGAATAGGTAGACCATTAGTTAAGAGTTTATACTTACTTTGCCATTTGAGAGGGGATTAATAATTCATATTTCAATTAATACAACAACAAACTATCATATATGTATTCAAGTATATAATTTGTATATAAATTTGTAATGCTTATGATCATTATTTTTTTATTAAAAAGACAAGACAAAAATTGTGCATTACGGTCTATATAATCCCTGCTTCGTAGAGCTTCACAAACATATAAATAACGTATACTCAGTATACTCAAACTCCGAACAAGAATCAGTGAATGACACAAAGAATTGTCCCGTATGGGAATCGAACCCAGAACCCTTGGTTCAGCAGTCAGAGTCACTAAACACTACACCAACAGGTCATGAACCTGTATCTATGTATGAGTTCTGACTGTGTATTTTCAGTTTTGTATCCTTAAAATATTTTTGTTTATCATCCTAAATTTTAAAAAAGGATATTCCGATTTTTCTACATAATGTCAACATTTTTTATGTACCTACTCCTGTTCAAATGTTCTCTAAAAACTATGAAAAATACCGCAGTATCGACCTTTTTGACCTCTAATAGGCTTTTCAAACGAATGAGTGACCACTTTGATTGGCTCTTAGCATGAAATACTACACTATATACTCCACTCATGTACCTCTGTGGAACAGGAGTCAAAACAACTCGTCCATCCGTAAAATATTTTCTAAAACCACTAAGCGATTCATTGATCTTTTTACTATTAAACTTTGATATACCTCCACCTAACAGCGGGTTCGTGACTCTAGTTATATGGATATTATATACGTCAGGAGTAGAGCACACATACAATAACTATTTTATATTAAAATAAATTGTATACAACAACATTGTACAGCTAAAATTATGGTTCTTGAAATGTTTTTATTGTCATTATTATACATATATTTTAGTAATTATATACTTTATCCGTCATTGAATTAAGATATTTTTAACTTCTTATAAACTTATGCCAATCCATGTTAATCTACTGGACTAAACTAACACTTACGTTAATAATTAATACTTCTTGAATAATCTTGTCCAATTTATTTCCCCTTACAAAGGTATTTATCCCTCTTATCTTGAACGAGAAAAGCTTGTTTTAATGTTGTTAATAAAAGGATGCATTCTTCTTAACGATTTCATTGTGATACTGTTGTGTAAACCCATCCTTAGCTCTTTAATCAAAATCGATTAAATTTATAGAATATTAAACTTCCAAGTACTTAACAGAACATTAAAATTACAATTTACAAGTATTAAATGTTAGTTATTCTTTCATCGATACTATAGGCTTCGGTTGAAAGTAATAATATTATAACTTTTAAAATATTTTTCATAAAAACTCTTATTTTTCTAGGGGCTTGGAGTTTTTATATATAAACGAATTAAAAATATTTTATGATGTTTTTTTGTTTTCTAGTACTAATAATACAAGCTTTCGTTCGTCTGGTCATAATATTATTTACTCATTACATTTATATAATATGATAGTGTGTATAGAATTGTCATATGTAACGGGATATTCTTTTTTATTTAAATCAAAGTTTACCATACTAATACTAAAAAATGTGTTCATGGGTTTTTAACAAACTGAATGAACTCTTTATGACCATGACTCTTTATAAGTCAAGGTTTTATGATATCTATAAAAAATAAAACTAAATGATCAGATAAGGCAACAATGTGGAAGCTCATAAGGTGTGGGTAAATGTTTGATTTTATAAATTAATGATCAATTTTATAGCATCATTAAAGGTGTTTGATTTCAAATAGAAGATTAATGAAGTAACATGTCAACGGAAATAGAAATATTGAGGTCATTAAATGTTTATCAAATAAATCGTTTTTGACCTCTGTGGTCACTGGATGGTTTTTCCTTTTTTGATCTAAAGAAATGTGTTTCTAATAATCAGAGTTAATTAAGTTCCAGATTAGAAGAAATGATGCACCTAAATCCGTTTGTTCGTGTCGTCTAAATCTAAATCCATTTACTTTTATTAAACTGCTCTTGGTAAAATTATACATATTTATATAAACTATTTATATAAAGATTATATATATTTGTTATTTTCCTTTGTTTCTAATATAGAATATTATTTCTATAATTTATTTATTTTAGATTATACGGAGTCATTTAAATGTCATTTAATAATCCATAAGCGTCTTTTTATAGAGTGCAGACATACTGCATGCTAAAAAGGCTTAGGCTATATTAACGGGAAAGAAATATTTTAGTTTTTATTATTATTAATATTATAATTATGTAAACAATTCCCTCACATTTGTAACAGTTTAAATATAAAATGCATATGTATTTATAATTTATTAACTAATAAAAATTAAAATATTGTTTTAGTAAGGTACGAACATTAATAGCCCTATTGTTATACGTTTGTTTAGAAATAATCTATCAAAGATAACACAATCAATTAGTTTGAAAATCAATATGCCAATTAAAATAAACTACCATTCTCGATGTATGTTCTAAAATATAAATAGCTTGTTTGATTAACTTGTTATAGAAAATCCATGTCATGTCAACTGTTCAATTTATAAATATGTTGTGGGCAAAATAATTGGATCCTATATTCACAAGCGTTGTTCAAATATTTGTATCATTAGTGAAATTTTAGTTCCACCAAATTAATCGATTTTTGTAAATATTGATACATTGGTACCGACTTTTTTATAGTTGTATTGTTATACTATTAACTTAGAAGCTTAACACAGTTCATATATAATATTAAATTTTCATTATTATAGTACCATTACTATAGTAATAATACTGAATAGTAAATATACTAAATATAGTATTATAACTACTAGTATATAGTATTCTAACTGAATTATACTGGTAATAAGTATATTGCAAAACAAAAAAAAATAATCATAGCCTCTATAATAAGAATTATATTCTAAGACATAGCTGTAATTCTATGATATACAGGGGGTTTAAATTAAAATAACACGCATCTCCTCTAAGACAAACCATACAGGAATAACATATGGTGTTATTCGAAGATTATCGCTTGAACATGACTAATGACTAGTCGGATTCCACCCGTCCCTCTTCTATATGTTAATCGTACTCAATGCTTCTAACACTAATTTACACTATGTTTATTTTACTACACATAACTCATTATTTTGTCTCATAAACATATGAAATACAAAAATGATCTTTATTCCAAAGCTATAAAGTTCACGTGCACATTAATGTCTGCATATATATCATGGCGTAAGAGTGGATGCTGCGCGTAACACTGTCATCTCAGCTACGTTTCTGACAGATGATTTAATTTTTCACGCTGATGAAATGATTGTGTAAACAAAGGGAATGTCTTAGTTCCCACTGAAATTGTTTTCACTCCCCTTCGTAAACAACATATCGTTAATTTCTATGACATTAACGACTTAAATTGAATTACAAATAAGATTAATATCTGTATTGTACAGATGTAAAACACATAAAAATATTTTTGTGTTCATTTATATAAGTTTTCATAACTTTAGAATACTTCTTAAAAATAATTTTTTTGGCTAAAAAAAAATTATTTATTCAATTAAAGATTTTTTTTGTAATTTTCAAAACCAAGACTGAATAAATAAACACTGAATTTGAAATCCAAAGTTTTGGAGTGTATTTTTAAAAAGTTTTGTAGGATCTTTACTTTCTGTACCTTTATAAAGGCACAGAAAATTCTATCATAAAATCATGTAAAGATAATGTAAAAAAAGAACTTTCCCTTTTAAGAGAAAGAAGGCACATTTCTCGTATAGCGTAAAACGACGTTGTATTTAAAAATGCATATTGTTTGTGAACATCTTGAGTAGGGTGTGACACGAGCCGTAGCAGCGGAATATAAGGCAGTTGCGGCTTAAAAGAGTGGATAAAAATGTACCAACGTACGCATATTTACAGATTCTTGGGTACGTGTTATCAATAATATACTTGATAATGCTTTTGTACATTATCGTAAAAAGGATATGTTACACTCAGTTGAATGTCTGACCTAATTTCGAATGCTACAATGACGTGAAGCTTTTATGTATGACTGTGAATTATGTTGACAAAAGCTTGACGTCCACATAGCATTTGCTACGTATTGTTAGCATTGTTAAGGGTTACTGTATACTAGTTCCAGAGAAACTCAAAAATAAGACTAAGAAAATGGCACAGGTCATATACCTGATGGGTGAATTTATTTATGAAGCTTTCTTTCTCTTCCTGTTTATGTGCCAGTTTCAGAAGTAGCTATTTTTGACTTTTGGTTTAAATAATTTTTGTATTACTAGATTATTAATTTTATTCTATTAATCATTTACTATAACTAATTTAAATTAAAATTAGTAGGTTACTGGTCTTGTTAAGTCCATATCTATTGAAGAATCATTTACTATTAATATTTTATTTATTTGAAGGAATATAAAACTGTCTACTACGAAAAGATCTGTTCTATTCGATAGTATTCGATTTACGGTTACATTCGATTGTAGATAACAAATCGATAAACTTTTGAGAACTCTACCATTAAATAAAACTATTAAACTAAGAAAGATAAACAGTAAAAATGAAATAAAGTGTTTTAAATCTGTTCAATGTTTTCCTTATTTCAATATAACATCCAATAAGAAGTTTATGAAAAACCTGAACAGAATTACAATATGAAAAAAATGTGTCGAATCTAAATATTTACTGTAATGTTAGTGACAACTCAATTTTTCTTATATCAAAAACATCTATGAGGAAAATGAAATGTTATTTTCATGTTAGAACATATTGTTTATATCGACGCGTTTATTTCATAAATTGATTATTAAAGAAATTCAACTACAATTACAACATATTATTTATGTTTCTTTGTATTAAAAAAAGGTAAGTGTGACATTTTTTCAGTTGAATATTTAATGTCGTATTCAATAAATATTAAAAAAATAACCTTATAACATTTCTTGAATACCTATATAGTTTTTTTGAATATAAAATCATATTTTATACATGTAACATAAATTTTCATGTTTCAAGTCTTTTTTTTAAACCATTTTTGTAACAAAACAATTATTGTCCAGGTCTTGACCCTGTTATTTTTAATTGATATTTTATTCAAGTGATAGAATGAGTATAAATATTTAAATTATTAGAACAATTAATAATTCGTTAAGCTTGGAGCTATGAGTTTTGTTTAAGTGAGTTTAGTTTGATTTTGCATAATATTCGTAAGGATTAAGTTACAGTTTAAGATGAAACCTTAAATCTTTCAAACTTGGATAACGCTTAAGCGATCTTTAGCATGTTGAAACTGAATATGTTAACTTGAGAAGCATGTGGTGCCCCAGAAAACTATTTCCCAAGGCTTTTATCTCATTTTCAGGCGAAGTAGAAAGTTTCAGGAAGTTTCTTAACACAACAGGTGTTCGAGATATAGCAATATCAGACCCTTAAAAACCGCGGAAATTATGTCTTTAAGAGATACACTTCTTCTTCTTGAGTATTCTTTGTAATGTAGAGCAAAGTTTATCCTGCATGTGATGAAATATTAAAAGTAATGTGTGACGGTGATAATGGAAATATACAATGTCAGTAAAACTAAAATGCTTCTATCATAAAAATACTTTTAACAACTGAGAGGCTAAAAAAAGATATCCCACTTTATATCTTAGAATAAAGCTTGTTGTAAGTAAAGCTTGAATTGCTGAATCGTATTTGTAAATACTCCTTAAGTCTTTAATGATACAATCAGTCGTTTTCTGATAAGAAAACGATAAACAATGCAGAACGATTCAAAGGTTTATGCACCCTTGGTAATGTATATAATTGCGTTACCTATGAGATGAAGTTTCTTTAGACGCCGGACGGGTGGCGGGGCGTCGGGCGTCGTAGGGCGGAGCGACAAAGCGCCGCTCAGTCGGTGGGCAGCTGCCGTACGCGACACATACACGCTGCTGCTTTGGCAAACGCTGACATGCCACGCGACTCGCGATTTCTACCGCGTGAATATTTATGACGTGATCAAATTTGCCTCATTATAAATGGAACCAACCTCAATGAATCACCGCATTTCGCATACGATAAAATGCCAATAAAACAAACTCTTGTGAATAGACTTCCTCAAAATATTTATTATTTTACAGTGTATGTGTTTCTTTACTGTTATGCAGTGCAACGAAGCACCGCGAGCGAAATGCCGCATGAGTGCGCCTACAGAACTTCTCAATCAGAAACGTCAGAAGATACAGTATTATTTTGCAAGATCCGAACAATAAGCAGTTTGGATCATCTACTACAGAATATCAGCCGGACACACTTTGACGATGTAATTTCCTTGCACGTCCAATGCAGTGAAATTCTGTTCTTTGAAAGTACACTCGCAGCACAGACGCAAGAGACATCTCGGAAACATTCAAATCTAGGCAAGCTAAAAGACCTTGTGATTGACAAATGCAAGATACGTCAGATTCCACCTCGTGCATTCGAGAATTTTAAAGATCTTAAATCTCTCCACGTGACAACGCACAACAGTGAATGGTCGGCAATGACTATGGATTTGCATGAGCTCGCTTTCATGGGCTTAAGTGAGTTGATCGAACTAGATTTAAGTGACAATAACATTTGGAGTACTAAGACCGATACTTTTTGTTCAATGTATAGTTTAAAAATATTAAATTTAACAAACAATCACTTACAAAATATTAAGACAATAGGTTTTTCAGATTCTGCACGGGAGCAAAATTTAAGTGTAAAAAGTTGTAATCTAGCCCTAGAAGTTCTTGATATGTCCTATAATGATTTAATAGTTATAACAGAGAATAGTTTGTCCAAGTTACGTTCCTTGACAAAACTTTTTTTGCATAATAATGCAATATCCACTCTTGAGGATGGTGCCTTTGAAGATCTTATAAGTTTACAAATATTAAATTTGTCAAGTAATTATATAAATAGTATTCCACCAGACATTTTCTCTGACACAAAATTTATAAAAGAAATATTTTTGAGTAATAATACAATTAAAATCTTACCGCCAGGTCTATTTAGGGGGTTAGATCAACTTCAAGTATTCGATTTTTCACGCAATGAATTAACTAGTCAGTGGGTAAATAAGGACACATTTGTCGGTTTAGTGCGGATGGTTATATTAAATATTTCATATAACCGACTCTCTAGAATTGATCGTTATATGTTCCAGGACCTTTATAGTCTTCAAAAATTAAACTTAGAACATAACGAAATAATATCAATTGATGAACGTGCTTTCGAGGAATTAAGAAACTTGCATTCACTAACCCTATCAAATAATAGAATTACTCATATTCACTCTCACATATTTTCGGATTTACACGTATTACACGAATTATTTTTGGATAATAATATAATAAAACATATTGAGGAAAACGCATTTGATAACATGACAACAATTGAAGACTTAAGTTTAAATGACAACGTATTATCATCAATACCCCTTTCGATTCGCAAATTGCGGTCCCTCAGATCTTTGGACATAGGGAATAATAATATAACCCATTTGAGCCGAGAAAACTTTCGCGGTCTTACAGAACTTTTTGGTTTGCGTCTCGTAGATAACAAAGTTACTTATTTAAATGAGGACACTTTTGAACATTTGCCTCAGTTACAGGTACTCAACCTTGCGTCTAATAAAATAAAACTTGTCGCTTCTGGGTGTTTTCGTAAAAATGTTAATTTGAAATTATTACGCATGGATGGAAACGAAATTACAAAGTTTGATGGAATATTTTCTACGTTGAATAGTTTGGTTTGGTTAAATATGTCTGCTAATAAAATTTCTAATTTTGACTTTGAAAGTTTTCCGACTTCCTTAGAGTGGTTGGATCTACATATGAATTATATAAATACCGTATATAATAATGATATAAATACAAAGCTAAATATAAAATTACTAGACTTAAGTTATAATAATATAACCCAACTTACTGTTACTTCTATACCTACATCAATTGAAAAGCTCTATGTAAATAACAATAACATTGAGTATATACAAGTTGGTACTTTTTCTAAGTTGAAAAGGTTGTCGACAGTATCATTAAATAATAACTTGATAGTACAGCTCGACATGAACGCTTTGAGGTTAGATCAAATAGATGAAGATAGTGACTTGCCTGAATTCTTTATAAGCGGAAATCCGTTTGTTTGTGACTGCTCAATGGAATGGATTCAACGGATCAATTATTTAAGTCACAGTCGACAATACCCGCGTGTGTTAGATCTTGATAAAACGTTTTGTACATTGGTTCATTCGCGAGCTAAAGAAAAAAAAGTTATAATAGACATGTCACCTTCTAACTTTCTGTGTCCATATGAAAGTCATTGCTTTGCTCTTTGTCATTGTTGTGACTTCTTTGCCTGTGATTGTGAAATGATTTGTCCGAATAACTGTAGATGTTATCACGATATAACATGGAATGCTAATGTTGTAGATTGTTCTAATGCCGGCTACACTGAAGTACCAGACAGAATTCCCATGGACGCTACGGAAATTTATTTAGACGGCAACGATATAAGTAATTTAGGAAATCATATTTTCATTGGCAAGAAGAAGTTACAAGTATTATATTTAAATAATACAAAATTAAAAGAAGTAAACAATCAAACATTTAAAGGGGTTGATTCCTTAAGGGTATTACATTTAGAGAACAATAAACTAGTCGAATTAAAAGGGGATGAATTTGTACACCTAAATAATTTAAACGAATTGTACTTAGATCATAATGCTATTGTACACGTTGCGAATAATACATTTTCTTCATTGAAATCGCTTTCAGTCCTCCGAATCGATGATAATAAACTTGTTAACTTCTTTCCATGGAAATTGTTAGCTTCGTCTTCAAAAAGTTTAGCGCATGTTTCAATAGAAGGTAATCAATATTCTTGTGATTGTAAAAGTATTGCTGAATTAGATACTTGGCTACGAAAGGATCCGGGCGATCCAGAAAAAATGTTATGTACTGATACCGAAGGAAAGCCAACAAAGATAACAATTGCATCTCTTTTAAGTCATTGTAAAGAATATCTAGGATCAATAAATGATCCAACTGTTTCCAAAAATGAAATTATTTCTAAGTCACTTTTCCTACCTGAAAATTACTTTGCAGTTGTATGTGGAATAATTATTATTATAGTTATAATTTGCCTAATAGGTGCTGTATTTTATGCTTTTAGGTTTGAAGTTAGTGATTGGTTGTACACTAATTACGGTGTTCCATTATTTAAGGAACAGTCCTGTGCTAATGTTGATCATGTATTAGATGGCAATCCGAATCACATGTATGATTATTATGTGATATGCAATACCAAAGACACTCAATACATTTACAATAATATACTCTCTGAAATAGAGTTTAGAAAAATGACGGCTAAAAAGCTGTCATTGAATGAATCCACTCTTAACATTCTTACTTTAGATAGTTTTTCCAAATCTTCAAAATTATCTAAACGGTTATTAATTGTTTTAACAACCAACTTTATTTGTAACGATCTTTGTGATTTTCATTTTAAAAACATGTTCTACAGTTACTTAAAGTCATTAAATCGAAGTGATTTGAATAAAGTATTATTCATTAAGATAGTAGATAATAACCAAATAAACGATGAGCTCTGTTTTGTATTAGATAAATTTAAAAATTTGTCGTGGCATGATCCACGTTTCTGGGACAGATTTGTCGCACTACTTAATTCCACTGATACAATTATCACAGTAAAGAGCTCTGGGAGAAGTGTATTCAAGAAGTCATTACGTCAGACTCCAACGTTGAGATACACCACAATGCCGGTCACAAACGATAGTTGCTCAATGCAGAATTTTTCGAATTCCTTGCAACATTGTAAGAGAAACGACGGGGAATCATCACAGAATGAAATTTCTCCTTCATCCGACAACACATACGGGGAAGGGAATAACTCGAACAATAGTTACATGTCGATTGATAACAGGACATGTCCACGGTTTAATTATGACCTAAGGCTCTCCCCAAGCAGCGGTCATGTCTATTCTAGGGTAGAAGATATATCGCCGACCGTACCTCGCTCCATTACGAATACCGCAGCTAAAGGTCGCACTTACTTTGTCTAATATATAATATCGGATTAAAATTCATCTTGCATTTAAATTGTTCCTTTATATTCCTCGCTTAAATTTGTACTAGCACGTTTGAAATATAATTCACAATTAATTTGTATAATATTTTCTTATGAAAGTAAATTTGGTCAATTTTCACATACGTAAAACGACCTTTATGTAAAACACGTAAGGTACATAATAATTATTGAAAACAATATTTTGTACAAAGTTATGTGAAAATGTTAAGTCTGATAACATAAACATTTTTCAAGTATAATATTAAATGTATTTATAAAGTTTATGGATGTGAGATATTTTCACATTAGAATCACTGTAAACCAACACCAAATAGAATAAGGCGATGTTTGTAAATTCATATTCACGAAATTATAGTAAGTCGTAATATATTGTATAACCGCTTGTATTAATTGCTCACTGTTTTTAGTTCTTGTATCTTAGAAGTGATAAGATTTGTATGTTTAATTCCAACAAAATTTTGTTCTATTTTGTTTATAAATTGTGTTAATGTTTTGATTTATTATAAACCCATATTTTTATATTTTGTCAAATTATATAAAAGTGTAATATAAACAATGTTCGCGATGTTATCGTTTAGAATTATTGCTTAAATCTTATATTATAACTAAGCTAAACGTGATATTAGATTTAATAATTATGAATTTGCAAATAAATGTAATTTTTGAATTGTAATTATTAGTCTTAATAAAAAATTATGGTTTTGTATAAAATGTACAAAGATATCTTGAAACCGTAATAAAATTATACTGACGTTTTGATACTCATTATGTCTTTCATTTGCGTTTTGTGAATTTCCAAGGAACCCTAGTTAAGATTAATTACACAAAATAGATTAAAAGACGAAAGAGAACTCTCAAAATTCGAAATATTTAATTAAAATTAATATATTTGAGTGCTTTTTTAAAACTTATTCAAGTTTGTTTTTTCGGTCCTAGTAAAATTTTTTTTTTTATGCATAAAACTTAATAAGGCATAAAGCATATTATATTTCTTTTTTATTATAATATTTGCTTCCTTGTTATATATTGAATTACCGCACACCATTGCAAATCAATTCAATACTAGAACGTACAGCTATGGGATTAATTTCCTTCTAGAATTTTCTAGCAGTATAATAATTATAGTTACTAATTCTACATGGAAAATGTTTTGGAAAATTATTCTATGGTATTTAAATATTCACAAAATTAATAGCAACATTAAGTACTAATTATACGCATGGACGAACTCATTGTCATTATAATTACTATAGTTGTGGTAGATCTAATTAGCTAAATCTATAACTATTTATATATAAAACCAAATCATTTCATATTTCATATTAGAAAGCATTAGTTAAAATTAATTCAAAATTATTAAAAGTTTTGAGTTAAAATTAATATTATTTTTACAAAATAAAAAAACAATTTCTTTTTTCTCACGACGCGACGTCTAAAATATATTACGAAAATGTATCATTAATTATATATTAGTCTTCTGTTATTGTTTTATTTTATATTAAAAATAATCTCTTAAAATATTTGACGTAGACTGAAAAAAAAATGCAAATTTATGAAATGCAAATGAAAAAAAAAGTAAAATTTAAGGACAAACTTAAAAGTTATTATTTATTTTGAAAGTAAATTGTGAAATACTGGTTACAAATATAAATTTGTTTACTTTAATTATATCTTTTATTGGTCCTAAACAAATTCTAAATTTCTACAAGAAGCATTTTACGCTCCCGTTAAGTTTGCGGTGAACATAAAAATAACAGGTTTATTGTTATAGTCGAAGTTGAAACAATTTACAAAGCGTTCAAACCCATACATGTGGTATAGACCTTTTAGATGTTACGGTTTTATATTATTATTCATATATTTTGCCTTATTTACACTTTTATAATAATCTAATAAACGCTTTCAGGTGTGTGTGTAATACATACATGTGTGTAATTTTACAATAATACGATTGATAACCTTTAATCTCATCAAGAGATAAACCTCCGATAAGTAATAATTTCTTGTAAAATTACGGGCGATAATTTTTAATTACAACGTAACACATATTTATTTACTTAACTGAACTATAAAACAACAGCGCTGAATTTTATTAGAGATCTTAGCGTCCCTAGATTAATTAAGTATATGAGATCCTTATTCAAGGTGATACTAAACCATGAAGGTATTTAGTTTTAATATAAGACAAAAGTTTCATCATTCACACACACATACACACACGATGATAGACAACAAATACACACGACGATAGACGAAAGAGGTAACAACAAGAATAATCTTCATGATAAAGTCACTGAAATTTATCATATTTATTTTGACTTGCTCTGGTTATTCGATAGTTGAATAGACTCTCAGAAAAAGTACAGAATTCCAGCGCTAATTGAGATGAATCTTTTATAAATAAAACTTTTAATTTAATAACGGTTACACAACTTAAGTTTACCTTCCATGATGTTACCAGCAATAGACCTGGTTATTAAAGTAAATAACAAGATTTAGCTCTTGCTGTTTCTTCGAACGTTGTTGTCATATCTCGAAAAGGTCTAAAATTACTAAAAAGTTCAATCAATGTTTGAAAATATCTATAAACATGTAAAGCCATGTTAAGATTATTTAAATGTATATAAATATAGAATGAAAAATAAACCGATACGGGAAGGGATTCGAACCCGCGACTACTGGGAAACCGTCCCGGGACGGGACAAACTTAACTATAACTATACTAAAGGGGTAATTATAGATTACATCCAATGTACTTAAACTTAGCTCTAAGTTCTTAACGGCTTTATCAACCGTCCGTCATTATCTTGTAAGATATATTCTCGGCAGTCAATTCAATAAGAATAAGAATTCAAGTTCTAACAAAAGTTCTCTTTCTTATTAGCCAAGTCAAAAATGTCTATGAATTAGTTAGTCAACACATGGAAAAGCCTATCTGGACTTTGGAGAGTTGACTATGTCGTATCAGCATTCTGGAGAAGTGCCCAATAGGTGCTACGAAAGTAGAAGATATATTTACTGCGATAGTGCCCTCTCAGAAATTTACCTGTAAATTAATATATGATTTTTCTCGAGAATAAAAATGATCTATAATTTTTTGGGTAGCCATTTTGGTAGATAATGCTACGTAATTAGAAGACGAATTTAATCAGAAATGCATTATATCTATAAAGGGGTAATTAATGAGTGCTTAAACATAGAACAATCAATTAATACTAGTGTTGATTAAATCATGCCTGAGAGGTTAACAATTAGCGTACGGTTATTAATTAATTCATTAATTTATTAAAACAAATATTACACTTATAACAATAAAAGTATAAATTAATATAATACCAGATCAAGCAAAATGGGTATGGCAGATTGATAAACAGGAAAATAGGTACGACTTGAAACAACTAAGTGTAGTTTATAAGTAAGATTTATAACTCATAATAATATACTAATAATAATAGTTTTCTCTAATACAATAAAGTCTGAACTCTATCTCCTACGAGCTAACGTACATTATACATCGGACTTTAATCGTATCCTAACAATAATATAATATATTCAATTAATTAGTATCCATACATTGTATATAATACTTAATAACTTCACACTTAGAAAGATATGGTGACAAAAACCCCTAACTATCAATCAAGTTGAAACTTTTATTATTATTAAAGTTTGTATTAAGAAAAGTTTTTTATCTGCAAAACTTACCAGACTTCAATCTGCTATGTATATTTAACCTTATAACTCTTTATATTGCTTTACAGGTTTTTTTTTTTAATCTTTATATATTTATTGAGGGTTTATTCAAACATGGAATATGCCACCTCATAAGCGCTTATGTTATTATAATCTACGTTTAACTACTAGTTTATATAAATTATATAATGCTACAACTTCTGCTTTTCAGGATGAATGTTATAAACTATAATTACCAGTGAATTCAATGAGTTCTACACAATGATGGACAGACAAGGGTTTAATAGACTAAATACAAGAGCTTGTTTTGGCGTCATAGCCACGTACAATATTACTATTAATAATTGTCAACAGTGAATTGATCATAAAATAATATTTGCATATGTTAATCATAATATTATTGCAATATCGTGTCCTGGTTCAATGCTATTGTTTTAATTTACGCATCAATTTGATTTAGTTACTCATCCATACATTTATTAATTGGATATGATACTCGTGGGTCTATTCCGATTTTGAATATAAATAAAACTATTTCGTTTATATTTAGAATTTAAATCTAATTGGAGTTGTTCAAAATAATTGGTATAATATTTAAAGCAATTCAACCAATCAGAACGGTTTCTTTTTTCAAGTTCTTGATAGAACAGAAATATTCGTTTTTAATATAATAAGTATTTATCTCATAATCGTATAATATTAATATAATATTCCGAAAATGAATATTGTGATAATTGTGTTCGAAGTAAGCAAATTATCAGGTCTTTGTTAGCAACTGTGACTCACTAAAACTTTAGAAATTGTATTGTTTGATCTCCTAATGAAGACCTTATCTAAGTACGCTAAATAGAGTTTGAATGTAAGTGTAAATAGATATGACATATTTCTTTACAAAACTTTCTAATAAGACACCTGACACAAAAACAAGAATTTAAAAGTTCCATTAAGTTTTCTTTCAGTTTCTTCTATTAGGAATTATGAATCCAATTCCACTTTAAATAACCTACTATTATCCAATTACAATCTACATTATCTTCTATTATATTTTATATTGTATTTGGAATTAAATATGATATGACTTACATAACTTACTAATACTTTTAAAATATATTTTTTTATTACGACGCCATCATGCTATCATTATTCTCTTAGATTATTAATATTATGAAAAATATAAAATTTAGACTTCAAATTTATCATTTATTTTGTATTAGACTTCATGGCGCCCAAAGGTAATATTGCCAAATTACAATATACAATATTATTTACTTCAAGCACTTAATCATTATTAAGCGACATAAGCGCTGCTATTCCCAAACCCTTCTAAATTCAGTAATCAGTGACTGATTCTATCACCTATCCTCACGTTAGTTGACTGTAGCGTCACGTCCCCCTATCCGCTGCCAATTTTAATCGGACAATAGCATTGCATTCAAACACATAATTATAACGATCGGAATCTCTCACGGGATGCTGTTCGTATTAGTTTTGACATTCGGCCTGATGGATGAACTACAATCTCTCTTCAAATCAAATGAATCACGAACCCGTATATGACTTTGTATTATCTTTCAAAGTATTTTAATATTGTGTTCACTGATTGGACACGTGTTTGCTCTTGTTTGACAGAAAACAGAATTTATCTTATATGTACATTTACGTGTACAAAATGTTATTCGATTTTAATGGTGTTAATTTTTTGTTTTATAAGTTTTAAATATAAAATACATGCATTATCTTAATATTATTTCAATTTAACAATAACCTTCAAAAACACTAATATTACAACTATTAGTAGTAGTAGTATACAAATTAAATATATACTAAGATGTAAAATTAGTCAATTTGTAGAGAGTGAGATATATTTTGTTAATAGAAAGCTATATTATACTTGACTACTAAAAATACTATTTTATATTTAAATCAAAATATTATTTGGACAGAAAAGTAAACATTAGTGGAGGTCGATAATTTTGGAAATAATAGGTACTTAATAGGTATAGGAAAATATATAAAATAATAAAAAAGTCACAAAATCTTACAACACGTGACGCATAACCTAATTATTGATACTTTGTCCACAAATGAACCCACAACGAAAATAGTATTGTATACTCATTAAAGAGTAAACAAATGAGTTTTAAACAAACAGTTGTCATCTTGTTGTACTAATATGACCAAATACTACTTAACACGAATTTATTTATGTTTTACAAAGGAAGTCCCATAAAGGAACAAAGGTTAACAGATAAGAGTGGTACAGTCAACTTCCGTTTACACAAGCGAGTAAACTGTCGTGAATGACTGACACTGTTATTGAACGTGCTTCTTACTTTGTGTAGATTTGTAAGGATTCCTCTATACTTATGGCTTATCAGATAAGCTTAAATTTGGTACTAAATTTCTGTATAGATATTTTTGTAAAATATTTATTTTATATATAACATATTATTATCGCGCACCAAGGACAGTGGAATAGAGAATGGGACTTAAAAAGACAGGAAATATCTATAAAAAAATCTATCTAGAAAATCTATCTAAAAAATATGTGGATCTTAATTTTAATTATTTTGGGACCGATTTCAAGAATATGGAATAAGTGATACTCGAGCGAAAAATAGCAAATAGGTCAATATTTGTTTTTAACTAAATTAAACCTGAGATAAAATCTATATTTGTAATTAATCACTACTCCGGATTGTCATTTAGTTTTAGTATATTTTTTAATGAACTCTTATTTAAGCAAACTCTCATATTATCTCTAAACCTTGTGGGATAGTAATAAGAAATAAAGAAGTAAAGAATAAACTATTATTAAAATGTAACTAACTAACAACACCACTAATTATTTAGTTATTTTCATAATTTTAATAAGTTTTAAAATAATTTAAAATAAGAACAGCTGCATAGAAAGCCAAATTCATAATTGAACGTCTACTTCCGACCATGGCTCAACTGTTCGTCGCATGCTTACCAAATTAACTTGAGCTGTGCTAAATACAAAAGCATGCCTTATTACTTTGACATAAAATTCAAAGTTCAATATATAAATGAAGTAAATAAGTTGTTACATTTTGCTGTAGTTATTATATTCAGCTTAGAAATCGAACAATAAGCGACACTAACAGACCAAGTTCTTGCGATTGGCGATTGTTACAATACAGACTAATATTAGATTTCGCGAAGCTTTTGTGTACTGTACCCTGAGTCTTAAGCAACCACATATGATGCATTCAGTTGAAGGAGTTGCAAGACAATATATAAGAAATTTAAATATATAATTAATATGATATATTTCTTTAATTACCTACCTCAAATCTTGCGGAAATTTTGTTTAAAAAATTTGAAACACGTTATTTATTCCATGATTCATATTTATCTAGAAGCTTGATCTGTTACGAAGTTGTTTACAGTATTAGAAAATATTATAAATTATCAGTATATTTATAATAATAATAACGCACTCTTATTTGTCGAACAAACTGTAACCGACAAAAAGACAGTGATGAGGAACTTGATATATTTTGAGCCACCCAAAGGGCCGATTACAGTTTCAAGTTACAGGAAACACGCGGTTGTGTAATAGTGCACAATAAAAATACGGTTTGATTTTTTTTTTATTCCCAAATACAGGTAAAAGATCGTGCCATTTCGGTATAATAACCAGTCACAAAAACTATGTCAAAATGTAACTCTAGGTACAATAAGAATTGATCGCAGTTATAGATTTATTGTTTTTTTTTTCTCAATATAATAATAATAACTGACAAGTTATCGTGATTTTCTTTTATTGTATAATTCGTAATATAAAGGATGCTGTAGATAAGCAGACAGTTGGGTTCTAACTAGTAGACAATTTATATGTTTAAAAAGCTAACTAAGGTACGGTTAGGTCAGGATTACTCAAATGATTTCATAAGGTCTCATATAAAAATTATTTATTATAATAATTTGGTTTACTTATGCAATAAAATTACAATGTTTTTATTAAATAGTTAACTACATGCAAAGTTTTTATTATTTATTTATTTATATTTGTTATAGTATACCTCATAAAACAAATATTAAAAAAATATACAAAATCACGTGGGAAATCCAAAGGGTGGTCTAATCTACTAAAGGAATTATTTTTTTGACAGCAACATTGTTAAGAACTATTTTGCACATAATATATAAGAGCCCTGAAGGTATATATAGATATAAACATGCAAAGAAATAATAACATATTAATACATGTACATATAACACACACACACAAATAATAAATATTTACCTAACAAATAAAACAGTAGGTACAATTTTAAATATCTATACTTATAATACATAATAGAATATGAATTAAGTAAATAATTTAATATAATAACAATACAAATAAGTCGTCTTACTTTTCGTCTTATAAAAAATATTCTTTTAAAGATTTATTAAATATGGTACAGATTTAGATTTTTTTAAAAGAAAAGGCAAGAAAAAAATCATTTAAGTTTTATTTTAATTTTTTTAATTACCTATTTTGTATTTTTATAATACATGCTTGTACAGAAACACATTATCTGTCATATAAAAGTTTTGGTGTATGAACATAAGAAATAAAACATTCCTAAGTTATACAATATATTTTTGAAATAACTATATTAGAACCGGAATTGGAATTTAAAAACAATCGCCGTATATTGTTACTAAAGGAAATAAGACGATTCCGAGAATAGGGTTGCATTTTATTTTTAAATTACTGTTATTATGAACCAGTAATCGGAGGTCAAGAAAAAACTACACGGTCTTAGAGCTGCGCAATTAGAGCAATCCACATTGTAAAGGAAAATACTACATTTAAAATGCGATTAAAATTTATATTGCAAATTCTGGATTTTTATGAAGTTATAAACTATTTTATATGTTTAATTAAGCTGTTGCAAATTGATATGATTTTTTGTCGAGTTTTGTGCATGTGAATAAGTAGTACTCTGCTTATTCTGGATATTATTAAGAATTGTTTCAAAAGAAATAAGCAAGAATTGGTTATATTTTTAAGGTTATATATTTTTTACAGAGAAAATTCAACCCAACTTACTCATTACAAAACATAAAACAAAACAGTGTTAACTTTTTGCAAAATTCAGAATTCAATGGTTAACAAAAAAATACGGAAACCAATAATAAGAAACGATATTTTTTTCCCTTAACGAGGTTGTTTGTTCTTCTACCAAATTCACCGCGTGGTCAGAACACAAAACACACATCCAAAACTAGCAATCATTTTCCTTACAACAGCCTTAATGATAGCCTTCGAACGAGTAAATTATCAATTCCGCCGGAGGGTTCGGACGATGTTTTTGGAAAGCTATAACAAGCCATCATCTATAGTATTATCACTATTTGTTCCACCATTATGATATTAATCTCAATTGTTTAGAGCACATTCTGGTTTGGTATAAAATATAAATGAATCGGACGTCAACCCGTAAAATACATTGACCTTGGTGTTGATCATACAACGAGATACGGTTATAATGAAAAAATATTTGAAATCTAATACATATCTAGAAAGAATGGTTATGTATAAAACAAGAGTATCTATCTAACAAAAAAAAACTTTTACGAATATACAGTTTTGAGCCGTCTTCTTATCATGTAAGTCATTTTTTTAGGATTTTGTATGTTTTAATTATTATTACCTTCGAAAAATTTGATTAATTATCTAAATAGAAGTTCTTTATTAAGAGAATTAGCTAGATTCTAATCATGAAGTCATTATACTATTGAAATTTATACGTCACGTTGAATATGTAGGGCGAGAAATAGTAGGTCTTACTTTGAACCTTTTAACACTTTGGTTTCGTAAACAGTTTCGGGCAGTGACCTTGTCACACTCTTTCATAGAAATATTACAACTAGTTTATTAGAACATTGTTGGCAAATTGTGTTAGAAAATGATTCATTTAATTTCCTATAATAGAATATTCAAAAGAAATATATGTGTAAAAGTAAATATAGATTTTATATAACACAGAAATTAATTCACAATATTTATTTTTGTAAGGTAGTTCATTCAAAAATGTACGTAACAAGGTAGGTGACCTTAAAAAGAGTTTTACTAAATCAAAGTATAACAATAACAACAAGTACCTAAAATTTTTCACAAGCCTTATTTTTTTCGAAATTAAATATTAATATTAACAATCAAAATTTCGATGACACAAAGTAATCTGCTCCACTTTAAAATCCCAATATAAATGCTAATTGTGTACATGCAACTGCCAATCCCTGACAACGTCCCACCCACTGGTGAGCGCCATCTTGGATGCGCGTGCGCCGACTAATCAGCTGTTTGTAGATAAAATATCTATCGCTTCTAAACAAGTTATCGTTATTTTAGTAGGATTAAAATAATGATTTATCATATGTTGAGAGCGTGACATTTAAACTGATTCAAACTAAAGATTTAATAAAAATAATGGTAATTAAAAAAAAACTAACGTGTTGAAAAAAATCATTTATTTAACCCAGTTTATCTAAACAGGTTTTTTTTAAATTAGTTTAGTTTACTAAATGTCGTGAAGAAAGTTTCGATTCATAAGTCTATATTATGGCTACAGAAATAACCAAAGTTATCTTAGGGAACAATTATACATACTTTCACATTAATTTATTAAACGCATAACTAGTGATGAAAGTATAATTAAATAATTTCAATATTTTGAAAATATTTCTAATATAACAATGACATTTTATTACTTAATTGGCATAATGACTTTAAAACAAGAGGCCTGAATATTTATCACAAAGCATTCTCTATCAAATCGCCCTTAATTTTTACGCACGAATGCGTTCACATCAAACGCTTTTAAGTGGGAGGCATCGTTATTTTCGATTATTTGTTGCCCTTATTTGAGGCAATCAACATTAAATTTAACAGCTGACCTATTTTATTAAACTTGTAAGAAAAAACTTATATCTTTTTGATGTTAGGCGTATTAATACAAACAAAAATTATATTCACTGACTCGTAATCGAATCTCCCAAGGGCCTACGAACTTGAACACGTGTTTCGTTTGTCCCCTAGAAAATAACTAAAAAGAAATTACAAGAGACTAAGAAGGAAAATACCGATGTTTAAATAATCTTTAAAATATCAACGTGCTTAAAATTTTATTACATATGTAGCTTGCAATCAAAAAAATCCCAAAGTAAATTGAGATAAAGTTCTCGATAAGAAAATTGATTTCCTCATATTTCAACGGTAATCAGCCACATTTGTGATCTGTGGAACATGTGCGTTGTCTGTGTGTTTCGATGTCACTGTCAACGATCACAAATGACTGGCCGTAAAAGTCTTCGTGGCTAATTTAGTACCCATCATGAGGTTGAGCCTTGTACAGACCATTTACACTGAATGTAGGCGTCACCATTGATTCTTAAGATATCTTTCCATTTAACGATGCAAGTACTTACTTATTCTGATTATGTCTTTTACCTAAATCAAAACGTCATCTTTTAAATAGAAAATGTAATTAGCAGAACACTAATTCTTAATTCAATGATTAATTGTTCCTTGGATCATGAAAACCGGTTCAATTTCGTGCTATTTATAACCAATACTCTAAACAAGGAAACAAATAATAAATCAATATAACAAATATAATAATTTTCAGTTTGTTTTATTCACATAAAGAATAAATCATACATATACTAACACATAAATTTATGGAAATTGCTTGAAGTGACAACATATTGTTTGTATTCATTCTGTTACAGAATATGCCTTCATAAATGTCGAAGTAACATTCTTAGTATAATGCGAAGTAAATGTCATTGTCTTTCTTATAAGATGCAAAATCATCTTGTACTTAACGATATATTGATTAAATTTGTTAAATTGAATGAATTGTTATAGAGATAATAGTAGATTGTTTTTGTAAAATGGTATAAAGTCCGTTAATACCGTTAAAGAATAAAACATTAAGGATTTTATTGTTTTAAAACATAATTTTTGATTAGGTATATATTTAATTATTAACAATTTTAGTTTCTTTACAACGTAACATAACGTCTAAACTATATATTTACCGCTTAACTACATGGATACCCTCTTAAAAAGCTTATTCTTAGGTAGATTTTATCTCAATCGAATCATAATCACAGTTTTTGTTATTCCCAGTTATCTCGACAATCAACGTAGGTTGAAGTTTTATTGGTGTATTCGAATGACTGAATTTGGTTGCAGGGCTTTAAAAGCTGGAATCTATTTTTATTGGCCGCTCTAATGGATTTTTGTAATGTGATCCTTAATTTTGGTTTTGTTTTTTAATGCACTGCTTTTAAAGTCGTGTACGGCACACCCGCCTTATCTTACTGCGACGTAAGATAAATCCTCTTTACATTTATTTTTATTCGTACCCAAAAAGATTTTTTACACAACAATAATTGGATATTTTATGATTATATCTATTTCTAGATTCACAATGAGTCAACCATTTACAAAATTAGTAAGTTTCAATATATCAGAAATATAGTATTTCAAATTCGTCTACAAGAAATATAAATAAACAATTTCTCAACTACTATTGACAAGAATAACATTTCCTTAAAACAACACGAGTGTCTAACAGTAGGTGGTAAATAGAGTATTGTTTTAAAACACGTGGGTGCGTTATACGCTGCAGTAATTTAAACATCTTGTTACTGGAATTATAAATGGTTTTATTGCTAGAGAAACTATATACACTTATTACGTTGGTAGTAGTGAGATTGTTAGTTCTGATTTACTTAACACAAATCAAAAATTTTCATTATAAAGTTGGTAAGAGCTTTGTTAAAGAGAAACGAAGGAACAATGTCTATGATCTTACAAAGGACTACCGATTTTATTTTCTTTTATATCAAGTAAATTCCTTTACTTTCTTGGACCCGCAGTTCGTTGCAATTATTTCTTTTCCGATCCTGTTTTTTGTTGGCTTACTGTCTAATAGGTTTGCTTAAGACTTCCCTCGACATAAAGACGTCTTAGGAATACTTATTAAGTTGTCTTAATAAGCTTTACTGTGTAATGAATCTCAGTAAAATAACAGAGGAATGAGGACATAAAGAATATTTTGGAAGTTAAAATGATCTTCGAAATAAAAGTATTGTCACAAAGAAAAGTTAGCCAATTATAATTATTTATTAAAATTATATAACAAATATTTTCATACTTTCGTATAAAAGCACTTAAGTACAAATTTGGAGATAAATATTATGTATTTATTTCCTTTACCCGATTAGTAAAAGCCAATTTACAAACTAAAGTGACGGTAATGATTCATTTATTCAAGAATCCTGGAAGGGTTGCAAGTTGTGATCACAAAGCTTAAGTCGGACGTCACAAATGCAGTCCACTCCCCCACAATGCAATTTAACGTGATTGCGTATTATACATTTATTATTTACCCCCCATATCTTCTGTAAGATTAAACGGCGACTTGTGCGAAGATTAAATCCAGGATTTCCCATATTGCAGTAAATTTCTACCCCACAGTTAAGGCAGAAAACTCGAGTATTCATTGCGGGTAGCCGCGTTCGTTCAGGGATGAACAGTTTCGTGTTCCAACAAATAATAGGTTTAATAAAACTATCCTGATTTCGAAATTAAGTATTGCAATTATTTTTACGGCTTGGTTATATTAGTTATAAATTATTTTAAGATTTTAATTATTTAAAATATTTATCTTCAAAATTATTAAATTTATTACATAATATATTTTGCATTATAAATAATAAAACAGATTTTTTCTATGAAAAAAATCTGCGGGACAGCCCTAGCGTCTGTAAACCAAGATTTATATACAGGTAGTAGTTATTTATATGGCCCAGCCTCATTTTTATTCCCAGTGTGATATTTTTAATGAGGCAGTTGAATAGTGCTGCGCCTTTATTAACTTTTAAAGCTTTTTGGTAAATTGCGGAAAGTGCCCGCTTGTTTTATCACAAGCCCAATTTATTTGGAACTTTTGTTTATAATAGAGATATATACACATGCATAAAGTCATGCACACGTAGTCATTTATGAACATAGCTGCTACTCGCAGCTTCGTCCGGAACATAAACATTTATTAATAATTTAAGAACCACCTAGGGAATTCAGTTTTATGGTTTTCTTTTTTGGTTAAAACCAATATAAATATAAAAATATTAAAAGCTTAAGTTTATAGATTTTTACTGTCGTTTTGATAATATAATTTTGTATGTCACAGACGTGCCGACGTTTAATATTATGGAAGGTTATTTTCGTAATTTATTTCATTTAAGTATTTAATAAGAAACATCTTAAAATTTTTATGTTTAAATTATATGCCTAATATTTTGTAAAATTAAAAATGTTGCGATATTTGTGTTAACATATATCAACAAGGGTCAAACTCGAACCTGCGACCCTTGAGATACGATGGTATCTTAAAGGTTGCAGATTCGAGTCCCCCATTATTATTCTCATTTTAAATTTAAGAAAAGCTTATATGGCTTAGCATGGCTTAGATATTAAACAACTTTTATAACTTTTGCAAAAACGGTACATATATCAAACGATAATAATAAATAGGAATATGATTTATTGCTTCAAAATAAATTCCTGAAAACAACTTAATCATAAATTCTAAATGTATTTAAAATCGATTTTCGTTTGTTTTTATATCGTTAAAAAAGTTTACAGACAGCTTGAACAACTTACAAAATTGAGTTCCAACAGGTTAATAACCCCCGAGGCAAATTGTACCCTATATTTGTTTTAAGCCATAATTGAGTCCTTGATGAGGTAGAAATTGGGCCTCACACATCACTATGCAAATATAGTAATGAAGATAATAACTTGACGGCTTCAGTAAACAATACTTTGGGAAGGCTTTGTCCACTTTAAAGCTTCAGAGATTTGTTTGACAAGCCCGAAACTGGCTTTTGAACCTTAATTTCTGTACATGGTACGACTTTTCATATTTGTCATGAAGATTCTGTTGTATGATATAGGATTTTGGATTGATATTATTAAAATATATTTGCTGTCATTATGTTAAAATGAAGTAATAAATATTTCATAGATTTAATGATAAGATAAAGACACGTTTTCTATAGCAATAAATAATTGTAATATAGTAGTGGTAGGTATTTATGTTTGTATTTCAAGGATGTGGGCAAGTGTACACGTTTTGGTTTGACCTCATTCTTCCCTATAACGGACAATCAAAATATCGCTTGTTTCAGTGTATTATAATAACTAAAATCTAAATACATAGTCATGAATAGACCAGCTAAAAAGATACACAGTTAGTAACCATGGATATAAATCAATCATTTAAATATTTTGAATTATAACATCAAAATAAAATTATTATTAATACCAACTAATTAATAAAATCAAATTATTAATACCAACAGAGAATAATGAATTTTAAGGCTTCTTAAGTAAATAAATCAATGGAATAAATATTTCTAGATCAAATGAAGATAAATAAATAACACCTAGCAAACAAGATCAAGTCACGTTTGAAAGTCAATGCAACCGACTTCCACTCGCACCGTCTCACTCAAGTTTAAACGGCCTAAATATTTGATGAGGCCAAGAGGATCAAATGAAATAGCTATGGGATACATCAAGAGGGAGTCGGATATCCACTAAGTTTAACAAGGGCGCTTGTAACAGAATATTATATTATTACACGATCAATATTCTATATGTTAGTAGTAATTACAGTGTTTTATATGCGATAAAACCTGATACGTAGATCGTTGTGTACCGTTGTCGGATCAAAAGAGTGGCCATGAGTTGGATCTTCTCATGAGCTCATTGAACGGGCTTTTTTTACGTGTCTAAATTGTTTCTTTTATTTTTGCAATATTTGTTTTATTTTGATATCTCCAAGTAAATGTAATCCAATTACATGAAAAAAGAATTTTTTACTTCGACTTTAAAAGAACATACAGACTGATCTGTAGGTACGAAGTTAGTTACAAGAAAACAATACAATTACAAGAAAACTAATATTCACCAGATCCATTCTTCATTTGAAAAATTTATAAAAAAAGCATTGCAAACTAAAAGATGTCTAAAGACACCAAGTTCTTGGAAATCATCTATAAGGTAGTTAGGTTTATATTGCTGGTATCAGAATAATGCGGTATTTGTCGCATTTTTTATCGTTTTATTAAAGTAGGTCAAATTATTATATTTCTAGTCTCGTTATATTTATTGATAATGTCTTTGAAATACTTAGGTAACATTTTACGTTATTATTATAAAGTTGCTATTGCAATTCCAAACACTATTAAATCTTGATAATATTTCTAAAGTATTTGGTGTTACATTTTTTCACATTCATTTCATTAAGTTTTTTTAAACCTAAACATATCATAAACTTTTGAACTTATACCATAAAGCAAACCGAACTCTGAACTTAAAAGAGGTACTCCATTTAACCTTCTATATGCGGTAACGCATTGTTTTAAAAACTTCTCTCTGCACTGTTATCAATATTCATAAGCTGTTTCTTAGATGAAGCCAAGCAATAAACAACGCGACTAAAGTGAAGTAACCGCTTTCAAAGAGCTCTTACTTGCACATAAATTCCACTTTGTAAGTTGCAGTATAACATTCGATCAATAAATGTTTTGTATGGACTCTATATTTGCAAGCTAATACGCCACATCAAAACTTTCAAGCTTGCTTTCCAACCCGATATTAGTTACGTCACGAGCTTCTTTGTATTGGATAACGACGACGTAACATTTTATACAAGAAATACATTTAAGGAATAATAGTCTTTAGTTGTAAGGAATAAATCTTAATTTTCTATAAACGTTTAATTTATTTAGCTGTGGCTCTTTTTATTTTTCGATATAGGCCGGGGATATACCTATCACGTGTGTTGCGATACAAAGGTCAAATAAGATTAATCTGTATTTTTTATTATGAAATTTAATATTTTGGGAGAAAATCAGAAAAGTAACAGTCGTAAAAGCTACAAAAAAATATAGGTACCTATTAGTTCCTATTTTCTGAATCATAAAGCCTGAACGTGTTCTTAGTTATAGTAAAACCATTTGCTACACTTTATCGAGCAGCCTTTTAAAGTAAGTTATTAATAATGAATGAATGTTTTATAGAATATTCCTGACCATAAATTCATTACAATTTTATTGCTTTATACGAGCGTGACTTTCAGTAATAAAGAAATATAACATTTATAAATCAAGGAGTCTAATCTCGCCTTTAAATAATCATAACTTTTTTTGAGGAATTAATAAGATATCAGTCACAGCATTTAATAAGGACGTGGCTACATAGCAAGCAGAAAAACGCTTTACTTAGATAATGTTATATTATCACAGATAATAGGAACAATTGATCAGTAGATGGTAATATAAATATATACATGAAATAAAAAAACTTATAAAGAGTTTAATATTAGAAGTACTAAAAATACTAGTAATACTTATAATAAATAAACATGTTTTTATGAATTTTTATGTAGTTTTTATTTGTCTAGTTCTAATTACAACCGCCGTTGATATGGAGAGCCCTTTAATTCTATTTGAACTTTCAAAAGCACGGGTGGCCTACAATTTGATTCATCATTCCCGTAGGTGGGCTCTTGAACTTTATACAAAATGACCCATAATTCCCTTGTTAAGGCTCCGGGGGATAGATCATTCTAACATATTAATCTGGAACCATAAATAATAAAATAGACCAAACAAGATACATAAAATTACATATATTATTTAATTATTAGTTAGTGACTTTTGTAAACAAGTTAATTACTTATTAATAATAAAATAAATAAGTATATTTTTAGGGTATCTAATGAGAAGTATAAATATTATATGTAGGTACCTACATCAGATTATAAACCTATATGTGGGCTATTGAATAATGCAACATAATACATGGGTAAAATTAACTAGGGATGATACGTTCAATATAGTCAACGGAGTACGTATTATGAGTTGTTTCTAACAGGAATTAACCGGGTTATTTAAATCCCTTTGTTAGCCCTGAACCGGATATTAATACCAATATAGCTTTAGGAGAATTTGATACACCCTCTTTCAGATTTTTATTAAATTATTTTGCTTTAATATAATTTCTTATTATAATGGTAACTCAATGAAAATATATCTTATGCTTTCTTAAATGTTATAAAAAAAATATGGATTTAAAAAATATGGATCTTATCTAGGTTCGCAATTTTCAATCTCATCTATTCGTGGTGCATCGCAACATTAGCTGATAGAATGATGCCAGATAGCCGATGAAAGAGACACGAGATGTAGTGGAAACCGCGTTTGGTAAAAACTAAGGTACACCCCTTGCGCTACGAAGTATTGAAAAAAGGGTTTTTGATAAAATACATGTGTGTCGCCAAAAAAATGTTATATTATCTTATATTCCTGAGAAAATTCTCAATTCAATTCAATTCAATTTGTATTTATTCCTTGCACTAGAAGTTGTTTGTGCTTAAAAAATATAATGGTTCTTAAAAACAGCTTTTTACTAAGAAAACCTTATAAAGAATTCTGTGGTCAGATTGTATAGATAGGTTTTTAAAACACGAAAATTTTATTTATAGTAGAAGTATCACCACAAAGTAGAACATCATTTGACATTAATCTATAAAAATAACTATTATTAGCAAAGTGTAAGCACTGTTCTCGTCAGTGAGGTATCTATTATTTTTAACAGCATATGCAGCAGAGCTAAGTTTAGTAGCCAATCCAGATATGATGCCACTGTAATTTGGCAACTACAGTGCTTCTCAGAATAAATAGTATTTAACCACCTCAATCGCTTCCTCAATTTAACAGTACGTACCTGTAGTATGTTCAACCTAATTGTTGGAACACTGAAAATTGTTTATACAAATCTGAAAAATTCAGTTTTTTTTATAAGTAACATTTTTTACTACTTTAATTACATTTGAAGTTGACAACAATATGTCGCTGTATAAAATGGAAGCTCTTTGAATTACCGAATATTAATAATTTCAACAGGATCGCCTTTTATAGAATAACTATAAAATGTTATTGCTATAGATCGTCCAGAAACAAAAGACAAATAATAAGCAACAGCTAATATGTCATGTGTTCGTTCACATATATCAGATTTCCAATTGTTCCTCATTCCATTAACGTATACAAGGAAAAGAAGATATTTCTGTCGTAAAGTGTTTTATAATAAATGTTGTCTATTTCTTTAACTGTCCTCAAATGAAGCCACGAGAAATTAAACAAAAACTGAATACAGCTTATTCTTTCAGACGTTAAAATTAAAAGCCATCATATTGTCAGAAATATTGTTAATACAAAATAACGTGGTATATTACTAACTACATTCTATTTCGCAATTAATATAATGGATTAAACACTAGATTAGCATTAAGTAAATTTATTATTAATAAACAGGTCCCCATCCCACAGGTACTTTAAGTAGTTCGAAGTTAGACAATCATTAAAGATGGTAGTAATAATTCTAAAGGTGGATAAAAATGTATAAAATACTACCTGTTGCCCTCGACTCCGTCCATATGTTTATTGACAAACAATATTTTTATCTTTCTAACTTTTTTTAACTACCCGCTGAAAAAATTTATTTATTTTTTAATCCTATATAAAGTTATAAAAGTATGTGTACAAAGTTTTATAATGATCGGTTGAGTAGTTTTGGCGTGAAAGCGTAACAAACCAACATATAATATTAGTAGAGTAACAAACTGAATAAATTATCAGAATATTTTTGTTATATTTTTCTCATCTGTATATGATATGATGTTCTTTGAACATAAATGAAATTATACATCAAAATTTAGATCTGAAATTGTGTATAGTATTTATATACAGTTTAATTAAAAACGATATTATTTATACAGTATATTTGAAATATACATGAAAGTAGAATAAACATGATTTTACACATTAAACCAACAAGAAATCTTTTTTATTTATTTTAATTTCTCATCAGAGTTCAATGAAAGGTATCTATTTCACTTTTTGAACATGATGTCATAAAATACTGCTTTGATATCGGATTTTAGCCCGTCGATTTTCTGCTCAATATTATTTATATGTGAAAAGATATACTTTTGAACGCAAAAGCATTCATGTAATTGAAAATAAGGCGTTTGATGTTAATTGAAGCGTGGGGAGGCGATATCACAAGATATAAAATTTTTAACAAATATATAAAAACCGGCCAAGTGCGAGTTGGATTCGCACAAGAAGGATTAATAATATATAAATAACATTAAAAAAATACGCCTTTTGTATGGGAACCAAAGTTACACATTTATTTTATTTTAAATTTAGTCATTTAGTTTTAAAGTGAGTTTATAACTAAATATCCTGTGAATATTTGAGCGGCAATATGTAGGCTGTTATTAAAATAGAGCAAAAGAACTACGTTAGTTGTATGAAACGACGCTCTAATATTAATTTTATTTTGTTTTTATTATTTGTTGTTATAGCAATAGACATACATCAGTTGTGAAAAGTTCTTGAGATACAGCCTGGAGACAAACAGACGGACAAACTGATGGCGAAGTCTTAGTAGTAGTATTTATAAAATAAAAGATACATATAGATAGATTGGTATATCTATTGTATTTCGTCACAGTTGATGAGGACGTGTTGGTTAGGTTGTCATCATGTTACTAACGCATTTGCTAATTTCCTAACGAGAACCGGTGCACCCCATCATACTCCATTATAAATTTAATGTCGTAGTCTCCATGATATTTTAAGATGAAAGCCAGAAGTGTTGATTTGCTTTTCTTGTCACGTTTCATAAAATATTAAAGGGATTTTTTATCATTTTGTAAAAAATATATGATTTAAAAATTTTTTTTTTCATATAGTTATGTTTTCTAAGAACGTAACAATATTGTAAAATGTGATATAATTTCTTAATCAAATACGGCCAATTTAAAAATAAATAAAATAGTCAACATATATATTTTTTAGAATGTCTAAAGTGTGTTCGCTATTAATGAAACCAGTCATTACTTTAAGTGCTGGTATGTTTTTGGTAATGTTTTTGTAGGGCTGCCTATACTAATGTTCAAGTGTGAATAATTATTGTTATTTTGATTTGTCTATCCGTTAAGTTTTCTGAACAGAACATTTTAAATTATTTTAATGTTGGTACTATAAGGTATATTGTTGTTGTTATAAGTAATAGTATTTCTTCGCGTTTTAATACATCATTGATATAACATCATGCATTTAAATAGTTTCAGAGCAAGGACATAGAAAACAAAAATGCTATAAATGAATTGCTAAAGTCTTATGGAAAAGAACGGCATTAAGAAAATAATAATTAGAAAGAAGGAACTATTAGATTACTATTTGATTTGTAAATTAATTGTTCTTTTTTTGTTATTACTAAGCTATTGGTACATAAACAGCAAATTCATAATTACCTTAAATTTATTAAAAAAATATATAAGAATACATATTATGTATCTTTATATCGATAAATTACCTTGCATTGGCAACCCTAGTTCAGTCCAAATAATCTTGACAAATAGGTGACTCATGACAAAGAAAGGTAAATGTGTAACTAAGATTGAGACGTTGTTTATTATAATGTATTATGTCGTTATTCTATCAAACTCCAGTAACAATTCCATTCCAATGGGTTGAGATTAGATATGAGGTTAGTCTTTTTGTTCGAATACACTGTTTACTTGTACTTTGTTCAATGTACATTTATAAATTGTTTATATAAGACACTTTGAACAATACGGAACATTCTATAGATTATAGGCCTTAGTATTATTTTGTATCGATTAGGGAAGCCAGCCTAAAATGTTGTATTTAAAGTAGCAAATAAATAAAGCAGCCTAAAATCTGTTCATCGTCAAAAAAGAGAAAGCAAATGAGGCTATCTATCTGTGTCTCTTTCTTGCATGTGTGATTATACAAATATAAGTATCGGTCTCTCATTATGCCTCTTATTATTCTATGTATAACAATTTAATTTTATAGGCATATGGATGACATTAACATGTATTTAATAATACCAAATTATATCTAATAATATTTAAAACAATATATCTTACAGTTTAACAAATATTATAACCTCACTTTGTGGTCAAGCCAAGGATTAAAAAATCATATAAAAGTGCTGATTCAGTGAATACAATAAAGTATATGATTTTTGGTCTTTTTCGGTTCACTGAAGAGATTAATTGCCTCACATTTTTTTTTAATTAAGACAGTTAAGAGGACTGGACTAACAATTTATTATTATAGTATTAAGCTATTATACTTCATAGCTATATTGAATACTGGTCTGGTTGTTCATGCCTGTTTTCTTAATAAACATTTCGTATACGTTAAGATAGCTAATAAATTTCAATTTAATTTCAGCATGAAGCAGATCATTTTCAGCCATATTACTCACCATTGAATTTATATGATAGCAAATCCGTCTGATATATCGATGTGATTACTGAATACGAATAAAGGATTCCTACAAAACTAAGACTTTTATGTAGTTTTCATATTACGTTTAAAGATATATAAATAGAATTAATTAGATTTCGAATATTACTGGACTATTTTAGGTTTCATTACACTTTGGTATGTTGGACATGTAAATATATTAAATGAAGATATGAAAGGTATATAAAATATATATATTTTATCTCAATTAAAATTCAATACATATTGTATACAATATATATTGTAAAATAATCATAAAATGATTTATAATATATTTCAAAGATAGTCGCTTTGCAATATTAGCCCTTAATCTCACTACGAGTAATGTTTATTCAGATGCTGGCATAGCTGAGGAGTACATCGATTACTTGAAATTAAGAGGACGCTGTCAGGCGTCGAGGATACTACAATAACAATGAGCAGCCAAAAATACTACAGAGTACAGACGTAAGTGACAGGAACCAAAATAATATGAAATGAGACAGTCGCGTGAGAGAAATTTGTCAGTACTAAATACGTCCCTGTTTTTTAGATGAACATGTGGTTCACATACTGATTTATCTCAGCCGCTATAATCTTTTTCGGTATTAATTATTATTGTATCATAATCTTTATGATAAATACTTAAACTCCATGATTAGTCTGTGGTATAGTAAGAGGCAAATCTGCTCTGAGATGAGGTGTGATAGAAAATGTAAGGAATTGACATATTGCACCAACCCCAAATAATTGGAATAAGGGTAGGTGGATGATTATGTATCTTCACAAAGGAATTTAAGATAACTTATGTCGTTAAAAGATAAATAAGGTATTTAGTACACTAAGTTTTGAATGTAAGTAAATACTTTGTAGTTTTGTCTGTTGCTAGTGTAATAGAAAATAATATGCACCTGATTATTATTGTGGTCATAAATTTAATACATCAGTACATTTTTTTCTTATCAATGGACATGATAAAAATGTACCAATAGAATAAAATTTAAAAACAAAACCATGAAATAATTTAACGTAGATTATAAATATTTATCTTTATATCAAGTACATTAAAGGGTGTCTATTTTTACTGTCTAATAATAGGGTAATCAGACGAATAAATATCAATTATTCGTCAGATAGTTGGATGGGAGTCTAGACACTTCAAATTATAGCAGAGCATAAAATTAACAATATTGAAAACGTGCTTCGAAGCTTAATATATATTCTAGTTACAAATCACGTTAGTAAAACAATTTGAAATAATATTCATAATTAATATAATGCCCTTTAATACTTTACGGCCAATTTTCCTAAAAAAGGGACCAATTTCGTAAACAGTAAATGAAGAAATTTGTATGATAATAATTCGCTGACCATGGCCCGGGGCAAAGGGCGCCCATTTGAATCCAAGCGACATCTTCTCGTTAAAGAAAAAATTGCTAATGACTCTATCTCCATATTTTAGCATAAAAACGTCAGCACTCCGGACAAATTTGCCTTAAAGAAAAATAAAAGTAAAATTACAAGATACATCTGCATATCTTTTGACGCCTTCGTGCTATTACTTGTCACATTGATGGACGTTAAATGTTCTGTTTAACGGCTTTTTGTTCGTTTGCAGACGGCTTTATTGTAAAAGTTTGAAATCTAAATTTACTTAAGTTGTTACTTACCTATTGTTTTGTTTACAAAAACATTTATATGTAATGATTAAGTTAATAGTATATAAAGCAAATAAAAAGGTAAATAGCTTAAATTTTAAAAAATGTGGTAAATACCATACAAATAAATTGGTATTTGTTTATCTCGATCCAATTTCAGGACAATGAATGAAATTACATTTTAACATTTATAGGTTACGAAATGAAAACATATAAATTGTTAAAGCAGTATTTCGTGGAGGTAAAAATTAAAAATATATAAAACTATGCATATATACGATAGTAACAGGTTTGGTTATTTTTAACGAGAACAAGGTTTTTAAATAATTGCCCAAACAAATGTTAACGTTTTCACAAGAATCAATTAAAAACGAAAAAGATTTTTTTTTATGTAAATAAAACTTATAATGGATAAAAAATATAATACATATTATAATATGAGAGGTAAGAAACCAAGTATGCTTTCATTTTTTTTAGTAGGTATATATCTAAAAAATGTTTTAGAATAGGTTAATTAAATAATACGCAGGACGTAGATGGGTCATATGAGAACGACTTGGCGTATGAAAGTGATTGATATCTTATTTTAAAAACTTTATTTTAAATAATTAGGAGCATCTTGAAATTCAATTCGTTAAAATCATTAGACAGCTGGGGGGTTAAGCTCTATACTATTTTCACAAGTTGTCAAAGATAAATTTTATACTGATTGAAGACCTTATAGAGGCTAATATTTCCGTAATAAAAAAAAATTGCGCACAATTTTAATATTTTAATTTACGTTATAATATTCACAAAAGACGACCCTCTGAAAATAAACTTGGATCCTCCTTGTTTTTGTTTGGTTTGTTTTTTTTACTGATTTATGGATATCTTGGATGTTCTTTGGAATCGGGAGAAGTTTATATTTATTTTCATCGATACTTCTGCTTCATTTTTGTTATTCTTTTATTTTCTGTTAAAATAACTTTCATTTTCCATATTTAGAACAATGTAATACTTCTGGTTAGGAGCTTCAATTTTAAGATTTATTACAGCTAATTCACTAATAAACGGAAGTAATAAAATTGTTTTAAGACATATCTAAAAAGTCAAAAAATTACTGCAAAACTTTTAAGTAGAAAATAAATAAATAATTAACAAAAAGATATTTCCTACTTTAGTGACGTCCTTTACTTCACATATTTTATTAAACAATTACTTTTTAACAGTTAATTAAAAATAATAATAGTAGCACGACACTAAATTAGAAGTGTCACAAAAGATTGTTTACAGTATAAAATTATGATATTCCTTGTACATTCATCATTCCCAACATTATACTTCGGAAGCACGTCAGGCAATAAATATTCACTCCTGTTTGTTTCCACCTCTTAGACCTCATAAAGTTAATGGTGTATATTAATATTTATTAATATATGAATGTCTCGACGTACGTTGTAGTAAAGCCGTTCATGATAGAATGCTAAGTTAATTTTGTGATGCCATAAAAAGACATAAGTTTTTATTAAGTAGATTTTTATTTTGCTTTTTAATGGAAGCATAAAAAGATAAATAGTATGGTAATTTAATTTATGTGCTGCTGTATCCTGTACCTACTACTTTATGTTGTTTCCATGGTATTAAGATGGTTTGGCCAAGCTAAAAGGCTTGTTTAAATATTCCTTGATAAAAGTTGTACAAGATATACATGTTAATAAATATATTCAAAAAAATATCTGTTAAATATCGTCCAGTATTTATGATACGGGAATGTAAACATTTTTTTAGAATTACCAATTGGGAGTAAACTGACTTCAAAAAAAGATGTGTGTTGCTTTTAAAATATAAAAACTGGTAACATTACCGTTTCGTGTATAAAATCCTTATACCGTGATATTTTAATAATTATAATAAATCAATAGATTATAACAAAGAAGACATTGTTTTTAATGAGCATCAAAATTCATTAACAGAAAGGAAATCCAAACTGTAGATTAAAATGAACATGATAAATTTAAACCTCCAAATTAGATTTTCACAAATCAAAAACGAATTTGTAATATGATAGAGCGTCGTTATTCTCGGAGTTTTGAAATTGCTCTCCGATAACAGATTGACTTTTAGCAATGAATAATCACCTTTATTCCCTCTTAATAAGAGTAGAGTCGGAAAACTAGTTTGGGACTGTCGTTCGTCGTTCAGTCGGCCGGAAGATTGCTCTTTCGATATGATTAAAAGGGTGAGGACTGTTTTATGTGGCAATTAAGGAGTTCTATTCCTTTGAGTTCTCGTTTCTATGATCGAAGCGAAGAAATTGTGGATTATTATTACGTATTTAGTACATAGTGAGGTGATTTGATTGTCATACTATTTATAGCCATCACGAGAGAAATAAATAAATATATAAATACATATATATATAAATGTATATCCAGTACGTAGTAAATATGATTGGTCTTAATATATTAGAAATGTTAGGAATATTTGTTTAGTCCTTATTGTATTTTTCAAATTTGCATAGTGTCACATATATCAAGCTTTTCAGACTTTACTTGCTCTTTCACATACGAATGTTCAAACATAGTATCAAAAATATTTAAAAACAAAGATAAATTATGTTCTTTACAATGAGTAACAGCAATAAATTGTCTCGTTTATACTAAATATATGATTTACAACTGCACCCCTAATTTGAACAAGCAACTTTCCAACAACATATGCCAAATAAATGAAATTATTTGTAAATATTTTCTGTTTTTTAAATCTTTTAGCCGTGAAAACACCAAAACTTTTCACTTAGTGCTGTTCAGCCAGAAATAAATTAATTAAATTCGTATTCAATTTTGCTTTGAATATACGATGTTTGTTGGTAAATTAATTAATTTACTTGGGTTCTATTTTGCATGATATTTATTTTATAAGATTATTGAATTTTAATTATTTTATTCTATAGGCAATACAAATATAAACATTTCAAAATGTAGCATTTAGAGTCGGAAATCTGTGAAACTTTTAAACTTTAATGTTTTTTCGCATTTACGTAGTTGAGTGCTGCACGGTCTACATTTCCAGATAATCTAATATCTCAGGATATCTTTTCTCGGCAAAGCTAGGAAGGTGTATTACAGGTGAAAGATACACGTACATAATATATGAGGACATACAGATTACAAGTTCTCGTATTTCAGTGTAAAGTATAAAACATATGACATTTTAAAAGAAAGAAGAGAGTCATGTTAAGGACAGTGTTCGAACAACAAAAGATTTCCGTTAGCCTTTTCGACTATACGGAATCGTACCAAAAAGAAAACCTCAGAATACCAAGAGCAAGTTTTACTAAGGAGTTTAAATAATAAGACTGTAGACTTATTATACAATCTGCTCATCTGCTATGAGTAATATCAATATTTTAAATTAAAAAGGAGGGTAGTTACAGAAAGCCAACGAAATACGGCTTATAATATTATATGTAAGTGGAAAAGTAATGCGTGGAGTAAATACTAGGATTGCTTGAATTTCTAATAAGAGTATAAATTTCTTATTTGTATTCCCACTGCGTCGGTCTTAAAAATTTACTAAAACCTATGAAAACAAAAATATAATAATATAAAGTGGTTTCGTTTGAGATGAAAAAATTCAATAGCCACTTACAGAACCATAATCTTCTTATTGTTCAGCTGTGGGATGCTGTTTTTAATGAATCTGTAGGTACCTTGAATTGCGCAAAAGTTCTTCTTTTTGGCTGCAGTATTTTGTTTTTGCGACAGGCGGAAACGGATATAGAGGGAGACAGAATAATAGCCGTCGGAAATGGTCAGACATGGTGGAATCTTACTTTTTTCTCTCATATGCTGGACATGGCTAGCTCAAATGCTTAGTTTAAAGGAATACAGCTCTTATGAGTCTATTTTTAAAGCTCATTATGCGTTTGGATATGAACTGTGTTTTAAAATTACGAGTACTGTAGTTTCAGTAGAGCGTAACACAATGTATGCACATGCAGGGATGTACGATCTCAAAGATAAAATCCTAGATAACTCTTAGCATTCTTCCTAGACAAGGACTTAATATTATTCTCTCAAAGTATATTTATTCCCTCTCATAAATACTTGAAGTACGATTTATATGGGTCATGTATTTGAAATGAATGTATTTAAAATTAACATTAGATGTTATTCTTTAAATATAATCTTTAATGGCTTATTTCATTGGTGCATTTAAAATTTTAACAGTAATAAGTTATTATAAAGAGTTAAATGATCTATAAACATATTAGCCATGTTAGGAATTTTTAAACAATATACAAAAACCATCACTATGGTCGAGAATCGAACCTGGGACCTCTGGGTTTCCGTCTATTTCTGCAATCACGGCAGTACGACAACAAAACGGTAGATAATTCTAATATTTCATCTTATATTATAAGAAATATTAAAAATGGATGAATCATTTTTATTTTTAATAACGATTGAATGCATTGGTGCTTCAATAAAATAAATTCTATCTTGTCAGAGACGGTAAATAAAATTGCTTTCGTCAAACTTTGGCTGGTTGACAGAGACGATTGAATTCAGGGATAAAATAATATTAACATTTGCGCGTTTGAGTGGGAAAGTCCATTTGTGTTATTAGAAAACTTAAAATGTTAGGACATCTGTGTCTTCAAGGAAGAGAATAATACCGATTTCACTTAGATTATTCAGTTTTGAGTCTTTTGTATACAAGTAAATGAAATGTATTCTTTATTTTTTTTTTATCTTTTAGTAGTTTTCTATTATGAATTATAACATTCTAATTATATTTTTCAATTAACCTTTAAATTATTAATAACTTATTGTAGTATTATTCATCTAAAAATAACTTAAACTAAAATTTTTGTTATTAATAATGTTATTTAATTTGTATTTTTTTCCAAACTCAAAACATTTCAAAATTGTGGGTAATGTGTTAGTTGACTCTATTATTAGATGTTTCAGTATTCTAAACTACATCAGTCATATGTATGACTTTATAATATATATGTAAAACAATCTAATAATCGGATTACTCATAATAGTCGCACATATAACAAGAAGTTATGAGAAAATTAGAGCAGCCCGTCTTAATGATCCGTATTTAACAATTTACAAAGCAAATATTCAACTGAGTTAATTAGTTTATCTTCTACACGAAATATTGGGTAACTATGGGGAACATATTGATTGCCCATTAAAATAATGGGCTTAACTTTAGCGATGCGTAGCGTGGGGTAAACTAATGTAAATAATTAACAAAAAACTTACCCTCGCTATTATTTTAGTTTGGGAATTTGTTATCTAATCTAATGTTTTTTAGTGATGTGTAGAATAATTCAATATTATGTTAAGGTGCAATGTGTATATAGACACAAATATTTCAGGTGGATAGTAATAATAAATAGTAGATTCATTTTTTTTTGTAACCTTTTATGATTGAAAATATCTATAAGTATGTTTAGTAATGTTCAGCTGATTTCATTTAAACTTTGAATAAAACGATACGGGCACGGATTTGAACCGGTGACCTCCGGGAAACCGTTCCGTCACTCTACCAATTGAGCTATCTTATCCCTATATCATACCCATCTCGGTGAATTAAGCATTCTACATATCATCAACCAATAATTTTTTAATATGTTAGTAAAATATTATAGCTGCATTAGTATATATATATAATATGTCGAATCTTGATATTGATTTTATGTAGAAAATACCTGTAACACTTTGTATTTAGTTTGTCGCAGCCGATCTTAAAAAAAGGAGTGAGACAATGTTTAAATAGTTTTTCAATGTATGTAGAGAAACGCCAACCATACGTCTGGACATTGGAAGGATTTTTGAAATTCCCACTGGATGAGGAAACACGAAAAGAGAGGGAAAGGTGCGGTAGAGAGGATATTCAAACCTATAAGTATTGATTCAATTTAGTAATAAGTACTGTTATTTTAGTAGTTGTTATTTTTTTTTGTCCGTGTTGTAGCTTTATATGTTTGTAGCAAATAAAGATCTAACAAGAACAATCGCTGCTTACTAATTGTTCTCAGAACGTAATTGATATTAAATTATTATACTTTCTCTATCCATCTAATAATAAACAGAGTTTATAAATAAAATCTATAATAATAATAGTATTAATAATAATAATTTATTTTCAAAAGCTTCAAAAAGTACACTAAAATATTAAAACAATAGGGTACAAAAATAGTAAGAAAACAAAAAACATTATAAATTTACCTGCACTAAGAATAAACCTGTATTGCATGTAATTTATTTATTTATATATCCTCATGTATCCAAAAATATAGTCACAAAGTCCATATACTTCAATATTAATTTAAAAGTATAATATAATACCCATACTAAACAGTTAGATGCTTTCATACATGATATAAAAGAAATAGAACATCAAAACAATATTATGAGATAACCAAAGATTTACTAACATAAGATTATCATTTAAAACAACACAAGTTCTAAAAATACGGATAGCATAAACTTAAGTTACTATCATTGAATAACTTAATACACTCAACAACAAAACAGAAAAGAAACAAATTCCACATTAAAGCTGACTGGAAGTAAGAAAACTGCTCTATCCTCAGAGTTGTTTCATGAATACTACTATCTCCAACTTTAATACCGCAAAGTTTCTATTTGATAAAGAAACTTTAACTCGCTCCGGCAAATATTACTTGGCTTTTAATAATTCATTCGCCATGAAATGATAATCTTCACCTGTTGAATACGATTTAAGTTAGTCAACAGATAAATAGGGTTGCCAAATATCTATCTAGATTCAATTAAGTTTTTAAAACCATTAAAATATAAATGTAGTATAAACGTTACTTACAACCCTGCTAGACTTTTATTCATTAAATTGTTTACCACACCCCAGAAACTACACAAAAACACAGTTGAAATAACAGAAATAAATGTGTAAGTGAAACTTTAAAAAGCTTCCTTCTAATACCACTTTGAAGTCATATTGAATTAGTTGAGGCGAATTTCTTATTTACCAGTGATTTATAGTTGACATATTCTGAGGTACGACCCGTATGTTCGTACTTAATCTTGATTTACGCGATGGTAACGTCTTGTCCTTGCTCAGATACGATTTTAAATTATTTACGATCCACATATGAAATTTGTCGACTCTTAGCTTAAGAATAGACACAAAGAACAACTTTATTATATTTTCATGTAAATAAAGATCTATCGTTTACTATTTGAGTATTTAATTTATTATTTGTAAAAGCTTTGATATGTTTGTTAAGTTGAATAAGAGATGGCTCTGATATTGAATAAATAAATGTTTATTTAGCAGAATAAAAGAAAAGTATACATGATTTAAGAAACCAACATTAAAGAAACTTCATTAAAACTGAAGGGTAGTTAAATAAATTAATAACTTCCTCAAATATCTCAAACGATCGGCTAAGAAGGTGAAGGAAGAATGTTGGAAGATATTTTAATTAGGCTAGAAATACTTCAATAAAACCGCTACACTAAAGCTTTGTAAGGGTCAGATTTTGATAACGATCAGTTTTAAGAGTTAATTTATAGTATGACGCATTTTGTCTTGCCACTGCTTTTACGTATCCGCCAATAGACGTGATTGACATTCATTTGGTGACATTTTTTTGGTACAAGGATGAAACGTTAAGCGTTTTTTATATTAAGGTTATAGAAAGGACTTCATTTATATGTAATATATAAAATAGCTTGGAGTTTACAAGATTTATTTAAATTATGAAAAAATTATCACAATGAAAATTTGTTATTTTAATTATTGATGGGTTTGTATTCTTTTATGATCAAATTATCCGAATTTATATTCACAAAAAAATATACTTTAGTAACTTAGACCAATCAGACAACAGTGAACAAGTCATTCGGGTTACAACATTTGTCTAAAATTATACATGCCACATTAAATCTAACATCAAAGGACTTAGGGCGATAATGGCTTATCCGAATTTTATGAAAATAAAGCTATAGTATTATGGTATGTATATTTTACTTATAAAAGCAAAGTTGGCTGCGTGGCGCCTGCAGGAACAACATTGACCGGAAATCTTGATACTTACTGAATCAATAAAATAGTAATACCCACTGGATTTAACGCGCTTTATTATGAGATAAAATTTATAGCATTGTTTATTTATTCCAAGAAAACCACATATTCAAAGTGTTATCCATTAGTGGATTTGGGTTATTAGGAATTTTATTCATCATATATACTGTTTCTCATAAATTAATTAATTTAATTACTCCATTAAAAAACTACATATTACAATAATATTACAAGTAAAATATAAATTATTTATTGGAATCAAATTTTGAAACAATGTGGTTTAAAATTTTAATAAAAATAGAATGAAAAATAAACCGATACGGTATTCGAACCTGCGACCTCTAGGAAACCGTCCCGTGGTTTTCCAGAGGTCGCGGGTTTATTGTTCATTCTATATTTAAATTTAAATAAGCTTAATATGTTTAAAGATATTTTCAAACAATCTGGATTAAAGTAATTCAATTACAGGACATTTGCACTTCATTAAGTAACACTTTGAAGGGTTTTATTAAACAATGAGTCGTAAATACTTAATATCAACCCGGACCGTAGATCATTTTAATTGGCTTAACAAAGAGCTGGTTGGTATATTTTATAGGTTAAACTGCTTTAAATATTAGCACGCGATTGTATGCGAGTCACCTTAGACATAGTTGTGAGTTGAGTTTAATTTGAGTTTATGAAATACTAAGCGAATGCTTGTAACGATACTGCTTCTCGCGGAAGTTTTGACGTATTACTTACTAACTTATTATTGGAAAATTCTTTCGTTGACAAAAAAGTTTATATTTTGTGAAAATACTGTGCCAATGGAATCTAGCAAGTGAATATTGTATGAAGTACTAAAAGGAACATCACAGTAAATAACTTGTACTTTTTGTTGAAATACACAAAGAATAAGTATAAATAATAAAATAAGGTAAGAACACCGCAAATGTAAGCAAATAAAGACCTGGTGACATTTGACTGTCGTCAGTCTATTAAGGGCTCTCGGCAATGTTATAAATTGCCGACACACATGCAATCGTTGTTAAAAGAAAATGCGATTTTGTACCAACTGTTTTAGGAAAATAGGTTTAAACAATAAATTAATTCAATTATTGTTGAATTAAAATTAAATTGTCTTTCATCCCACTTGAATGATTACCGTTTACAAGTGGATGGTAATAAAACGTTTCCGAATTTAAAATATTGGCAGACATTTCTCGGGTTATTAAAATTCGCGCGATTTTAACAATGGAAATACCAATTAATTGCCTCGTTGTAAACAGATTGCTTAATTAAGGAAAGGAAATGAATAAGGAGAGCTTAGTAACATCAAGTTAAATTAATTTAAATGATAAACTATATCAAAATGGAATGTGATTTCGTGTTAATTGCTTTATTGAACTTCGAATGTATAATTACGTAAACAATTTATATTTTGTACGAACCTTTTATTAAAAACTAGTAATTATATCATTAAAAATTATATGAATCTTGATTATCGTTTACAATTTAATGTTCATGGATATAAAGTTCTAATTTTTATTAAAAATAAACACGGCAGTCCATATTCTGAAATGTTAAAAAAGTAATCAATGGAAATTCATGGGAAAATGCCACGCAAATTAAGTACAATAAAATAACATAAAAAAGTTGAAAAATGATGTATATAAGAGTACTATGCAATTGTATTCTATATAAGTTTCTCTCTTTCTTATTTTTAATATTATTTTTATATCCTGCCCTGAATTTAATAAACGTGAAAGGCGACTTAGTAAATTATATTTTGATAGTACAGTTCTCCAAAACAACAGCTACTGGACATTGCTGGCCACTGCTGGCCATTGTTGGCCGTTCTGACAGTAAAAGAATACTTAATCCTCTACGTCATTCCAGTGCAGGTAGCAATTATGATGTCTCTCACTCTGGAGGATTCAGAAAAATATTAATATCTTATAAATATTTAGTTATGCATCTCGGAGAGATTAAAGAATGCAAACAATAGAAGAGCTGTTAACAAATAAGTTAATGTTCATTATCATAACACACAGTACTATCTGTTATTGTTATTATTGTTACATTTGTAAATACTAGACAGTTTCAGAAACAACTTGTAATAAATAATAAATAAAATAAAAAAAACCTTTTATTTCTTACAGAATTACCAGTTTACAAATTAATTAATATAGTTAGTATCTAAAAAAATATATATATAATCTATAGTTTATTTTATAATAGTTAGTCATGTTTTGAAGTAGAATTATACATATCTTAGATACATTTAAAAATAATTTTGGGCACGTAATTATTCTGAAGGAACCCCTGTACAGGTATAGGCCTCCTCCAAATTGAGCCAGTTTTCTCTGGACAACTTATTTTAAAATAATAATTTACTTCAAACATAAAAAACACAACATTTACTAATCCAATAAAATACTCAAGATACTGTAGGTATATTTGTACAATCCGTTGCATTTTTTTTAACCAAAAGGATACATCCTTTTAAAATAAATATATTTTTTTTAACAATAATGGATGGATGTAAAAAATTCAACCCCAAGTACGTTAGGATGCTTTAGTAAACCATGATTTGCCACTTTACCTAGTTTAACACAAAGGGTTTTGCCCCCAGCGATCAGGTGCCAGCTTATAAAAGAAGAAAGATTTAAAAATGTTAAAATAAAGTCAGCGGTTTTTGGATCGCAAAATATTGTTACGAATTTTTGTTTGATTCTTGTTGGTGGGTTCAAGTTATGAGACATAGCGGAATTTGAGTTATCGATTATTTAATTCTACAATGTTTATCCTAATATGTTCTTTTTGTTGATGTCGTTGGAGATGAAGTGTGTTTAATTTTTATAAGTTTTCATTAAACTCAAATATATATAGATCAATAAAAAAGATGACTAATATTTTACCAAACTAAAGAGCGCCATATGTATTTATTTATCTGTGTTAGAGATTATTAATACATATTTAAGTATAAAAAGATTGTAATTAGACTAATTTTATTAACATAAAATATTAATTACGTGTATAATAGAAAAAAAAAGATAATTTTCCCTTAAAATAAGAAATGTATAATTCTAGATAAAAACGAACAAAAACATATTCATGTTCATTTTCAAAATAATAATAATACAAAAATTCAGATATAGTCCTGATTATATTTATTGTTCAAATCGCTAATATTTTGTCGCTTATAGAAGTTTTAAAAGTAAAAATTCGTGGTATATCTCTACGGCTGCTGTTTGCGCCGCCTTCGGGCTATTGAAAATTAAACATTGCTGCTAGATTTTTGTTGTAAATTTACGGTGTGTATAGTTCATACCATGGTACTGTATTTTTTAAATATAAAAAAGTTTTATTGCATCCCTTTTGACTCTTTAATTTTTTATTTTTTTTAAACAGTGTTTTTTCTGACCTCACAGTGCTTTTGGAATGGCGAGTTCTGAGATTTGAAATAATATTTGTTTCCGGGTTTGAATATTCTGGCTTAAATTTATTTAAATTTGACTTTCGTGAGGAATATTCTTGACCTGAATTTTCTATCAAAGCAGTTATATATTTTACAAAAATATGTAGTATTACTATAATAAACTTAAACGTTGAAGTTTAATCAGAATATTCAATAAACTTAACGGTATAAGTGAACATGATCACAGTCTGTACGTACATTATTAGTGCAAAACAAAATGATAGCATTGCCGAAATTAGTTCGGAACTTAATTGAACACTAGACTGGGGTTTAATCCTGGATTAATTGCGTACTAAATTGAAATTCAACAAATTAACATGACAATTTGTTAAAATGGTCTCTCGCTTATGTAAAAGGGGACGAAATTGATGAACTGGGTGGGAATTGTTCAGTGCATACACAGATATAGGAAAACATAATAACTTAACTTATTTTAAGTGTGCGTTTTAAATAAATATGTTGTTTTGGATAAAGTCACGAAAATTAATTGAAAAATCATAATCGATTGAGGGTCAATACAATCGGACTATATATTTTATGCTTACCTATTAAGCAATAAGAGTTCCAAAATATTGCTATTCCCATAAATGTCCTTATATTAAAGTAAATTAAAAAATAATAATAATTAAAAGTCGTAGAATGATAGTTGTTGGAATTTATGTAGAGAAGCTACCTGAAAGATGTGGCCAATTAATTACAAATAACCCAGTATAGGTATTTCTCTGATAGATATAATAATGTTATTACTTATACACACAACACATACTTATATTAGTTATGAGTTATTGTGATATCAAAAACTGACATACTGTCTAGATAAAACCACTATTCCAATCATCTAATCCTAAGCTAGGTAGAATTAAAACATCTTGATCTGTTGAATAATATTAAAAGGCGCTTAATTGTCTTTTTTATTTCTCAAAAAATCATGTTAAACCTAATATTTAAATCAAAGACATCGTATTTTGTTCAAAATATTTTCTACTAAATAATATTCATGTGAAATATGAATCAAGTAACGTTCCAACAATAGGGCGAAAAGCATTGTCTTAGAAATTTTGAAACATTTTACATTGAAAACTACCTGTATACTAATATATTTATAATCAGAATTATTATTTAACATGCAATATTAACAATTATTTATTTATAATCGTAATAGATAAATATAAAAGACATCCTTATTCTATAAGGAAAACTTTATTATTAATATCACAACATAAACACAATATACGCTAATCCTAGAGGAAAATGTTATTATACTTATAATTATTTTGATCTGCAAATCATCCCTCAAATTGACGAACATCATAATTAAATGTTGAAGGAAGGATTATCTTAAAACTCGGTCTCTTCATTTGTTACTCTGACAACTTAAATCGCTGTATGGGGTGGTAGTCAGTATTCATAAGACACCTTCCTTACAGACATTTCATTATTACCCTATTTGTAGATCTACTAATGAATAGAGGTGCCGTGATACAAAAATATTAAAATAATTAAATAATTATAACCAAATATGTTACAACTGTCCAGTACTAAAGTAATAAAAAAAAACTACTTTATTTTTTTTTCTTATTCAATAACAAATAGTCTTATAAAAATGAGGTATGATTTTACGAATTACATCTAAGTTTTGTAAAGAAGTTTCATGAATACGTAATATATGAACGTTAATGATTTTGTGTGCTTAATCTAGACTTAATATATTAAACAAAATAGTAATATGATTAAAGATATTTGTAGTGTCTATTTCTTGATAACTCTGTATATATGCTTGTACCGCGTCTTTCAAGTCATGACCCGCGAATTGCGCCACACGGTAAGGGTGCTATTAAAATGCAATTTTCATGTACCCTAATAAGTTGTTTAACTAGTTTAGTTTTAAACCTCACACGAATGAGCGAAGGTTAGATGAACTTATTGAACTACCGATTTTGAGTTCCAATAATGAATAATATTAAATTGGTATATATAATTAATAATATTAAATATATTATTATAAAATGTATTGTTAAATATAGTAAATGATTTCCATATTTTATAACTTGAAATCAAATACTTGACCAGAATTTCGAGTATGCCACAGTAAATTTTTGTGGCTTCATGAGAAATTCTAGGCTTTGCATTACTCACGAAATTGCATTTATAATGCATATTGCTTCAAAAGCCTTTGTAGCTTGCAAGAAAATTTCTGGATAAGTCCACAAAGAAACCACAAAATAGGTTTAGTTTAAAGAAACCATTCTTGATAGGCTAATGAACTGCAGTGGTTTCATAAATAAATTTCAATCCTACTTGTCTTGCTTATAAATGTAAATGTTTATCCATTAAATAGGATAACTATTTTTATAATAAATATTCTTTTTCGAATCTTGGTATAAGATAATACGAAGTAAATTAGTATTTCATCTATATAAACCTCAAAAAATGTAAATCGAATGCGGTTATTGTAAAAAAAAAATTAGGAACTGCATATTTAATTAAATTCTATTGAATAAAAGGAGTGAAATTCCTATAATTTCACAATACACAATACAGTTAACAATAAGTCAGTGTAATATTAAGTTATTTATTAGTTTTTTTTATTTATTTTTATATTGTTCTGGTTTAATTTATAAATATGTTTGTTTTTGATATTTCTGAGGTGGCATAAATTACCTGTCAGACAGGTTAAATTCTAATGCACTTAATTTAAATATACTTTGTTTAAATATAACATTAATATTATTATATTACAATTATAGAAAATTAAATAAAACAAGTACCTACATACTTAATTAAATTTATTTTGAAGTTGTTGACATAATATAATTTTGCCTTGAAATATGTAGAGCGTAAAATCCCATAGATGAGCACAATAGCATATGAATTAGGTGTATTAAAAACGTAATGTTGACACCGTGCCCATCTCATTACGTAATCTGTGGCCATCGTCGTGCCATAAACAAAGCCCGTGCCTAATTGTTTCATTAGAGACGCCCTGGACGTGATTTGAAAGTATCACTTTGTCTGTGATAATCATCCGAGGCACAACGTATACACTTTTGTCTGTCGATTTGTTGACCAACAAGTCGAAACTTTTGTAGTTTTTATCCAATAGTGTAGATTTTAACCTGAAGACTTGTTAACCATCTAGTCGTACCTTTTTTTTTATATCGACATTGTACACTTTAATCTGATTTGTACACGAAATAATCGATTCTTTTTTTTATCCGAACATTCTAGTTTTAAATATCATTATTTTAATTGATATATTAAAAAAATATTTAATTGTAACATAATTTCAAGAGCGCTATCTTTTAAAAAATAATTACATTTTCAGTATATTTTTTTATGATCCAGTTTGATGTTTGTTTGATCAATATCATGAAAGAGATGTTTCATTTACACAGAACTAGATATTGCGATAATAAGGTTTTTCGTAAATACAAAAGGTTTAATGTCGTTCAAAAATAAGTTGTTTTATTTACTGTTAAATTTCTATAAATATTAACTTAATAAATAATATTATCATTGAAAATGTATTATTTAAAATTTTAAGTATAAAATCAACCGAGTATATTTGACATAAAACATATAAATATTTGTCAAATCAAATTTATTAGTCTCACAATACTCGTATATACACATTTTATGTTAAAGGTCCCTTAATTAATATTTCAAATTACATTACTTCAAAAGAGAACAATCAACATATTTATATTGTAACCTCAAAGCATTTATTAATTTCCCCTTGTTACCAAATTTGACGGGAGCGTCTTCATCAACGTACCATTGTGGTTTATGGGTTTCCAGACCGTCGACTTTCGTACACGTTGGGTCGATCTTGGCTCTACCTGGCTTGCAGTGCGTTCTTGCCGGGGTTGATGTACGAAACACTTTGGATACGGCATTTCATAATTTGATATACTGGTTTTTATGTTTATATATTTATGTCATATGAATTTAGATATTATGATAATGCCATATCTATATACTTTTCTCTTAATATTTTATTAATTTTCTTTCCATCTAAACCGTAAAATAATTAAAAATAACTTTGACTCTTAAAAGGAAAAGAATAAGCCGGCAATAATAACTTTAAATATAGTGTTTAAGTTTTTACGCTTATTTCTTCGGTTCAGAAAAACTTGTATTTCAGTTGCCGACGAAAGAAAATTCATAATTGTATTAAGTTCCAATTAAAAGTTCACTGTTCGGAAGAAAAATTAAGCATCCTACTGGAGTTGATTGGGACTAATTTGTTCTATTAAACAATCAAGTACTTTTCAAAAAGAAGGTGAAAATTTTATATTTTATTAATATCCCATTAATCTTTGTTGGTTTTTCTTTTAGGAAATCAGATAAAGAATAAACAAGAGATAGAAAAAGATATTTCGTTTCAATTATATTGGAAGCGAAGTTATTTATTGTAAAAAACTTAACAACCACTACTTTCAAGAGTCTTATTCCAGGCAGATCTTACAAGCACATAATATTGATTAGTTCAACTAGTAAATTTTGATTATCAATTGAGTATCAATTCTAAGAACATTTTTTTAGAGTTAAAAAAAATATGTTCACAATTAGGTATATATTAACTCCTCCCTTATATAAACTTTTGATAAGTTCAAAACTCTATAATTAAAACACTTTTTTTTTTAGATTTTAGTTGATCTAAATACTGGATATAAGTTATAAAAGTAAAAATAAAATGTAAGCGAACAACTCACGTTCCATTAACTAAAGGTGATCAATTATACAACCACATGCTTACAAAAAATTGCAAATATCTCATATTACTTCGGAATGCAAAACTAAAACAACGGTTAGTAAGAATAGTAATTTCTGAATGGAAAAATATAGACTTTAGCCATTAGCCCTGCATGATCGATGGTAAACGATTTTTACATGTTATTTTGAAATATCGAAATGTTAAAGCAATTACGGATATTTTATTGCAATTTTAATTTGCGGTTCGTTCACTTATTTGAACCAAGGTTCAAAAGATACACTACATTATGTTCTTTGTATGGTTTAATAAATGAGTGAGCACTTTATTTAACAAATATATAGCTTTAAACATTTTTTATCAGAAAATACTTTTATATTTAGTATAAATAATGTAGATTAATGATAAAATGTACTTAAATTAATATTTTTTTATTAAAATTTAACAGACAAGTATGTTCTTACATCTCAGTCAGCTCGCTGGTGAAGAATGTCAGTATTCAAACAACTTGAAGGCGAGTAATTAGCCGGGATCTTAATTTTCGGCGGCTTAATATAGATGTGGTTTGTTTTATCTATAATACACATAAAATATGTCTATTGTACGATATCACAAGTATTCCACAAATCTTTTTGCAAAATTATCTTGTATAATTAATATTATACAAGATAATCAAATTTTAGGTACGAATGAGATTTCACTGTATTTCTAATGAACTACAGTGAAATCTCATTCCTAAAATTAGATTGAAACAATGAAAGATTTAGTTACATATCGTAATTATTATCGATCAATATAAATATAATTTATAGTAGATACTTAAACACTAGTTAATTATAATATAAAAGCGATGGAAACTGCCAGTTAGGATGTAGGAGGCGTGTAACTAAAGTTAACACCCGTGTTACGTAGCCTCATTTATGAGATTAATTAATTAATATTGTATTAACCGGCCGCGTTTCGTGTTAACTAGTTCATGGTATTATCAAATTATTTAAAATATGTAATAAACGGCTAATTATTAGCCAATGGGGTCGATGGATGTTCGAAGCTCGGTATTATATTTTCCAATATGGATATCAAACTTATTATATATATCCATGAATATTTTTTTTATAATAGGTACCTGGAGTTCTCGTTAAGGTATTTTAAAATAATAATGGTATTTAATTTTCAGTTCTGAGTCTAGAGTTATTTAAATGTTATTTGGATAAGTGTTTAAACGGACAAAGCTGGAGGCAAGTAAAAGCGTCTTTTGTAATAGTTTTAAAAACACATTATTTACATTTTTTTTAATATTAGTGTTGGAATAGTTGAGGATGAAATAAAATTATTAATATTTTCATTTAAAGGCAAAAACATCTTTCTTATCATCTTTTGTAAATGCAAATTTCAAAAAGAAAAAAAAATGTATATAAGTATTTATAACTCAAAATATGTGAAGCAAAATCTGAACCCTGTATATTTATTTATTATATATTTTATATCCTACAGAACCCCATATTGTGAGTTTAGAGGTACAGTGTTTCTGTAATTTCAACCCGTCGACTAATGAGTCACGAAGCTCCCTCCAGCCATGAAGTGCAAAAACTTTGCTTTAAGTAAAATAATAACATATACGGGCCTTCGCTTTAGGGTACAAGGCATCATTCTAAATTTTAGAGTATCCATTCTCGTCCATTATTTTATAAAGTAAAATATATATATTATAATTGACGAGTAGGGATATTGTTCTCTATATGTTGACTATAAATAATTTTATTATTTTATAACAAGAAATATGACAAAAGATTTGTCGTATTTATAGTGCATTAAATTATTTATTTATTTATATACTTTATTATATACATATTATAGTTACAAATAAAATTTAAACAGAAAATACAAATATACTAAATTATTTATCTTTCTATAAAATGAACGTTGAGATGACTTTTATTTAAAACAAAGGAATGGCGCCATCAATGCTAACGTCAAAAGCTGGCGCCAAACAAAATGTTCAGTTATCACGTACTTTGATAGTTATTTTGTCGCGTGCGTGCGTAGCATGCTGTCTTGTCTTGTACGTTTAATTATAAGATTTTATGATACTTCTTGTATTATTTATGACAGGATTGTATTATGATAATTATATACTTTAAACGTCTGTTTTTTATAACATATGCTTATTCAAATCTCAATTTATCTATTATCCGACAAGATAATAATAGAACTATGTAAGGATACAGAAACGTTTAAACGAAGACAAGTTTACGTTAAATATCATCAAAATGCAATTAGAAAAACATAAATAAAAAAAAATTCCAGGTTGTAAACAATTTTAGAGTTACCGTACTTTCAACTTATAGTTGCGTTGGTGTTAACTGATGCATGTTGTAGTATGAGCGTCAATTGCATCAGAATTTCACTAAATCCTGGGCAAATAGAGCTAATTGTGTCCAAACTTTAAGGGAACGAGGGCTTTTTAATTAAAACTTATTCAATATTATAGAGTCAGATCGAGTTAGCCCGGTCACTTGGATAATTCAGAGTTTGTTACGTTCAAATGAAACGGTTGCCAATTTTTCTTAATTAGATTAAAGGATTCGCTGTTTTAATACTTTTCGGTACCATTTATACCAAATTTTATCAAAGCTTAAAAGTTGTAAAGACAACTTTTGCTTTATGCTTCAAAGGGAATATTGAAAGCTAATGTTTTGAAAGTTCGTATGTTAAGTTAATCTGCTGAATCCCAGTAATCATTTATTTTCATAATAAATATATTTGTATAATGTAAAAAATATTATACTTGATTATAATATTTCCAAAACCAATTTCAGATCACTTAATCTGTATGGATTGGAATTGGTACTGAATTAGTTTTAGTTTTGACAAATTAAAGTCTTAGATATGAGAAGTAATTTCAACAACAGAAAATTAGGAATAAGGACAAGTTAACTGTAACAACACGCATGAAACACAAACTTAAATTGGATTCATAATATAACACTATACGTCAATGTATGTGTGTTGCAATAGATCGTGTAGAATACTTACCAGACAAGCGTAAATTTGAACAAGTATATATTATTCCTTTATTTTGTTTGTTATCGATTTGTCACCTATAACAATAAATTCATATTAATAATAAAAATGAATTGTATAAAGTTAAATTCATAGTGTTAATGACAGTCGCTTTGGAGGCTGATGTACGCGGTGTCTGCGGTGTTCGAAACCATTTATCCTCTCAAACCGGCAAACGACCAATAAGTCTTGCTTCCAACGATATTAACACTATCATAGGTTATTCTACAGTTTTATGAAGACACATTAGGCTGAACGACACTTCCATTCCAATGGAAAATTATTAGACACTTTTTAAATTTCAGTCGAAATTTACGCTCTCAATTAACTTAATTATATAATGCTTGAAATTATTCTCTAATAACAAAGCAACAATAGCCTATTATAAAATTAATAACGCCATCTGTTTTTGTTTAGCAATATTCGTTTAGGCAGAGCCATGTCCAATAAGTCCGCACCCAATACAGACGGCGACATAGTTTACAGCGCACAGCCTGTTCATTATTACAGCGCTCAATTTTATGATATTCCAATTCGTATTTATATAATTGACTACTTAAAGACCAAAGCTGATGATGTTTAATTATTGTAAGCCTATCGAATTTATTAAGGCTCGAATGTTTTCGTTATTTTCGATAAAATTGCGAGCACTTTGAATTTTAATAAAGAGGAAAATAATAACGTTTTGTTAATAAGTTTAATATGAAATAAATTGTACATTTAATAAGTATTTATATCGCATTTGAATTTATGTGTGCATTGTTTAAATATATTGAAAATGGGAACAAAGGTGTTCTGAAAGTTATTGTATCTGCGAAAGCTCGGGATGAAACAGGATAGGCCGAAATTCGTTCACATATCCTTGACGAGTCCTTTGATATGCTATTGAGTTGAATTTATGTTTTCATACGCCAAGGATTGTGTATATTTTGTGACGTCTTCTTAAATAAGTTATCGTATATTGTTTAGTTCCCCTATATGCCAGTATATTCAATCATAGCAAACTAACAATATCCATACAAATATATTTAATTTATATAAAAATATTGTGTTTTAAAAGGATATAGCTTATCATATCTACAAATACATACTAAATTAAAATTATTATATTTATCTCTATTAAATGTACATGTATAAAAAACCTATTCTTTTTAGGAGTATAAGTAATTTTAACTGCCAATAATTTATGCCTTATACACTTGTATTTTGAAAATACTTATTCGGAAGCAAAACAACACCTTGAGCCCATACAAAAACATACATCCTTGAAGAGATTCAAGAAACACGTAATTCTATATTTCAAAATCATTCAAAGGTATCCAAGATCAAAAGTGAATGTGTAGTCCGCTGAAGGATTTCATAAATGATTATTGAAAATTCGCGGCAAATCCTTCGGGTCCTCAATCTACAAAGAAAATCCGTATGCTATATTTCTTATTAGGGCCAATGCTTTTATCAGATGAAATATGTTATTTCAAACCACAGTAATCTTTTCTTTATTTTTTATACATTAACGTAAACCTTGTTTACCTACCTATTAATGCAATAATGTATGTATGAATGTATGTACATGTTAATGCTATATTTTTTACGCGCCAGTTTTTTCATATTTGGGAAAATATTAAATATTTTGTGTTTTAAAATTTTCGGTCGTTGAATATTGTCGCAATTGTCGGTCTGATGGATCTGAGTAAAATAAAAGGTTTTACCTGCAAAGAGCGCTTGAAACCGCTTGCAAAAGCAGATCGTAAAAATACAAAAAAATATATATAAAAACTCTCTTGTATAAGTATAATAAAAATATAATTAAAATATATATTATTCCCAAAAGAATATTGTGACCTGCTGGATTCAAAATACTTCTACCATGAATTGGTATCAAGAAATAAGAATTTCTTCAATAGACTGAATTATGTATCAAAGCTACAAGTACTACCAAATGAAATCTAATGAATACGATATGAGGCGAAAGGAAAATACGTAGATTCGTGAACAACAATTTCTCTAACAGTCTATTTCTAAAAGTAGTTCTTGTTTCGTCACTAGCTATGGACTAAGAGGTCCTCAAATCTTAAGAAATGCTAAATGTTTTGCAATTACTCACTGCTTGTTTAGTCAAGTATTTACAATGGAATATATTTTATTCATACTTATAAACAGAGTGGTTCAACAAAATTAAATATTAATGTACCTACAAGACGTCGAAAAGATGCAAACACATTAACTTCATTTCAATTTAAACCCGTTTATTTAAACGGGTATATATTTTAAAATTATACATACAGTATATATTTTAAAATTTTAATATGAATCATAAATTATCTCATAAAAGAGGGCATTATCTTTAAATGTGTAACGAAGTTAATTTTATAATAAATAAAATATTAAAATCATTAATACCTTCACATGCAGTACACCTATATATAAAATATCTATATTTAAAAGTTAATATTATTTAGCAGCTGTCTGTTATTTTTAGCAGAATACTGCAGTAAACTAATTTTGAAAATATATTTTTTAACTTAGTCAACACAATTTTACATAATCAAGTGCTATGTACCTATCTAGTATATGTATATCAAGTACCTATGAAAATGCAAAAAGCACCGCGGTTTAAAAAACATATCATTGATACACTAATACTGACATTTATATAATTTATAGTATATAGAAAGAAATTAGAGTACAGCGATTTAAGTTATAAATAAGTCTGAGTTTTTTTATCATTTTTTTTTTAAGAATTTATCGGATTTTTATTTTTAACAGTTATTGGTAGAATGTTATTCACCGATTTGATAATTTTATTTATACTATTACTTTATGAATTTAACATAAATTGTGATTTGTCAACATACCGGATACTTAATTGTAAAGTCCTGTTCGGGAAAGTTTATTGGGAATACTGAATTTGAGTAATTCAGGAGGCACAAAGCCCTCGCAATCCTTTGATATTGCTTCAGCATTATATAGCCCCATTGCATACTGTCAGCTAACATGTTAGAAACATAGCATGAGCTGTCATTGGTCTAAAATGAATATTTATGACCAGATAATATGGTGGTATACATTAAGAAAATTAAAATATTAACTTTATGACACACTATTGTTAAGATCTTAAATTTTTTAGGATTGTTCTATAGTATTTATATTTTATTGCAACATTATAACAATATTCTCTGAAGATAATTATTTTTTGATACCTTAGGGTGTTTATTAAAATATTATCTATATGTGGTATCAAAGCTTTATTTCCTACTCATATTATTATTGCTCGAGCATATATACAGTATAATATGATATTCATTCGTATTTCAATATAAAATGAAGAGTTGCCTTTATTATACTTCTTAGAAGCAACACATTTGACTCTTAAGTGAAAGTTTTATGAATGCTTCTTTTAAGACGCTATAAACGAGATGTATGTATGTTTATTTGAAACAATGTTTAAGTTTCAGCAACTTTGAGTTGGAAGTTAAACAAGTAACATTATTTGATGCGTGTTATAATTATTTAAACTGTACCAAAATATTGTTTAATTAAATTAGCTACATATTGAAATATGCTGTGTAATAACTGGCGCATACCAGCTAGTAATAACATAAAGGATAAGCCCTGGTTAAAATGCTTAACGCTATGACAAAAAAGCTAATACTACATGCCGATACTGTATCACAGGCTGTGCAAACACTGGCATCCGTTATTGAATATTGTCTTTATTAGTATCGGACTCCGCCCTAGGCAAGGATCCGATATAATAGAATACTTCAACGTTATTTGCAGTACATATACCCCCAGGGCTGTACTAGGCATGTTAAACCGTGTCGACACGAGGAGACAACTCCTTATTGGGATTATAAAGCAAATTATTTTCGTCATCCTTTATTGTGCATTGTTGTTTTTTCCTTAGGCGTTTTAACTAATAGAACTATGGATTTTTGATGTTACTTTAACGCTGGGACTTATCTTAATACATACCTGGATAATATGAATAGTTACAATGAAACTTTATACATAAAAAATTGCATTTTTAAGGCACTTTAATAATAACAATGTTTTACTTAGTCTAGGTAAATAATACGAAATTGTCAATGCTGTAAATATCTAAGTTAAATGAAACTAACATTTGATAGGGGAACTATATCACAAATATACAGTTTGTTAGTCAGTTAGTGTAACTTTGTAATGACCACGAAGTGTGGGTAAAGCTTTGTCTCCTATAAATTTGTTACAGTGGAATCTGTTTAGTTTAAACTTAAAATGTTATTAGAATTTTGTTAACTAGTTGCGGTTATAATTTAGTTTACTGTTTTAATTTTAATAATGTCTTTTTATCTTTATTTTTATTTGACTATATAACAAAATTATTAAAAAAAAATAAACTATTCTTATTAAATATATATTTTTTTATTTCAATATGTAACAAAATTATTAAAAAATATAGGAAAAACTATTTGTATAAAACATACATAAAAAAATCAACATATGACCAGGAATCGAACCTGAAGCCTTAGGGAGTCCCTCCCAGTCGCTCACCTAACTGTACCGTGTTCTTCATCTTAACTAACTTAACTTAGCTTTGAGAACACACTTTCAAAAGCAATTGCTTTTTCATTCTATGTAACAAAAAAAAAGGTTAACATGATTAAAAATATTATAGAGAATTTCAAATATGAACCATTTTGGTAACTCTGTGGTGTGTGCGATAAGGAAATACAAAAAAACGGAAGAAAATAATCTTATATCTCTTGGCATGTGCGAGAAACACTTCAGTTTTTTCTTGAGCACGTGTTAGAATGCATTCACACGTGCCCACTGACTTGTTCTTTAAATTTGCGGACATTTACATTTATAATTTATGGCTTCCTGAAGTTTTGTGATTGGTCACTACTGCAACACTTCAGAAATTCTTGCATAAAGCATTTAATCATAATTCAATTTATAAAATTCTTATGACCTACACATTTTTTTTTTATAATATAATCTCTTAATTTTTACAAAAACTTTTTTATATCCATCAGTTATAATATTTTAAATAAATACGTTATTCCCTATCCCTATATTCAATTTCTTAATAATACAGTTCAAAGACATCAATCTAGAAGAATTAATACATAATCAAATTGAATCCAATGTTCTCATCTCAGACATTCACTAAACATATTGAAACATTAAGACGCCCCTCGGGAAGATACAGGAAGCATCGCAAGCGATTCCGGGAACATTATTGTGTAATAATTACTTATACCGCACTTTAACGTTCCGTTTCAGCTCTCCTTAGTATGGAAGAGGCTTCTATTTTGCGTGTTTATTTATTTTAATTTTATTTTGCAAAAATATACAATCATTTATATATATTAACGCTACCATATCACTATAAGACAATTGTAAAGAATATTTATTTACGTATCAACAAATATATTATTTAATTTATGAATAATATGTTATTTAATATAAAAATTCCATCTCCACATTGTCTTAGCCATGCCCACTGTCGATAGACAGACAGAGTATTTCTCTAGCCGTTTTAAGATGGCCATAATTCTAAGCGAGTGTTCACACGTAATAATCAGCTAGCGCGTTGTTATGCATGCATTCACTGCATTCGCTAAGTGCTACTTCGGTAAATACATTTAAACATCCTCACTGCTTTAGTAAACCTCGGTTTAATATTGTTTGGTAGGTACCATAAACAACATTACGTTAATAAGATTTGGTACTAGCTTCATAGTGATTATGGATGCGTCTTTAGTTGAAAATGTATTGCACTTCATATATTGTCTCGGTTTTTTATGTGTTTAATTATAAGTGTTTATTTTGAATCCTTTGAATACATAAATGTAATGAGCTAGATGTTGTATTATTAATTCACCAAATGATCTGCCATTGCTAAGAACATAGAAAAAAAATGCAGCACATGCATCGAGTTTTTTTAATCTTATTAAATATAGCTAAAATGTGTCATTGGTGGCAGATGGTAATATTACATTTTTAAAGTAGGTACTTGAAAACTGCCCATATGGATCTATAAGTACAGACGTGTTAACAAATTAGACTCTGTTGAAGGAATAATGTACTTATATTTTAATGAAATAGCATTATGTATTTATTTAGTGTCATATAAATAATAATTAAATATGTTTTTGATATAAAGATAGTATGAAAACAAAACAATTATTTATAACCCGATATTCGGTTGTAAATGGTATCAAAATATCGGGTTGCATCACATAAGTGGGTATTATTTAGCGTAACCACACACTAAAAAAATACATTGAGAACAAATCTGAATAGGCGCCCGTCTGGTAGGGTGAGTACCGAATCATAACACAAAAGAAAAATACGGTTATTTTACACCAATGCGGCAGATTATATCTTTTATGTTCAAAATCAACAGGAAACTTTCAAATGGGGCATGTAACCTACACTTATTATTGATGCAACCGCGTATACGAGAGGGTGCATAAATTTCAAAACGCAAACTTTGAAAGGGTTTGTTTGAACAAGGCAAGTAATTTGCTTTTTTCTCGTAATTGCTGAAACAAAAAGTTTTACAAAGAGTTGAAAAAATCCGACTCAATTTTGTCATTCTGATTCCAATTTGCACTAAGTTTAAAAGTGGGTTATTCGATTCATGAAAGCATTGATTTGTACTTTTCACATAAGCTGTTTCAAATTGATTGTGAAAATGGATAAAAAATATAATAAGTACTTTTTGGCGTTGTTAATATTCAATTTGTCTGCCTTATTTAATAAGTTTCATTATGTACTTAACTATTATATATTTAAAAGTAGTGGAACTATGATATATGTCTATTAATATTAAAATTCACTCTATGATTTAATAACTAAACTAACCGTGCGAACATTGTTTAACTTTGTACTAAAGATAGCTAACTGCTAAAGAAGATATTCCGCAACGCTAAAGGGGTTAAACTGTTTTTACTTGTTGGAAATATATTTTAATAAAATAGCAAAAGTTTGGTAACTTTAATCTATACTGACTTCGTCAATATGTTACAAAATGTTTCAAAGAAATATGTTAAGAATGTCGAATAATTTAGATATACCCAATTTAGATAGTGAAAAACATAAAAAAATCGTATGCCAGTTCTAAGATTTTGTACATCTATAGTCCATAATGAACGGTACCATTGTTTGGACAATGTTGAAACAGCATCCCAATGAGTACCATTTTATTAAGTTGGGAATTGTTATTAAAAACAAAATGTAGAACTGCAATATATAACTCTAATGGTGTAATTTTGAACCATTATTTTGTTTGCACCTGTTTTAAAATCACTTTGACACATAATTTGTGAAACATTTGGACGGAATGATGTGTTGGTTAGATTATTTAACATTCTGACGTCATCAATTGTTGCAGTGAATTTCGGGGTTGATATTAATAATGTAATCAATATTCGCATTTGTTTTTAACTCCCAAACAAAAAATCCTGATTAAATCACTGAAGAAATTTCACAATGCAGAAGCAAAAATTGCTTAATCCAACAAGATATATTTTTTTATATAAAGATTTTATAATAGTAGTTTGTCAGATGATATGTTAGGAGAGTTTTTATAGTTAACTTAACTTAAGTTTGTCATCCCTGTGTTTTGCTAGTAAAACTTATGCCACATGTTCAGTATTAGTGATATGATAGATTTAAGTCCGACAATCATAATATACGAGGTCGAGGATTAACAATAATTCCCTGGTTTAGTTCTGTTGGTGGTCTCACGCCCTTATTTTTTGCTAGTGACATACGTTAAAGTATCTCCAAGGGTGCATCTGTTATTTGTTACATTTTAAAATAACATATAAATTAAAAATAGCTTATATTTCCTAAGATTTAATTTACATTTCTTTAATATAAATTAATAAATGTATTTACGGTTGTAATTACGAACTTTAGTACATAGTTTATATAGAGTAAACCAAAAAATAAAACTTAAATTAAAATTTGAGTTTAAAATAGCAAAGAACAATACATTAAAGTTCGTAATCGGTTAAGCATAGCAACGTCCCTTTTACAATGACATTATGGGGTGATACCCTTTATGCTATTTGGCCTATGATTTAGGGGTCGTTATATTAGCAGGGATATTAGCGGAAAGGTGTGATATAAGTACTCGAATTCATTGATATACATGAATAAAACCGGTTTAAATGCTTCAGCTGTGAAAGTGGCCTTATGTCATTATTTGGCACGAGTTTTTAATTCATTAAACTCCTTTATACTTTACACCCAAAAGGGTGTAAAGTATAAAGGAGTTTAGTGAGAAAACTCAGTGAAGTTAGTTAGACTCTTTACGAAATATAAATTAGATAGGTCTGGAATGCTTACTCTTAAAGATATTAAATGTCTAGTTTAAGTGGACGTTACTAACGATAAGTAATAAACTAAAACAATTGCCATGTAATGAAATTCAATGAACCAGAAGACTATCAGACAATATTTAAAATCAATGACCCTCAACTAAAACGACTAGACACTATAATAGCAAATTTCAATAGTGTTTACTTTTACTGTTTCTGGAATGAAGTTTAAATTAAACCATTATATAATTTATGAACTTGTTAATAGGCTTTAAAATCGTATATCAAATGTAACGAAACTAAATATTTGAATAATTCAAATTTAATGTGTCTTACATTTGACCGTTAGTAATTTTCATGGTTAATTTGTCGTAAGGCACTTTAAAGGTTAAGTTTGCGAACAAATTTCATTACTTAGAGAGGAGATACTCATCTAAAAATTTTATAAACGCAATACTAAAACTTAAAAAATATATAACTAGCAGATTTTGATTTCATTAATAAAAAAACTTAAAATTTACATTTATCAAATTGAAGCTTTAAGCAGTAAAACATAAGGTCCGTAATATCCAACATATAATATGTTTTTAATATTTTTTTAAAAGACTTGTTTGCACACATATACATTATTGAATATCTTTATTGGGATACCACTCATACTGAGACGAACGAGCAATTCTAAGCAGTTAATGAAAATCGGCTTGGCCGCTTTCTGCATATAGAGAGGCAATTTGCCGAAACGATCTGCCTTCGAACTAATACGAAATATTGCCACAAGCATCACTTAACACGCCAATGTATTCTCTATTGCTAAGAGTTTAAGACATTTAAGAACATGGTCCTGTGGCGCCGCTCCGTTGCGTCCGATACTTAATGATTATGCAAATACAAAAGCCCTAGGAGTATTTAGGTTCCATATTTTCCGAGTGATAAATTGATAAATGCTCGACTGAGTTTATTAGTCAAACTATTTACATCGATAGTGTGATGAATTGTTTCGAGTTAGGGAACTATAAATCTTAAATGATTATCTAGATTAACAAATAGGATTCGAGATCATTTATCCCACAATTGGTACTGGATATAACATAGTTATGAACTCAGTCAATTTGTCAGAGATTAACTTCTATGTTACTCGTTAAAATCCCAAAAGTTTACGGGTAGCTTGGCTTGGCTTTAGGTACACAATTTGGGTCGAATAACGAGCTTTTCATTTTTACCTTTTAAACGAGAATTCTGTGAAGCCTTTAAACCGCCTGAATGTTAGAGCCCACAGAATGATGAAATTATATCACAAAAATGTAAAGATGAATTTTCAAACTATTTTTATAGTGACTTCTATTCGCTTTGAATTATAGTTAGAAATACAATTTTTATATTTTTGTAAAATACAAACGGCATATGCTTTTCATTAACAAAATCGTTATAGATATATTTTCTTAAAATCTCGTAATCTCGCCCATGGAGAACGAAAGTAACCATACATTATCCAGTAGTTCAAGAAGTAAATCAAAATTAATCTTAAAACGTATTAAGAAAGTTTACCTAAAACTGCAATAGATCGCATTTATTACACAATTTAAATATAAATGTTACTCAAAGACATGTATATATAAGAGTTATTTATACTGTTTGTTTATTCAGAAGCTTAAAACATGAATGATGTCATTGTCGCTTTAGTAAATCACTTAAACGGCATCCTGCTGCGATTTTCCATAAAACGTGAGATTGATTTTAAGATAAACCATTTTCATAAATATAGTGTCCATTTATTACATAATTTGTAGCAATAAAAGTGAATAAAATATGGTTTTTAATAACAATAGGTTAACGTAAAGATGGTTTTTTTTTTAGAAAATCCATTCAGCTTTTGAAGGTAAAAAAATTAATTTGTCACTTACAATATAACTTATAGTAAGTTATATTATCTCCAGTAGGTGTATACATAGATATGGTCTGGTATACTTAATTAATAATTCATGTTAAATATTTTAAAAAACATTCATACAAATACCTGATAATAATTAGGGTAGGTAAAGAAAATAACACAATACACTTACAAAATAATAATAATAATACTCTGAAAACATTTATAGCAAATCAAAGTAACATGATGGTAATCGATATCATGATGCATGTAAAACCAAATAAACGTGTGTTGATAGTAGTCTAAGTCCATTACAGTATTCTTGATTAGGTTCAATTTCCACCTAGTTTGCCGGCGAGGCGGAACACCGGCCAAAAGTAACCCGACACTGGCCCAACTCATCCGGAGATTGGTTGTATGAGATGACAGATTCGCTTTAAGTAAAATATAAAATAATGTAATATTTACGTTATAGTTGAAATAAATTATACGTAAAGCAAATCAATTTTAAAAGACAAGACTATTAAGGTATTTATTTTGTGGTGTTCTTTTATATTACAAGTGAAATTCTTAATACATTCGAGATTGTACAGAAAAATATGTAACCCAACATTTAGTTATGCATAATGGCAGTGTCAACGTCACTAAAAGTGTTCCGAATTTCAGCTTAATCGGAAACTGGAAATAGGACAAATTTGACTTTCAAGATTTAACCCAAACATACAAACATTGGAAGTTAATTAAAAACTTGTAAAGAGGAAACAACATTGAAATAAAAATAAATACATGCGTGTAATTGAAATGTCGAAATGAGTAGAGTTTGTAAATACATTGTGCATATTTTTAACTAGATGAACATGTTTCAATAAGATATTATACTAGAAATACAACAGAAGATAACAATGATATATACTGATATCAAAAATAAGTAATAAAAATCAATTATTTACAGTTTATTCTTGTGATGTGAGCCGATGTCGCAAATGTATTCAGAAAGCGCGGCAGTAGCTAAGAAACGCTACACCACCGCCTAAAGCGTTCTTAGATAAACATTCCAATGTATCCGAAATAACATTATAAATCATTTCCCTGTCCTGGGATTTTTTGTATTAAAGTTTGTTAGTTTCATGACAATCTGTTCCGCTATTTGCTTAGCGTCAGAACAGATGCTGGAGGCACATTCATCATATTCAAATATATGTGTTTTTAAACGAAACAGTCTTGTATGACGTGGAACTAATAGTGCAATCAGGACCTCAATCAATTCTCTATGCATATGAAATGTTTTTATTTATTTTGAACGTATAATGAGTGCAAAGATAGAAATAGGGTGTTAATTATTTATTTATGGATTGTCAAGTTAAAATTAATTTATGTCAAATTATTAAAGATATATTATAACATGTCAAACAAGTCCCTGCTCAATATTCTAAAATAGATTGTTTTATTAGAGTCTGTAAAAAAGTCAAGTATAGAATAAACAAAATTTAATTAATACAGCGACAATAAAATAAGGACTATTGTAAACACAAATAGAACAACGAACAGTGCTCTACTTTTTGCAACTAACTCTACTTTTTGCAACTAAGTTCGATTACGTCGCTATCATGTTCGAAATGCCATTAGATGCTGACATTTGCTCTCTCGCTGTGCGGGCATCTAGAGAATTTCAAAATTACTCATTTGGTATTACAGTCACGAGCCCGCAATAGCTTCTACGCTGATTTTTACTTCTTTCCATTCCAATTGCACTATTTCACCTGGTAATTTATCTTCACTCATATTTCATTATCTGTGGAATATGACGCATTATCTTTAGCATTATATTGTAAATATAAAGAACTAAAATAAAACTAGTCAAAATTTCAAATTACATATTGAAACAAAATAATAGCATTAGATTTAAAAAAAAACATAATGAAACTGTTCAAAATTACCAATTACATATTGAAATAAAATAATTACAAAATCATGCTTTAGTTTAGTATCATATTTAGGATGATTATCATGTAATAAGTAAAAGAGTGAGTAATATTTTCTACAAATATTTTAATATTTATGAATATGTTAGCAGCTTCATGCACATTATCGACTTGACGAACGAAAGTGGAGCATTAATTTAGCGACGTAAATTGGCGGAACTGATTTGCTTCAAAAGGAGAATTCAGCGTAAAAATGATGTATCAAGGATAAATCAATATTTATATCCAAACATATAGGTATCAAATGTATGAATTAAAAGAGTTAATTTAATTGAATTAACCTTAATATAGTTTATAAGCATAATTACAAATTACTGTAAAATAATAAGTAAAATAGCGTAATATAAATACTGTTAAAGAATATATTAAACTCTATATAAATTGGCAATTCAGATAATGGTGAAAGTATTGGCGAAGTATTGGCAAAGTTTTAAAAGTAACTCTAAAGTTGGCATTATCTAAGTCAATGATAAAATATTCCGTCTAGACTAAATCAGAGCAGAGTCGAAACTTTTTAAAGCGCCCTCGAGACCAAATTTGTTAGGAACGTACTGAGTTAGTGAATCTTCAGTGAGAGAAAAAAGTCCCAAAACAAATTGTTGGCAAACGAGAGAAGTGTCCAAGAGTGAAAATATGTTGATTGAATAAAGAAAAACTATTAAAACTTCCCCCTGGCGATCCTGCTCCGGATAGAATAGACAAAATGGACGCGATGCGTGGAACGATGCAAGTTTTAACTTTACTTAAAGAAAGCAATTATTGCCTCTTGTTAACTTTCTGTCTCGTGTCGTACTTTTTATATTTTACTTCCTTTTCTCTTTATTGCTTCTCCGTATTGTCTTTCGCGAATATTATCAAAAAGATGTACGAAAGAAGAGGTTTGTTACTTTGTAAGTTTATGAATATGTATGTAGGAGATAATCATTGAAACTATATTATTTTTCCTTCTAAGTACTACATTATCTTCCTTCAGATTGCGTTACTTACGAACGCTGAATTCAATGGCTAATTTTGTAACAGATATAAATCATGATTATATTTTGGAGCCTACAGACAATAATCTGACAAACACAATTATATTCAAACATAATCATACCATTGAATCATTTGTAATATTAATCAAACCAAATCATTCCCATCAACAATCACAATAGTAAGACATTAGACTGGACATAAAACTTATGGCCCTTACACTTTCTACAACTAATATTACGAGCCAACTTCTTTTCCTTCGAAAGATTGGTATAACTTTCTTAATACCACCCGAAACTACAGTTGAGTATAGATATATGAATAATAATAAAAACGACAATATCTTATTTGTTGCGCTATAAATTGTCAGGGAAATACAGCTTGGTTATTAATTCTTGTCGATAAAGTAGAATAACTTTAGGATGGATATAATAGGAATTGGTAGTATATGCTCAGAGATACTTTATTTGTAACCCTTATGCTGCACATAATAAGAAACAGAATATTGTAATACATAATAATTATTCTGATACCAATTTAAAAAAAGATACATTATTTTTATGTAGAGAAACAATCACAAACAAAGATAACATTAAAATGTGAGTTTCAAGTTATATACACGCCAGACGTTGTCATGGCAACAAAAGCTAGGAGCATTTTGCATTGGAATTCAAAAATAGTTGACTTTGCCTTTAATGAAAACAAAGCATAAAAACTATCTCTGAAGTTGAAACAAAGCGTACATTTAGAAGAAAAAGGTAAAATCGGCTCGTTAGATTCGTAGTTCGTTCGTTCGTAGTAATATGACACAAGAATTATATAAAATAGATGTAACGAAACACATCCTGACCAAGATGTTTTGTTGCTAACAATTTTGTTCATAGCCATGTCAAAGTCAATTTCTTACTTAAGGCCCAAGTATATCCAATGTGAGCATGATGAGCAACAAATGTTATTTGACAAGGCTACAAGCAATTATTTTGTCAACAATATTTGTTTGACCATTGCTCAGCAGAATATTCTTTGGCATATTGCTCTGCACTGTAACGTTCAATTTAAAATATTTATATTTTTTTACAAACTTAAAATTATCAATTCAAAGGAGTATACAAAAATTTTAAAAGAAATTATTATACCACTTATATTTATAATAAAATTATTATCATCAACTCATTTCCTTTATGGGCAGTGCGTGTTCCAAATATATGAGCTAGTGAATTATTTACATACCCTGCAAGTTTCAAATATTCCATACTGAAGTCTAATAATTCATTCAGAAAAGGTTCTTTTAATGGGCATCCGACGTCAATTAAAATAGCGTTGCACGAATTTTTTTCGGTTCCCTTAAAAAGTGTTGGACCGTGGCTTTACATCTCTCCGCGAGATAGGAGCATTCTACAGGTGACGACTCCTGGTGGCCACTCGTATCAAATGGATAGACAAAAAAACCTTTTCTAATTATTATTTTGCACAATTTTCAACCTTATTCTCATTGTGTTTGGTTTCTAAATCACGATAGGGTTAATTGCAAAAAAGTGATAATTAGAAAGACTATTAAATCAACCTTTTAACAGTGTAGCTGAGACTTGGTATTTTGTGTTAAAAAAATAAGTTTATTCTTTGTTATTTTAGTATAAGACAAAACAAATGTTAAATTATTTTATCTAAATTTTTAATTCCAAATAGCGACTACAATATCGAATAACAAAATCCGTTGTATTTGCTTTCGTTAGGGGTTTAACAAATTTGCGTATACCTTAAAACCTGTATTTAAACAATATATTATTAATCTTTAATTTACTTTATTAGCGCTCGCTCCCCCTTTAGACTCTCCCCCTAGGGATTTGCTGAGAGCGAAAATTTAAATTTGAATGACCCCTCTGTATTGCTAACAATTGAGCTTTGTTAAACATGGCGCATGTGAAACAAATAATCTAGATATACATATTTTATAATATAAAAAAAAAATAAGTTAGTCATTTTATATTTGTAAGTAGTCATTTTGTTATATATTAAAACTTATACTTAAAAATAAATATTTTTGTAATATATATAACAAAAATACCATACATTATAATTATTGATTGAGTCCATCTTTTTACAAATATTTACACCTCATTTGATATTCTATAAGCAACAGTAACAAACTACTTCCAAAATAACTAGAAATAGCAACACCTAATTTAAGAAAATTCTCTCATCTAAGGAAATACTAGCAACATTGTTTTTAAATGCAAATAACCGTGGAGTAATGAGAAGCTCGTTCTGAAATTTAAAAGGCAGTCGTTTGTAGACGCTATAGCCAAAAAGATAGGTAGAAACTGGGATTAAGAATGAATAGTCAAACATGCACTTACTACTAATTGCTGCCGGAATGCAGATTAGTTCGTGTAAATTTAATGTGGATTGTAACAAGGTCTTTTCAAAGAACGGATGAATGAAACCAAAACGGTTTTTCTGTTGATGTATTTACATTTTTTAAAACCACTGAGCCGATGCGACGCTTGCTTGAACTACACATTTTGTACATATTGCACTAATTTACATTTGAAAAGTTTGTGATTTGTATGTAAGTATAAATTAATTTAATATCTTCTGAATTTCAAATCCTAATAAGCCTTTGACTAAGATAATCCAAAGACATCTAAATATTAGAATATGGAACAAAACTCAAAGGCAACCCATTAAGTGTCGGCCAAAGAAATGTTCGGGTTGTAATCAGCTGGCGGCGATTAAGACGTACAAAGTTAAGTTGGCCCTGAGACAACAGCGACTGAAGGAACAAGGATTCACGAAACTTAAATACATTATATACTATAATCTCACACAGTAAGATATTACTCTATTATTAGTAATATCTTAAATAATAAAAGAAATAATAAAATAAACCCAGGTAAAGTGTTCAAAGGTATTAAAATGTAATTTTTAAAATATCTTTCATGATTAGATTATATTATCTACATCTTTATTTAATTTCAAATATATTAAAAAACCAGCTGACATGTACACCTTTTATTAAAGTCGTAAAGATTTAATAACTGTCTTTCGTGATTGTTAGAAATAATCTAATCTCTCAATAGAAAATATTTTCACCACGTCCAATAATTACAACCATCAAGGATTATCGCATTCACTCCCTCTTATTTACCGAAAACTTTTCCGTCCTAGCTAATTTATTTTCCGACAAAATCTTATGAAGTCGCGCGAGCCGTCGGCACGCAATCTCAGTCAAACGTCGACTTTTTGATAACGGCATTATAAAAAATGGCTACTGTATTTTGTCCTAATAATCAGCTATTTTATTCTAAAATACCCTACATATGTGGTATAAAATATTTTTTAAATCAAACTAATTGAACTGATATTGTGGAATAAAATTGAAAACATTCCATAAATATATTTTATAATATAAATCTCTATTAATTGAATTAACACGGTTTGCGAAACAAACTTCATCATTCGAATAACAAATAAAGCGTTCGATTCATTTGAATTTTTCCTATAAGTGCCATGGAAAATACCGTTGGAGCAGACCATTTAAATTAGGCCCGATAACTTGAAAACTGAATGAAAAGGGTTTAACCAGGAGTGTTCCAATTAGCTGTTATTTTTCCATTCCGTACGACGGCGACGCCAAAATTGGGTCGTTTGAAATCGATCATAATACGTATTTGCAAAGAAAAGATTTCTCTTTGTCTGTCTTCGAAATATGAATTGGCTTTCAATGCAATATCCGCTATTCACAGTGCATTTCAAGTATCTACAAGCTGTAAGTTTGTGCGTCTAATTTATCTTTGTTTTTTTAAATTACGACTCCGTCATTCGACTATAGAATGTTTCCTTCAAATATTTTTACAAAAACAACCTAACGCCATCAAGTGTCGCCAGCAATTACATTTTAGTCTGACCCAATCAAATTGCAATACTAATTTTGCATTTCAAAGCAACCCCTTTATCCTTTTATGAAGGGTAAACTCAAATGATTGATTAGCCTAGTGTAATTGTACAAATGTTTGCTTCAAACTTCTATTGCTACAGCGACTTAAAATTACGACACTTTGTTTAACATCAGTTCGAAAACTGTCCAAAATAATCACCCAATGTATTGAGTGTTTTTCTTTAATTTACTTTATTAAGGGCGCTTAATTACTTTAGCCAAAGATTACACTGAGTGTTATCGTAAAATATTAACACTATTTAACGTGAATTACTCTCCCTATTTTGAAAACAAAAACGTTATGTTATCAATACTGCGCCACGCAATAACACGTTATCAAGTAATTAAATAAAAAATATAATATTGAGACGTTTGTTTTGACCTGAATTTTGAAATTATATTATATTTTTATATGATTTCATTTTTGATGACCTGAGTCTAGTGGTTAGTAACCATGCCTGCTGAACTAAATGTTGTGGGTTCGATTGCCACAGTTTACAATTATTTGTGTGAACCACAGATGATTGTTTCGAGTCTAGGTGTACCTATTTTGTGTCCGTTATTTATATATTTGTGAAGCCTCGCGACATAAGAATAATATAACACCCAATGCGCGAGTTGTCTTTAAAAAAAAAACTAAAAAAATAAGTTAGACCTGGCGCCACATAACAACAGGAATAAAAAAAGGGACTTTCCTTTAAACTTTTTTATATGATATGGTTGGATGGACAATAACGTAATGAGTTGACCGCGCGAGCTGTCGACAGTTCTATGACACCCTTATCTCAGGACACACGCGATGTTTGTTCAGCCGTTACTTATTCGTTTATTTTGAACCTAAAAACGTCCAAAATATATCTAGTTATTTCATTACTAGATAATAAATGCCCATATGCGTGTTTTTAAAATTTAAAAATAAAATATAATTTGTATCATAAAAGGATATACATATAAATTATATAACATATATATTGATCAAATTAGTTTAATTTTAATAGAATATAGATAATATAACTGTTAATTTTATTTCAGGTACTAAATTATGAAATGTGATAGGATTATGACAATATTAACTACGAGTAATATTAAGGCGTACAAAACTTTACCTATATTAATAAACATACTATTATAATAGTATGTTATCTATAGATAATGATAAACCGTTAGCTTTTGTATTATCGACGTTGTATTTATTGATAATGTAGTATTACTATATACGGTATTATATACGGTAGCTTAATTGGTGGATCGCGGGATCGAATCCCTGCACGTGTCGGTTTTTTTTTTCTATTCTATATTTATATATATTTTAATGTAGTATTCGATTTTTATAAAGACTACCTATTTGACTTGCACTCTACTTCTTACAGCTGATAGGATTCAAACAAGTCGTTGAGATGAAATGGAAGTGACCCTTTACCTTAAATCTTCTTAATATTGACAACATAAGAGAATTAAAGAAAATACTTATCACAATTAATAAATTGAAAAGAAATACCACAAATAGATGACAATTAAAAAAACAAACATTCACTATAACTTATGCTTAAACACACAATGTAAAGGTTTAATGACCCCAGCTAAATAGTATTTTCTTGGCCTGCAAGTAACTTCTCTACTAATTTAGGGGCACATTGTGTCCTGCTATCAACTTGATTTAAGTGACGACGGTTTATAAATCGTTTAGCTTACATTTTCTTTAATAAAAAACCTTACAAAATTAGCTCTAGTTACAGATATTATGATAAATTATTGATATGACTAACTATTTTTATGTGCAATTATGTTTTATAAGTAAGATCAAATACATAAATAAAGAAATATTTAATCATATTTTCTTAAATTTACACGCGTAGACACTTAAAAAAAACTTTATTTGCAAAGAATCTTAGAAACCGTTGGACATAGTTGACCAATTATCATCTAACTAAACTGACACCCACATCTCGTCTTCTCGTGAACACGATATACGCAAGTATTCGAAAGTTTAGTTTTACTTTTAATGTAAAAAACAATTATACACGAGTTAGATCCGTACATTTTTTAAGAATTTATTTATATATTTTATGTTAATATAGGTAGTGTTATTTAGTTCTACTTTTAGTCCACGTTATCTATTACTTTATAGTTCTCGTGCCTTAAGCGAATAAACTTCATCACGGTGAAAACGACATATGTATGTGCATAGTGCACTTAGTATGCACGCTATAACTTAAACAAACTATGTTTTATGTCTTATTTCCTGCAATTTATTAATAGAAAAATAGCTATATGTAGAGCGCGCTTTGCTATTTAACTTTTAAAAACAGACGTAAAATTTGTCAGAATTTTTATTGTATAAAATTATATTAGTTTGAATTTTGTATAATATAAATATTGTTGTTATACTAAATTAAGGGAAGAGCTTACGAAACTGAATAAATTATTAAAAATACAAATCTACCTTAAATATTTGCACTAATTATTTCAAAATAAAACCTCTAACACGAGTTCTAAGTAAACTCACGGCATCGTTTTTCAGCGAAGGGGCATAAAAATGAGGGATTTTTAATTAAATTCTATGTAAATATGGACCACGCAATGTGAACCCGCGGAGGCGAGAATAACGTGTGAGATAACAAAAGATGCAGGAAAGCATAAAATGTCGGACACATAAAATATTATTTTATAATTACATTTTGGACTAATATTTCGTTTCTATAACAAAATATATTTATTTTATGATTTATAATAATAAATGAGTTTTTATATTTATTTATTTATTTTTTTTAATTTGTTCACTTTTTTTTAATAATTTACATTAATTATAATTTAAATGCTTTTCACTAATGTAATTTTTTAAACCTGCGTGTAAAAATATTCTAATTGATTGTAATACTCATAATTTATAAAACCTATTCATACTAAATGTCATGAATATTTCCATTTTACCATAAACGTGTCGCATGTCATGATTAACGTCAAAACATTTTTACCTTTGCCTAAAAAGTGCAAATATTCAAATTAGGCCTCATTACACAACGAAAGCCACGCTAATAAATCGTTGAACGATTGTAACTTCCTAGAAATATTATTGGAATTCTTTTGTTTTCGTGACATGATCATAAATAGATTTACAAATATTTATAACTATTTATACTATTTTATTCCAATTAAATTAAATTAAAATAATATATCATCATAAAAAAACTTTATACGTATTATAATTTAATGGGGATTTTATTAAATTCAACTATAAAAGCCTGTAAAATAATAATTGATATACTATAAAAATAATTTGTCCCGAAATTATAAGAGAAAATGACAAAGAGTAAAACCATGTCCACTGAAGCATAATAAGGACCAAATGAAGATAACACATTTCTTGGCAACGTGCCACAGATAAAAACTGGAAGACCACAATGAGGTCTTTGCCCCCTAAAATAGGCAGTTGCGGAACAAATAAAAACCCTGAAACATTTAAATGTGTAGTTGTAAGACTGTGTACTGTACTATATAACAATGTGGTTATCAACGTAGGTTACTTAGCATATCGCCGGGTGCTTTTTGTAACCAACGCGACAGTATATATGTCGCCTTTAACAAGCTGTCCATTCATTACCGGATAATAATATTTAAATCAATATTCTTTTATTTTTTTTCAAATTATGATATAAGAGTTGTTTTAGAGAAAATGGCACTTAATTTTTTTTTACAATTGGTTGCGATTTTTCAAACAATAAAACAAAGCATTTAAATAAATCTATCGTATTTTTTTTTCATTATATATGTATTTCATAAAAATATATTTTTAAACAAACGTAATATTAATGGTAACTCTATTTTTGTTTCGTGACCAAGTCCGCTTGTTACAGAAGAATGTCGTTTAGATATTTTTGGTATTTCTGCAAATATTATTTAAGCGAAACATAAGTGATTGAAATTTATGATATAATTCTGTGACTATTTCTAGGAATAGTGAATGCATTTGACGTTAAACAATTATACCATTTACATATTTTTTGTTAAAATATATTATTTTAATCTAGGTATTCGGATCTATATAATAATATCTACATGATATTCATGTTACCACGAAAAATATTATATATACGTCATACGTCTGTGTTTCAGTTTCCACCTCAAGATAGAAAAATATATATATTATATATAATACTGTGTTAGTTGAAATAATCTCTGGAGGCATATACAGAGGTTGGTGTTGTGTTTTTGAATTATTGTGTTTTTGAAATATTTCTTTCTGTTAGTATTCAGTTATTCAATCTCTTGGTGTATCGACGGTAACTTTAATAACCTTGTGATATCTGGATGGTACTATATACATCTGATATATATATTGTTATAATATAAATATTTTTTGTAAGTTCTTGCATCATGCAATCATGAGTCAGGATCGGATATTCATAACGTGATAGTTGACGGTATTTCTTCTAATCTAAACCATGTACATTATGCAGGTGGAAATAAATAGTTTAATATTTATAGAACAATAATCATAATACGGGCTGGGTTAGAAACTAGTTTAATTAGATTAAAACAATTAATGTTATTTATATCATAATTACTATGATTTGCCATAATCATGACCGAGCAGCAGCGTCGTAATATCAGAAGAAATAATAAATCTCATAAGAACAAAAATTATTTATTGTAGCTCATTATAATATTATATTATTATTGGTATTGGTATTGCGACGGAATAGCTTCCCAGAAGTGGTAGGTTCGAGTCCTGCTCCTATCGACGAATTTTTATTCTTTATTTTACATAGCTAAATAGTCACAAAGAATTTCCAACATTAATAATGTAGTTAAAATGCCCATGTAATTATCAAATCATATATAAAATTAAACGTTTCTGTACTATTTTTGCACAGATTATATCGGGGGTCCTTATGCGGTCACAGATTATAACGCAGTGATTACTCTGTCTATGCTAAAGGGCATAAATTACAATATAATGCCGTGAGGTGTTGACGTGTGACACATTTGTTTTCACTTTGAGGTTACGTGACAAGGACGTCGTTTACCTAAACGCATATATTAACGCCAACTAAAAATAAACAAATTATCAACTTCAAACCCACTTACGCAGCCCTTGCGAATGGTTAGTTTGGGCAATTAAAACAAATTAGGTTAATGTATGTAGGTTTTAGTGGCGAACCCCGTTTAGGATTCGGTATTAGTTTTTGATTAAACTGTTTTATTTTAGATTTACTACCTTATAATATTATATTTGTTTTTATGTAACATAATTCCATCCTACAATCCATGTTATTTATAAATAATTATTAAATACATACACAACAATTTTGCTATTATTTATAATTAAAATTAAAAACCGTGTTATATTTATAAAAAAAAAGTATAAGGAATTCCAAAAACATAACAACTCACACTTAACCTCGTTATTTCTTTCCGTGACAGGGTTTCTTCTTATCAGGTGGCATTAATCACAATTCCTACCCCAATTAAAACACTAGCCCTGCGATCCACGATTGCAAGTTTACACACATTTGCACTTTTAACCTTTATACACAGTTTATTACACGTTGCACTTTGTGCTTTTGCTTTATTTGATTTTAATTGTATTTTTATACAAGGTTTTTAATTGTTCTAGAATGCTTTACACGTCAGCGTAAATATGATATGTAGAATATGATTTTAATTTTAAATAAATATGGAATGAAAAGTAAACTGGTCGAATCTGAGACCTCTGGGACATACATATGTTTAACAAAGTTAGAAATATTGTTTAGGATTTTTAAAAGAAGCCTAATAGATGTCACCATCGTCCCGATAAAAGAGGACCATATATAACATATTTTGTATTGATTCAAGCTAATCATAGTATTTATTAAATGCTTATAAAATATTTTAAGTTCTATGATTTTAAAATATTTACCAACAAATTATACAATATATGTATTATATAATTTATAATACACCATTGTAGAACGAAATATGATATATATTTAAAAATTATTTTACTCCAATATATTATTTGAAATGTACTAGAATGGTTTACACGTCAGTGTAAGCGTATCACGTCTTCACAATATTATACTTTTATTAACGAAAATATTCTAAAATAACATATTTTTCTAGATATTTTCTAAATAATCTAGAAGAAAATGCAACCATAACATATTATTTGTTACAAAAAAAATCATGTCAGTAGATATATTAATCTGCAAATCAAATCACAAGCCAAATTCCAAGTTCCGAATAATTTGCCGTCGACGGGTGACACCCATCTAGAAACATCACAAATCATCCTAACACCTGATCGCAGCGTTATCGTGTCAACGTGAAAAATGCCCCCAAGCGGCAGTTACACTTTTTCTACGCCAATAGAGCTAACAAAATATATGGTTGACCAGCAAGGCAATAATATCTCAAGGTCAAACAGGATATTCATGTCCAAATCGGCAAATTGTTTTAATAATATCAATAATTGTTTCTATATATTACAAAAGGAAAGTTTTTTTTAATTTATCATTGACAATACCATTGAGTTATTATATATAGAGTAGGGAAGCTAGCTATTGGCTGGTCTGTGAATGCGAGTATGTAAAAATAATAAGAGATGAAAGTTGAGAGGCCCATACTTATCTCTGTCTATCAACCATGCACAAAGGAGAGACAGAGAGGTAGCCTCATTTGTTCTCTCTTTATTTTAGAATGGCATATTTTAGGCTGGTTTTTCTCTATGTATAATAACTCTATAGACAATACCGATGTCTAACCGAGATTTGACAATTGCTCTAGTTTCACACATTTCACCACAACGCTCGTCCGCACACCGCACAATAGATGATCTTAAAACTACAGGAACTTTAACTGGAAACTTTCTGTTATTACCCTTAGGTAGGTACTCGAAAGATCTTGCCATTCCGGATAATTTTTTTTTGGAGTATGGATAATTTTTCAGTCTAAACATTAAAGATTTATAGTATCATGAAAACTTCCTTTCAAAGATTTCTATTTGCTTTTCCATATAAAAAAAGGTTTATATTATATTCCCAGGTTTATATTATATAAACAAAACATAAAAAAGTCATAGGTAGGTAAAAATTGTCTGTTCTTATAAAACACAGAAAAAATATAACCAAATTCAAATTTGCATATTTCCGAACGTAGAATCTGAATAAATATATTTAACGTTACCTACAATAATGAAACTAGAAGCTTTGTTGAAAATATTTTTTTAATAAAAATATATAAAGTAGCGTAATAACGAACAAAATTGTATATATTCATAAATGTAATGTTAACGTTTAAACAAACAGAAACGAGTACAAACGATTATTGGTATTAGCACAGCGGTGTATCAATTTATTGTTCAATATACAGTGAATGAAGCTGGAAAAATTGCAAAATCCTATATAAGGGGGTGTTGACACACTTCTACAAAATGAGTTTATAAATTGCAAATTCGTTCCATTTTTAAACTGTCGATTTTTCTTTTCCGTGACGTAATCTTTTATTTTTAAATTAAGTTATTTCAGAGCGGCTTTTCCGTGACATAAAATAAAGTTTTTAATATAAATGTTTAACTATAGATTTATATATATTTATTATATCATACAAACCTTAAAGTCATTAACTATTCATTTTCTGTTTATAGTTAAATCAAAAACAACAGTTGTAAACACAGATCCATTCCGTTTATTGTTGTTACGAGAACTAAATTTCCATAGTATAAAATAAGTACACCGCCATTAAATATAAAATAAATACAAAATTTAATTAAGATATAACTTGGTGTAAAACGTCACCGTTTTAATGTCTGTCACAATTATCCTTAAAACTCTTGTGGCCACAGAGTAATGATTATTACAGAATCAACTTTTAACGATCAATACCTTTATTCTTGAACAGTTCATTTTAATTAACATAGAATATATTATATATTCCAAGCAGTATATAAATTTAATCTATATTCCATACTGCCTTTTCAAGTCAAGTAACTAACTAATCTAAGTAACGTAAGTGCAGCCTATGAGGCATGCATAATATAATATTATGAAAGGATAATAAGTTCCTAACTTTCTAAACATTTTCATGATAGAGCTCTAAGTCTCAGTACGCTAGGCTGTGGAGGCAGTTGGTCATAAAAGTGTTATGAGTTCATTTCCAGACGGCGCCGACTCAACTCTAGGTATTTGGTAAAATCTGATATAGCGTATGAAAAGAGTTGTTTCACAATTATTGGTACCATTTTTATTTGTGCTATTGTGTTGTATTTTGAGGGAAGCAACTTGTGTTTGTATTTTGAGTATGTTTATGTTATAGAGATCTTTTCAGTAGTTTCAAGGAATAACCTTTGTAAATATTTTTTCACAATATTATAATAGCACAATGATGTCTGTCATATCAATAACCAAATGTATGCCATAACATAATAAAGTCCAATTTAAACTTTTTGTTTAAGTTCATTAAATATTAAAATTATATATAATCAAATGTACACTTACATAAAAGATTATAACAGAATATTTGCCATAACTTTGTCTCAAAGGTCTCATTTGCTTAATATCAAAAGTTTAAAACTGTTTAGACGATATATTAATGCGCGATCGACGTACCGTAAGACATCCCACATGTAACCAACTCAACCTATTCTTCATGTGTCAAGGGGCAGATAAACATATTATATTATGCCCCGAAAAGCGTAAGAAATCCAAAGATTTGTAAAGTTCCCCCTTTTATGACGACCCACCAATGTTTTCTATCTGAGCGATATGAAAAACTTTATTTCAAAAACACAAATTTATCTCTTAGATTCATACAAATACGTGCTAATTTATATTGGCAATGGAAGATTCATTTGCAATCTTTGTCAACAAAGCGTTTAACATATTATCTTATTTTATGTATAACATCAAAGATCAACTATTTATGACGTCATAACACGTTTCTTTTATTGTTATTTTGATAATATTAAAGTTTTAATAAGCAGTAAATGTTTCATTGTTGTAATAATAGTTTCAGAGGACGGAATGTTGTTTATCAGTTAAATAAAAATAGTCTTTTATTGGGTTTTCATTTGCGTAGTATAAATTCATTGACTATAACTCTTGTTTTATTAATATAGGAATCAATGACTACCTAACCTGTTAAGCTTTTACTTATAAGAAAATATATATTTTATTTCTAATCTCATAAAAGCTTTATAGTTACTATACTGCTTAACATACGTATGGATACTAGTAAAGTATTTCGATGTACTTGTACTATAAGAGGTATCACTAAACTATCTCAGTAACTATAATCGAATGACGATTCCTGTTATTCCAAGATCAGAGCTATCCAATACCATATCCATAGATCGATAGTACTTTGTCCTGTTAATTATACACCAAACTTAATCCTAGCAGTCACGTGATGTGCACGTGCAGGGGCATTGTATCCCATCTCTATTATGCAATTGGTTCCGAAGACAAATACCTTTTAGATTTAGTGGTTCTCTATTAAGATAGTGTTCAGTCGCATGCAATAATCTCAGATAGACTGTGGGTCTTACGTTGGAATATACCGATTTATTTATTTCCTTCTTTGGATATGGAAAATATATATATTAAAAACAAATTCATTTCAAAAAGTTACAAACAAAGAGTGTAAAGAAATATACGCAAAGCTTTGAAGAGAAATCCAAAAGTTGTAATTTATTAAAACTATCAAACAAACGCAATACTTGAATGAATATTATACTTCAAAATAGCAACGAACACGCATCCCATTCATTAGTGCTCTAACAAGCGTAATGCAATTCAGATTAAACAAAGATTTGAATACAGCCAAGTGGACCAGTCAAATTACAAACAGCCTCGAGCACTGCTTTCATATCTCCCCGAAATGATTATTTTCATATACTCTAAGTAGTAAAGGGAGGTGCCCAAAGCAATTCTTAGATTATCTGTCCATGTAGAGATGTATACGGTTCAAAGCTAAATTAGCTACAGATGGTAAATCATATTACTATTATATTAAAAGAATAAAGAAAACGATCAAAACAAAGCATATATAAAAACCTATTACTTGGATACAGGTTTTACAAAGTTTAGAATTAAATGATAAAAGAACCATAGAAAGTAATGCCTGAAGTCTTAATCTCTTTATTTCAACTTTGACGAAGCGCCATCTCGCGGCCAATCCTTACGTATTATTTTAATGTAAGTCTGGTTTCAACGGAACGGTTATAGTTAAAGTTGTGAACCAATTACTTGAATTGCAATTGCGTTTGCTTTGTCCGGTTTGTTTTCTTCACAAATTGCAAACTTAACAGCACGGTATGTGGAATAAGCTGTATAGAAAACAATATTAACGCTAACAATATTAGGTACAATGTTATCTGCTAGTACCAAAACTAAGTTAAAAGTACATAACGGAAATGCAATTCAAATACATACCATACGAGGTAAGAGTCATTTACCTCTTATTACTTTACATGTGACTCATTATGAGCATTTTCTTTTTAGCAATTTTTTAAATTGTATAATAATTTATAAAAACATATAATGTTAAACTAATATAAACTATAAACTGTAAGCAATAATACTAAATGCTTTTGATATAGATTATCCAACATTGAATAGATCTTTAAACGCAAATTATACATTTTTTATTAGGGTAGTGTAATTTAATAGATGTATGAACCATGTCATCTACCAGATGAGAAGATACAGAATCTCTTATGAAGTAAGATTATTATCCTGATATATTCAATGCTAAGATATTGTATTAGAAAATCTCATTCAGTTAATGTAGTTGAGGGGCGTATTGTTGATATTCTAAACCACCCCAGAAATGTGTTACCACTGATCGTCGCTGGGCTCGCCTGATTGTAAACGTTTGTAAGGTGCGGACTTGCTGCACACGCGACAGTACTTTCAGACTGTAAACTATGATAATAAATAAAAAAGAAGTACTTGTATAATTATTGTATATTAGTTAAATGTGAAAATTAAAACTTTATAGTTTTGAATCTAATATTATTATCATATTTAACGTCTAACATAAACATGTAATTTATTAGCATTATCTGTGTAATATACTTTAAATTGAATTTTTTAATTATTTTTCTGCTATTATATTTCAATAAAAATAATTAACAATTGATAGGTATCTAATGTATTATTATATACAGTTTCAGCAAACGTTCTGTATCTTAATTAAATTTACTTAAGCATTACTTTGCAAACTTATTAAAATATAATTGATTAGTATTTGTATCATTAACGCGGAATAGTTTTTATATATTTTTTAAGTAACTTATTCGTCTTTATGAGCCCGCAACCAAATAGAAGTCGTTCGCAGTTGGCGAAGCGTTAAATGCTACATTTTCCGTGGCCATTTGCAATTCGATATCCAACTAAGCTGCGCGGGATTGAACTCTGCGGATTGCATGTCTTATTTGAAATTGTAATCATATTCATTTGCTTTCTTAATATGCCATTTCGAATACAGAAATTTAAGAACGAGGTTATAACACTCCATACGTATTAAATACTGTGAGACATGTGCAATGTTTGTTTACTTGTATGAATTATATATTATAGGTAGATATAATATTCATGAGAAGTATTGCTGGTATTGGTAAATATTTAATTCTACATTTAATATTGATGATAATTGATTATTTTCTGTAACATGTATTCATGACGATATCTGACATTTAAATGAATTACTAGATAATTTAATATAACTTAATGTGGACATATCTCTTACAATGTTTATGTTAAATTTAATTCTATTGAGAATAATATATTATTATGATATAATCAACGTATTTTATGAAAGCTTTTATGTGCTTTTGTATACAACTGAAGTAACCAAGGCGTTGGCGGCAGTAGTGGCTTTGTTGCTGTAACTAACTGCTACACTTACATTATCCTCTTAGAGAATAGTGCTTTTGAAGGAAGAACTACTAATATGACGCACTTCATATATTCTATGAAATGTAAATCCTTTTATATTTGTAATGTTACTGGCAGTCATTTATTTTTTGAAAAATGAGACTTCTATTAGCTAGCTTTCGAGTTCCAAATCAAGGTTTTTAAATAATCACAGAGTAATATGTAAGGTTAAGGTCATATCAAAATTTTTAAATTTGATCTATATACATGTAATCAAAGTTATATTTTAAAAATAATATTAAATAAACATAATCCTGTCATAACATATCAAACCGAACAAAACTTACGAGTCTTAGGATATCATACCAATCCGGTCTTCAAAGCTCTTTGCTAAATTTTTGTATTTAAATATATTTCAGTCATATTTCTCAATATTATTTTTTACTAGAATATATATTTTTCTAAAGTCTTTATTATTTTAGCTACTAAGCTAGCTGCAGCTAGTTTAGCTCAACCCCGAGCGTGTAATCGTTTGATTTGCACAGTCATAATGCGAGGTTAAGCCTATTCGTTATGCGTTTTAATATATTATAACGTTATAAACTGTATGCAAGAGGATTATTCTCTTAGTATCTAATCTTAAGACAAACAGTGTCTTGAATAAGACATGTTTCCGTTATATATTTGGTATGCTATGTAGTTTCGAAAATACTTACTAACTTCTGGCGATCAATGAAAAAATGATTCAGTTCTTCTTCAATTTAGTATATATTTGATAATACAATTTGCCGTTCTAGATATAGCTTAATTAGTATGACTTTTATTTAAAGTACTTTTCAAATCACACCCATGAGTTCCATATTTTGTTAAAATCTTCGCAATAAGAACAAAATTCTTAGTCTGTAAGGAAACAGTCCAACTTAATCTACCCCGAGAGGTCCTTAAGTAGGGACGCCATCTTTACAAATATGCGCGGAAATATCACAACGTAAATCTTAACGTTAATTTAATTATAAAATATGTTAAACTCAGAACACTACAACAGTTACTTACCAAAACATAAGAATAAAATCAGAGAAATTAATAGGTAATTAAATAATCTAGAATATATTTCTATATCATACTTTATTTATCAAACATAATCCAGGAAATGTAATATTAAAAAATCACATATTATAATCAAATTCTATATTATAATATTAAACATGGATGCTGTACACGCAACTGCCCTAATGATATCTCAAGACGCGCTTAAGAGCCCATACATAACACTGTGTGTGACGGTTTTAAAATTTAAGTCAACGTTAATGCTCCTGCCCTGTTTACTGTAAATACTTATTCAAATTTGTAGGCGACTTTACAATACAGTCTGGCCTTTGTGATACTGGTATATTAGCATAATTCGAAGACTATTTCAATGAACAGCGTAACCAGTATAAAATACAATTTTACGGTTTAGACTTACATTGAAAAACCGAGGTCATGGTGTGGTTCAATAAAATTTGGTTCGTGATAATGTTATGAGAACGAAAGGTATAAAAATTATATTGCAATTATTATTTAATATAAGAGGTTTTCTGAGTTAGTACTGGAATACAGAATCTTATTTTTCATTCCAACGGGAAACGTTAAGAAATAACATGAGATTGCACTTTACTAGACTTACCATAAAAACAATGCAAAAGTTTATGTTAAATAGTTGAATTATCATCCGCCGTACATCAAATAAGTTGAATATAAATCACACAGCACGGACTTTAAATTAAAATACTTTTTGTTTTGTAATTTGAAGTTAACATAAATTATATTGTGATACGCCGCACGAGATTATATTACTGTTCCAAGAAAAGGAGCTTTCAAAAGCACTATGTAAATGCAGACAAAACTTGCACCCACGTCTTGTATTCAGGCTCAAAATTATTGTCATTTCTAAAGCCTTGCTTTGAAATATACTAAAGAGTTCGTTTTGTGCAAATAATATCTAATTGTGAACTGTTTGTTATTATTGTTAAATTATAAGGAAGTGTGCTTAGGTATTCACTTGCATGTGTGAGTAGTGAATGTTTATTATAAACTCTTACGTGTAAAGTAATCAAATTTAACTTCTACAATAGAGTAGTTTGTAAAAAAATAAAGTTTCTACAACTTTGTTCATAACAAAAAACACAACCAATATAAAAAAATGACGCAGAAAATTGAATCCAGATTTCAGAAAATTTTAAAGTCATAAATATTTGGATTCTCGCTGACGAAGATCGGATTTAAATATCAAGGAAGATATTATTACTTACACATACAATTTTACAATATTTTTATGTATGGTGAATTATGATTATAACAAAAAAACACAATATACATCTGTTACTTTATATTATATTAACAAACATAGAAACAAGTCTTAATTTTGAAAATAATAAACGTCTTACAAATTTAAAACGCTGGATAAATGAATATAAGATAAACAAAGATAAGATTTATTCATACTATAAACAAAATAAGATGATCCTTCTATACAGAGCATTTTCTCGATAAACTGGATTGTTTATCTTACAATAAATCAATACGTACCATAAAATTAATAACCGTTCATAGTTTGAGTAACGATAAATTTCATAAACTGCTCCACTCTGCTCTAAATACTTTTTGTTTCTCCTCGCGGGCATTTCTGCAGCATTGTTAAGCGAATTGTTTTGTGAAGTTTTAGTATTAAAGGCGCTGGCTGGTCCTCACTCCGAGGTAATTACCATTTTAATAAAGTTAATTGATAATACGTTTACATTGTACTAAATAATGTTAGGAATAAACCTGCCTTAAATATTCTACAAATGTAATGAGAATTCTTTGGTTAAATTTAAAACTATTTGTAAGAGTGTGTGAGCTATGTTAAGCTTATTTTAATTCTAAGTAAATAAAGAATAAATAAACAAGATATAGAATCATACATAGAATTCCAAATTCATCAAAACGAGTAGCGAGGTAATAGTTCAATTGGTATATAGACGGGACGGCTTGTTTATTGTATAGTTATTTAAAATTAACATATATTATGTGTATATGTTGAATATTTTCGTTTTAAGTACCAGCCATATTTCCACTGGGTGAATAATAATTTCTAAGTTCTCTGTAAAAACAATTTTCCCATCATGTTTTTAGTAACATAATACTTAATGATTATTTTCGTATTTGAAACAAGATTAAAATGAGCGATAAAATAAATCAGCAATTTTCAAAATACTTAAATTTAATAGAAGTTACTTAGTATTCCGTGTCTTACTCTATTTTGCATTCGAGGCAGTCAGGAGGAAAGGAGACGGAAACTCCAATTGGAAAAACATTTTCCACGTCCACTTCACAAACTTCTTAATACTTTTGTATTGCGTTTTAATTGAGGCGAACTATTATACAACTCTTTAATTCAGTTAATAAAGTCTAGGATTTATCGTTCACTTCGTTTCATAGCGCTAAATGTATTCGAAATTCAAATATATTAGTTTTAGACCAAAGAATTATTAATTTCATTTGTGTATAGGTTTAGTGAATTAAAATAGCTCATTGCTTCTTTTATATATAAAGTATTTTAAGAACAGAATAAGATCAAAGTAATTTCTCAATAATAAGCAATTAAACTGATCGTAATATATAATTTCTGATCTTTGTAAATCAATAATAATAATATTAAATTTAAAATTAAAAAAAACCCCGATACAAAGACACCACTATATAGAATAAAAATAATATTATTATGTACTTATTGAAGTCGTTGCGTCGTTGGACCGTTGTACGTACGTTGACGACGGTGTCTATTTTACGAAGTTAATCATTGGAGGACTATAGGACTATAGGATTCGATATCGTATTTTCTTTATTTGACTTGGTAACTTACTTGCAATTAAATTTCTTCTTTTATTAAACGGTCCTCTGACGCCTTGACTTCAATAAGTACCTAATGATATTATTTTTGATATAATGATATTTTTGCTTTTTAAAGTTATGTTACTGGTTTCTTAATTGTACTAAATGAACCTATAGACACACAAATTTTCAGTTGTTTAAGTATTTCTATTAATCTATCCTAATATTATAAAGAGAAAGATTTGATTGTTTGTTTGTTTAGATTGAATAGGCTCCGAAACTACTGGACAGTTTAAAAAAAATATTTTTCCTTTAGAATCCTACATTATCCCCTCTGATGAACATAGTTTTTATATTAATCCCTCTGATGAACAGGTTATATTTAATACGAGAAAAATAAGGATCGAAGTGAAAAGTAACAGTGTAATAAATTATAAATGTATTAAGTGACATGATTCAAGACTTTTTCATATAGGTAAATATGAATATTAGTAAATATAAACATTTAGAGTTAAAATTATTTACAATCACTTATAACACTATGATGAAGGGATTTATATTATCACTAGATGTTGCCCGGGACTCTTTATGACTACGATTATAAGCCTTTTACTATCTACGTGGTTATAATATTTTTACAATCTACGTGGACGCAATAACGGGCAACAGCCATCTCTAATAAAGTACTTTACCTCAGTAAATAAGTGTAAAAACCTTTTGGCCTACATAACAAGGCTTTTTTCCTATATAGCGCGGGCGAGGGAACCGCTAATTATTGCATAAGAAACTTTCACACTTTCCAATAAAACGTAAATATCTTGAAGACTGCTGTTATTATTATTTATTTCAACCAAACCAACTCGACGAACATAGCTTTCGATAAAAAAAAACTGCATTCAAATCCGTCACAAAAATTGCCACAGACAGACACACAAATACACAGATCGACAGGTCAAACTTATAACACCACTCTTTTTAGTCGGGGGTTAATAAATATAAACAGTAATTCATTTTTTTATTCCAGATTTTTACGAAGAAGTTCACGGCTTTGGACAAATGTGAGCACATTTTTTATATCAATTGATTATAATTAGTTATGAATGAAAGTAATTCGATTGATGGAGATCAAACAAACAATTCATCTATGTGGACAACATCGTTCAAGAACACAGAGAAAGAGAGAGAATAGAAGTAGCAGAACTAAGAAGAAAAAACCGCGGAAAATAGGCTGTATTTTAACTCTTTATAGCCACCACCACCACCAGCTAAAGTCATATCACTACATCCAAATTATATTTTTCAAGTATCAGTTGCCAAAAAATATATATAATACATACCATTTACGTATACATCATTATCTAGTAACAATATATATTCTGTAACTTAAAAGCAATAGAATTCGCAAACAGAAACATTTTAAAAATATAAAAATTGAGGTGAGCAGAAAATTGAAGTAAGCCACTCAATTATTGGTACTAGAAAATATATTTTCCTGCCATTTGTCTAAAGCAAGGTGTTGTTCTTTTATGTACTAAAATTAAACGTCAATATGTCAGACTCAGTACCGTCATTTGTTATTTCAATTATAACTAGTTCCCGATGAAAATTTTCTAAAACATGCGTCTATTATAGAATTTTTTAATTTCGCCACCCGCTGTGTACACGCTTGTTATTGTTTAAGCTATAGTATTTAGTTTGAAGTAGTTTATATATTTTTAAATTAGGAAAGTTTTTATTAATAAATGCTGAGGCTTTCACGGCCGGAGTTATAATTATTATTAAAATTTTCCGGGCTGATATTTTTGTTAGACCACGGCATATCAGCCCGGAAAATTTTAATAATAATTTTTATTAATAGCTCACATACAAATTTTAATTATTGTGTACTTTTTTGTTACGGTATGTAAGGAAATTACACAACCATTTGTCAAATAAAAGTGAGGTTTAGATAATAACTATGTTTCAATCAGTGTCTATATATCCTACGACTTATGAGTAGAAATATTGTTTTCAGTTTATTACGTGATTTCTCACATTTTCATGAATCCAGTAAAATATATTTTTTTGTACTTAGACCATATTTATATATAAAAGAATAAGTATTTATTAATTAATTAATAGGTGTATATAATATCAAACATTACGTTTATAATATTTATATGATTATATAAAAATAAACTCACATCTAGATGATGTTTAATACACATTATTATCACCTTTAATCATGTTGCATAACAACTGACTAGAAAATTCTAGAATTGCTAAAGTTAATATAACAGTGGACGGTCTCATTCCGTATCCCGATAGGGTTTGACAATGCACATGCAAATTATTCTGCGAAGACCATTTCTGAACAGAAAGTTTAATGGGATCCACTGGCTCAAGTTTAGCGATCCTGGCAACAATTATTCTAGTACAGGTATCAAGGTTCCTGTATTGACCATAGAATTCAATGAATATTTATGGATATCGACGGGAAATTTGTTAAGCTATTAGTGTATCCGTTAAAGGAATAATAGCTCGAAAAGTTATTCTGTGTATTCTTCCATTTCAATGTACTACGTATTAAAGTAACAAATGTTACAAATTTGAATAAAACATGAAATAGATAATATATAATATACACCTGAAGATACTGCATACCATAAAAATTAAATATAAAATGTTCTCAAACGCTATAGCATATTTTAATTGTTCCGTTCCTTTCAGTATTTTCAGTAGTATCCTAATTTCTCGAGCAACGTTAATAGGATGATGAGGAAGCGCTAGGAAAATCGTAATTAAATATTTTACAAACAAACTTGGTAATCCCAAAAATTCTATATTACAATATTAAGTTTTTAATTAATTTTCTTTTGGAATTCATGGCATTATCCTTGCCCGAGGCTACAATATTGAATTTTTATAACCCGGATATTGATATAATGTTTCAGTAAACTTAATATAAGTAATTTAAGATGTTTATTATCAATGATGAATATTTTAAGGCCACATATTAGGTTAAACATAAATAGGAAATAAGAGTTTGAACATTTTCCAAACAACGCCATCTAGACCCAAACCAAGCAAAGCTTTTACTATACAAGCTAATCAAGTCATATAAATAACTTTAAATTGGAATTACCTGCATACATATATTACCAATATGAATGAATGAATGACATAATCATGAGCACGGGAAGAACGCAAACCTGCTGCCTCTGGGATACTGCTCTCGTCGGTCTAACAACTTAGCTATATTGTCGTTATCTCCTTATTTATTCCACATTTTATATAATATAATCATGGTCATAGGGACAGATTATTTAGTGTCTTCCGCAATTATATTTAGTGTCTCTCGCAAACCCTAAAAAAACCGTGTGTAACGAATATAAAACAAAACAGACATTAATTTCTATAATATTAAATAAAATTCTATAATTCGAAATAAAAACATTTGCTAAGATTGCTAGAGTTGGTTAAAAATGTAGTCTCTATCTCAAAGGAAAAAGCTCCTCTACTTCTTATCTTTTAGTGACTTGAAAACTATTGAGCTTGGTCCACTAGACATCTCGTGACGTCACACTCAAGCAACGAGGGCAACTGATATCTAACATTTTAAAAAATGCAATGTGCATTAGATGGGTACTCAAAATAATTTGATCTAAAATATAAAGATTTCGGATTTGAAAAATAATTCTCGAATATAAAAATGTTTCATTACCATTTGTAGGTTATATCTAGATTACGTGGATATAATTTCATACGTAATCATTCGAAACGTATTTTATTGCATTCCGTAACTAAATCGTCGTTCCGCTCACTTGATCCAGGACCTGTCCCTGTTTATTCAAGAACCGCTGGAAAGGAAGTGCTAAATTACATATTGTTCCGTAATATATTGTAATGAAATGGGTTCGGTTGGTTGTATTTGTTGAAGCGGGAAATTGCTTAATCAGTCAGCTGTACCACGCGTTGATGATTAGCCAGATATCGATATGAAATTGAGGGTGAAATTTTTGCTTCATATGCAAAATCGATGGAACAAAGCCGTTTATTGGACAAAAACACGTAAACTAACCAAAAACTAGCCGAGTGTAAATGTTTTGGAGTAATGGAGGCTGGAAGCGGCCATTTTCGTTATGAAATCGTGTTTCATTATTTTTTATTTTTATTTTAAACATGAAGGCGTGTGATTAGTCTGTGGCTGCGTAATGTTTTAAATATTATACATATATTTTGATCATTAAAGAACGATATATTAATCAATATTATTAATTATCATCTATTATTAATTTTATATTATATTATTACATAATTATATCAACTCTGCAAGTTATTATACAAGGGGCATAAATATTTCTTTCTGTTGAACCAAATGCACTTATAGTAATTATACATATACCTTTCTTTTCTCAAATAAAAAGATGGTTTGTTCCCAGTAACAGCATGTATATTATCTCATTAAAAAAACTAAGTATCCTAATATTGGACAGAAGAAATAATGTATTTTATAATCGTATTATAAAAAATAATATTTGTATATTATTTAAAAGACTTCTTCTACGATGCAGAGTTGGAGTTACCATTGGATGGTTAAATCCCCACAACAACCCTTCACACTTATGAGATTTATGACGCGTGAACGTAGTTGTAAATGGTCCATGACAGATTTACGCAAAGTCAGTAAAATAAGGAATAAACACGTCTGGACACACTTCCTTTCTTTTAAAGATAAAAAAGCAGATATAGAACCGAAAACAACTTTGATTAACAAAAATAGATATGAAATATTCCCTTTAATGGTCATTGTCATTATACCGCATGTATGTTAATTCATTACACTGAATTATTTTTATCTATGGTACAGGATGCGGCAAATGTTCAGACCCGTTTATGGGAAATGGGTCTGAACAGTTGCGGTGCGTTGGCGAACCGGTCTGACGTCGGGTTGGTGTTTGTTTTGTCGGGTGTCTAGTCGAGGAGGGTAGCGGGATCCGAAGCGATGGCTTTCCGCTGGCCGCCCGCAGATAGTTGGGGGCCCAATTAGTGGGATAGCCAACCACGAAAGGCTGCCCCGCCAGCTGTGAAAAATCCCAGGGTGGCTCCATCGTGCTGGTTGGCGACCAGACGAGGAGGCCCGATGGCGATCCCTGGGGGGGTTCGGGCGTCCCCGCAGTCTCCAGACTAGCCTCCCAGTGGCAAGACATCACCAATTTCGACGTCGGGTTCGATACGTGCCGTCTCGTTCAACTGCCATTTCCCATCCCTATTCACTTTTATATATATTTTTTTTTATGAAAAAGTTAAGAAAAAGGAACAAGGTTACACAGCGGTTGCACTCCTCCTCATATAAAGTGCACCTCACTAATATCAGGGGTTTGCACTCAAATCTTTTAGCTGTCCACCACCACCTGGAGACAGAGCAGCCGCACTTGCTCTTTTTGACGGAGACGCAGATACAATGTCCTTTGAGCGCTGCATACTTGGATTATCCCGGTTACTCGTTAGAGCACAACTTTCGCTCACGGGCCGGAGTCAGTGTGTACGCGCGGAACGACCTCTGTGTTCAGCGTCTCCGTCACCTTGAAGACCCCAATTTTTCTTCCCTATGGGTTTTAGTGGACACAGGAAACGAAAAAATCCTGTATTCCTGTGTCTACCGTTCGCATAGCGGTGACCAGGAGACAACTCGTTTATTTGAGTATCTCAGTGAGGCTGCAGATATGGCTCTGTATCAGTACCCTTCGGCGCAGCTCGTCTTTCTGGGGGACTTTAATGCTTGTCATCAGGACTGGCTGTTCCCGTACCAGAAGACCGACCATGCTGGAAGAGAAGCGCGGAACTTTGCGTTGTCCTTGGACCTCTTTCAGCTGGTGTGGCAAGCGACAAGGGTACCAGATGTGGTAGGCCATACAGCAAATTGCCTGGACCTTCTGCTGACAACTGATCCGGACAGGTATCGTGTAGAGGTCACGTCCCCCTTGGGAACCTCCGATCACTGTCTGGTGAAATCTGTATTTACATATTCCCCACCAGCTTTCGAACCACATGGTGTTAGGCGAGTATGGAAATACAAATCAGCAGATTGGGATGAGATGCGGCACTTTTTTGCGTCTTATCCTTGGCGGCAGGTCTGCTTCTCTTCTTTGGATCCGTCGAGTTGCGCGGATGCTATAACCGATGTGGTGCATCAGGCAATGGAGTATTTTATTCCTTTTGCTGACGTACCCATCGGTGGCAAAGCTCGCCCATGGTTTAATGCCGAATGTCGTCATGCACATGACCGAAAACATTCGGCATACCTCATTTGGGCTGATGCTCGAAGCCGCAAAACTCCGGATGTAAGTACAAAGAAGAGAGCCTTTAACCAAGCTGCCAAGTCCTATAAAAAGGCATTGCGGAAGGCTCGTCTTGATCGGATCGTTAAGAATGGCGAAAAGCTCTCTGTCAGACCAACTGGCAGTCGAGCTTTCTGGTCTCTTGCCAAAGCGATCGAGTCGAACTTCTGCCAACTCTCACTGCCTGCTCTGCTGAAGCCTGATGGATCCCTGGCCCACACAGCAACAGAGAAAGCGAATGTATTTGCTTCTCTGTTTGCTGAGAATTCGCATCTAGACACTGGCAATGCTTCTCCAGAACATCTTCCTCACTGCGGTATTTCGATGCCTGAAATCCGCATCACTAACAAAGAGGTATGGAGAACATTGTGTCGTTTAGATGTGAATAAAGCCAGTGGTCCTGATGGTATACCAGCCATTCTGCTCAAGACATGTGCAGCTGAGTTGTCTCCTGTATTGACACGTCTGTATCGCCTCTCTTTCAAGACTGGAAAAATGCCGGAATCCTGGAAGCTTGCCAACGTGCAACCCGTGCCCAAAAAAGGCAGCCGTGCCGATCCTGCTAATTATAGGCCCATTTCAATCACCTCCATACTCTGCAAGATTATGGAGCGTGTATTGAACTCGCGGCTTCTAGCGTACGTAGAAGGTAACGATCTCCTCAGTGACCGACAGTACGGATTTCGCCGAAATAGGTCCACTGGGGACCTTCTAGCGTACGCAACACACATTTTAGGCGAAGCCATCGAGAGGAACGGAGAAGCGGTCGCCGTCTCTCTGGACGTCTCGAAGGCTTTTGACAGGGTCTGGCATGTGAGCCTTTTAAGCAAGCTTTCAGCGTACGGTATATCTCCTGGTCTGATTGGCTGGATAACGGACTTTTTGAGCCGGAGATCTCTCCGTGTTGTTGTCGACGGGTGTTCTTCGGAACCCTTGACAATAAATTCCGGAGTACCTCAAGGGTCCGTTCTTTCTGCAACTCTTTTTCTGCTGCACATTAACGATCTGCTGAAGCCCGGTATCTATGGGTATGCAGACGACAGCACAGTTGTTGAAAGATATCTGCCAAGTTCTCGGGCTAGTAGAGATGAAGTACAATCTGAAAGAGAAGCCATGGTGCAACGTTTGAATGACAAACTTCAGGCAGTCTCCGAATGGGGCAATGCCAATCTTGTCAAATTCAACGCCACCAAAACGCAGACGTGTTTGTTCACCGCCAAAAGGAGCCCCTTCACCTTGGCTCCTACTTTCCAGAATGTATCCTTGGAATACAGTGACTGGCTTCAGTTGTTAGGCTTAGAGATCTCCTCGAACCTCAACTTTGGTCGGTACATTGAGTCCAGAGCAAGAGCAGCTGCAGGAAAGCTTGCCGTACTTGCGAAGGTGCGACAGTACTTTACACCGGGACAGCTTCTTGTATTATACAAAGCACAGATCCGGTCGTGTGTAGAGTATTGTGGCCACATATTTGCTGGTAGCGCAAAGACTCATCTTGCGGTTCTGGACTCAATTGAGAGGCGAGCAAAGAGGCTTATTGGCGACCCTAAATTGGTTGACGCCAAACTCCACAGCCTTGAACACAGGCGTAGAATTGCCAGCCTCTCAGTATTCTATAGGATACATTTTGGTGAGTGTGCGCAGGAATTGCACGACCTAATTCCCCCATCCCCCTTCCATCACCGGACGACCCGACGCACGGCAGGTTTTCATCCTTTTGTTGTGGACATTCCACCTGTCCGAACGAAGCGCTATGCTTCATCTTTTTTAGTGCGTACAGCGAAGGACTGGAACAATCTGCCGGCGTCGGTATTTCCGGAAAAATATAATGTGGGTGTCTTCAAGAGGAGAGTGAATAGGCTTCTAGGTTAATGCGCTTTACCACCTAAGACTACATTTCACTTTCCATCAGGTGGAATGTAGTCAAGCATTAACCTAGTTTTGTATAAAAAAAAAAAAAAAAAAAAAAAAAAAAACAGGGTAAAGCTATCACAAATTGGACTCAAGTTCCTAATCTACTTAAAAGCTGTTTGCAATCACGCGAGTTGTACATGCCTCGTTTCCTTTAAAATAGCCGACCAATCTAGATCAGTGCTGTGGCGAAACAGAATAAAATTAAAATGTTTTGAGATAAAACGATTACTGTATGTTAAATATATATATACCCTAAGAAATATATAATAATAATACCACAGGATAAATTACACAAATTGATCTAACCCCTAAGTAAGCAAATTATTTGCTTGTATTAAAGGTGTTAGACAATTATACAAAAACATAGAAATACATATTATAAATACGGCGAATATATTTAATAAACGACCAAACCCAGAAATACAGACATTTATGCTCATCACATACAGGCCTGTCTCTGTCGGGAATCGAACACGAGCCTCTTTGCACCGCTACGTAAACTAATGTACGTTATAAAAAAAAAAAACAAACAAAATCTGAATGTATACTTAATATTAAGCTAGAAAAATCATACTCATTGAATTAAATTCACGATTTGCTGGATTTGGTTTTATAATCGTAACTAACGTGGTAATATAAAATTTTATGGTACGCTATTTCATGAACGAATGGTATTTACCATTCATCGAATGAAATAAAACTTTAGTGTGGAATTTCACATTAGAGCATGCAAATTGAAGTGCGATATCATTATTTGCTTGCAAAGTTAAATAGCTTGCTAGGTTCTCTGAAAAATCAGGAAGAGTTAATCTCATATGGAATCGGAGCACATTCGCAGGGTACGGTGAGTAATGTGAATGAATGAGTGAATGAGATCTTTTGAAGTCAACCCCTCGACATATTGACGTATCAGTTTTGCAACCCGGTTACTTACTTTTGATTGAACTTTGAACTTATTTGATAATGTGTGAATGCTAATATATTTTTAAAAAAATATAGAATGAAATATATACCGATACGGGCAGGGATTCGAACCCACGACCTTTAATAAAGAGCCCCGTTTCGGAATATTTTTCTTTCTATATATATTTTTAAAATTTAAATAAGCTTAACATAGTTATATATGTGTATAGATATTTTCAAACAATGCTAATATATATTTTTGCATCTCACTTATTTGCCTCCTACTGCCAGAATATCAGTATATTTTAATAAATTATCTGTTATACCGAGTACGATAATATTAAATCACTGCTCGACCTGATTTTCCATGACGCGAACACTATTCCTATACACTTTAAAGCCTTGCCATAAACCAGCCCGGTAATAATGATACACTTTCATAACCCTATGACATCATAAATCTATCCAATACAGTGAAGTAGGACAGCTTGTGTCTTACTGAATAATCGTTATTAAGATTAATACTACTATGAAAGCACTAATAACTATTTATTGGTCGTTTGATTAAAATGAAGTGACTAATATTCAATTACAACATGGTATGAAGATAAATTGATAACAGCTGTAGGTAAAGTATATCAACGTATGAACTACCTACCGTACAGTAAGCTGTCTGTAATCAGTGACTTCGTTTGCATGATATTTAGTAATTAACCATGTAGCATTATCCATTATTTAAAATAATAATAATATATATTTTTTGTTAGAATTCTGTAATAACCTACTTGTACCACATACCTTAATAAAATATTTAATGTAGTCAAAAATTATTCTCCTTTACAATAATTATTCAAACGCTGTTAAGGAATTTATATCTTTGATAAGTAATATGAAACCTATCCCATTAAAAGTTAAAAGAAAGAAACCAACATCACGTTTTAAATCTTTTATATCTAAATATCTTTCAACATAAAGTAATGTCATAACATAATATTTTAACGCTTTACAAAGAAGTGAAGAAAATCATTAACTATTAGTTAACTATTATACGTTATATGCAGTGGGTGTTCAGAGCATAGGCTGTAATGTGAAGCTACGGCAGCTCCACTGCTGGCAACTACGAATGTTCGAAACTATGCAGAGAACTTTATTTGTAGGTAAAATTTTAAAATAATTTTATCTATATTTGTTAAAATACGCTAGATAAAAGGGTTTTATTTTCTCACCACGTACAGTTTTAGGGATTTTGTTGTATTTATAAGTGGCTAAACCGAATTGTAGTCATTTGGCTGCAGCTCGTATAGCTCGTCTTTAAGTGGCAATTATTGCGACATGTCATGTACAACCCCAGGCTTCCTCTTCTGCATCCCAATTCTTCTAGAGTGGAAAAACATCTGCGGTTATTCTGCATGCATGCATATGCATTCCTCACATTGATAGAACTTCATGGGTGACGTTACTACTTATTATTCGTTGAACCACTTAATTGTTTGTCACCAAATTTAACCACAAAAAAAACTTGATTTCCGTATAAGAAACCATAAAACCATAAAATATTTTATAAGCTATATATTTATAAGACATTTTATAACCTTTTTATTTATAAATATTATAAATAAAAGCTCATTCCATATGTCTTCATTTCTTAAGCGCTGCATCTACGCTGTAAATATCATACACTGGCTCCGGTTGTGACAATATTATGAACAATAAATAACGCCTTTTAGAACCATTTAACGTCCATATAATAATAATATAATAGTTGAAAGAAAATGCAATTATATAAATAGTTTATATATATTTAAACTTAATATTGATATGTGTTCATGGTTATTTTATAAGCATAACTTTTAATAGCAAGTTAAAGAGTTTACTTCAAAAGATCCAATTTGCCGAAAGGCCCAAATTTATTTATTATTTTCAAAATATTATTATTATAATTTATTATTTTCAAAATATTATCAATCTTGAAAAATCTTTACCTACCGAATTCTAAGTATGTATATGGAATTCATTTCTTAAAGACAATAATATTTATAAATATAACTTAATTATGAAGCTGATCAAAAACCAATTGCCGGTTGTAAAATATTAACGTTTGTTTTGATCCGTGGGGAGGCATAACAAAATTAAAATGATTAAATCAATCGTAACGAATGCGCGTCTTTTGATAATACAATTATGTAAGAAAATTATTGTTTCGTCACGAACCCTGATTCGTTTCGCTTCTCTTTGTTCAATTCCATCGAATTAAAATATAAATAGAAACCAACAAGTAGTTGATAGTATATGTACCAATTAACTATAAATTATTATTATATAATTTACTATATTGCTTTTTAAATAATTTTAGTTCCTTTCCTTTTCAATTATGTTAAAAAACATTGGAATATTTGACCTGATAATACTAAATGTACCAATGTTTCTTATACTAAATAGCATGAATTAAATATAAAATCATAAATTATGAAAACATTGTATCATAAGCTTTCATATAAAATGTTTTTTCCCTCACAATGTATCTTGGCATGAAGTTCCTTAATTGGCAAGGACGTAGCATGAAATTAAACATGACAAAATTGTACGGACAAAGAGAAATTATAGCTTCCAGACACCCGCTCTAATTATAGTCAATGACAATGTACAGAGAAACGAATTTTCGAGGTACCCTTTATTGATATTTTATATACAATATTCTATATTGTTTTCAATATGTCATATATATTTATTATACTTACAGCTTCTGAACTTTTTAATTATATGGTAAAATATTTACATATTTCTATCAATTACATCATGGAAATTTTTTAATGAGTATCAACTAGATTTGGTAGATATTACATTTTTTGTAAATTAAGTCTGTATTTTACTCATTTCTTTTAGGGAAATTTATAAAAAGTACAATAAATGTTAAATAAGTACTATCATACGTATAAAAGCCTATTATTAACTATTTATTATTAAATAGCTAGTATTATTTTATTTAAAATTATACTCTTTGTATGTATCAGCGAAACAAAAGAATAATTATTGAAACACTTAAAGAACTCCGTAAGTGAACAATTATTTATTTATATTTGTAAGTATACACATTATCAGTAATTATTTTATACTATTAGAAGTAATAAATAAAATGAAAATTAGTAGCAATTAAAGCTTTGTTTGAAACCAGTAAAGAAATTTTATTCCAAAGTATAGTTCCTAACTTAATACAATTCAGACAAGTGCTTGATAATCTTCTTACAATTAATCCCGTACATTCAAATCCGTAGACAACGGCTGTAATTTTATTTTTTCATTCAAAGAACAGAAACTCTTATAAAATCCGCTAGTCTTGTCGGAAATTCAGTTTTGAACGGAATATAGAAATATAACTGAAAATTAATTTGCATTGTTAACATAATCCATAATAATCTTTGTTAAAATATATATAGGTTACCATGTTTATTGAAATTATTAAAAATTAAAGGGTTTAAAATATTTGTTTTTTTTTACTCAACATATTAAAATTAAATGTTAAACTCTTTCAGTCCTAGTATCCAAGTTAGATACATTTAATAATAATTTAATTATAGATATTATATCATACCATATAATCATAACATCGATAAAAATAATCAAAATTAATATCTATTATATAATGAATATTAACACTTAACGACAGTATATTATAAATGAAATAATAAGATTAAATTAATCAAATAAAACAATTCATCATCCTGTAGGTATAATGATGTTTGAAAACATTTTAGCCAGTGAATAAAATAATCTCTCGCTTTTCGAACAAGATTTCGGAGACTCGATTCGATTTGTTCCCTTTACAAGATTGTAACTTAATACTTTAGCGCCGCGGTGGCACATTTTAAAGCTGTTTTGTAGATATCAAGCGCTGTCATTATGACAAAGTGTTTACAAAGCGGTGTCTTTGTTTTAGCCGCCTCAACTTTTGTTTTAAGTATCTTAACTTCACAAATTCTCACATTATTTGATAATGCTGAGTACCGTTTTCTTGGATTTATTTATATATCAATGTGATTTATTGATGCATAAAATGCGACTACAAGACATAAAATAAAATGATCAGTAAGTGGTGTGGAGAAAAATTATGGTATTAGCAACATCAGTGTTATCTTGCTAAAGTAAGGTGACTGCCGATGCATTACGAACTTTTCTACTGTTTTATTTGGTTTTGTTTGTATTGTTCTCCGTGTCTTAATAATTTATTTCAACTTCCACTCACACATTATTTGCTTAGGTCCAGTCATTGTGTTTGGTTTTCCGGAACTGAGTATCCCATTAGTAGGGAGCAAGAATAGGGTTAGCTTAATCAATGAAGTACACGTCTAGGGTAGTTTTTATTTATGTCTTCTCCCGTAAATTTCATCCAGGTATTGGTTTTTATTCATCATATTTAAAAGCGCGTCTATAAACAACCATAGTCTAGCGGTGCCTGAAATAAAGTTTATTTGAAAAATGCACAAATAATGTTCGCCATTCAGTGCCGTTTTATACTGAATATTGTTCATATAGTTTTGTGATTGAAACCAGTTCTAGTGGTATTGTCACCTAAAACTCACTCGCATAGCGAATTTAATCGTCCAAAGCGCCAGTGCGAATAATAGCTACGACAAATTTTCCGTTCCGTCGAGCATTTTCCTCTGAATGCACCGACACAATCGATGCTATTGCCAACAAATTGTGCACTATTAAGTGACATTCTAAATATAGGGATCCAGTGATGATTTCGAGACAGTTGAGCTGAACCCTTTACGTTATGTCTGCCATTTATATATTTATTTTATGTGTTTGAAAATGAGCCCTAGTTAAACGTGTTTAAGTTTAAATTCCAATGATGTGATAAAATTAAATAACCTTCCTATATACACAAGTGATGAAGTAACTGTTACACATCTGTCTTTCGTCGATTGATTCATAATAATGATTGCGGCGTGCGGTTAAGAGACTTGTTCGCAAGAAATGCCGGGTGGTATCATATTGGCTATAATAATATAGTAACTGACAGCCGTATCGGTGTAGGGATATCTCATTATTGTAAGAAGTACTTCAATATACCGAAATGCTACTTTATCGCCAATAAAGGAAATACGGTTAAATATTCTTAAGTATTGGATCTTAACATTATTTATATCAATGGTGTGTAATTTTTGAAAGTTGAAAAAATGTATGTTCGAAACTAACCAATGGATGTTATAATAACATTCAAACCCGTTTTTGTGCTTGTAGAACAAACTCAAAACTATGACGCCATTCGGCCGAGTCTAGTTAAAATATGTGAAGTAGTTCTGCTTTTACTAGTACTGTTGAGAAAATAATTATTGATATAACAGTTAACATCTTTAGAAGGAATTTGCTTCATTTAGTAAATGTGGAACATTCAAAGAGTAAAAGAAATTCTGTTACCTAAAAGCCTCTTTGCAAGCAATGTATCATTGGAAATCGAATAGCGAGCGAAATGGTAAAATCGCTTTAAACATTGCACTGTTAAATCAATTTTTCAATTCTTTTCAATTTCGTTTTTAAATCTCAGCCGATTTATAGAAAATGTGGGCCAAATAAATGGCTTTTATTTTGATATAAATAAAATTTGAATACTATGTTTTTTAGGATGTACCTACCTACTTTGTAGGTAGAGATATTATATATATAATGTATATAAAAATATATGTTTTTATAAAATAATTGATAAAAATATAAAATATATGTTTTTATAAGACTATATTGTGGCCTATCATCTAATTATAACTCATACAAAAACAAACAACTTCCAACTAATTCCGAATACATTTGTTTACCTCCAGTCGTCATATCCTCATACATTTCCTATAATTAAAAGCAAACTCATGAACGCATGGATTATTTCCCAAACGTGGTTCCAATCAACTTCATCAAGAATTTTACGACTGTCTGTCTGTCTCTCATAAAGCTGTTCAAAAACGCCGACCAACTGATTGATAACACGTGTAGCCTTGGCTAGAATTTCATGATCCGGTTTTATTTATACTAAAATTATAGGAGCTTTTATAATTTGAAAAATAATAGCCCGAAAACAAATAAGAAAGTTTTTATGATTACAATATTTTTTATGATCATTAATATATTTCACACATGTTATAAATATACATAAATTCTTAAATATTTTCAAATAACAATTACGCCATTTATATAAATATAAAGTTGTTATTTTCGTGTTCCAAATCTAGTAAAACAAATAACTTTGAATCTTTAAAGACAAGGCAGGTGAAATTTCCAACATAAGACCTTAGAAAGGCTTACCAAATATTTACAAGTGCCTCGAGTGGCTTAAAACAAATTCTCCAATAATCTTGGCTCGACTTTCTGCTTGCTATTGTTTACATTGAATTTCGCAACTGACTTCGTTTTTAAGGTTACGTCACGTCATACGAAAATCCTGGCTGACATTTGTTTCAAGCAAAATATTCCATCCTTTTAAGACTTATTTCTAACAGCTTTGTTGATTGGCTTCATGAATGAATAAAGTAATACATTTATAAAAGATTAACGTAAAGAGAATTCAGGAAATTCAGAGTACATCGATAAACACTTTACACAAGAATCTTTTCAGGTTTATAAATAGTCATTAATTGCTATTTTGTGAAATGTTAAAATTTAATAATACAGAACCTATAAACTAGTAAAGAACACATTAAAAAAAATGTTTTGTGGAATACCACTCCATTCGTGTTTGATTTTGCTAAACATTAATGTTAGCAAACATTTAGTCTTGTATCGAGTTACGGGTTTTCTTTTATGCGTCGAGTTTATGTTGAATAGATTTTTCGAAACAAATAGATCAAACAAATATGTTTCTGTATCCTTTAAGAAATGTGTTCAATTTGTTCCTGTTTATTTTTTTATGTATAACAAATACACCTTGAGCACAAAAATGTACATTATATACCTACATTTAGGGAAGAAGAAAACATATTATCCAAATTTGTCAAATACATTAATGAAATTACAAAACTTAAAAAAAAACACAAACAAATAATTTGAAAAAATAATATTTCGCAACATAATTATCGAAACAGACATAAAATAAACCAAAGTCCTCTCACATTTTTTTGAAGTCTTGATGACTTTGACAACACGTACTGTCGAGTGTTTACATCGTCGGCAAAGAGTCATTAGTTGTCGCTACAAATGCGTTCGCGCATCTGGCACGCATAAGAATATTTTAACTTTAACATCCAATCCGAGATCATCTTAATACATTGTAATAAGATTGAATTTGGTATAGCTGTTATTACTCTATTGTTTTTTTTTCTATTTTCGGGTATTGAAATTGATTAAGCAAAGCGTTGTAAATATTCAATTTTATTTTTAGCGCTTCTAATTAAAATAAAATATACATACAGATTACTTATTTGCTTATAGATGCTAAAAGTTCTCGGCCTATACGTACATATCAAAAAAAGATTATGTGCAATCCATAATTATTACTTTAATAAATATTTTGTACCAGAGTTTTGAGTTAAACATTCCAACTCTTCAAACAAAGTCTAGTTAAGCACACAACAAACACTTATTATAAATTCTGACCTATTTCGAAATAAGAATACCATCCAAGGCTCGCAAAGAGACTTACAAACGCCAAATTAAAATCACAACGCTTGTGACAAAGAGGGGGCCGACGCGTAAAGTATCAAACGTAATAAATAATTCCTTCGCCGCGACAAATGAGGTCATATGTTTCTCCTTTACGTTTTTTCTTAGACTTCCCGCGGGATCATGTGTCTTCTATTTCCGTTGAGATCGAACGATTTGCTTCTTCAAATTTAGAATGTTTGCTGTTTAGTGTATTGCGCCTCTGGGGGTTATTAAATTTGGAAGATGTCAACCTGGCTACACATCTGGAATTTGTTTGAGAAAAAAGTGTAATCGCATAGTATATTATTAAGCGTTTGCCCTGCTGAGTATTTCTTTTAAAAAAATATATTGGTATTTTAGACTGTGGTCATAAAGAGCGGTAACGTTCATGTAAATATTACTGTTTTGCCAGCTGTATCAAATAATATTTCAAATTCACAAACAATGTTTGATGAGACACTAACGACGAGGGTAGACCTAGTTTTCCAACAAATGGCTGTTTACCTCTTTACTTATCCTTTGTACTCAGACTTATTTATATTATGTTAACAAATTTTAACAATTTGACCTCAAAACCCGAATAAAATGATTATTTCGTAACAATAAAACTTTACCTAGAAGGATGAGTATTATAAGTAGTTATTATAGTAAAGCTAAAAGGTATAATATTATAAATAATAATATGAATAATAATAAACAGACCCTTAATTATTTATGACAATTAATTTAAGTAGAGACAAAAATATCATGTAAACATTTTTCCAATATTCATATAAAAATCAGTACATTTACTGAATTCCAAAATATACCTAAGTGATACTATACAGTTTGGCACTTAACTAAAAATAAACGAAATAAGAGAGTCGTAAAGAATCTCTTACAAAGAAACATAAATCTGTTCTCCAGTGAGAAAAATCAATCATTCTCTAATGTGACTCATCCTATATACTTTATTGTACACACTGCCTTAAATTACGTACTTTAACCTTAAATAAAATGTAACATTATAAGTTTAGAAGTTAAGACGTGATTAATATATGCTGGAGTTAAAAATATCAATATCAATCGTAATAAAACTGGTGTCAAAAGAGCCAATTTCAATTATATAGTTAGTTTTGATGGATGCTGGCCAAATATCTGACGTCACAACATGGAATAACAAGTGATAGATAGAACGTTGAGTGATGTGTTTATTGTAATGCTTTTGTAGAGCGAAGTGCATTAGACATATAGTTATTGAATCATCGTTAAAAAATATTTAAAGTTACACAGTCTTTATATAAAAATATATCGGGGAAGTCAATATTACTTTAATATTATTTATAATCCAATATACATTTAAAATTAATAAAGCTCTTTGTCTACCAAATATTTACATTACAAAGTAATAACTTTATAAAGAAAGGAAGGATGGGGTAAATAAATGATTTACAGGAAAAAAGCCGTACATAACTGTCTGAGACGTTTTAGTAGTCTTTCCATTTTTGGTACTTGTGTATGAGCGGGGAATTATATGAACCAACTTTACAGCGGTTTTATGGTAGAGAATGTGATATTCAAATTGTTTTCAGAGCAAATTGTTCATGTTTAAATATTTATTTATCCCATTTCCTGGTGTTTTTAAGATACACTATAGGTTTATTTTATGACTGCTCGTGTTACTGTAAATTACTGTTCTAATAATATGTATATTTTTAATGATATTGTCCATATTGTTTTATTAGAGACTAACACTGAGTGCCATTCAGTTGTAAATATTAATAATTATATAGAGCACAAACATATATATTTTTGTAACTTAAAAACTAAACCTAAACTAAACTAACCTATTTTTTCAGCGTTGCACTAATCGTACTAATATTAAATTTAAATTGAATCTCAAGTCTTTTTCAGTGTCTAAGTCGAGAAATAAACCATACTAACCATTACTTATCCACTAAAAATGGTTGTTGAAATATAAAAGACAGTGTAAAACAAGGAGCAATAGTTTTATGAGTACTTCGCTCTGGCAACAATCGAGGCGTGAATAAATAAAACGAAATATAAAAACTGGTTGTATGTACCATTTAAAGTCACTGAAGCCAGAAAAATGATGAATATTACAGCTTGCTGGATGGCCAAATTGCAAGCTTGAAGATAAAACCAAATTTACAAACGAGATTTTGGCTTACACACCGCTCAAGTCAGTGCCTTACCTTGAACAAATCAAACTGTGTGCTATGTGTTATATTATGACAATCATTTAATTATCAAATAAGAACAAAAATAATATTTTTTCCTGACATGTCTGAAATCGTGAAAGGACATGTCTTTTCATGATATAACATTTAATATCATGCATATTATTTGTATCTAAAATTATATCACGAAAATAACAGTCTCTTAAAGTTTAAAAATAAAGTTTATAAAAGACAGTTATTATTAAGTACAACAGAGAAGTGGAACCTATAGGTTCCACCGCTAGTAGGTATACGAGGAGGTACTGTTGTAATAGCTATTTGTTATTTCGTTATTTTTAACGTTATTTACATTCTTAATTTTTTTTTTAGTTTTACATATAATCAGCTCAAAATGAATCACAGCAATGAATCAACTTATATAAAACGTGATAAATATCGTTACATAAATATTTCACAGTCGTTGATTAAATGCGTAATAAGTAAGATGTTATTTATGTTATATGTCAAATATAATGATATCGTTAAAATGTTTGTTGTCACGTTAACAGATTTGGGCGTAACTGGTATTAGTGGATAGAATTATTGTTTTGCTAGATTTTACGTCCGGATTTGCTAGTGTTTTTATGATGAAAGAAAGAAGATGGAAACTTCCAGATTTGTAATTGTAATTAAGAATAATATTTTTTGTGTATATCTACTTTCTGTGTATAATATTTGATAACAATAATGTTTATTATTTTATAAGTATAACAAATATATAGCATATTTTTTACTGTTTTACTCTGAAACAGTATTTGAAAATATCTATAATATAATAACAATAAGCATATATAATAACTATGTTATACTTATTTTTTTTTAAATTTAGAATGAAAAATAATGCGATACGCTAGCTCAATTGGTATAGCACCGGTACGGTTTCCCTGATGTCGCGGGTTCGAACCCCTGTCCCTTCCTTTTTTTCATTCTGTATCCATTTTAAAATTCCAAAACAATATTATCCAAACATTTCTCAATATTCTCATATATATACACATTTTTATGAAATAAAAGTTGCATAATTATGAATGATACCATAAGATATGAAAATATAAATAAATATTTGATATAGGTATATCATTTACATTTTTCACTCATCTTCAATCACTAAAATATGTTAATAAGATTATCAAGAAAACATACATTAAAATGCTTATAGAAAAGTCAATTTTATTTTGTTTTCCAAGAATATTTGAGGTTGCATTAACACTCAAATGGAAGTGGTCATAAATTTAAGTAAAGTGTCAACAGAAACAGAGAACTTTGTAAAAGATACGAAATTATAAAATATCTACTTCAGTGGGAGAGAATTTAACTTTCATATTAATTATGGGGAGGATTAAATAAACCAAAACATTGAACCTCGAAGAAGCTCAAGCATTTCCATACATTTCGATATCCCGACTAACCTCCCATAAAAGCGACAAATTTGGTTACACCTGCCGGCTATTACAAACACATTCAATTCGAATCTTATCTTTCAAGACATAAGAACTATAATAAACAGTATTTCTATTGTACACATCACATAAATTAAGCTTCATTAAAACTTAGCGAGCAAGCTTAAGAAGTTTTATTTGCTTAAAATTGATCTCGAAATCATTAACAAATTCTTCAAGTTTTATTTTCACGAGAATTCAAACAGTTGGAATTCTTCAACAAATTTTATTTTTACTTAGTTCCATGGAGGTTGGTGTAAACTATTACGTTGAATTTAAAGTTATTCAATTGATTCTGGTACTAAAATAAATATTGAGTAAGATAATTACAAATTTTTGTTTTACGTTAGACATTCATAATAGAAAAGTAACAAACATGAACTGAACCACATAAAACAAAGGAGAAATGGATCGGCGTGATTGCCGCGGGGTATCGAGTTTCATCCGTCAGACTCGGCACCTGCAATAAGAGATATCTTCATTATTCTTTATTTTTTTTTTGTTTTTGCTAAAGTGAGATTACTACCACCCGAGAGAGACATGACAGATTTTGAGGTTGAATTAAAAAGCAAAAACTTTTTAATTTTTTCCTTTATTGCTTTCCGCTGGGCCCAACTTGTGGAAAGTTTTATTTTGTTCTCGAAACTCTGGAATCTTGTATGCTTATGACACGACACGTTTCCCGCTTTTTCGCGTGAAAATAAAATTAGAGACGGCCATCACTACGTAATTGAAGTGTCAAAAGTTATCTGATTTTACTTGCAAAACACGTGGCGATATGAAATTTTTCGCGCAGGCGGGATCGTTTGTTGGAAAAAAGAGAATTCGATATGAGGAGAGTGTCTGCGCAATCAGCATTGACCTACATTCCATTCGATATTATTATGCATTTGAAAATTCCCGCTGTGGCCGTTAATTTGACTATTCACTTGATAATAACCAGCGCCATCTAGCATTCATGGTTTAATGACACTATAACATTATCTTAGATAAAATATTTGAATATAAATTAACTACCTTATCGTGAGTATAAAGTTATTAAAACTATAATTAATAACACATTTGTGATATGATGCTAATAGTCTATTAATGTTTAAATAACTAATTTATTAAATATTTTTAAGCTAAGAACAGTATACATCTAATTAACGCAAAAACTGTTCAACGCTAACTATTCCAATAAACGTAAGGATGTAATTACCAATACTCTAATTAGGCGAAGTTCTTCATATAGCATGTTTTAGTTAATTATACAACAAATAATATGCAAGAACGAAGTCTACATTTTGCTGTGTGAACTCACACAAATGGCTTGAGTCTTCCACTTCGATTGCACTGCCAAAATACTATTGACTATGCTAATTTGAGTTTTGCGTACAGTTAGATAGTTTGGTGAAGGAAAATTGGAGTATCCATTGATTTATTCATTTTGAGCGAAAATGTTTTACGAGTTTACAAGACGAGGATTTTAGTTATTGAAAGGTGAAAAAAAATATATAAAACTTATTTTTTTTTATATGAAACATTGTGAAATGTTACCAACAACGTAAATATACAATGTTTCCTTAGCATTGTAGGGATAATCTATCCTACGTATATTTATCAGTCGCCTAGGGACTTGACAAAATGCAAAACATCCTAGAACTCGGAAATAGGCAAAGAAAAAGCCTTCATCAAGAATGCATGCACCTCGCATCGAGTTATGAGATGACTGTTGACTTAGCTCGTGAAGCTGTAAGCGCTCTGCCTCGGTACTGCAGTTTTAATAAACAAGGATAAAGAGTTTTTAATTAGACATGGTTCATTGTAATTGCGATTGAAATAAATAAGGTTCTATACAGTCGCATTTATTAAAAATGTAGAATATTTAAAACGTATAAATAAAATAATTATTACTGTGTCCTCTTAACTTTTATATAGTAGACTTTCATCCATAACGCCACATTCATTTCCAAATTATATATTCGGTGCGCTTATATTTTATGTTTTACATTTTAATCTCAGCGGGACATTTTAGTCAAGCCTACTATTATTTGTCCAAACGTTAGTGTAACTATAATAATTTATATATATCCATACGCAAATGAGAAATAAAGGCTCTTTCAGTCTACCATTATATATTTATCAAAGAGAATAACTAACGCGGAGCGATGTTACGCCGCCAAATTTATCTTAAAAAGACATTCCATTTACTTTGTCTAAAGCGTCATTTTTGCGCATTACATTTATATTGAATATATTTATATACAACCGAGATTTCTAATCTATATTATATGAACATATTAAAAATTGCAGCTTATATTTATAACTCTAAGATTTTTAAATATTATCAATAATAAATTTATATTTGTTTAACAAATAACAATTGCATAACAGTTACGTTTTTCGCAACAAATATTTTTCAATTAAAAGACTGTTTACCAAAAATAAGAACAGAGGGCGTTGTTCAAACCGAATAGTCCCATCGCTGGGATCTACGCGTAATTTTCGCTTCATTGTGCAGTACAGTAATAATGCAACCGGGTAAATATTAGCTCAGAGCCAGACAGAATGAAACGAAGAATGAACCTTAGACGCGTAAACAGTTTTTTTGTTGGACTTTTAATTTTAAATGCTATAAACAGAAGTAGATAGACGAAATAAATAAGATTCTATTATATATTTTTTAATTGTTGCTAGAAATAGTAGAGAAATATATAATCAATTTAGATAATAGTAATATTTAGTTAAAGTAATGTCTATAAACGTTGCAAAATATAAGGTCAAGTGTATTTCGAAAACTAGTTTTGAATACCCGTAAAATATTGTATTTTTCTTAATTTATTTATAACATATAAATCACACCTTAATACAAAAATAATCAAATCATAATATATAATGAAATATATTGTTGTTTAATAATTCATTTATTTATCCGTCATGATGAATCCGACTTATTTACTCAATAAATATAAACTCTAAGAAAATAAAACGAGTAGCAAAAGATGAAATAAAAGGTAAATAAATTAGAACAGTTTATCTCAATTTCTTCATTACTTCTTAAACTGCAGTTAATAAAATCAGCCTCTCAGTATCAACTTAAAAGCGTAGTTCAAACAATGCGCGGAGATTGCAGCATCCGAGATGACATCAGATTAAACATTGTGAGCGATTTTCCATGTACTACTACGGTTGGTTTAATTCTTCTTTGAGACAGTAATAAAATAAAATGATAATAACTTTATTGATAAATCAAAAACTCTTATCAATAAAATATCTTTGTTCTTAAATTTTGGTAATAATTGTTAGTTTAATAAAGAGGATTATTGTGGTAATAAAATGTATGTAGGTATTACGTAATGACTGACGAGATTTTTGATAATAATTATGTATATATATTTTCAATAATTATATTTACAATAATAATAATCTTTTATTTCTACTAACAAGGAATCTAAAATCATTAATTATCAAATTGATTTGTAATGTATAAATATATTGAATCATTGCCTTAATTATATCTTAAATTCTATGTCAATTGGCCAAACTAAATAAATTTTGATATTTTGAAACGTATAATAAAGTTTAGGAGAATAATTTGAATTCTATACTGTCCCCGTGACCTCAATTGACGAAATAATATGTTGCTAGCTTTGTTTTAGTTTTGGGCTCAAAAATATCTATGTTGATAGTTATAAAGATAGTTTTAGAGTTTAATAAAAAGTAAACTATTTTTATCTGTACTTTATTTATTAATTATGAGTAGATTATTATTAATAATATGCTTGTATTTTATATTTCATTTTCTTGTGCACTAATTTCAAAATTTTAAATATAGTGCAATAAAAAATAGGAAGACTAAAATAAGATGTTACTCCATCTATTTCAAAAGCATATTTTTAAAATTTATAACCAGCGAACAACTTAATACACGTCCTATCAAAGATTTAACGAGACCAGCTTTATTACAATTTTGGCTTCCTTCCAGCAGATAACGAAGTCACTATAGTGGGTGATTGATAGTGTAGCAACACCTCGTTGGAGTATCGTTGATTATGCGTAGGCATTTTGTTGTGTTTGATCAACTAACCGATACTCCAAGTGATTGGACGCCTTCAAACTTAATTCTTAAATGACACCTATAGTGCAGATAAGTATTTTACATACGGGTATTAAGGATGGAAAGCTTTTTTTTATATATTACAAAAAATATATATCAGAAAATAAATAATCGAATCCGTGTAATAATCATCAACATAAAGCAAAACATAAAACAAATAAACTCAGATCGGCAGTCTGTATATAACACAAAGAATTGTCAATTTTCGGAATTGAAAACTATAGCACAGCATTCATCAAGATCATTGATCACTATACCAACAAGCCCCCATGTAAGACCTTTATCTTACCTCCTAACCTTGCCAGCCTTACAAGAGTACCCACTTTTTTTAAATATAGATCCGAAATGTCCATGTCTAATATTTCTCAAAAGCAAATGGGTTCCACATACAAGAGTGACATAGTTACTTCGTCAAAAAAATCTTTTTCATTTAATACTTTCACATCTGTCACAAAAATCATCAAACAAAACAAAAAATCCTTAAAAAAATCAATGTCCCAATTTTGAAAAGTTAGCATTGGATACTGGGCTTTGTTTGATTGATTGCAAAACTAACAGATTTTTTTTATTCTATCTCCATGTTTGTCTATGCTGTAGATATTCTTTTTATTGACTCTGCTGTAATAATATTTTACTTTCTATACCTAATAAAATAGAATATAATATGAAAAACGTATAATTAATAATATTTCGATTTAAATTTATGGATTTATGAGTTTCACTAACATATTATATTTATGTTTGAAAATATCTATAAACATGTATCGCCATGTTAAGCCTATTTAAATTGATATTAATATAGGACAAAAAATAAACCGATACGGGCAGGGGTTCGAACCGACCGGAACGTTTTCCCAGAGGTCGCGGGTTTGAATCCTTGCCCGTATCGGTTTATTTTTCATTCTATATTTATATAAATTTATTTTAGATTTATGTTTAGTAAATATAAAAAATAGTTGAACCAAAAATAAATCAGAGTAAAGACAGAGATAAATTATTAAGAGAGAATATTTTTATTATACCTGAGCTAAGTGTATATCTAGTTGTTTACTCGTAGATTCATTTTCTTAATAAATTGGGAAGCTTTCTCGTGTAATATTTATCGTACTTTTCTTATTTTCATTTCGTACATGAGACGCAATTTTGTTTTAGCACTTTTATTATGATTAAGATAATTTTGTTCTTTTTCTAAAAATATATAGCAGACATATTCTGTACATTGAATAAAAAAGTGGTTAGTTGCCAAATACTACGTCCGATTAGTATTAAAAGTGTTCATTATGTTTATAAGAACTGTCCTTGTGCTAGAAGTTGTTCAATCTCTATCTTATCTCAAACGTTATGTAAACTGCTGTCACGGAATGAGATCACTTTGGCATCATTGTCTAAGAATCTCAGCTTGTTTCGACGAGGCAATTAAGAAATTTATTGTAACGGCTTTCGAGGGCACCCATTAGACTAATGATCACTAATTATAGTGGCATACTTTTAAAACAAAAACATATTTAAATGCTTTACATAGACATAGTATATATTATATGTTGCTTTTTTTTAGATCTCAATTGGGTTACATTTACCATACATTTAACGCTAAAGCATTTTTGTTACGAACATAATTTAATCTCTTTAGCTCTGATTACTTATACACACAAAGATACCAAAAACTGGAAGAACAGAACATTATTAAAATTATACTGGAATTCCAAGAGCGTTCACATCGACCCTTCGAAGGAGAGCAGAGTATAAAAATGATTTGTTTAAAAATCCCGCGACCAAGAGCTGTGTGATGAATATCGCGACCGCATATTGGAATAATGATCCCGCCTTGCACTGCATTCAATGGCATTTTGCATACAATATGGTAGATGGATTTATATTAAAATATAGCCAACGTCAGTGCCGGTTGCTTACAATAAATTATTCATTGCACACAGTCAATTTTCGTTCAAGATAAACAGTATATCAAATTCACGGACGCATTGTTACATGAACTCATAAATATTCAGATTACATATTATTGTTCTCGGTTTGTCGGTAATTAGATCGCCCACTAAAGGAAGCTGCGATTTAATCACTTAGTAGCGACAAAGTTGGTAATAAATTATATAAAGAGATACACTCCCGGCGTATTATATGTACACGTTACTCATTAGTGTGCTGTATTATCGTATTATGAAAACAAGATGTATTAAATAAACATTTCATTATAATAGGCTTTCGTTAACAAGTTGGTTGAACGGAAGAGCGAGACAATATCTAAACTGGTTTCAATGTTCAATTTAAATATAGACATGGAATAAATGACTGATTAAAGATGCTTCGCATTTTATGTTAATATTTTTTTATGTTATTATTATTAGAATAATTAGTGAAGGATGATATTCATAGTTAACATATAGTAGGTACCTACATAGCAAAATACAAACACGTAAGTATAATGGACAGTCCGACTATTAGTCAAGTAGTAAAAAATAAAAATGAATGAAATTATAGCCCAATCATTTTCTATTTCAAAACAATTAACAAACAACACTCATAATGTATGTCTGTCAATACTCGATAGTTACATACAACAAATGCATGACTTATAGGAACTTTTATAGGCTGTCTGCATGACGGATGCTGTACATGACCTCACATTTCAAATCTCAAAATCATAAATCAAGTTTCAACTATCAAAACTGACAAGACGATCTTACACTATAACCTTACCAATATTTTTTCTTAAGTGTTTCGATGAATAGTAAAAATGCTATTACCCAAACATATAAAACTGTAAGATAAAAGAGTTATGATACAGTATTTGGAATTTCTTTTAAAAACAATTCTTTTAACGGTAAAATTTCAACTGAAAAATATAACATTCCAATTTCAAATTTTCTACTCATTTGTCCTAACAATGAGCCAGCGAATAACAGCAGTGCTATTAAAATTTATTGCACATCAGAAATAACAATGACATGTTTCACGGTCGGAAAATCTTTTTGCCGGCATTCCTCGAACGAGAATAAATTGTAAACTAACAAATTGGTCCGCGGGATGAGCAGTGATAGATAGCGCGTGCGCTTGGAACAAAGGCCAAAGTGTTGGTTGCAATCACACTGCCTATTCACTACGATACGAGTAACGAAGACGTATGGATGTGGCAAGGGATTTATGGGATAATTGGAGTTTTGAAGCAATAACTTCTGGGAGTCATTTTGGGACTGATACGGTTATTAGACATGAATACGATGGTTGCTATAACTTTACCCAGAAATTTACGTTTATGAAACCAAATAGTTTGTGAATACTATTTTGTAGCGAAAATCATTTTTAAAATAAAAGCTAAGTCATACTTATTTGTTTTTTTAATGTTTTAAGAACATTCTTAGGATTTGTAAAAAAATATTTATCGTTTATTTTCTGCTACAGTGTGTTACACTGTGGATAGACTAGTTAAAAGAACTGTATGTTATACGAGCCGCATCCATTTTAAATAAGTGAACAGTTAACCACACGAGCACGAGAGCAAAATTCATCCAGCCAATTAGGCGTAGCCAGTGTTGCAACCAATCATCGTTTGACACAACTCAAATTGGAGTTTGAGCGATTCGATTTGATTGCTATAAATCGAGGTCATCGATTGATTTATCTTTCTATTCCTTAATTTCTATTATATATTAAAGTGCTTATAAAAGCAGTTTTCCACAAAAATTGTTCTCGTGAAAAAGTTAGGTTTTCTTAGGAAGCTTTTTCATAAATTTCTTAGTATATAATGTAGTTAAAGCAGAAACAATAATATAAAGGAATATCAGCTCCAAGTTTATTTAATTCTAGACATATACGTAAGGCAGAAAATACAAGAATCAATCATGTTACGATCTTTTATCATATTTCGCAAGCGCCAGAAGATCTTTTACCTACAATTGATGAGCTAAGGCTAACAGCTGACCCTGCACTTGGAATTGTTAGCCTTTGCCAATATACAACAAATTATTATTCCGTCATTCCTAAAATAGCCATCATAAAATATATTTCTACTGCTTTTTATTAATATTAATAGCGAAGTAAAGGTGAAACTGTCAGTTAAAAGTAAATTAGATTTTTCATAAGATAAATTCCAACCTTAAAATGCCTAATAAATCTACTCTGTGGGGTTTATTCCGAAATTCACCAGGGATATATGACATACAATTAATTAATTAACTTCACTATATATTAGCACTTTCTAGTTAAAATGGAATAATATCAAAATTAGCGGTATTTTGGATAAAACTAAATAATTTATCCATATAAGTGCTCTACATTATGTTCTTGTTCCAATTCGAATTACACTCTATGATCAGTCCATTAAAGTTAACAGTACATGCTTATTACAGAAGATTAAAAAACAACGTTAACTGTTTGTAAATGAAAACGGCATCTTTATTAAATGTCGTAAATCATGAGACTAAAACCTTTGAGATTAACATACTCTTATAGTATCATTACTTGTAATGAATGAAGATAAGGTATTTGCGTCGAGGCATATTAATGTATGTCACGACTAGTTGTAATCAATTTATATCAATATTGCCAATGGTCTGCTCTGTACTTGTTAGCGAGCATTAATATGAATTTTAATGATAGGGTTGTCAAAATACTATTTGTTTTTTGCTTAGATATCTACGACTGATATATAACAACAAACAAAAAAAATATAACATTGTGTTTTAAAGATAATTTTGAATTGGTTTGTATTCTATTTTTTTAATAATCTACTACAAGTAAAAGTGTTCGCTAGTTTCAATAATGTTTATAATATAACAAATGTCTACTTACATCTCAATAGAAGAAAACAAACAATATTCTTACACTTAATAATATACTTCCCTCCTCCCTAACAATACAAAATTATATTAAGATTTTTAATTTAGTGTGAGCATCATCATCATCTCTAAACTTAAAAGGGAAAATACACATCAACAAGGGCTCTCACTAACATCACGCGAACATTAACATTACATTTATTTTCTATTATAGAAAAGTATAAGACAAAAAATATACAAATAGAGCAAGGTCGTATAGACTTTTATGAACAATAGAGAAGAGAGTGACAATAAATAAAATATATTTTATCATCTCGATTAAAAAACGTAATCGATTAAGATATTCGAAAGTCAATGCCATTGCAATTCTCTGATGGCCTTGAACGATAGATTGTATATTTATATACAGCTACCTTGTGTTTAATCGATAAAATATATTGTCTTTTTATAAGACAAATTAATATTAATAATGAATATAGTTTTGTTTTATTAACTTGTTATAGAACTATACAACGGTTTATTGATAAATATACTTTTTAATAACCAATTATTTTTTTATGTTTCAACCCTATGCATCATCTATTCGAATTAAGCCAGAACATGTGTGGCATCGAACTATATGCATCGGGGCGGTCCGTAAATACTCGTATCTGCTTTTACAGGGACATTTGAATATACTCGCCTATTACAAATATCGTAGAGACCAATTTTGTGTTAACTAAAAAACACTTTCTCGGATATAATCAATATTTATAGAAAGATGAACCAAGAGAGCATAAAAAATACCGAGATAGGAAAGACGGAAAAAGAGAACGTAGAATATTCCGTAAATGATGGTATTAACAGAATTCTGACAATGACAATAGGACTCTTTGTTCTTTGTTTATTGTTGAACGAAGAGAATGATTTGATATATTCGGTGTAAGATGTAGCAGCAAAGAGAAAAGAATGTATGGATGAAGTTAGGATTGCGGTGCCTATAGCATGAAACATGGAAAAGCAGTGAACCCAGATGATATACCAGAAGATGTATGTAAGCTACTTGAAGAGTAAGTATGGCTATTAGTGGCTGAAGTTGTACTGCAAAGAGTTGTTGCAAGAGAAAGATAGAGAACAAGAAAGAGTGCACGAAACTTAAAAAGTACACTTAGTGCCTATCCTAAAAAGTAAAAGTGATTTACAGCATAGTAACAATTATCAAAGAATATAACTCATGTCGCACTGTATGAAACTAAAAATACAAAAGTTATCTAGGTACCTACCGTGGTATATGCTGCTTTCTGAAGACACTGTCATGTTAGTGTGGATGGTTTTCAGGTCGAGAGTACACATGAAGATAGACACAGAACGTGGACACTATTAGTTATATTGGTATAAACTATTGGATTTGAGTCAATATGTGTAGTATATTTAATAATTAGACCCAACTTTCGGTACCTTGGCAAAATTGTTCAGGATGATAGCAATATAGATCGAACTGTTAAATACAAATTATGGCACCGTAGTAATATGATCTGACTTTGTATGGATTGGAATTCTTAGTTAGATAAAAAACAAGTGCATCCTACTGAAACTGGAATATTGAAGTGGATATGTGGTAATAATATTATTTTTATTCTTTTTAGAGGCCTTTTTGCATCGGGGGTTTCTTAATTTTTTTTTCTGCTTTTTAAGTTATGTAACTGGTTTCATTATTATACTAAATGAACCTACTGCCACAAATTTTCACTTGCTTAAGTATTTCTATCAATCTATAAGAATCTTTCACCCGCAACAATAAAACTGCAATATCTTGGTGACGACTGTTTCTAATTCAACCAAACATAGCCAAAAACCATCTTGACAAACATAACTTTCGATTAAAAAACCCGCATTCAAATCCGTCCACGCTTTTAGCCACTAAGTTGTCACATACGTATGTGTGTATACACATACACACAAATACACAGATCCACAGGTCAAACTTATAACGCACCTCTTTTTGAGTGGGGGTTAAAAAAACAGTAAAAGACACAGAGGTTTTATTTAGTTTGAAACATCAAACAAACAAATCAGTTAATGTTATATAACTATTGCACATAAATGCGAAATTAGATTTCAAATTAACAAACAATTTTAGAGCGAGCTAACTAAATTGACCAAGCAAGCGTTCAAAAGTCACTTAATTATTTTAGACATTATTAGGTTATCGGTTTTCCTAAACTGATACTTAAATGGAATTAGTGTTGATCATCATCACTTGAGTTACCATAATGAATTAATAGTACAGACGAGAAACATTATCTACTTCTGACCTGAACATTCGACATTCATTAATCTGTGGACGTTAAATTGAAGGAAAAACCATTAATTATTGTGTAGACAAACTGTTAATGGAAATTATATCCATTGGGTTGGTCTTTATATAATGTATATTACCTTTAGAATAATGAGTATATTCACATTGTATTATAGATAATAAATTTATAACTTATAAATTAAAAAAAAACATCCAAACGGGCGGAACTCGAACCTAATATATCTGTGATAACCGTCTAGCTCAATAGCATCAGTCAGTGTTGAAAAATGAGTTATTTTATATTTTATAAAAAACATAATTAAAAATTAAAATTTATTATACCCAGTTTTTTTACCTCAATCTACTGTTACATCAACGTATAAAATTGACCAATAAAACTATACACAATTACATGCACTATTAAAATGTACAGGGTTATTTGTAATTAATTGGCCACCTTTTGCAGGCAGCCTCTCTACATCAATCCCAACATAATCCGTTCTACAACTTTTTAAAATTAATAGTTTTTAAAATTTAAGTTTTCCCATACAAAAATTATTTGTTGTCTGTTAACAAGTAGGTATTAACTCCGAGTGTAGGCATGGCGCCCGGGTGCCGTTGACCTTTTAAGTACTTCTTACAAAATACATAAGTAATAGAGGGAACAAAAATGTTTTTGTTTTCTTTTGTGTTGTTTATCAAGATTTTTAAAAAGTCGTAGAAAAAATATTGTTGGGATAACTGTAGGGAGGCTTCGTGTAAGAGGTGGACAATTAATTACAAATATCCCGGTATAACGTACTAACTGTTATAAAACAGTTTGTTGTTCATAATTTCTATTTCAATAGTAAAATCAATAAAACACTTTCTCTTATATTCCTAGTGCTAATTTGGTATCGGATCAAGAATTTTGAAAACGATCAATTTGTTAAATATTTATACACCTATAAAGCAAATTGAGAAGTTATGGCAAGTTTGGTAAAACTTTCTAATAACATCTGTAAAAATATAACATTCGTTAAAGTCGATTTTCTCATGTAGTTATGAATGGATTGTAATTAATAAAAGTAAAAGATATGTCTTTAAAAACATAAATATTCATTACTTGTTATTACATAAGCCTTGTACATAATCATTATTAAAATATATATTTACTGTTTCTAATTGAAATAAATACATAACTTGTATGTCATTGTTTTCAGTTATTACCCATAATTATATTAAACGTTCACTAAATTATAATTAATGAGTAAGTAGGTTAAGGCATGTTCTAGTAAGATTGGAATTACAGATATATTAAAATTATCCTACTATAAAGTAAATCGACGATACGTTACAGAGGCTTAGTCATACAAAGAAGTGACGCTATTCTTGGTAACACGCTGTTACTTTTACTATTTGCTCTCTTTTCAGTTCCATTAGATGCTATAATGTGTCAAGGATCTTTACAAATAAATTCAATATTGTCAGTCTTTCGATGTGGTCGTATTTCTCTTGATAGTGTTATGAATTCAATATACATATAAGGGTAGTGGTGTGTGTGTGTGTGATAGTAATTTTATTGCTAAGTTAGTTAATTGAAAAAAATAAAATAATTTCTGTGTATAAACAATAACTGTAAACATTTTATTTGTAACCACAAAAGCTACTATGTGTAATGAGCTCTCAAAATTAAGAAGGAAATGAACAGCTAATGAAAAAAAAATACTATTTGAATTTAGACATTATTTTAAAGTGAATAGGGTATAAGAATATTGAATTTGAATGTCTTGTTATTTTTGTATCCAGACATACGATAGCGATTTGTAAGATTAATATCTGCCCTGTCAACATTACATGAGGCTGTGTTCAGTTAATTTCGGTAACGCCTCCTTATACTATTGACGAGCACCGACCAGTTTTTGTTATTGATTGGAATTTACGATGGCTATTGTTAGAACAACGATCTTAATATCAATATTTTCGTTTAAGCATCTCGATACTAAGCTAAAAGTATTAATAAAAAATTCTGACAAATTTATTTTACGCAATCTATTGGTAGGTTTTTTTATGTTATTTTTGTTTCTTCTTGATAGGGTAATAAATATATCATTTTTTGTGTTATCAGTTCTTATAGATTAGGGAACCATCGCATGCTAAATGAATGGGTTGCCAATCGGGTTTAATTTGATTTCCTATGCTACAAATATACTGTTTTAGATACAGGTTTTAGATACATATGTTGTAAATAAGATACTGATTTATATAAAGCAAGGCTTCAGTATGTTTTTAATAAAAAAAAATCCAAAAAATTCAAATAATAAAATCACTCTAAGAGTTAATTAAAGAATATGGGTCTCATGAGGTTTCTATGTTAGGTTGTGTTTGTATTTAGTTTTAGAGATTTTTGTTTTTTATGTGGTTTCATATATAAAAAAAATATTTGATAAAAAGCTACAAGAATTGTAATATAAAATATATTATGGTTGTCAGTCTAGTGCAATAACTACGGCTCAAGTCTAATGAACGAAGGAGAAGTTCTGAAATCAAAATATTTTTACCAAAAACTGTCGTCGTTTTGATAGCCATTTCCATAGCTTAGAAGGTACTTTGAAAAGTTTGAAAAGAAGTTTAGTCTAAGTTTAATTTAATCTATATTTAATGTTTACCTACAGTGTTTATTCTTTATTCTAAGAAACTAGAATGTCAAATAATCGTTAGTTTATAAAAAAAAATTACTAAGTAGGCGTTAGTAAGGTTCAGAGATGAGTGGAGTTGAACTCATTTCTACTCTCCGTTGTCTATCACTCCTGTTATATACATACTCATTGTGATCCAGCAACTACAGCACCCACGCTTCTGAGATATCGGCCAGATCTCCCATGTTTGTCTAACAAGCGACGTGTCCGAATATTATGTTTTTATCTCTTGAGCATTATAGCTCATAGGTTAGTTTAGTAAGGACATGACTTAGTTATAAAGTTATACCGGTTCTTGGTTGAAATTTAGTTTGGAAAGTTATTAATATTCATAGTTATTAATTATATCATAAGCAATTGACTGCCATTGGTCAATATTTGCTAACCTAACGTCTATCTAATGAGATTAAATACATTGGAATACAATATTAGTATAATTGAAACAATAAACACGGGTATCACATTGGTAATGTTATTTTCATTATAAAAACATTATAAAAACGTATCATAAAGTAGTCGCAAATTAGACCAATAACTTTAATTATAATTTCAATTACCTACTGTTTCTTAATTACACTTAATACATTACATAAATTATACTAATTAAGATATTCTGCTACTAAAATCTAATTAAAATAATATTTAATAGGAATTTAACCAATGAGCTATGGATTAGGAAGTTAATTGCGTCTATACGCCAATTTGTCTAATGAATTACATTTATAATAAAAATATATACAAGACACCTAGCATTATAGTAGTAGGATAATTAAAATAATGACGTAAAAAAATATCGACTTAAAATTATTTACTAATAATAAACATGGAATATCCACATAATACTAACAACAATGACAGCATGATTTTAATAAGATTAAAATAATTGTTCTCGTCCCAGGAGATTGACTAGGTCTGGTCAGGTGGCGGGAAAAAACTATTAGCTTGCGCGTTTTATCCTTTATCTAAAGAGTAAACAATTGCCGCTAGACGTAGGTATATAGAACAATAAATAATACAAAGCGTATTTCAGATATTATTAAAAGCTTTATTGTGTGTACAAGCTTTATTAACTTTATTAACTTTTTTGTTTACTTTAATATATAATTATTCTATTCAGCCTGAGAGCAGTGCAATCTGGACGAAATGTCGGGCAAATGGAAGGTGTTACCCATTTCCTAGCGCGTTAATTGCCATTTTCTTTTGATAATTACTTACATTATCAACAGATTAAATTTACTATTGCAAAATAATTATTTATTATAATATATTTTATAAACAATTTTATAATAGCCAACATTCAAATAATATCGATAACATAATTTAGTTTATTCAAAACTTTACAATTGGAATGATTGAAACATTTTTTTTTTAATAGGATTCCACGAACAAAAGCATATCAAGGAACTTGTTAAGGAGTATTAATTTGACCATGTACACGTCAATCATCTTTTGCGCTGATAGCATCATGACTCATGCAAGAGTTAATGAAAGCTTAAAATAAACAAACATACAAGATATTTATAGTTACGCAATCCATTGCAGAATCCGAATTTATTTTGGTTGAATATATTTTTTTTAACAAAATCACCGATACAAACAAACCTTAAATGTAAATTATAAAGCGATTTTGAATAATCAGGTCAATTGATACGGTAGCTCAATTGATAGAACAACGGGACGATTTCCCAGAGGTCGCGGGTTCGAATCCTTGCTCGTAACGTTTTATTTTGCATTCTACATTTATATAAATTAAAAAATATATATCAGGTGAATCTTAGGTTTACATCACAAAACCGTATGATATGTATTTTTTTAAATTTATAATTGAAGCATTTTCACAAGCACAATAACTAATTGACACACATTTTATTAAAAGAACGTTTAACACCGTTCCGTTGTTTCTCTTTACATTCTAACGATATATTTTGATTTTACTATATACAAGAGGATCTTCTACAAGTTTAATACATTTATTACAAGTCATCCCTTGGTAAATACGAGCCGTAAGTAGAGACATAGTTCCTATAATAAATAGGAACATCCTTCTGCCCTAGGCTTATGAAATTCTTCCAGAACATTCGAGAAATAAAAAAAAAATCGTTTCTTTAGACATGTACGTGTCGAATATCTGGTTTTTATTCTAAATTTCCGTTACTGTCTTACAAGTTCAGCAAGACGTAACTATTAGATTAGATATTAAACCGTAGCGGAAGAACAAGAAGCCTTATATAACCTTATTTTTATATATTAATAAAAATAATAAACCTTTCCAATTAAAAGAATTTTTAATAACCAACTATTCATGACATTTGATATCTGTTATCATCACCCCAACTGTAGCTCTTCTTAATCCGGTGCAGTTAATATAATTCAGAGACGCCGCTATATTTACCAACATAAGCTAACTGATAATCATGACGTACATGAGTAAGCATGTACTGATAACAACACAGATTCAACGTCATGCATAATGCAGCGCTAATGCACTTGTTAATTACATCCTCGAGCGCCAATTGATTACCAATTTGCTGTGTTTCGTTGCTATTTAATTATCTTGACTTACAGCTATACATGATAACTATATTGTATTGTCATTTCAGAACTATTAAGGTATTTAATTATAAATACGAATAATAATGGAATATTCGGTTTTCGTGGTATTACATATCAAAGTTATTAGGAACGTCATTGGCACTTACGAAATGTTAGAATTTCGTTTTTTCGCCATTTTTTCTTGACGAGAACGAGGAAAACTGCAACAAACAAACAACTTTATGGATAAAAGTATTTTAAATATAAATAAATTGTAAAAAAACCTTTTTATTCTTCTAAACAAAAATACTGTTAAGGTATGTTTAATCTGCAATTCATCATTCAAAGAGGAATCAAGTTTTCCAAAATAGGCATTGTGTCGTTGGTGTACATCTAGGTCGTTGCCCCGCCACTCTATTGTTTGATAGAGATAGCAAAGGTTTATTAAAACAACAACAGGTTATACCATATGGGATACTTTAGGAAATTTTAGACTAGTTACACTGACCACCCAGACCGTAAGGTTTATCATATAAGGCATGAAGACAAAATAAGGGCCTATTATGTACCCACGACACATATCAATGAATCATACCGCACCCAGTAGTCACATTTGCGAAGTGGACAATGGCAACAATTTTAATGCACTAAAACATTTGAGAGCTAAAACGACTAAAATGCACTCTTGACATTTCCCCAAGATACATTTTGTGCCAGGTAAGGATAACGTTTTTATTGTTAACAAGCAGTCTCGGGCAGCGACGATGATATCTGCGCGTATGAATGATGACTTCGTGCGAAGCCTCAAGAAGCCGGATTCAACGATACACATGAATCCCAAAGACACGGCACGAATATGGAAATTCCTTGCCATGGATGAATATACTACTCGAGAAATATTTAAAAGCAATACAATTTTATACAAGATACATGGTTAACCAAAACATTATAGAAAATAGAATCGAAGATAACTTCGGATGATTTATATGAATAAACCCTATTATTTATAACTTTAAATATTATCATCTCAATATTCTAAATAAGAAACCGGCGCCATGTATATTTACACAGCAATAATCTGTTGACGTCTTTCCATAGCACATTAAATTTAATGATATCATTATGAATTTTTTTAGCTATAATTCACATACATTAACGTACGTTTCAAAATATACAGAAAACTACGTAGGTGTGAATTAAAATACTCTTATCATATTAATCATATATTTCAAGAGCAGGCGTAGATGCAGGTTCATATTACATTAAGAATTCCATGTGATTATTGTTATTTTTAAGATGTTTTAGTTAACAGTAATGAAACGCTAACCATTAAATTGCCATTAAAAATATCAATATAAATAATTTACAATTAGAATATTATATTCATCTAGTAAAGTTCTTCATTCGCTTGACTCTGTGGATTCAGTCCATCTACAGAGATAAGGGGTCGACGTTTTTAGTACAAAGCGTTTTCTGTTTCAAGCCCTTACTCGTTGGTTATTTGACTCGAAACGTGCCATGGGAGTACCTGTTCTCTGAGGCCACCTTTATCGAGGCGAAAGCAATATTTTGTCCCGATTATCTTTTAAAACGCCTTTAAAATTCAACGCTGGCACTCTCCGAGATACGATGTCTTATTTTACAAATAGCATTTACGCTTTTAAAGTTTGACATTTACAATATGTCGGCGAAAATAAAACAAATAGGTACATTATATGATTATATCCACAATGTTCTTGACTTAAGATTGAAATTAATTATGTCATATACATTGCTCTATAGGTTCCTACTCGTATTGTGTACAAACGGAATAAAATGAGGTTACAAAAATAATTTTAAACATGTAAGCATACCTATCTTATTTTATATATTAAAGTATTATATTTTTTTTTAATATAAGTAGCTGTACAATATTAGTTCTTATTGTAATATTATTTACGACCGCTGTACCTAATATAATAATTCTATTTGTGTTTGACCATAGTATAAAATAAACATTGTGAATATTTACAACTTTGGTTGTTTAATAATTTGAAAGGACACCATTTAAAATGACCATTAGCTGTGGTGTTGACAACCATGAAGATTAAAAGATGAATGAAAAAATCTACGTAAATTTAGGGTAGCAATAAAGTCATTGCGGTAGAATTCTGTTGTTTAAGCGAGGACTGTCCCTATTTTATGGTTGGCAATAGTTTTCAAAAGAATTTATTGCAGATTCAGATAACTGTCGGTGCAAAGCATTTGTTTGTCTCATAAATTTAAAGATCAACTTACAGCAATAACATTTTTAAAAACTACTTATTCGTTGCTGTTCAATTTTTTCTCAATGTTTAGACAATTTTATTATATCTTAATAATAATGACACAATATGTATGTAGATGATAGAACATTAAATATTAAAATTTATTCATTTGTTTCCTTATTTATTTAATAAATATATTTGATAAGAAATATTTTTTTTTTATTATATATAATTCATGAAGAATCCTGGAGCCCAGAATTTACATTAAGATGGGTTGTTGTGTCCCTTTTTGAGCTAAAGTGAAAGATTCCAAACTTCTGAATGGGTCATAAAAAGTTCCTTTGGTTATGGTTAATGCAATTGTTTCGATACTTTTTGGTTTAAATTCGGCTGCCAGTTTTGTATTGCATTGTTTGTTCCTTAGTTTCACGTTGAACTGTTTCAATTACTGAGCTTCCGGAAACTCGATTCGCTCCGGTCTGACAACAGAAAGTTTGAAAAAGGCACAAGTTTATATAGAACATAGCCAGATTATTTTGCAAAACTTTATATAATGCTGCCAGTAGAACAATATTTGAGACAATAGGTACATTTTTATTCTTCTTGTATTCTATTGTGTTACTTATTTTGAAACATTTTCAGGCGTCGTATTCAGATTCTGAAATATTTATAATTTCTCCTGTTTTTATACAACTAACCCTTAGTTTAGTATCTTTATAAGTAATAGCATTTTTTGCAAAAATAATATCTATAGAATCCATATTGGTGAGTAAGTCGGCTTTTGGGGCCCGAGGGCTTTTATTAAGACCGTCTTTTAAAAAAGGGTTATAAATAAACATTACTAGTATCTACTAATAAAAAAATCATTGAGATAAAAAGATAATTTCCAATAAAGGTCGATCGAGGTGAGTGATATAAGACCATGTCAACAGAGTATACAGCGTTCCTTGGGGAAGATCTTTGTACGATGTCTTCGAGTTGTAACAAGATAAGTGGTAATATTGTATGTTACTAGTAAATATTGGATCGTCTCGGGCACGTGAGATGTTGACTCTTGATATTGACTCGGAATATCAATAGTTTGGTCTTCAATGCGACCTTGGTCCTCCTTTTTTCGTAGAAACTAGAACTGTTAATATTCCTAAGTAATATCATAAAAACTGGAGATAGGATAGTATATTTACATTAATATTTTTTTTTGACATATCTACAAATTTAAAAAGTATTGTTTTCAAATCGTGTGCATATTTTCATTAAAAGTAATAGTAATAGTATCTTCAAAAAATATACAATTTATAATGTTAAGTGAATTTATTTTAACTTTATAGTGATAGAAAAGGATTTCGAAAAAAAAATCAGGTAGATGAAAACTAATAAGTGTGTGACTTATATTTGTAAATATATTACATATAAAATATATATTTTCTTAGAGTCAACTCGTCTCCCACGGTAAATGCAGTTCGACACGCACGTGTTATGGCATCCGATGACTTTTGGTGACTCATGATAGCCCAGCCCAATTCTCAATGGACGTGTGTTTTCTCTTAACTAGCTGGTAGCCATTTGAGTTTCTTGGGAAAAGAAAATTTTATTACGTTGCCCAGTCTGCTTAATTTTTTTGGATTACCAAATAGGTAAGACACTTTTCATAGTTCTTCTTTCATACTTTTGTATATTTAATTATACTCTATTTTAATTTCAAAACAAATATTCACAAAAATATTTTAATAATATAATAATTGCAATTAATACCAAGAATGAAATATTCGATTAAAGTTAGTTATATTTTTTATAAATTGTGAAAAAAAATATCTTCAAAGTAAACTTCGAACTTTTTTAAGTATATAAATTATTTCTTTTTTAAAATTTATACAATTATTTTTAATATTTTGCCAGCTGTTCTTTTATAAATAGATTTTATGACAGTGAGGAAATTGTGGTACGCAATACTTTTATTATCTGTTATTTCGGATCTGTCAATCATTTCATTCATTGCGGTCCGCCCTCTTGTCAAATATCGAATATGCATTTCCTTTTCCTGTGTTATAGTAAATTCGGATGAGGTTATCTTAAATGCTTCATCATTTACTATTGTAAAAGAAATATTAAGTAGATATACACATTTATTCCTTAGTGTTCCCTTGTGATGGAAGTTCAAGTTCAGATTAAGATTAAGTTTTTAGAGATATTTTTTGATGATTACATTTCTTAACTCAATATTATTATCAATAATATCAATAGTATCTACCTTATTATTATTATTTTCAACGAAAAATGTAATATTTTAAAATCTCTACATGATTTTGTAAATTTTCTTTTAATTGCGACCTCCTTTGAGCTGTAATTCTAGGAGAAGTGTTCAGTGATTCATACACTGTGTAAGTCTTCTACACTGCATAACCAATATTTTTGAGTATTCAAAAACAGGCGTGCCATCTGTTGTAAGCTGATGCAGTGCGGGTCCCACCGATAGATACTTACAAAGACCCACCGTACCCCCCGCTTCTTCCCCTCCCAAACACCCATGCGGCTTTCGTTCGTTCAAACTTACGTAGGTCAGTTACCGCCCGACCGCAGGGGAGCATGGCTGCGTCAAAACTTTTGCCGCGATCGCGCAGTTTCTGTTTACATGCGCTGTAAAACGTAATTAACTTGAGCAAACAAACATTTAATTATTGACTTTTAAGTGGAAGGAATTATTTTAAAAGTATATTAAAGTGATCTTAAGTGACAAATGAACTGTGTTAAGTGAAAATATGAACAAAAACTTTGTTAAAATGTTTTTGTTTAAAGTTTGGATGTGTTTGGTTTTGGTGACTGGTGCGCGCGCACGGTCTGCGCCGCCCGCCCCTGTCGGCTGTCAATGGGACTATTCCGACGCAAAGTTGAGTGAATCTAACTTTCTCACGTGTAACATCAAAACCATCGGCTCGGCTGACTTCTTATTTAAAAACATAACTACGGCGCAGGCGTACAATATCAACAAGTTAAAACTGACATGTACTGATTTACTATTCTTTGAAAGTTCTTTGCATATGAATACTGGTAGCTTCTTGGGACAACTCAGAAAACTTGAAGATTTGAGAATTGACTTTTGTAAGATACGCTATGTGCCCGCAACAGTTTTATCACCGCTTCGTGATTTAACGAGTTTATCTTTGCGTTCATACAATACAGATTGGCCTGCCATGACAATGGAATTCCACGCAGAAAGTTTTCGTGGTTTAATGGAACTACGATCATTAGATTTGGGTGATAATAATATTTACATGTTACCATCTGAGGTATTCTGCCCGCTGTTTAGCCTCGAGTCATTAAATCTGACTAATAATAAAATACAAGATATATCTGATATTGGATTTTCAGACTGGGGAAAAGGCCCTATTGCTCCCGGCAAATCATGTAATACTGGATTAAAGATGCTTGATTTATCCCATAATAATATTTTGAGACTGCCTGATAATGGCCTTTCCAGTCTAAGATCTTTGGAAGTGCTGAACATTCAAAATAATCTGATTAATGAAATTGGTGATAGAGCCTTTGTTGGATTGAACTCATTGAAATTTCTTAACTTATCTGGGAATAAGTTAGTGGCTGTACCTCCTGAGCTATTTCAATCTTCACGTGTTATCAAAGAAATCTCTTTAGCAAACAACTCACTATCTGTTATTGCACCAGGACTATTGGAAGGACTTGACCAACTGGAAAAATTAGATTTATCAAGAAATCGGCTAACCAACGATTGGGTAAACAGAGACACATTTGCAGGACTCATTCGTCTGGTTATTTTAAACTTATCGTACAATTCACTTGTTCGTTTGGATCCGATATCATTCCAAGACCTTAATAACCTACAAGTTCTAAATCTAGATAACAATGCGATAAAAATAATAAGCAATGGCGCTTTCGCAGAACTTAAAAATCTACATCAACTCTCAATATCCGATAATAAAATAAAAGTATTAAATGAGAATATTTTTTCAAACTTATTTGTACTGAGTCAATTGTATCTGGATAACAATGAAATTTCATCAATACATGAAAATTGTTTTGAAAATATTACATACTTACAAGACCTAGGATTGAATGGAAATCATTTAAACGTTATTCCTGGCAGTATTAAGCGGTTACGATTTTTGAAATCACTTGACATTGGGAAAAACAATATAACAAAAATTTCTAATACATCATTTGAGGGTTTAGAAGAACTTTATGGTCTACGTCTCGTTGATAACCATATAACAAGTATTCCAAAAGATACCTTTAGTACCCTGCCATCTTTACAAGTTCTAAATTTGGCTTCAAATAGAATCGAAACAATTGAACAAAACGCATTTGTTTCTAACCCAACATTAAAAGCTATTCGTCTGGATGGAAATAGACTGACTGACATACGAGGAGTTTTTAACAAGTTGAACACGCTTGGATGGCTCAACATATCTGATAATAAACTTATATACTTCGATTACAGTTATATGCCTGAGACTCTTGAATGGTTAGATATTCATATGAATAACATCACAAAATTGGATAACGAGCAAAACGTACAACAAAACATCCGAATGCTCGACGTAAGTTGCAATTCTTTAGAAAACGTGGATGAAAAGTCAATACCGGACTCGATTCAGTTCCTTTTCTTAAATAACAATAAAATTCACACCATTCACCCAGGTACATTTATACAGAAAAGGAATTTAGAAAAAGTTATACTCACAGACAATAAGCTTAGAACCGTTGAGTTATCAGCATTTACATTACCTCATATACCGAAACACAGATCATTGCCAAAATTTTTTATTGGAAATAACCCATTTGTATGCAACTGTCATATGATTTGGTTGCAAAAAATTAACCTTTGGAATCATATGAGACAATATCCGAGATTCGCAGACTTGGACTCGATTACTTGCGAAGTAGTTAGCAACAAGTATGGCGGAAAGGCGAATTTAATGGATGTTCCTGAAACACAGTTCCTTTGTTCTTATGAAACTCATTGTTCTTCGAGTTGTTTCTGTTGTGACTTCGAAGCTTGCGATTGTAAAATGACGTGCCCGGAAGGTTGTTCTTGCTTTCACGACAGTAATTGGAATTCGAACGTTATAGACTGTTCAAATGTTGGATACACCGAAGTTCCAGAAAAAATCCCTATGGACGCCACTGAGCTATATCTAGATGGAAATGATTTTAGATCATTAGGTAGTCACCTATTCATTGGAAAAAAGAAGTTACATAAATTATACCTCAATAATAGCAATATCGCTACAATGGACAATGATACTTTTAATGGACTTCATTCTCTTAACATTCTTCATCTAGAAAATAATCACTTAATTGAATTAGCGGGTGGAGAATTTTCGCAAACGAAACATTTGCGAGAGTTATATTTAAACGATAACCTGTTAACAAGTGTTGCGAATGCGAGTTTTGAAAACTTATCTTCATTGCGTGTTGTACATCTCCAAGGAAATAAAATACTCGATCTGGATAAAAAACTAAATCATATTGGTCATTTAGAAAATGTTAATGTAAGAGGAAATTTATTTACTTGTTCTTGCGAACATTTAATATCTTTACAAAATTGGTTGAAGAAGCATTACGAAGATCCTGCTGAAATGATGTGTTTTGCAGCAAATGGAGTGGCTCTAAATGTGACAGTGTTTGATGTAATGGATAAGTGTCGTGATTCTAGTATAACGGACAATACTTTACCGACCGAAAATCAGCCATTTCAATATGATGAAATTAGCACTATCAAATTAAATTTTGTACCTCTTTTGGCTGTAGTATTGATAAGTGTAATTTTAATTTTATTATTTGGTGCCTTAGCTTTCTCTTTTAGGCAAAATGTGCGGTTATGGGCACATTCCAAATATGGTGTTAGACTATTTAAGAGTGCATCAATTCAAGAAAGTGAGCTTGATAGAGACCGATTGTATGACGGATATGCTGTGTATAGTTTGTTAGATGACGACTTTGTTTCAAAAGTAGTGGCTCCTGAAATGGAACACTTTGGTTATACAATGTGTTTTCATTACAGAGATTTACAACACGTTCCAGAAAATTATTTATCGGAACAAATTACAAATGCCGCAGAATCATCAAAGAGAGTCCTAGTTTTTGTTTCTTTTAACTTTTTACAAAATGAATGGTCCAAAATTGTTTTTAAAGAGGCTATAAAGCATGTCATCACCACTATCCACCCTTCAATTAGACGACATAGAGTATTTTTCATTCTTACCACAGATGTTAGTGCTCTTAATTTAGATGTAGACTTTCAAAACTATTTAAAAAATTGTAATGTTTTATTATGGGGTGAAAAAAAGTTTTGGGAAAAGATAAGATTTCTAATGCCTGATATATCAAATTTACAGTGGAACAAAGATACTATAAACTATAATCACGGCGTCTGTCCAAACGCTAGACGTCATCCTTCTAGATATACCGCGTCGCCAACTGCGCCTGAGCAGTGGTATAAATATGACGCCATTCCTCCCCAAACACCTACTACTGCCAATGTTGGTATTACTGTCGAAGACGATACTTCAATGTTAACGAACACTACATTGACAAGTCAAATACAAGAATGTGACAATCCCCATCATAGTTATATTTCAATAGATACCCAAAACTACGAGCAACCGTACGGAGGTCGACCTAGGCCACCTAATGCCTTACGCAAACATACCGACCATCACTCCCCTTCAATGCTCGACGAGCAAGGCTATTTACAACCCCGTTCATCGGTACACGATTGCTTGCCTCAAACCCATTCAACCATACACAGATAACATGTCACAAGACTCAACTATCGTTATCTCAAAAAGATACTCGTTAATGGAACATTACATTCCAAACCATATGTAGACTACATTTTAAGTTGTTCATGCCTTATAGAAAAGTGATAATTTTTATAATATTTTGGTTGGAATATTCAAACACAGAACTAATTAGTTCCTTGTAGTATATTATAGTTCATAGATGCTATATTTAAAGACTGTATTGCAAAAAAATCATGCGTATCGGTATAAATTTAGCTATATTCAGTTTGTATTAAATAATTGATCAAAAATGAACTATCAAATCAACTAGTAATAAGAAAATGAAGAATTGTTGTTCTTTAAGACTGATAAAATTAAAATGTAAAGATTTTTGGATTGCCAGTATGTTGCGTGAATTATGTATTTTGGTATAGTATGTTATATTATCTCATTGTTACCAAATATATTGTATGTAAATATAGTGTAAATAATGTATGTAAATTAATATTTGTACAGTTTTACTAGTCATTAATTAAGATTGAATAATGTTGATACTTGTAGATAGATATAGCGTTACATAGTCAATAACATCATCTGTTTAGTAATCGTTGCAATTAATATTCCTTGTAGTGAGATAATGAATTGTCAAATTGCCTAACTGTACGTATTTGATAATTTGAATATATTATATAATATAATTTATGTTATTGACTGTGTTTACAAAATTTACCTAATATAACTCATTGTCGACTGTTAAACGTGCTGAAAAAATAAAGAAACTAAACAATCAATACTTTCTTTGTTATTTTTATTTCCTTTACTATAAATTATGAAAATTTATTACAAAGCTCAAGACGTAACAAAAATTAAAAAATAATTATTTATTGAAGTACTTGCCTTTTTCTCTTAAAAGTAACTTAAAGAAATAGACAAAAGTGAAACTCATTAAAATCATTAACAGTTTACGGTTTGTTAAAACAAAGTTTTTATAATTTTACCGACAAAAATACAAAGAGAACGTTATAAAAACCATAATGCGGTTATAAGTCTGCTGTCCGTTGTTTTCTGGCCGAAATATTGAGAAACGGTTAAACAAAAAAAAGGTCGACTCGCCGACAATCAGCCCAAGTCATAATGATGGACCCTATCCAGGTAGATGCTCCCAACTCCCAAGTCATATTTCAACCGTCATGGATATTCCATAGTAGTCATAAAAGAGATTTACAATAGCCAATGATATATTTGAAGCTAGTTATATTATGGTTAACTTGACCGTCTGTCAGACATTGTGTGACGCTCTTATTGATTTTTTGTAATATTTTAAGAGGTGGCAGATCCATCGCAGGACATATGGCATGACATACTAAATGACCAGTTATGTTTTTCTAAAATAAAAATACATTTTTCAACCAACTGTTATTATTAAATGCATTAAAAAAACATAATTTAACTTAATAACATATTATAATCATGATATATCATTTATAGATATATCATTTTATCTGATAAAAAAAAATATATATATATATTATGATATATTATAAAATGATATATTATATATCCGGATTTAAAAGTAAGTATTTAGTTTTTTAAAAGAACAAATACCGAAATATGGTATAGGTATTAAAAACAAATTAACAGATCTTCCTATCCATGAACTGTTATAATCTAGGGAGGCTTCTCTTTTTGTTAACCTTCCTAAGAAAAAATATTTTAGTATAACTTACTTTTTATTTATAACTTAGGTTCTCCATCTTATATAACTTATCTAACAAGATTAGGAACAGACGACATATATTTGACCTTTTATATATACCTATCGCTTACTTATACAACAACTTAGTAATCTAAAAGATTTAAAAGATTTAATTTATATTTATGATATGGTTTTAATACTTAATAACGACAGAAAAAGTAGGTATAGAAGCTTCTTATCATAATACAGTAGGGATATTAATTAATCACATGAACTAAGTGTTTAATATAATAAAATGATTTTTATGATTAATTTATTATGTATTTATTTTTCGTTACTTTTTAGATATTGCGACGCTGCTGCAAGCGAATTCCACGAAAAAAATAAAAAAACACACTTTATCATTAATTACAGTATTTTTACAGTAAGTTTAGAAGTTATATTTAATATCGCAACTAATAACAATTTTCTACTTTATTGTGCAGACAACCATAAATACCAATTGAATCGAATTCTACCTCTTATTATCTAATAAATTACCAAAACGATATCAAGTTAAAGGATACCTGCTATCAATATCCGGGATATCGGGCCTATCTCAGGATTTCACGGTTAAACGCACCATTGGCTCTCCCGATCATCCCAATGTGGTCCAATGATAGATAAGAAATCGACCGCAGATATCAAAACGTTTTATACTACCTTTGTTGTTTAATATTAGGGATTGCGTAACAAATGATAAGACCAATGGCAGTTGTACTCGAAGTTTCCGAGGTTTATTTCGATAAGAAGTATACTAATGCTTTTAGTATGGGTAGGAGGACTTTATTTTATTTTGTTGATAACATAATAACCAATGAAGAAGATTGTTTTACTAACTCTCTTACCTAAAGTACGTTTTTAATTTTATGTTTTTATTATTATATATTTGAAAAGATTATTAATAATAAAAATGTTTTTGCATAGGTGCATCGATGTATTTTACACACAAAATTCCGTTGAATCATCTAGTGAATAAATAAGGTTCAATCTTATTTTTTGTTGTCCAAACAGTACACAATGGAATGACTGATCGCAGTTCAAGCCTCAATCAAATCAGATAGCATTTTTGTGTGGCGTTTGATCGACGTCTGATATCCACCTTCTCTGTTTTCGACAATAACAAAATTTATTTGGTGCTCATACCTCCCGCTGACCAGACATGGCGTTTCACACTTCAAGTTATTCGAACCGGCATAGAGGTCACGTCCTCTCACTCAAGCCCGACCAGGAGCGATTCGGACGAAATTGGTTCGTGACAACTGAGAGATACTTATCGTGATTTTCTTGGCAATTCTGACGCGATGCTTTATTGTTAGGGGGTAATGGGAGCATGAGAACTCGGACGAACTCGCCATCTAAATTATTGTTTGACAAATATGGGCGTGATTGTAGAGTAGGTTTTCTGTTTATTTATTGGAAATACAATTGAGGCTTATAAATTTATTCGACTTGTATCGTTTGATTGTTCAACGCTAACTAGAGGGATTTTATAACGAATAAATGTTATCGATTTTGCATCGATGGACATCGATTCAATCATCAGTTGCGATATTTGTGTGAAACTTCAATGTGTGCCCATTATTATTGAGACTCGTAATTTAAGTTTTTTTTTTATTATTGTAAATTTATAGTTAAATCATATAACAAACCACTATTCTAAATGTATTCTTATCTTTAAAGTTAGTCATATTTTTATCAGTTGTAGGCAAAACAGTACTCATTATATATTCAAGTTATAATAAACAAGGGATATTTATTATGAGATTAAACATACACAATGTTTCTATTATATCACAAAACTAACAACACTGATACATATCATTTATATAAACATTATATTATCAAATAATGTTTCAATTTAAAGTTTTTTTTGAAATAGTCTATGATTAACCTATGGTTATTTTTTAACATAGAATAGGAGTTATTTATTATTTCAAAAGCCTATTATATTTTATATGCATTTGTTTACTAATAGGTAGTACAAACAATCAGTTAGATAATGTATATAAATATATGTTCCAAGGTTTAGCAGTTATATATAACTTTGACTGTAAATGCCAAATCTATATAGTTTATCTTCGGTCCAATAACAAACTGCTTCAATGACGTAAAAATAAATTGAGTTATGGGAGATCGGATAAATCACAACGAAAATACTGTCACGAAGATACAAAAAAAATTGTGGGAGTGGGAACCTCCAGTCGATTTCATTATCCCGATGTCCCGACCAGTGAGCATGACTGACTTTTATATCTATGAATAAAGTTTAGAGAGAAAAACTACTCGCTTTCCAATGAATAGCGTCAGTTTGTGCTCCAAATAAACTCTTCCTTTCGATTTTGTAGAAATACATTTAGTGTACGTAATTCCTGACTTTAAATGTTTTAATACAAATAGCATCAAAGGATTTAAGATTGACATGTTTATTTGCGAATCTACTAAGATCTTGAGTTTATAAGTTCCAGTAATTAAAATAGATTGATAGACAAAAACGGAAGATGCAATTTATATTTATATTAAGAATACCAAAAAACCACTGTATTGTCAATCTTGGTTAAGTTTAGAAATAATCTTCAAATATAATCTAGTTATCACGATACAATCTTTACATAAAATATATGTGTTTAAAGTAGGTACCTAATGGTTTTAATTCTACATCAATGACACACAAACAATAGCTTTCGGTTTTTTCGGATTGTTTGTTCACGCGAAGACGTACGGACGGACGTAGATATATATACAAACAATTGTGTAGGTGGAATACAGAAATTATATCATGTGATAACCAGAAATTAGAATGAACTTTGGTCACAATAAAATTAGAAATGAGACAAATAATATTCTTAATGTTCAACAAAATTTGTATACTTAATATATTATGACAGTGAATGTTAGACACAGCATATTCCACACAATTATTACTATATTACATAAAAAAATATTATTTAGTAATTTCATAAATATATATTACTTTATATGGAAGTTATAACGATAAGTCTATATTTATGTTTCATATATTTTACACAGAAATATACAGTAGTTTAATTAATTATATACGTCAAATAAGTACACAATACAGATGAAGAAGAAACATTTTAATGTTGTCTTTACCGCCTATTTGAAACTTAAATCTAGATTTTAAATTTTTGTATTCATTCTGCATCACAGCCTTAACTTCTGGAACTTACATGTGTCAGAAACCAAAACTAAAAATTATAGTTATTTTAAAGCTTTACAAAAATGCAGTCGGTTTCCTATTGCCTTCTCGAATATTTTCCTCTTATTCAGATAATTATATAGCGTTGGTTCTGCAAAATGAGAGGGGTGAGAATAAAAGACACCTTGTTGTTATAAATTTTAGTATTCGTCATCATTCCGTAGGATAAGTGCCATTAGCAAGTTTCGTTGAATCAATGGATCTCAAAAGCAATATTTAGATTATGCTGAATCATTTCATCCCTCGATTTGTTAGCTGCCAACCGTCAGTTTCTTAAATATACAAAGGAAGATTTCCAATAATTTTGTATGCATAACAAAATAATATTTTTCCATAAAAAAGTTGGTGTATAATAAAAGAGGTTTTAGTGGGTATTTTTTTGTTCACGGCATTTTATTTCGATGAGGAAGCTATCCACATTTATATCTTAATGGCTACATTGTTAAAAACTGATCATAATTAACTACATTATAAGTTTTAATACTATAGTTTTATATATATTCAAAGTACTTACAAATTAATAACATACAATACATACATAAATTTTCAAATAGTCAATAAATAACAAGATTAATCTATTTTTTTTATTGTTTGCAATTTCCAACGGATATAATGATCTGAAAATTATTACCTATCTAACCAAGCGATGAGAAGAATGTTTATCGTACCATCTATAATAGTAGCTCATAAAAAACCAACAAATTGAGATCAGTCGAAAATAGCTTCGGTAATAAATTATGATTTACGAGTCTGTTTTAAAGAAAGGTCAAGTTAAGTTGAAATAAGTTTTTGGATATCTTTTTAGTAAATATGATTATTTGAATATTTTTTATTGCAAATTAATATGCTTTAAATAAACATTCCTTTTTCGTCTATATTAAGAACTTTCATGGCTACCAAAGAACTAAGGCGTATAGTGGATAAATCTTCCCAAAGAAATATAGCTCTAAAAGAATTTTGTACAGCGCCATCTAACAAAAAAGTTATGAACTTCCCTAACAAGCTTAGAAAACCATTCCTAACTGACTGTACTTTTAAAGCATTACAATTATATGTTCTCTGTTTTCTTACAATTATTAAATCCTTATGTATGATTTTTCATTTATTATATTCTGCATTTATATACCAATACTATTACTACAGTACACTAAGTAGTACCTAAGGTTATCTGTAACGGGTACTGGTTTGTTCTTCGTTATCGCGATGCTTTTACATTACAGTGGACAAGCAATTAAAAAACGTAGTTTGCTTTACCACTAATGTAAACTTACGTCGGCAGCATAAAAGGGATTGTAATAACGCAGGTGCGGCCGGTCTTTGTTAACATTCAATAATTAACAGTAATGCGAGGTGCTAAAAGAAACCGACTAACTTTATTGCCCATTGCCAATTTATAACTGGGCACGCATTCCTAATGAAATATTAAAATATTAACATTGATATTTTTATTTTTTTTCAATTAAAATATATAATCCAATTAAAGATCTTTATTTACTATAATTAGATTAACCATTCATTGCTCTTTGTAAATAATTAGATTTCATTCCAAAATCGTATTAAACATATCTATTTATAAGTGGAATAATTTTTATTTGATAAATTTCGTTCATACCGAAAGAATCGGATGATCCAAATAATACAAAACTAACACAATAAGTGTTCTTTAATGGACATATAAATTGTCCTTAATAGATCAAAATGACTTAAAAAAGTGTATTTTTTTGGACTTAAGTATTTCGATCTAAAAAATGTGCCCTTTGGTTGAGATCCGATCTAAAGTTTGTGTTAGGAATGGAATAAAGCTGCCATCTAGCAGTGGGTGCTCCGTTTTTTAATATGTTTTTTTACTTTTTTTAATAATTCCTAAATGACAGATGAAGATGACCGAAACGTTTGGATACGCGTCATATTAAGCTGCGAGAAATGAATCACTAAAATATAAACGAGGAAAATTTTTAAAGCATTGTTAGATTTTTTTACTGGAATATTATTTTAAACATATTCCCATTTATAAAGTAACATGCAACTTCTAAGCTTTTTAAAATGTTTAGAATTTAGGATTTAAAAAGTTCAAACGCTGTATCATATAAATATCGATTATCGATATAAATTGTAGAGTTCAAGAAAACTTTTATAGCGTCGACGCAACACTTTTCAAACTTTACTGAAAAACTGCAAGTACATTTGCAGTGGATTCGCGATAAGCCTCCTTAAAGAATTCAATAGTCTAAGTAGGGCGACGTCTTACTGCCGCCATTATGTAATCACTTCAATATATCGCTCTACAAATATTGATTTTATGATTCAAATACAATCTATTGTTTGGTCGTTTGTTAGTTTTTATTACACTGATCTCTTTGACCCTGTGTTTGTATGGAGGTCGACGGGCTATCAGATTGAGCTTGATCTTAAGGCTTTGAATAAATACAACCTTAGCATTATTTGTAATGTTTTAGGATCAATAATTTTAACTTGTTTAATATATTTAAATCGATCTCAAATGATTAGATTTTTAAAATCACAAATTTAATATCATGATATATATTATGTAGTAAGATATTTCAATGCATCCAATTAAATTATATTTATATTAAACTCAATGAAATAATTTAATAAATTCAAACTCATCAATAAGATGGATCTTATAACAAAATCGATTAATCATTACCATGACAATTGTTATCGAGTATTCACGGAGCAGATGCTGCAAGATGAAAGGATTTTCATTAATAAAAAATCCCTTCCGACTTTAATAAACAAACAAGGCGTTAATATTGACGATAGGAATCAAAAACAACTCGCCCCCTTATAAAATATTGATATTTTATAGTCACATCACAGGCTGTGTAATGCAAGCAGCTCGGATGGCGTGGCTTTGGCATACCAGATTACCACATCAAGTATTCTCTTTCTGGATGATGATCAACCTAAAATCATTCTTGTCTTCATACCATTAAGAGCTAATTTATCTCATCCAAGGATACCATAAATAGGTGCAGGTGGCTTTGCTCGCGATCGCATCGGCATTATCTTAACTATCTCATCTTCAAATATTAAACTTTTACTTTTATAGCTTTTTAAAAAGTGCGTTATGTCAACTGATATAAATAGTCTTGACACCCAACAGGACTTTGAATGGGTGTAATTATAATATGGATGCACATAACTTTGTTAGTGATTATAGTTTTCTTATCATAATATTTTTTTTATCAAGTCTTACATTTGTCATAGATATATTAGTTATACATGTCGCATAAGTAAAACAGACAGATAATTCAACTGATGTTTTATTATGCAACAGTAACTATTTACACTGCACCCGCTAGCTTTAAAAGTATGTGGTTCACTGTAATTGGCTTAAAATTGCTTGTTTATCAGTTAATATTCAACGATTGCCAGCGGCTAAATGTTCATTCTTGTAATGAACTCATTGCATGACCCGTTCGAATGTTATATCCACATTCGTTATAAAGCAGCTTTTCGAACAGTCACATACGTGATTTAATCAGGGTCACTTTAAAGTATCAAATGAAATGTGTTGAGTTTATTTGTCTTCATATATTTATATAACATATGACATATATTTCAAATATAGATGCCCATTATCGCGACGGATGCACTAGAACATTTATAGTCGGAAAAATGATAACCTATTTTGTGAATCCTACTAAATAACTCCATTTAATATAGCGCTATAGCAATTAGTGTTATTCGTTTTGTACGGTCAGCAAATTAGGGGTTAGTGGAAAAAACTATAATGTAAATCACGTTTTACTCTGACCACCAACACGGTGGGTGTGTGCTTGTCAATCACTCTGTACTGCAATCTGCATAGAGAGAATAATGAACATTGAATACGGTTATATATTTAATAGTAATGTTTACCCTGAGGTCACTCCGCGAGCTTTGTTTGATGTTGTGTTTGGTTAGTTAAGTTGTATCATTATTATGTTTAGGAATATTATAAATTATGCAAGAAATATTTATTACGTTAATAAATATTAAATATTTTAATAAATATAAATCATTTGATAACTATCACAAATGTCATTATAAATTGAAAAACAATTCTGAAGTCGAATTGGTTCATAATAACAATATAAACAATTCTTAATAGACAGTTTGTATCGTTCCTTAAAGTTTACCTTTCTAAGGACATAAATTGAAGTTCACCCACGTCAAGGAGCACTCTTCGATTTTATGGTATAAATAGGGTCGTGGCCCCAAACCCAGATAGTTAAAAGGTTTAGCTGAGGCCTCGTGAGAACACAAGACCACTTCAACCTAATGCACCTATCCGCGGAGTAACAAATAGTAAAGAGAGCAAGTCTTGTCACGAATAAATGTTGCTCTGAGGTTTACTGGTGCAGTTAATTTGATTTTGATTTAACTTTGAAATGCATTATATTTATAATATCTTTGTATTCAAATGATTATAGCATTGAATATAAATGTGGTTAAGAATGCAAATACTTATACAGATATAGTATTAGTTCTTATACAAACTTTATAAACAGATATAGACATATTAATTAATTTTAATATCCAATTTAAAGTTGTTAAAAATAAACTCTACATAATATCTACTCTAAATTAAAAAAAAATAAGTAAAACAAAAAAAAAATTCAAAACATGGAAGACATGAAAAACAATTATATATCGAAAGCCTTTGTTATGAAAGATATATTTTGTTATAAAATAATATTATTTTGTTATAAAAGAAGCAGAAGATAATGATTATTACACGAGTTTTATTTTGAGAAATGTAATAAGTAATAAATATATAGTAAATCGATGCATGCAAGACGTTGTTTGAGATTTTATATTATTTAACCTTTTACATTTAAAGAAATGTGAAGTGGAATAGACAAAGAACTTTGCTTTCATTGGACAGCTATTACTTGGCAAGTCTGTATATAGTCAAGCTTTCAAGGATTCTTCAGTTCACAATGTCGTGTGCCTTTTGACATCTGTTCTTGAACAGGGGAAACTTTATTCCTTTATCTTGTCGTTTTACGATTGTATTTCTTAGACTTGTACTTTTATAGTTTTGAATATGTGACATCAAACTTCAATTGTGAACGAAACAATTAATATTAATATGTATTTTAATGGTATTTTACTGTTAGATTTATCACATATTATATTGTTGTACAGATCTGCTTTAGTTCATACAAATACCTTATAGCATTGTCGTGGGTGCCACGATATCGTTTGAACTTGAATGTCAGCGCGATTTGATACGACCCGTCACATGTGACGCGCCGCTTCCTTTATGTTAACTGTTATTAACTTATGTAATAACAGTGGATTTGTTCCGTCAATATTACTTTCCTATCACAAATTTAATTATGAGTTTAGGTGACATGAGTATCAAGGATATGTATATTTATTTTTTCTTTGCATCATACAATGGGTTACTATTTAAACGTAATTTTAGGACAAGTCGTTAATTATAAAATATATTATTACGATTGTTTAAAAATGTTTAATAATAAATCCAAAATTAATTAAGAATATATATTTTTTAAAATATCATAGTAATCATTATTTTTAATCTGTTACTTTACTGTTAAAAATGAATGACGCACTGTTTACTTTGTAATACCTAATTTAATGTTAATACCCTGACACGATTATAATAATTTCGAAAAGCAATCAATGCAATCGTTAAAACAGACCGACATACAACTGTCCGAAAAAAATTGATGGACGTCGCCAAAAACGAAACCCATCTGCGAGGCACAATGCAATGAACCTGTAATAAAAATTAATACCCATTCAAATACCTCGCCTTTGGCACCGAAACGTCCAGTCCATACAAATTATGCTTAGTATACTTGGTAATAAACGCTATATTGCTTGAATTTGCAGTTTAAATAAAGACTTCAAGTGGAATTTAATATTCGTATTTGAGACCGCGGGCCGAGTGGGCGTGTCTGTTGTTTGTGCCTCACCGGAAAGATTTATATTACATGCATTCGTATGCTTGTGATCTGAAATTGTCCACGGCAAGAGACCCGGCATATTGTGGCCTACGCCCATACGTAACGACTATTCAATAACCCTGAATGAACGATTGCTTCTTTGATAATGTAAATCGAGCGGACAACGATCATCAACGTTTTGCATGATCAAAAAGAATTTTGTAAAGCGATCTGCTGTCGGTATAAGCGGTTTTGCAAGTACTCGACGTGGGATGGTATTGCGGACGATATGGGAAAACCTGTTAATTATAATTAAACTTTTTGTTCAAATCGAGTTAATAAACAGCAATTATACGTATTGGATGACAATGTAAATGTAAAAAAGGACACGCATTGTTGTCGTTAACCAGACAGGAACAGGCGTTACGTTAAGACCTCTAAACAAACAGAATGGAATATTAAAGATGGATGAAACGATAGTTTTCAGAGGAGCTTAAAAAATTAAGCCAACCCTTTCCTTGTCGGACGCTAAAATCTTTTACACTTGACGGGGACAAAAAATGACATGTGGATCGGTCCTATTGTAATTTAAAGCAAACCTTGATCTACGAAGTTCTGGTTGAACAATAAGACATTTTAATAAATATCATTAAGATTGACAGAACTGATTACTATTTTTACTCAACCCTTCCTGTTGCTTGCTCCTGTCATAGATTAAAAATAGAGCAAACCAGATATTGCCCAACGGTTGGTTTTAATGCAGCTTTCTGTATTCTTTTTTAAGTACCTACCTATTATAACTTTTTAAATAAAATTTTGTCAAATAAAGATATCATAGTGTATTCATTGAAATAAACTAAAGACAAAGCAGTTTTTAAAAAGATATCCTTAGTTTGCGTTACAGTGTTTAGCAGGATTTATAAAATAGATAACTAGCGGCAATTGTTTAAGCCAGCTCCAAGATTACTGCTACCCCGTTGAGTAACAAAAGAGTATTGCGGTGTTTTTAAAGCGGATTAAAGCAGGACGTTGCCGTATCATCGCCGCTAAGAGCGTACTTAAGTTTATGGAAACTGTGTCGACTTTAAGACGCTTAAACTATGACTTATATAAAGGGTTGCGCTTTTTGTAAGATCACGTCTAAAACGCCTTTTCAATAGCAGCCTGATGTGATATTATGTGGGAAGATATTTTTTCGTGTCTATTTCATCGTGGGGGTTCCGTGATTGCTTAATGTCGGCTGTTTTGTTTTATTCTACACTTTAATTAGTGGGTTTGTACCATATTTGTATTAAAGACTGCACGATCAGCGAACGAACATTTATTAAATAAAATAACGAACACGAAAAAGGTAAGAACATTTATTTAACTTCAACAAAAAATATATTTTGAAATATTTGAAATGTATCCGAGAATTTACTATGAAATGCTTCTCCCCGTAGAGGCATTTATCATTTTTGCTATTAAAATGGAACAACAATACCTTGAACCCCGAAGGAGCCGACGGGCCTATCACAATAGCAAATGATACCTCGGGGTCCGAACGACCTCAATGTGCCTTAATTAACTGGCGGCTACTTATGTAGAAATAATGATCTCCAGACTGAATTATTTACATCTACATATTACAAGGATTCCACCATATTAGTAGGAAAATGAAATACACATATATTATTATAATGTATGTCGTTAACAATTGTTTAACATTACGGTAAGAAAAATTTTGTTGGGGTATTACATAGCGGTTAAAAAAATACATATTTTTTGTTTATTCGGTTGATATTGATAAATTATTGTTAGTGCGAGCGAGAGCAACATATATTCCAAGTAGCTTTTCCAAATATTGTCTGAATTTTGATTAATTACTACAACTATATTAGTTTTGATAAAAAAAGTCTATTATTAACTGTAGGTCAAATATAAATTCAATAGGTTCGTGGGGCAGCTGATAGAAACAGGTGTACCCGAATATTAAAAAATATTATCTAGTAAGAAGTATTCTCATCGTTAGTCGGACAGTTTGTTTAAGGTCGATTACCGTGTCTACATAAACAAATGCATGGCCCAAGGCGGTTTCGCTAACAAAAGTTTAGCTGACGTCATTAGATTGTCCGATTTTAGATTAGTTTTTTGGGGTGGGTTTAGAGTCTTGTGAAATTCTTTAATTTCATGTTTGCCTTCGGGACTTGGTAATGGCGCTCAACAAAGGTTCGGCGCAGATAAAAGCGATAATTATTTTATCGTGGGGAGTTCCTTGTTTGTTTCTCTAATAGCTACTTTAATGGAAGTCTGAGAGGTTGTGTTGGAATAACAATGTGGGTAAAACTCATAAATTAAGAGCTATCAGTTGTAAGATCCGTTCTCTTTATAGTTTAATATAAATTTAGAACATTTCTTTATATTTTATTTAACATCTGATCTGTTTTGTCGATAAATGTAATATTTGACAAAATAATTATTTAGTACTACAATAAAATATATGACATAGATACATCAAAAAAGATATCGCAGTCATAAACTATGAGATTAATATTATTTGTGACTAATACGTCCTGTTTCTAAGGAATCCGAACGAATTCTTATTATTATTCCAACACCGTCAATCCATCCATCAGGTGTCAGAAGCTATAAAATAAAAAAGCAACTACAATATGTGGTTTTTCGATTCTATTTGTAATACCGAATAGTCACTTAAGAATGCGAATAAGATTTTAACAAATGGGTATAAAAAAGACATTAATTACCGCAATTTCGGTTCTCTTAACGTATGGAACATTATTTGCATACGAGACTTCCTATAACGTTTCCATGTTAAAACATCATGACATACAAACTGTTTTGCATTCAAGTAAATGTCAGCGTTATTGTCCAGTACTGTACGCACAAACCATATTTTGATTAAACTTTATAGCATATACTTTTAAATTGGTGTGTTTTATATCAATAGCCATAAGGTCTCTTATAGATTGTGTTTTATTGACGGGAACAGCAATATAAACTTGTGGCTATAGGCCGCTATTCGCATTGTACCGCATCGATATTTTGTATGCACATTTAAATGCGACCATCTATGTCGGTGACCGTCGGGAACCTCGACACGCTATAGAAATTCGCAAATTCGTTTTTTTATGAGCACATATGCTACACTTTTATGGCTAGTTCCATACATAGATTAAACGCATTGTGTGCTAAATGACAAAAATATTTGTTACATAAAATGATGATATAAGCGTTATAGTTTTTACGTATATAAAATTATTTTGTCTATGATCTCTTATTTGAAGTCGCATGCTATTTTTATTAGCTTAGCGAGTGGGATCGATAAATGAACCGTAGGTAATTCGTTTTTATGGTCGATGCAAAAACAAAGTGGATTGACCTGATGCCTCTGTCGGTTTGCGTGTGAAGTTACTGTTTAAGGGCTGGCTATAAAAACGGCGCATTTCAGTTTTTGCTTGCATTTTTGCTGAGGTTTAAATGATGATAACTGGCAGACTCTTGATTGTATGTAGCGTCTTGTAAATACATGTATATACCGTTTACTCACAAAACTTTTACTCAAAAAATACCGTTTATTCTAAAAAAAATATTAAAAAATGGTTTAGTGAAAAATGTAATTTCCTTTTGATTTTCTATAATGATGAAAGATTGGATTCCGTCCTGCTTCTTCAAATAAATCCAGGAAACTCTGAGTAATTTTGTTACTAATGTATGTATTTACATCAGTACCTACATAATATAAGTAACAAAATTAAACAGAGCTATCTGTTGTTGACAACTCCAAGACCCACTTGTTTTATTTATAGAGTAAATTACATATTTACCAAGAATTTAGGCTAACATGGAGATAGAGAATTAATGAGAGCTAGAAATTGTGATATAAATTTTACAACTCAATTAAAATAAGAGTAATAAAATGAATATATTCTAAATATTATGATAACGTTCCCGTTTATCGGATCAATAAACTTAAACAACATAATCTACTCCAGGCTATTGCTTTCTATGAAGTGACTCTCATTATAATAAAGATAACATAACTCGCTTAACTCTGTATTCTCATCGCTTCGCTTGTGACTAAGTTCAAACCTGGGACCGCTCATGTGTACACGCACGTTGAAGATTTTACCCACCTACGTTGTGACCTGGCCCTAATATAGACCACCGTGGTCAGAATCAAGACATTAAAGTAACTGAAGCTTAAGTACCTGTCAAATATTGTATGTACATCTGTGTCAGTTTTATTTACTAAGTATTGTAACGTTATGAAAAAAAATAATCTTTAAATCAAATTGATTTTGACTGTTATTTTTAATAAATAAAACAAGAAACTATTTCATAGCCTTAGTATAGACTTAATATAATAATTATTGTTGAGTTATTCGTGGAAATTATAATGTATCGTTCAATACTCGGCCAGTGTTCGGAATCCACTCACGCGAACGTGACAATACATTTAAAAAGCTAAATTAAAGTTACGAGACTTATGTATTGTGTATAGAATGTATATTTAGAATCCATGACGCTATATTCTGTAAACCAATTAGTTGTCACAGAGTTTCTCAGCGAGAAACAGTCTTTGATCGCCTTGTAACCAAAGCGGCATATTAACAAGATGTACGACAGATTTATTACAACAAAGAATGTTTTGTTTTTGTGTTACCATTTTTGAATCTCTTAACGTCTTTGTTGTTGAAAACTGAGTTTATAATTTGTTAACGTTTTTCAATATTACCAAAATGTATAAATCTCTTGTATCGTAATTTAAACCTATCATTATTATTACAAATGACTGGTATACACCGCATTCCATGAACTACGTTGCTCAGTGTTCTTCAGTTCCCCATCATTTAGCAAGTGCGGTCAACGTACTCGATGCTCATTGGCGTTTGATTGAGACAATGCGATCGACTGTCACGGTGGATTTTGATGGCCGTTCCTCTCATTTCTCAATACTATCAACTGTAATATAAATAGACCTTACTTTAACTATAAACAGGAAAAAGCCACTTCGATTAACTTTTAATTATTTGTAGTTTAACAATTGTTTTTACGCGTTTTATTCGTGACCAATGTTTTCTATTCTCTTTTCTTAAACTACAATTAAAAGACATTTTTACCCAAAACAGACCATGCTGGTTTTATATTTTTTTTTACAATAAACGCACAAATATATAAGTGTCAAGTTCTCTGAGATTATATACGACACGAATAGACCAAACAAAGGTACCGCATGAATACTTTTTAATGCGCCAAAGATACAACCAATGCTCATTGTGCATTAACAATAGGTGAATATATTTTTTTGCTTCGACTTAATTTCTTGAGAGTTTATTTTCTTTTCAAGGATTCACATAAAATGCATTTATATGAAGTCGTTTCTGTGGGACAAAGGCTGGCTGTCGCGGTCCAAGATATGACAGCTGCCGGGTTCACGAGCCAGTGATTCTAAGTTGCCGTGAAACTTGCACGCGATCCAACAAAAAGGCCGTTACATACAACAATTCAAATTTCATTTAAATCGCATTTTGATATTTTCCTCGTCACCAAAGACACACCTACCGTTGTAGATGAAGTGGATTTTGAATTTGCAGTCTATTGTTAAAGGCCATCATGAATGCTTTTGTGGTTTAAGAAACTTAATTTATGTCGATATGCTTCATCTATCACACCCTAGGCTTCATAAACTGACAGAAAACACCAATAAAAATATATATTTAATGATTACTAACAATATTCTTAAATTTTATTATTAAAAAAAAAGGAAATAATGTTTTTGATTTTTTTTAATGTAATGATTAATGTTTTATATTTAACAATATAAAAAAGTTTTTTCCTCGCAATAAAGCATATGACAATGGTAGGTATGTCACTGGGGTTCCTAAGAAAATTATTTATATTTAATTACTCAACTTAAAAATTGTAGATAAAAATTTAAGTTCATAAAAGAATAATTTGTACAACTGACAAACAAGCCAAATATTCCAATCAATGTTAAAGGTAATTGAGAGGAAAAGAAACATTTGAAGATAGTTTAACACACGATCAATCTCTGCGACACAGATAAGTATTCAGAGGTCTGATAATGATCTGTATTCAAGTTACAATCATTGTTCAATATTTTTTCTAACTATTCAATACGATTGCGTTTTATTTGTTATAGTTTCGTAGTTTTTCTGTAACAGTAATAGATACTAAGTCGCAGTCGGATTCATAAAAGATAAATTGCGCATTGATATCCGATATACCTGATGTTTTTCATACTATTATTTCTTTGAATGTTATGTGAACAAAAGTTTTATGTTTCTGATTATCTGACAAACTTGGAAATAATAGCACACATACAACACGTTTGGATATTTTATAGCTTATTTATTTTATGTCATATATATTAAAATAATAAAGACAAGGTCGAAGTTACGTTGGTTAGATTTTATTTTAATATTTTATTTCAGTTTAATATTTAATTTAATTTTTTTTCATTCAGAAATATTTTTATGTCGTAGATAAAGTAAGTAGTAAGAATGACAATGTACCATTACTTTTCGTGTCTTAAATTATGTCTATAAACATGTTTAGCCAAATTAAGCTTTTTTTTTTTAAATAAATATAGAATAAAACTTTATAGTCTGTTAGCACAGTCACTAAATTGACCGGATAGGTCATTATCAGATATTTCTTAGAGATTACAGGTACAAGCCCTACCCATGTCTACAAAAATACATTTTAAAATTATACGACGTGTGTTTTAAACTAAATAAGAATTTATTTCGGAATTTAAATAAATCGTTACAAAACAAATTTATTGTCCATACTCTTTTGTAATAGAATCTCTATGGGCATCGATATTGTTTAAGAGCCCATGGGGTACAATGACAATGCACTACAGAAGTCCCTTCTCATTATTAAGTTCTACGGAAGCTGGACAAGTAGCAACATTCACCTCATTGTAAATCTCATGTATTTACTTCACCATTTTGTTTCTTTTAAATAGGGTTAGTGAGATCTTATTGTTACCATCTGCTTACCCTCAATAATATGGAGAAAATATTGTTTATTTATTCTCGAAAGAGCTTTGTGACAACTGTTTCTGTTTGAGTGCATTTTAATTTATTACTCTTTGACCACCAAAGGAATTAGGTTATTGTTTAAAATTAGAAAGCTGACAAACTAAATGGACTTACAGCGTCAGACTTCCAAGCCACACGCCGTCTCTAATTTGTTTGAATATAACAATAAACTAAATTTATCCCACAGCACTTAATTAGTTCAGTTTTAGATGGTCGTTGATTTGTTCGAAGTTATTTTCTGTAATGAAATATAAATTCACACTATTGTAATATGTACATTGTAGTAGGTGCGAAATTTATATTATATAGGAATCGGTTTGAACATTTTAACTTTTTTAAGGTCAGCAAAACATCGTATTAACTTTATATATTTTAAACTATATATAAAATAAATACTTAAGAACATCATTTATGGAAAATAATATTTTAAATTTTATTAACTAACTAGAATCAGATAAATTATCACGTAAATATATATTTATAAGTAAATGTTGACAAAAGACAGATTCATTATTAATTTTAAATGTATACATGAACATGTTTCAAACAATAATGTAATTTTCCAAGGAACAACATATTTATCAACCAAATATATATTTTTTTTTAACCTTGTTTAAACTTATTATAAGAACGACATCAGTATTAGGTATGTCCTTCATTTATTCCTATGTTTCTAAGATAATAATAAAATAGACTCCTAATTAAAGATATACGTGACTAATATACAGTAAATTACAAGAAGGGAATAATTATTATATTATATAATAACTATTGTGTTGGATAATTTACCTGTACACGGAAACGAGCATCATGTGTAGTGGTAGTACCTAGTAGTAGTAGTGTAGTAGTAGTAGTGTGGTAGTAGTGTGTGGTGTAGTAGGAAATTATGAAGCAAATGCAGCTCATTTGCATATCTTAGTCCTAAGTACGTGCTCCAAATTATTAATTTCCATACATTTCACTAATGAAGTAATGAATAATTTATTTTGCATATGTGTTGGAGTATTGACTTTATTATACAATAATTGTTGTTAACATTTAAAAGCGTTTTTTATAAGTTGAATAATTGATAATGTTTGTATTTTATTATAATCTCTTAATAAATTGTTTACGTTCAAGCTATTAAAAAGATTACATTCTCCTGTCGTTAAGCGGAACAAGTTAATACTGGTTCCAGATAACTTACTTAAACCCCAATCTACACTTAATTAATTATAAAGTAAGATACAATACTCGAACATTATCTTTATTATGGACATTAGAATTGACGGACTCAATGAGAAAGTTGGCTTCCAATGAAGCAATTCTATAAATGACACTAATTATAATCAATAGAGCCGTGTGAGATGTGAATGAACACAAACAAGAATGTTATTTTATTGCTGTGAGAAACAATAATTACAGTAATTATAAAATATTGATTAATATAAAAGTAGATTATATATCGCATATAATATGTGTAAATAGCTACATACAGTGATGGTCTATGCCTAGTAAAAAGCTTAGCGAAGTTAGCGTCTGTTGGGCTTATTTAATTCTGTAACTACAATGTTAACGATTAGTAAATTATATATTAGTTCATTCTCGTGGCTTAAAGTTCATTTCTTATTGTTTTAAATTATAGGTTATTTTTTACTAAATTTAACAAAAAATCCAGTGAGATATTAGCAACAATGTCTACCATATGATCCTTTTATTTGATGAAATTACATGTTACGGCACCGCTTTAAAATTGTTCGAGACATTTTGCAAAGTAACGTTTACAGCATAATAGGGCTATTGGTATAGTAAATATACAAATTGGGTATTATTAAAGTTTATCGTCTCTACCTATTAAATGTGCTTTATAAGTGCTTAAATAAACATACTGGTAAAATCAATAAAATAAGATTACCAAATTGTATTCGCGAAAATTTGCATGATACAATCGAATAATTTAATAGGTATTGAAGAGATGAGGCGGAGAGTAACCATAACTCGACTTACCCTTGTAATCAAAATATATATTCCAATCAAAGAAATAACTCTCAAAAACAGAGCATTTAATTTAGGGATGATTAATTTTTATATAGTTAAAATCAAATCACTCTGCCCCATTGATTTCTCAAGCCTATCGCAGGGGTGCACGAGGAAATCATATAACGGACCGTTTACCCTCAAAATTTGAGCAAATTGAATTCCAATTAGCGTATATTTTGTTGGTATTTCGATATAAACTAAACTTCCCCCAGTGAAAATGTCACGTGACATATTTCTGTCCTGTGGCAAATTATTTGGAAATTCAAAATAAATTGGCACAAAATTTTAACACTTACTAAACAAAATGACTATTAAATACTCAGACATAATAGATATATATAATAAATTTAATATACAACTTATTATTTTTGATACTTGCAAGCTTGAGACTTGATCTAAATTAGATGGTACTCGACTTCGTGCAACAGAAGAGGTTATTTTTTTTTATCCCCTTAGGTAACATTTTCAACATCAAACCATCTTAAAATAACAAAATAGATTGAGCCCGCATCCATTGGGTTTTATTTCTTAGTTTTTATTAAAGTTCTTTAGAATAGAACATTTTACATATAAGGGCTAGACTAAAGACTGGGTCTATACGTGAATATGGAAACGTAATCCGATGATCCAGCAAAATCCTGTTTCCAGTCCAGCAACTCAGTCTAGCTTAGCACGTTTGATTCATCACTTAACACATTAATTTTTAATATTTGCTATCCTAGCATAATCTGTGTTATTACATTGCTCTGATGTAGGAGGTAATGCTTTTTAATGATTTTGATTAAAACAGCAGTAGAAAGAGAAATTGTATATAATTAAAATTTTTAACCAAACATCTCAAATTTGGAAAATAATCCTGTAAACGCTACCATTGGTGAATATATCAATAAAGAACTCTCCACACTACATAAATCAACAGCACCATCTATATCAATTAACAAACAATGTGAGACATCCAAACTTTTCTGAAACAGTGCAAGTTTAAACAGTAATGTCTTAATAACTGTAGTTTATCTCAATATGCGGTTACGTTGGGAGTTTTAATTAAGTAAATTGCTTTATCTGTGAGACAATAGGATCATAGTGGGGGAGAATTTTATTAACGCCGCGATAGCTATCTGTATACGGGTTCATTTACTAAACAAATAGAATTGATTTGTTTGATTTTAATCTGCTCTATTTGATCACTTGCGGCCAGGTTTTAACTATTCTAGTTTTGTCGTGGTTTATAAAATTTTTGTTAATAATTATGTTAAGTCAATCCATCCATGCATACTTGATTTTTTATTGTACTGTATTATAATTCAGAACCCCATTAATTAGGTCGTGTCTTGGCAGTTAGTATTGAGGAAACCTAAGCTGTACAGTACATCAATCAATTTCCACTAACTTGTTTGCTACGTGGTTTACTACTAAATGATAAGGCACTCTTCAATATGCACGTGTAAGTATTCTGCTACATCAGCAGATTAAAGATGCTTACGTATTGAGATATTAAATAATCAAATGTCATGGACTTTATATTATAACTTGTGTTACAAATAATAAACTTATAACACATATGTTCAAAAATTCACATAGTAATTATTTTTAACATTATTTTAAAAACAAAATTATGTCAATTCTATTCAAATTACTCTCGCGTTTATTTCGTATTCACTGTTAAATTTTAAAAACGAAATTTATGTGCACATTTCTGAAGTTAACATCAAACGGATATATTTTTAGCTCTCCAAACTGTTACTCTGGACGAGACTACAAAACTTGACATTTAGTTTAATAGTGCTGTAGACTGAATGTTTATTTTCAAATTATCACTAAATTACGAACTAAATTGAGATAATAAAACGTTTAGATGATTCGTGTTTTATTCTAATGTATGTCAACAAACCGTGTCGCTAATGGGATTATATGACGCCATATTGATAAAAATATCTTAGTTGTACATTTTATGACCCCATTTTACCTCTTTTTAGCTATTGCTGAAGAGAACATCACTTGCTTATACGAGCTTATTCTCTGAATTTCTAGATCTGTAAGGGTGACAGTAATTATTGTTAGATTATAGGTTTGAGTAAGCAAATTCAATGTAACACAATACTGGAATACAGATTTTTTTAAGGATAATTAATTATTTTTGGCGGTATTATAAATTTAATAACCTTACTTTTGTGGGTATGAAATAAACCTTAGATGTTTCTAAAAATATATTTTTTCTTTATTCAAAATAATCCGCTATTCATATTAATCTTGGATCCATAATTAAATTATCATTTTCTTAATTTTCCCGAGCTTGAAGATTCTGCCAAGATTTTATATTCCTTTGAAATAAAATATTGTCTAGAACAATGATATTTATTATTTAATTATTCTCAAATTCTCCTGTTCCATGAACGTTTTTTATGTTATTATTAATTCTAAGTAAAAAGAAGTTAAGGTCAAGATTGCTTCTCTTAAGGTCAAGATTGCTTCACTACAACTCATATTTCGGTCTAGTGACGTTTCTTAGTTTTATTTATAGTCTTATTAAAAGAAATTCTTTATATATTATTTATTTCGATTTATATTGTTTTACTTTTTTTTATGTATTTTTTATTATTAAAGTCTGTAACATCAAAAATACACAAAAGTTACAAGAGATTTTATGAGTTAAATAATTTCAATCAATTATATTTATCTTAAATATCCTATTTTCAAAGTTATCAAAGTATAATGAAATGTTATTTAAGCATTCTTTCCTTTATCTTTCCTTTATCTTTCTTTAATTTATATAATTTGGTATAAGTTTAAACTCTATACAAATAATTAAGTACACTTGTGTATTTGCTAAAGATATCAATATTTTAACAATGTATATAGGTTATCAATAATTAATTTAACATATTACTTCAATATTAGCTGTAATTAAAGTAATTCTTAGAAATTACGATTCCAAGGAAAGCGGAGTAATTCTTTATCAATAGGCAGATCCCAATTTCTTATCTTATTATTGTATAAGTAAAAATAAAAAAAAAATTATAAGAAATATGTTAGACATTGTTGTTAGTATTGGTAAGTACAACAGATTACTACCAATAATGTAAAATAATACACACATACGTATATTGTACTCTATAGTATGATTGTGTGGGTAATCTATATATACGTAGAACACTTACAATCAACGTTATCTATACAGATGTGGACGGAAGGGTTGTAAATAAATGGAAGCCACTTCAAAGTAAGAGCGGTATGATGTTTCCAACAAAGTAAACACTTGTTTTTACATCACAGTCTTTACGAGTACACTTCTTTGTGATCTCAGTTTTAGTTTACTTTGGTTTACCGGCGGTTCCTACGCAATTCCTTCCGGTTAGGATGTTCTTTTAGTATCATTTCTAAATTACGGTAGAATTCATTATTATAAAAGCTTGCGCAAGTAATCTCTGTGAAAATTGTGATAAAAATTTCGCATTAAGATTATTTATGCAAAAAAAATAAAAGTATTAACACGCTTAATATTCAAGTTCTATAAAAATATTGAATGAAAAATTCAATCCAATCATGCAAGACTCGAACCTGCGACCTCTGGGAAGCCGTCTCATTTCCCAAAGGTAATTTAAATTAACTTAACGTGGCTAAACATGTTTATAGATCATTTCAAAAAATAAAAATTCCCACGAATATAATTAAGATGAAATATTAAATATACTAGACATAAACACAGATCCCTTCTACAGGTAAGAAATCACAAGCATTATATTTTAATAGCGCAGAGTGACCGTAAAATATAAAGATTATTCACTCGCAATTTTTTGCGGCAATCGAGGTGCCCACCCGTATTAAAATCCTCTTAATGCTCCGATTCATTGTGTAACTTCAACGTGAATGGCTGTTCCAACTTTTTGTGTGAACAAAACTTTTCGCTCTTTAGAAACATTGGTTTATTTAAGCATTCTTGTAGCACCATTTATATCTTTAATTTATGGAGCAGCGTCTCAAATCGGGGACATATTTGCTTTAAACGTCGTCATTTACAATTGGTATTGTCTTCTCTTTTTATTTTTGTATCTGTTGACTACTAACCTCCTGGATTCGTCACAGAGGGTTATGCTCAAGCATTGTTTGTGAATTCGTTACGCGCCAACGAATTTTCTACGGTCTTGTGGTAAAATAAAAGCGCTTGCAACTGTAGCCTTGTTTCCTTCAAAGTGGGTGATAACTGGTCGAGGAAGGTAGCTTTGGGTTTGTGGTACTTTTGTTTTATTGTACACGACAGAAATGCGGTAACAAGAGGTAGCTGACAGCCCCTCAATAATTTTGTCTAATGAACATTATCATAAGGTACCGATATATAAGATATTCAATAGAAATTAAGGTCTTTTTAGTAGAAATAGAAATAGTTTAATAGAATATAAGTTTTATGATATAAGTGACGCATATTCAGTTTTATACAGAAATGAGATTTAGGTCAAGTTGCCCAACAATCAGATAAGCTGAGCACTAATTTTGCAACATTGATAAAGCCTACATCTAGTTCAACGAGCCGTTACATGACGTATCTACTCGTAGCTTGTATCTTGTGAAATTCTTGACAAAAGACAGTAGTATTACTATACTATTGTATAGTCTTTTTGAAACAAATGTTTCAGAATTAAGAAATGTTTTAAGGATTTATTATCTGGGGCAATTAATGGCACTAAAGGTTTAATAAATCTCATGATTTTAATTAAATTAATATTTTATAGAAGCTGTAGTAGAATGGATAAAATGTTTTACTTGGAAGCTGGGTAGAAATATAATGTATGAAATGAAACGAAAACACAGGAAATTTGAAATTAAATTTGAAATTTTATTACAAAAACCCTTTTACAAACTTTCTTCCATGAACTATCAGAAACTCCAAAATGTTACAGAATCAGACCATATTAATAATACTAATATTCCATTAGTACCAAATTATAGTTTACATTAAGCTTAATCACAGTTAAATGAACATCACAATCCTATAGGCTTATCTGAATTGACATCTTACGCAAACGTGAACGTTAGAATGCTTTTGACTTCTTGTTAGACGGACCGAAATAAGAGTCCAGAATAAGGCTGTCGTTGACATTTATTGTAACTATCTTAGACAAGTTCGAATTGCACCCTGGAATCCTTTAGTTACGTAGTCTGTTTCCAAAGGCTAAGAAAAGATTGATTTTGTTAAAGGTTTTTAAAAATAACTCAAATAAATTAAGTATATAACACTTTTAGGTTACAGTGACTTACAGTGAGTTACCATATGTTATAAAAATGAACAATGTATCTAATGAATGTTAATCACCTATTTAGTCGTTATTTTTTATTGCGTTCATATATTGCGTTATAAAAGTGTAATTCAATGATCCTTAGACTAATTATTGGCTAGGAAATTTTAATTTAAACAATGGAAACAGCCTCTCATAAACCAGTATCCGACAAGCTGCACCGACAAGCCACGATAAACGTAGCTACATAAATACTACGCGTGTAATTTAGCGATTAATTAAAACTTATACAGCCATGACTGGCATAATTACTTGGAGATTTGTGTTATGTTTAGTGCATTTAGGTTTACTAGCTAACTTTTATTGGAGGATAGAGAAGCTCAAAGTTTAATTGTTTCTAGTTGAAATATAAGTTAGGAACATTAAGGCACAGTAAAAATATTTTAGATATAATAATAATAGTAATAATAATATCAGGCCAAATTACACAAATTGATATAATCGAACCCAAGCTCCTTTGCGCTGCTATACCTACATTAGGCGTCTGCGGTAACCACTCGACCAACGGAGCGTTTAAAAGGTATATGTCGCCGCGATGATTTAATAAAATAAATTAAGGGACAAACTTAACTTAATCTAGTATGTAAGTTAATTATTTATAATAATTGTAATCGCTTCATCCGTATCTTCAAAACAATATTACTTTAAATCTTATTAATTAAATATCGACATGACTTAGTTGTTGTATTTTGCTATGTTATTTTACGGATGAAGTTAAATAATTACCGTTGTGAGATTTTACTATGGTCAAAATTAATTATGTTTTGTTAAGAAGGCCTTCGCTTAGTATTACATTTTATTACATGTAAATAACTATAAAATGATTGTAAATGGATGACATTTTGATTCAGAAGTTGGTTAGTTTACAAACTTTACTTTATTAATTTCCTTACTTTATTAAGTTTTAGCTATCAATTAATTAATCTAAGATTTTCGTAAATCGTCATTATTATGGCAATAAATTATGCAATATCAATTGTAAGAGAAATCAATTTATTTAATTAGAAATATGTTAAATAGTTGTTCAGGCGACGAGCGTTGCCCGGTATTGTGATATTGTCCGACCGTAAGGGTTGATGGTGACGCTCGGCGCGAGACCTAACTCACTTTTGGTAGAGCAGCCGTTTGAAAAGGTCGTAAGCAATTATTCACTATTTTTATTAATTATAATTGTCATTTTTGTTCTTATAATTATTTCTACTTTTATTTTAGTACTATTTTACTTTGTAGTTGATTTGTTGGGTGTTTCATCAAGTGTATTAAAAATAGCTTTAGTTTGTCTTTCCCTAGTTTCATTTTATAGTGTGTCGATTCTTTAAACTTAAAGTAACTTAGCTATGGATAAAAACTCAGACATCAGAGCCAACGACACTAATGGTGTCGATGGCTCTGATCTTTTTAAAAATACAGGAAGTGATTTAAATCCGTTATCAGAAGTGGGATCGCTCCAGCGATCCATTTCTGCCGGTCATATGAATTCAGTGCCTGACGTTTCTCGTGCCGTGGTGCATCCGGATGCTTCTCAACCGTGCGGATCGACCGCGATGCCACCTACCTACAACGAGGGGGGTGAGTTCACCGGTCATTCGACGCAATCTGAGCCTGCAGTTGGTAACGTACCGTCAGAATTTTTTATGCACATGATGACCATGATGCAGAACATGAGTGAACGACTTATACAAAAACAAACTGATAAAGTTAGAATTACAGATATCTATCTACCCACTTTTGATCCAGACGGTAGTGTTGCGGTTCGTGATTGGTGTGACCATATTTCAACAGCGGTAAGTACTTACCAGTTAAGTGACTATGATGTTCGCATGAAAGTTAGTAGCTTACTTAAAGGCCGGGCCCGAGTGTGGGCCGACAATTGGTTGGTGACTACTTCTACTTGGGCAGAGCTACGGGAAATTATTATAACAACATTTGAGCCCGAAAATCGATATTCTCGGGACATTCTGAAATTTCGAGAGCATGTGTATAGCGCTAATAAGGACATTGCAGAGTTTCTGTCACAGGGGTGGCTACTTTGGAAACGTATAACTAGAGACAGATTGGACAACGATGACGCAGTCGAGGCAGTAATCGGTATGGTATGTGATGAACGACTTAGAATTGAGTTAATGAATGTCAGAGCCAAAACAGTACCAGAGTTAATTTCCGTGGCGTCATCTATAAGAACCAAACGTCCATCCCAACCTAGTATAAACCAAACACCTTATAAACGTGCTCGTCTTTCAGTGGATCATAGAAGCACCCAATATTGTAACTTCTGTCATAAGGTGGGTCACATATCTCAAAATTGTCACTACAAAACTGGCACTGCTTCTGCACAAAGGAACACTTCATCTGCAATTACAGCTGTTGGATCAAATAAACCTATTCCTCCCGGTAAGTTTTGTTCTTTTTGCTCCAAACCAGGACATACATTTGATACATGTTATCGTCGCGAGAAACAGATAACATCCAATATTAATACAGTAACTAGCAACAATTCATCCTTAAACATCATGCATATGAAGGTAGGTAATGTAGAAATAGATGCAGTGTTCGACAGCGGTGCCGAATGTTCTGTTATGCGGGAGACTTCCGCAAATAAGATTCCCGGTCGACGACATCAGGTAGTAAACTATTTACGTGGCCTAGGCCCAGTCCCTGTTATTTCTACAAGTACGTTGACCACAATTTGTGTTATTAATAATATTAACGTAGAAATTGAATTTCATATCTTACCTGATTTTGAAATGACTACAAATGTGTTAATCGGTGCGAATTTGTTACATAATACCGGGTTAAGTGTAATCGTAACTCAAACACATGCAAACTTGATTCGTAACGCTCACGTTTTTCACATTCACTCTAATAGTCCCATTTTTGACGGTTTAGATCATGACCTTACGGATCAATCTCAAATAGATCAATTATTTGGACTTTTGAATAAATATTCTTATCTATTTACTCGGGGTTTTTCCCAGACTCGTGTCAATACGGGGGAGCTAGAGATCCGTCTAAAGAACCCAGATAAATTCGTTGAGCGTAGACCTTACCGGTTGGCACCCATTGAACGTCAAAAAGTAAAAGACATTGTTTCCGAACTTATCACGAATAATATAATCAGGGAAAGTAGGTCCCCTTATTCAAGCCCAATTGTTTTGGTAAAAAAGAAGAACGGTGACGACCGTATGTGCGTTGATTATCGGGAGCTAAACTCTAACACTATTCGCGATCATTACCCTTTACCCTTGATAGGAGACCAGATAGACCAGTTGGTAGGTGGTAGGTACTTTAATTGTTTAGATATGGCGTCAGGCTTCCACCAGATCCCTATTTGTGAAACTTCCATAGAAAAGACTGCCTTTATCACACAGGACGGCCTTTATGAATATTTAACGATGCCTTTCGGGCTTTGTAATGCACCTTCTGTGTATCAAAGGTGCATTAATAACGCTTTAGGACCCCTGCTAAGCCCGGGTAGTACTGATAATGACTCGAATGATAGTGTCGCTCAAGTTTATATTGATGACGTCATCAGCAAAAGTCGCGATTTTCATTCCGGTATATCGTATCTCGAAAGGATTCTAATAGCTTTACGTGACTCAGGTTTTTCAATTAATCCTGATAAGTGTTCTTTTTTCAAAAAATCGATTGAATATTTAGGTAATGTAGTTGAGGACGGTAAGGTACGTCCAAGTCCAAAAAAAGTAGATGCTCTTTTAAAATCACCTATTCCGACAACAGTTAAACAAGTCCGTCAGTTTAATGGTCTCGCGGGTTATTTTCGGCGTTTCATTCCAGACTTTTCGCGAACTATGGCACCCTTATATAATTTAACCAAACAGGGAGTCAAATGGTCTTGGACTAATGTCCACGAGGAAACGCGTCAAAAAGTCATCCATTATCTTACTTCTTGTCCTGTATTAACGATATTTAGGGAAGGTGATCCTGTGGAACTACACACCGACGCCAGCAGCTTGGGATTTGGAGCAGTACTCGTGCAACTAATCAACGGCCGACAACATGTTGTTGCCTACTTCAGTATGCGGACTACTGAAGTAGAAAGCAGGTACCATTCTTATGAACTGGAGACCTTGGCTGTCGTTCGAGCAATTAAACACTTCAGGCACTACTTGTATGGACGTAAGTTTAAAGTTATCACAGATTGCAATGCGCTGAAGGCCTCGGAACACAAGAGAGATCTCTTACCGAGAATACATCGTTGGTGGGCATTCCTACAAAACTTCAACTTTGACATCGAGTATAGAAAAGGTGAGCGGATGCAACATGCAGACTTCTTTAGCAGAAATCCAGGCCCTTTAAATGTAAACATTTTGTCAAGCAATCTGAAGTGGCTCAACGTGGAGCAGCGTCGTGACAGTAAGCTTAGGTCTATCATAAATGCTCTTGAAAAGAGAGAAGACGTTCCTGGATACTCCTTAGATAACCTAGCACTCAAGTACGAACGCATGGATCCTACGCTAGGTCCACGGAAGCTAATTGTTGTCCCTAGATCGTTTCAGTGGAGTTTGATCAATACTTTTCACACCTCTCTAAAGCACCCTGGTTGGGAAAAGACTCTCTCCAAACTAAGAGAGACCTATTTCTTTGAAAAAATGAGCACCATAGTCAGAGAGTTTGTGGAAAATTGTGTGGCATGTCGAACGTCCAAACAGTCGTCGGGGGCAATACAGGTACAAATGCATCCAATACCCAAACCTACATCTCCGTTCGAGGTTGTCGATATGGACATTACCGGCAAACTGGGATTGGATCAAGAATATGTAATTGTTGCTATAGACGCATTTAGTAAGTACGTTCTACTACGCTACTCCAATAACAAGAGTCAACACAGCACCCTAGCAGCATTGAAACAGCTGATACATTTGTTCGGAGCACCAAGGCAAGTGGTGGTGGATGGCGGACGCGAGTTTCTAGGTGAGTTCAAAAACTACTGTGACTTATATGGTATACAAATACACACTATAGCACCTGGCGTTAGTCGAGCTAACGGACAAGTGGAGCGTGTAATGGGTACGTTGAAGAACGCTTTAATAATTATTAAGAATTATGAAATTGCTGAGTGGCATACTGCGTTGGATAGCTTACAACTAGCCCTTAATTGCACGGTACATAAGACCACTGGCATTGCTCCTTTGACTCTGCTTACTCGCCGTCAAAACTGCGTGCCTCCCGAATTATTGAACCTAGTAAACTTCGATAATCAATCTATAGACGCTGATGCCTTGGAAGTACTTGTACGACGCAGGATGGTCGAAGCGGCTGACAAGAACAAGTCTAGATTCGACAGAGGTCGGGCAAAAATTCAACATTTTCAACGAGGTGATTTTGTTCTGATTAAAAACAATCCAAGAAATCAAACATCTCTTGACCCCAAATATAGTGTGCCTTACGAGATCCACAGAGTCATCGAAAATGACCGTTACCTTGTAAAGAAGGTAATTGGCCACCACGGACGCCCTCGTAAAGTATCGCACGACCAGCTACGTCGGGCTCCACAGCCAGGAGGCAGTGAAGAGCCGATGACCGTGTCGCCTTCAGATGATCAACTAGCTGGGCCTTCGGGCATTAGCCAAACTAAAGAAAACGCTGATAATAGTACTCCTGATATGTCTACATCAACTGAATAATCAATATCTGGTGAGCAATTTTCATTCTACCATTTTTCTTTTATTTTTAAACAATGAATTAATGACTGATTTAAATAACAAGTTTACTAATATCACTAAAAGATACTGTTGGCGTGCAGATCCGACCCATAACTAATTTAAAGATGTTGGTGGCGTTGTGGTAACGCCATACAACCACGAAAAGATCCCATTGTTGGACAATAATAAAATATGTTGTTAGTAATGTGGAGACACTATACAACTACAAAAGATCCTATATGGACTATAAAAAGATGTTGGTAGCGACGCGGGATCGTTATACAACCACTAAAATATCCCATTGCTGGGGAAAATAACATAAATAAATAATAATGCTATAGACGGGTGGAGACGTTCTATGACATGTCAAAATATGTTATGTGTGTACGAGTGATGCCCCATCAGTCACAAAAAGATGTTATGGTTGTTTAGGCGACTTATAACCAAAATCAAAAGTTCGACTTATTATAACTTTATCCAGGTGTGGAAGGCTATAATAGGCGTTCATTCATAACTAACACTCATTAAAAAAAAAAAATAATAAATAAATAAATAAATAAAAAAAAATAAAAAAAAATAATAATAATAATTAATAAATAATAATAATAATAAAAATTTTCTATTACATTTTCTTATTACCTCTCATCACGTGGAGTGATGATGGAACCAAAACAAAAACATTTGTTATGAGAAGTGATAACAATGTCCTAACTATCTCAATACTATTTTACCTAGGTTTACTGTGGAAGTACCTAGCCTACAAACTATTATTATTTTTGGTTACAGATAAAACGATGCAGAGCACGCATCGTTCATCAGAATGGCCGTGTCGCCGCGATGATTTAATAAAATAAATTAAGGGACAAACTTAACTTAATCTAGTATGTAAGTTAATTATTTATAATAATTGTAATCGCTTCATCCGTATCTTCAAAACAATATTACTTTAAATCTTATTAATTAAATATCGACATGACTTAGTTGTTGTATTTTGCTATGTTATTTTACGGATGAAGTTAAATAATTACCGTTGTGAGATTTTACTATGGTCAAAATTAATTATGTTTTGTTAAGAAGGCCTTCGCTTAGTATTACATTTTATTACATGTAAATAACTATAAAATGATTGTAAATGGATGACATTTTGATTCAGAAGTTGGTTAGTTTACAAACTTTACTTTATTAATTTCCTTACTTTATTAAGTTTTAGCCATCAATTAATTAATCTAAGATTTTCGTAAATCGTCATTATTATGGCAATAAATTATGCAATATCAATTGTAAGAGAAATCAATTTATTTAATTAGAAATATGTTAAATAGTTGTTCAGGCGACGAGCGTTGCCCGGTATTGTGATATTGTCCGACCGTAAGGGTTGATGGTGACGCTCGGCGCGAGACCTAACTCACTTTTGGTAGAGCAGCCGTTTGAAAAGGTCGTAAGCAATTATTCACTATTTTTATTAATTATAATTGTCATTTTTGTTCTTATAATTATTTCTACTTTTATTTTAGTACTATTTTACTTTGTAGTTGATTTGTTGGGTGTTTCATCAAGTGTATTAAAAATAGCTTTAGTTTGTCTTTCCCTAGTTTCATTTTATAGTGTGTCGATTCTTTAAACTTAAAGTAACTTAGCTATGGATAAAAACTCAGACATCAGAGCCAACGACACTAATGGTGTCGATGGCTCTGATCTTTTTAAAAATACAGGAAGTGATTTAAATCCGTTATATATATTTTTTAAAAACATTTTTAAATTAAAAAATGGTCGATAATTATGATGCAATTTGTATATCTCGGATAATTTGAAAATATAAACCGACGACAAAAAAAAAAACGATACTTGAAGACCAATATTAAATGTTAGAATTTTTTATGAAAAATAAATAATTAAGCAGATATATAAATATTGAGAAGCACTGCGCTAATGTACGAATACGTTAAAAGTAGGTGAATTACAGATTAGAATATAAAATGTTACTATTTTATTATGGAATAATTAAAATGGAAAATGAACTGCCCCTTTTATGATCTTATTCGAGATATTTTGAATGTCCACTTATAACCCTAGGTGGAATAAAATTTATATTTGACATGCAAAGACACGATTCTGTAGCCACTTGTGTTTTTAATTATATTTATTATAAGGGGCATATGAGTACTCATCTTGGGATGTAATATTATGGTCACTAAAATATATATAAATCAGAATCATTATTTATTAAAAATAGAATATAAGACCAATGTTTTTCAGTGCTTGGTTTTAAGTATTCTCATTATATATATTAAAAAAAATCTGTTGATTTCTCTTTGTGCAATCTGGATCTTTTTAAGAGCATCATAAACACTAGATAAGTTATCAGTCCTACGTGATCTGTCTGTCCGTTAGCAAATCGTTAGTAGTTAGAATTAATTGTATTTAAGCATGTATTATTTTTTTTATCCAAAATGAGTTGTAGCAACATATCTATGGCGTGACTTGCTCACTGTTAGTTCTGTATCTTTAATCCAAAGTGTGGGCGTAAATAATTATTTCAATTTCAACTTAAACATCCGCACTATCAAGTCCTCTTCCCATACCACAGCAATTCATTTATTTCTAATGTAAATTATATAGAAAATAAATGTAAATTATATTTACTACATTATAAATAAAGGCATCATAAGTGTGTTTAATAACATAACTTGTAGTTAAAGAGTATTTATAACTGTGTGTAGATATATGATAGCCCAAACGCACACATACATACTTTCGTCATGCATATTAATACAACTTATAACACACTACATTATTTTCCAACTTCTCAGAACTATTCTAGTATAATTTCCGGGCAAATAAATGAACGCCACATACAAAGTCCTTACTTACCTACTTACATAAATATTTACGTATAAGAACCAGCAATGCGTTTAGAAATTCGCAACAGTACTTTACTTACTAGATTTACTCTAAAAGGCGTTACACCCCACAAGATTGATGTGCCTGGCCCCCATGCCTTCAAATTACATCAAGCAATTTTAGGCACAATCTATGATGGTATTGCTAAGGAATCTCATCCCGGCTACGACTTTGACCTATGAATTTGCCATAGAACTGTGAACGATTTGAAGTGGATATGCGTGGTAAGATAATATATTTACTTCATCTAAATGTTTGATACAAAATTGGACAATGTTGGCCAAGTTGTACCACATATTTGCTTTTGAGTCCATAGAATCGAATAGTTTTTTTTTTAACAGAGGTTACTGTGTATCAATAAAATTAATAACAAAAGCTCGTTGGAGTTTTCGATTTTTTTGGAATTAATTTTGACCTTTTTGTTGGATGATTGTATTAAAAAAATATTTATATTTGTGATTTTTAAATATTTTTGCCGACCTAGACATTTACGACCCCTAAAATGCTTAGCCTCACATCACCCTCTGCCATCCCCTTTAAAGGGGAATCATTCCCTTTGATTCCTTTTCCGTCTCGTTCAATTAAGAGGCGTCTCTTACAATCTGTACCATGAAATGGTAAGATGGTCTGAAGAGCTCGCTGGCTAATTAAATTATTTTTAATTTTTAAAGAGACGATTTTGCGTTGTGTATAGCTACAGTTTTTAGATAGTATTATATTTTGTTAATATTTATTTTTATACCGTTAAAAATCATAAGTGTGTATTTTAAGTAACAGACATAAAAGATACATTGATTTGAACCGACAAGCTGTAGGTACATTTTAAAGCTATTTATTAAAATGAACTTCGACAAGTTAATATTTATTGCTGTCCAAACATTTCTCTTGGCAGCTATTGTTACTTGACAATGTAAGCCGCAGGTGCGAATTATGACCGCCGACTAGGCTTCTTGCCAACGTCATATAGTCTTGCTTGTTAGCATCTGTGGAACAGTGGTTTTCATCTCAGCGTATATTAGTATAAATAATAATAATTCCAATTTAATAATAATATCACTAGAAAAATTACGCAAATCGATCTAACCCCTTAGTAAGCAAATTGTCTGTTGTATCACATACATGCCTGTCGGAAATCGAACTCGAGGTCTTTTGTGCCGCGATACGTTAGGCTTCTGCGCCAACGGGGCGGTTTAGTTAGTATATTTGTAGCTTACATTTGATAATATTAACTTGAAAGTCAGCACGTGTCTTGATTACACCCCTAAATAAATAAAGTAAATTGGTGATCATTATTGCGCACGAGTGGCTACTAGCGATCATCTAGTGTAACACTCATCTTATAAGCATTATAGTAATTCCTATTGTTAATAATAATTTCAATGGCTCTTTATATTACTTTTATTTTATAATTTGAATATTTCCATATGCGTTATAAATTCTTTCTCTTATTTGAATATACGAGAGAATATATTTTTAAAAATATTTTGTACGTGGAAAAAACGAGCCCAAATTTGTATTTCAAATATTTGTTGCTACGGGCTCGGTACATGACAAAAAAGAATATCATTTCAATAAAATTTAAAATGTTTACATTTAAATACATTTTAAATGATGATAGATTGTAAATTAAGTAGATAGAGGTAAACCATAATTAAAAAAGATATATTATGTTATTCATGAACTATTTGAGATTTGGTAAAGTAATATTAAAAACTGTATCGATCTTCTTTTTCTTAATTTTATTTATCTTTAACTTTCTCTAATCTATTAAAATATACGGGTCTCAAGTACAAGGTAGTTAGTAGTTTCCCAAAACAGTATACTAATTTATACCAAACTCTAAGCTTAGACACAACAAGGCCTGTTGATATAGTAGGTCTCTTGTTTTCACACACAACGCACTCATCATTGTTCGGACCAAATGAGGCGTCGTAACATTGCGCTGGCGCATTCGCGACGACAGCGAACGCCGGCGCACATTCGTCACGCACGTGGAACGAATCGCAGCCGTATATGGTCCTATGCATGACTTTGCGAGATATATAATAAATTACAAATAAAACAAATAAACAATATACTAAATGTAGAATTATTAGTATAAAAAAATGCAAATATATAAAAAATCTAAAAAAAATTATACAAAAATAGTTAGTTCTTAAGGTTTCCGTTAAATACTTATGCATTTAATGCTCGAATGACATCATAAAATCAAATTATTTTTTCATATCTACCTATTTATGAAAACATAAATATATTGTAAGGGCCCGCATCGCTATAGAAACTTACTTTATAACATATAAAATTCCGTCATAGTATTAATAATAAGTAATATTAGTTACACTCTTACACCCCATTGTAAAGTCAGCACAAAAAGCGCTACAAAATAATCGTATAAAAGTATGACGAATAAACGTGAGAGTTATGATGCAGATATCTATTGTAATAAACTTGCTCATCGATAAAAAATATATTTATACCATGAACGCCTGTTATAACCTGAATAAAACTTTTATTAAAATAAAGTACCCACATATTTTTAAATCATTTTTCGTTAAAGAGGCGTTGCGTTAAAACTGATTCATGATTTTTTTTTATTGTTTTTTATTAAACATGTAGAGAATATAAATTGTATTATAAACATACATTAATTTTATTTAACTATGTTATGTAGACTGTAAATTTGGTTTTGTGTTGTAATTCTTTGATTATGCGTAACAATTTAAATAATAATGATTTAATATATAATTTAATGATGTTTTGGTAAACAACACATCTTCTTAAAAGAGATATTATGTATACTGGACCTTAGCTAGGATAGTTATTTGGCAATAAGTATTCCCGCTTAACTATAGACTCATCTAATTAATTAATACCGGTTTTTGTTCGAACACTCGCGTAATTCTGTCAGCTTAGATTGGCGTAAATTGCAGATCTTTAAGCTTTCGTGACAACAGTCCTTAGAACATTAATTTCGTAAGAAAAAGATTTAGACATAATATTTTTTAAATAAAACAGTGTTACTATTTTCCATTTATGACAATAATAAAAAAGTTGTCAATTAACATTGTAAATATTCATAAAAAATATTTCTTAATACATTAATAAAATGATACAAATTAAAAAATAATACATTAATAATTCAAATTTCCAAATCACGAATCGCTAACTTACTAATGAGTCGCCCACTCATAGTGTTCTTGTAATTAAACTTTAAGTAACTCTTCAATATCCAAACGCTGATAAACAGCTGTTTAAATTTGCATTTGAAATTGATACGTTGCTTAAAGACTACCCACCTTCAATAAATTACTCTTCGTTTTCCTTACGAAGTGGTATTTAGCATGTTTTATGAGAGAATCAAGTAATCAAGCTTAATTCTTGCTACAAATAATATTGTATATAAAAGTTTATTCTCAATATTTATTTTAAAAATATTTAATATATTGAACATAAAAAAGTTTCTTCCTTATAATAATGTAGTTTACAAAGTTATGATAATGTTAAAATTAATAATATAAAAACAACAAAATCTTAGGCGTTTATAATTATGATTCTTATCTCGTTTAGAACTTTGTAAATATTTATCTAATAATAATATAAGAAGAGCTATATTTTACACTACGTTTGTTTATTATTAATAATTTATATGTTAGGACCGGATCTTTTAAAGCTTAAAAATATATATTTATCATAATTTTATAGATATTATTTTAATAATTTTCTTTCATGATTTTCAGAAGATATTTCTGTAATTTTATTTAGTTTTAGGATTAGGTTATTCGCAAAGTAAAGCAAAATATTGATTTACCAACTTTGAAATCCAGGGGTGTGCTAAAAGCTTTGTAAACAGCGGCTAAGTAACGCGTCAAGTTAGACAATGAACTGTTTTCATAGTGTGTGGTACACGCACGATATTGATTCAATCTTAGTACATTGTGTCCTGATTTCAAAAATTACCAATACAGTATAATAATAATAATAACACCAAGATATCAGTATGTTTATGTTCAACGTGATGCATTAATAAGTAATCTAAGGACTGCCCTTAACAACTCATTATGTAAGCAAGTATAACTTACAAATATTAAATAACAAAATACATTTTAAAAATAAAGAGAGTATGAAACATTCACAAATACATTTAGACGATTATATACTCTTAGATTCACGAAGGCGGGTAGCTCTATTGGAATGGTACTCGACGAGACTCTATCCCAGGGGTCGCAGTTCAAGTTTTTCCAGTAGTTATGAAATGCTAATGTAAATTAAATAAGCAGAACAAGTCTAAACATATTAACAGACCATGTCTAACAAAATTAATCCAATAATAAACTAAGTACCCTCTCTAATCTTGAATAAGGGCATGATGATAATGAATTAAACAAAGTTCAAATATCAAAGAAATGGCCTCAAAACTAAATCAATATATCTAATCAAATTGCTTGCTTTAGGCGTGACTTCGACACCAGCTGTGCGAGCAAGGGGCGACGACAGAACATACAAACAGAACAATAGTTTGACCGACTTTTACACCATTTCACTTATAACATATGTTAAATATTTTACTAAAGTTTTTTTTATGTCAGTACAATTACCGCCGGTGGAACACTATCAAACACTTATTGAATGAAACTGCAAATACATGAATTTGATAATCTCGCATCTCATAAAAAAATTCAAATTAAGAACCTTGGAAATTTTAGTTTGTGTCCATTTGACTTTTTTTTATATGTCATTAGTACCTACTTTCGTTTTTCTTTTCTCAGAAGCTTAAATATGCTTATATATGCTAAAACCATTTTTTTTAATCTATCCCTCTTCATTAGGCTTATATCGAATTCTTTTTTTCTCTATTGTCACATACAATACTTACATACATATGTGTGTGTGTATAATATTTGTAATATATGCGGTAGCTAGAAGAGGCTTCACCTTCGGATAAGTAATTTGAGTTAGAGTATAGAACACGTATCGTGGCAAACTTTGGATTTTCTATTTACAATTATATTTCTAGGCACAAATATATACCCTTTATACTTCGTCGTTTTATTGTGTTTTTAAAGAGTACATACTGCAATATTTTTTTTGTAAAAAAAACGTAGATTCAGTTTCAAAATTCTTTGAGAACTCTTTTCGTCTTTTAAATTATAAAATTAAATAAGATCTCAGTAGATAACTTAATTAAACAATAGTTAACTAACAAACACGTAATTGTATCAGTCATACTGCGCCCTAAAAGTACAAAATTAAGATTGACATTGACATTGACATTAATTAATTTGGTTAAAATAAAAAAATATATGATTAGTCCAAGTATTATATGTTCACCGTAAATAGACTATTATAAAATACTATTATTATATCACTACCTATTTTTTAATAACAAAAACTGCAGATTTATTCTTATTTATTAACAGAATGGAATTAATATTACATACTTTTCTTCATGAGACAAATATCATAATTCCTAAGTCATTTTTCGTAATACCATTGTTCTCGCTCATAAAACAGGTTTTAGTACGAAAGGTAATAAACATAGAAACATCTAATATAACCGTTCGGCTGAACTCAAAGTGATCTTCGAAAGAGATTTGGTCCGATGTCACTGATCGTATGTTGTCGCCCGAGATGACTCTGATACAGTATTATAACATCGGTGTAGACCACTGTGGAAGAGAAAGCGGATAATTCTAAACATACACATATGTATATTAGAATTCATTTAAATATTTTGATTTTAAATACATTATTTATAAGACAATGTTATTATAACACTTACTTTTTATATTACGATATTGCTATTATACTGTTAATAAAAAAAAGTATATCCTAAATTATGGCTTACATAAAATGCATTTTCACATAAAAAAAAATGATTTTTGAAGATAGCACCAATATTATATTTTTATTTTTACGTATTGCTATATTCTTAGCTTAATTGCAAAAAAGTATCAGATGTATTCTTTTTTTATGTAAATAAATTAAATGTTCAGACACTATATCCTCCGCCTTATCAGATGTCATTTATAAGATTACAGCTAGATGAGACAGATATCGTTTGGACGGGTGGTTGGACACCAAAGAATGTTTAAGAGAAATCGTTCAATGATTTTGTTGCTTTGTCTCTATGTTAATAATTGAGAACCTGTCCGACGAGACCCGTTCAAACTTCCGTTGTCAATGTTTAAACATCGCATAGCAAGTACTATTTAGGATCAAATAAGTACTTATTAGTGATCATTGGACCGGTTACTTCATTATTGTTTCGGTTAGTGAAAACCATTCACGCTTACTGAGGCGCCACTAATTATTTGGCTAAATGTAGAGTCCGTACCTGAGTTTTTACTTTTATAAAGTCTTACGAAAATCTACAAATAACTTCTAGATTAAACTAATTCTGATTGATGAGACCTTAATATAATATTAAATTAACAAAAATAATTATTAATTACTGTGATTGAAACTAATTATGAAAGTAATTAGTTTACTATCGATTATATGTCTCTATCACTACTTAGTACATAATAAATATAATAATATCACAATTCTCGTGCTCTTCTTCCAAGTATTCTGAGTGAAATAACCGGTATCTGGGCAACCGCACAGATTATAATGTTTTTGTTGAAGTTGTCATTAAAATGTAACGGTGTGTAATGTTGCCAATAGATTTAAATTGATCAATTATAGTACAAGACACAGCGTCTTCAATTCCAGTAACATTATTGTTAATTGGTATTGAAAAGCTTTGACTAATATTTTTTGATTAGACTTGCCAACATGTATTTATTAAAGGAGGACTACTAAATATGTAGAAATGTTCAAAACATATCATTCCTAAACAAAATAGTGTATTATTTTATTATATATGTTTATCTGTTCTTTCTTACTTACTTTTTAAGTATTTGTCTGACTAATTCTGACCACATTCGGGATTATTATTCACGAATCTGAAGAACGGTGGTACCGCGGTTTGAAGTACAAAGTTTGAAGTGCAAATATAATACTTATAATTAAATACTATTTTAATAGATAAACGATTTTATATCCTTTAGTTAGTTCAATTTAAGTTTAAGTTGTTTAAGCAGTGTCAATGAAGCACAACTATCTGTTAACCACTTGACCGCCCGAGCACAGCGGCACGTGTAACCACAGTTTGTCTTCATTTAGGTTTATGTCCGCATAAAACTGTCCTTGTTATGCGGTTTATCCCGGAGATGATCTGTCATATTTTTTATAGTTTCAATACAAGCTTTATAGAGTATGTATAGCATTAAACCCGCTTTTTATCTTGACTCCAATATTAATCCAATTTTACTGAATATTTTTATTACTATAATCATTAATCATTATTACAAAATAAAGCAAATATAACAATCTTAGTATACTAAAATGTTGTTGCTACAATATTGTAAGGAAAGTTTGATTGTGTGTTTGTGTGTGTGTGTGGGTTTGTGTGTGTGTGTGTCTGTTTGTGTGTATCTGTGTGTGTGATTGTGACTTAAAATCGTCATAATTATCAAAAAATAATAGGTATCAACGGACCATCATTAGGCTGTTTTACTTTTAATTAGAATGATTTGATGTTTCCGCTCAGAAACAAGGCACGTTTAAATTGCATCTGAAATTATCATCGTTAGCTGCCCTTTTTGTATATAATTATGAGAATCAATTTTGTTTTCGTTAATTGCGTTCAGTAATATTTAAAATAACGAAATGATCACCGAACCATTGTTTAACGATTATTGTCACTGCAAATTTAACATTGTCATACAAATTTGGTTTAAAAATTCAGTTATTGGAAATTCTCAATAGAATTTAAACTTTTAGCAAAGTAATTAAAAAACTGCTAACTACTTCGAAACCGTTTCAAACTGTAGAAAAAAATATATCGCGAAGATAATTATTAAGAAGTATAATTTATGTGTTTTCTAGATCTTAGATTAGATTAGTACACGTTGAAATGAAACCTTTTTAAGGCATATACTTTGCATTTACTAGATAAAAATTCTAAACCTTAAATCTGCACCTAAAAACCATTTTCCCGCGAACACAATATGTAAAAAAAAAAATAAAAAATAAAAATATACTTATATCTTTCATTGTCATAACACAAAATTAAAAAAAATAAAATAAAAATATACTTATTTCTTTCATTGTCATAACACTTGTATGTTTAGCTCAACAATGCAATGTACCCAGATCTGTCCCCATTGTCCCATGAGTGGTGTCACGTTCGCGAAAGTTGGGCGCGGCGAACACGACTCGATGGTACGATACCGTGATGTCTTAGTAATTGTTTTAATGAGTCATGTGCGTGGAAATTATATTTATCAACAGGATCTTTCAATTTCTTTAAAGGTACTCGTTGTGGTTAGGTTTTATACAATCTTGATGTCGCGTTTTTGAATATCAATGAAGTTTTTAAAGACGTCCACTGATTTAGTGTTTGTTTGTTTGTTTTAGTCGTTTTTTTAAACTAAGAATAAACTAGGAATAAAAACACGTACATGTTTCAGATTTGGCTATTTTAAAGTTATTTATCAATTGAAATAAAAAATTAAAAAAAACAATTACTCACATTTACCTATAAATTTGCTATCAGAGTATTAAACCGACATTCTTACGATCATGACATACAGACAGATAGACATCTTAAAAGCTTTAGCGAAAAACCAACTAACCTTACTCATGAATGAATCACAGTAGGTACATGATTTGCGAATAGCAGTATAATATATACCTGGGACTATTCGTTTCTTGCTTTTCTGTAATGATTCATCCATTGTGATTTGCTTGTTAATAAATAAATATATTATTTACTGGTACGAATTTATTCATCCTCTTCATTGGTGGTTCAAATTAACAACAATTCATTATATTATATAAAATATTTTTATAAGATGGGTATTTTTTAAGACTTAGTTTTGGAGCTCAAACCCTTCACTGCATACTAATTTAAGGGCGATCTTTTGAATGTATAAGATAAAATGATGACATTTGGTAACATTTAACTACAAAGTGTTTTTTTTAGTAATTTCTTCAAATGGAGCTAAACATTGTATCTTGATACAAACCCCTAAACTATAGTTTAAGACTTATTTGTCTGTAGAATAAAATTGAAAGTGTACGAATTTTATATATATTGCATATGATGTGAAACTTGCTCAATATTATGGCTTAGGATGGCGAAAAGAAGAAATCAATAGCGATAGTTAGTTTCAAGTAAATCATAACTGGATACTGGAAGGATAGATCATCCCAATGTATTAAGCAACTTCACACTTTCTAAACTGTCTTAAGATGGTATGAATCGAACCCTTAAAAGGGTGAGATAAGAGTCAATATTTACAAATATAAGACGTTATTTAGATGCAAGACACGGCCGCCTTCCCTCGGCTCGGTCCTTCTTATGCAAATCTCGCTATATCTCCGACTATTCGCTAAGAGGTTTATTTGACAAGATCCTTTTGAAGATCCGAAAAGTGGATGTATTAAATTTTTCATAACTGCCCACTTCACATAAAATGCATATTCTTCTCATATAATTTCCTTAAATTTTTCTATTTTATAATATTCCATATAATTTATTAGTCTTGTAAATTTGGTATTATCATATCTACACAAGTGTACCAATCTCCACCCACATCTGTAAACTCCGTTAGTAATGTCCATTGCCTTAAAGATAACGGTGTTTCAAATTAGGAATATCAAAACACATCACTAGTAAAGATATTATCCCACTCACGACCTAAGGAAGGAAACTTAATTTAATCACATTACTGTCCCGGGTACTAACCCCACCTGTTGTACCCGTGAATTGAATTAAAGTATTGCATGTCAAAAGGCACTAAAATTCGTAAAGGTTTTCGTCGAATAATGATATCAAATATTTCAACAGCTATTGTTATTGTCAAGGGTGAGATGGTAAGTTAATAATATAATGATATATTATTGCTCCCTAGCCTTTCTAGTTTGATATAACGGATATTAATGTTTCGAATGGGTTCTCAACCCATGTAAATTAAGTCTATAATGGGTTGTTGTGTTGTAAAATATGTAGGTGTATAAGCGTGTTTGAAAGCATTAAATAATTGGTAGATATTATGTTTATTGTACTGTCAAAATAAAATGTTTCCGCTATTGGGATCATGGCTATCAATCTAAAACTTATTCACATTATAATATTTTCACATGATAACTTACAAACCATTGTTGTATGTAATAAAATATACAATAAAAAACATCCCAAAAAACCACTCCAATGCTTTGTTCTGTTATATATTTTTGTAATTGTAACAAGCAAATAATTTATGTAGAATATTGTAAAAAAATAACAATAAATCCAACCAAAATTCGCATAAAATAATACATTTAAAATCAAACAAAAAGAACAAACCAAGTACTTATGTCAACAATTCTCCTCGGACTTTCTATAATCAATCAGGCTTCAGTCACCATTTTTCAGGCGTTATCTGTAAACGCAGTTACGTATGCGGGTGACTTTCTTGTCAACAGCCTAAGCCAATATATAGAGCTGAGGACAGTGATATTTAAATAATATATCAAATATAAAAGTCATATAGAAAATAAAAAAATGGATACATAGTACGATTTTATTCAACCAATATATATTAATTGATAACTTTTTTTAGGTTTGTTTTTCAGTTACCATGTAGTCAGATCAGAGTATGATTTCTATGTATGGATATTCAGTGATAAATAAGCGGTTAGCGAAACGGTGGCTCAATTGTTAAAGCGACCAGACGGTTTCACATAGGTCGTGGGATCGAATCCCTTCCCGTATCAGTTTATTTTTTATCCATAAATTTTTGTAGACATTTTCAAACATAAATTGTAACATACAATTGGATGAAATTCGACAACAAAACACCAAAACATTATTTCATTTTAAAACAGTACAGTAAATATTCATAGTTAAATTATCTTAATATTAATAATAAAAAGATTGTGTTTTCCTTAAAATATGTTCTCAAATTATTATTATGGACAGTGTTTGAAGTAAGTTTTTTAATTTTCTTCTTGAAACGTATCCTTTTCGGAGGGTCAAGTATAAAAAGTTTTAAATATGTTTATTTAAGCAACGTTCGCTTACTTTCAAGCTTAAGTTATTCAAACTATATAACTCAAATAAGACGACAGAATATAAATCAAATTTTATACAAATTTAACAAAATTTTACATTAAGTATAATATGTTTTAAAAGAAGACCAGAAAAGTATTTAACTATAGAAACTCTTTAAAACATAAAAGATGTTTTTTTTTTATAAGTAATACCAAGTATTAACATGGTTTGTAATAAAATGTATATTTTATAATATTGAAATATTGAAATGCTTTTCATAATTTGCATTTTCAATAAAAAAATTTCAATTGCTATAATCTCTTACAAATGCTCAGAGAGTGTCGCGAACTCAATTTGTATGTATGGAGCGTCCCATCTGGTACGCAGCAATATTGCTCAATCTTGTACAGAATGTCAAGAATTTTACAATCTGTGGATTGAAAGTTATCGTAATTTGATCCCAATAATATTTAAAGTATGAGATGTTAAGAGACTATACAGATTTGGGACGAGAGATAACGTTTAAATGAAAATGTCATCTAAGCTTTAACATTTAATAGATTACAACTAAAAATATCTTTTCAACATGTTAAATTGTAAATAATAAAAACACAGTTTTAACAACAAAATGTGCAATACCAAAATTATTTTGGATCTGAATTACCTCTCCTACTCTGAATAAATTGCAAATGATTGACATCAGCATATTACTTTTATATTCTTTATTATTCCATTAGTAAAAATAAACAGTAAATGTTTTTTAATAAAAAACTGATATAATTTATAAAAAAAACTTTCCACTTGACAGTATTTTCATCATAAATCTATGTAATATCACACAATATACAGCATTGTCGGAATATTCTGAATAAAATATGACAAAAATTAAACCCATAAGGACGATACAAACGGAAACCTTTCTTCATAAATACACAACGAATACTCTAGGATTGTTAAAAGTAGACAAATAGCTTTTTCGTTAATTAAAGTACTTCAATAACTTTAGGCATAACTTTTTACTTTTAACATGTAGATAGGTTGTACATATCTTTTGTTTCTAAAATTAAAAACAAAATTCGTTTTTAGAAGTTCAATATACAATTATTACATTCCTCAAATAGTTTGACCTTTATACTCCATTTAAATAACCACTAATAAAAATAGAAAATACATAGCTTTTTAATTTTATTCAAAGAGGTATTTTTAAGACTAAAACGCTAATTTAAGAGAATCTAGAATACACTAGAATTTATACCGAAAAACGTAATTAATCTTATATAACATATAAATAAAATTGAAAGCAAAAATCCGCAAATGAAATGAAAATGGTAAATTAAAATCAATTTATTTTACCAATATCTTTTATTTTAAAATATAATAAATAGGGCATACTAGGTGGCGTAGTAGGGCTCTACTGAGAGTTGATACTGTTTGTTCTAGCACTTAGAATTCCAAACCGTTAGCCAGTTTTACAAATACAGCGTCGAGACGTTTCACTTCACGAGTACTTTTGTGTACAATAGTTTGGAACATCTATGTTACTGTTTAAGTGAATCACGAAGCCTAGCTGACATGGAATGACCTGAACATACAGACAAAAGCGTCGGGTTAACTTCATACTATCTTCAAACGATTTAATATTATTTATTTATAGTACAAATTTATTTCCGTAGGCAATTACAGACTTTTAAAAATCTAGGTTTTTGTGAGCTCAAAGGTTAAATAAAGTAAATATTAGTATTTTAATAACTTTTATTTACGTCTTTCAGAACTAAGACTATTAGCTTATATATATTGACTTTTTTTTATTTGGAATTCCACACATGTTAGTCATGTTATGATTATTTATATTATTATATAAATATTGAAATATTAAATACGGGCATGTCTCGTACTTGTCTTGTCCATACATTCAAATATTGACCATCTTAACTTATAGTTAGGAACAAAGCGGGAAATATAAAATAGTATATACTACATGATTTTTATGCAGTAATAAGTTCATACAATATAATAATAATAATAATATCACTGGACTAATTACACACATTCATCTAACCCCTAAGTAAATTATTTGTTTGTGTTAAGGGTGTTAGACAACAATACAAATACATAGAAATACACATTATAAATACTGAGAATATATTTAATAAACGACCAAATCCAGAAATACACACATCTATGCTCATCACATACATGCCTGTCTCTGTCAGGAATCGAACCCGAGCCCCATTGCGTGGCTATACGTTAAGCGTCAGCACTAACCACTCGAACAACGATGCAGCGGCGGCAAATCTCGTCAATGTTGTAGGTGTGGTCAGCCGGTAGTAAAATAACCCCCGTATACACTAATGTGACATAATAAAAGAGGCGGTTCTCTCAAGGGATGCATTGATTCTATTCTATTAATATTATATTACGAGACTAGTATAACAACCCCCTCCAATTTGTTTATAATCACTAACTTTGTATTCTACATATTATTATGCAGTATCTGCACAAATTACTCCGTTGACTACAAAATCGATCATCTATTTTTATTCTAACTTTATAGTATGTTTATATAATATTCAATTATTATAGTTAATAAAAAATATTAAAATATCCTTTTAGATAGGTCGATTAAAATAATGCCTTGTCATCGCAACTAAAACTTTATTTCAATTATTGACTCATCACTCCTTTATATGATTAGACAAATTTGTTTATAAGACTGACTCCATTTTTTTACTGACATATTTTTTGCCTTCCACAGACTATTTAATAGAAAGCATGATTAGAACTTAATAGTTTGTATAAACAATGAATTAACCTTGATAGTTATAACAAGAATTAGTGGTTAGTATGTTGTGTTGTTGAGCGTGCATAGTACCTGAATAGTTTTATTTGTTACAATTATTTTTATTGTTTTACAACGACTATATTCTTTTATTTATATATTTTGATATTTATAATCAAAAGTTACATACAATTGACTTTTATCTTAATTACGGTCTATAATACAGAAAAAGCAACCCTAACTTCTAAGAATGAATCACGTAGATTTGAATATGACAAATTTAATAAGAATAGGCGTTTTATTTGTTATTAAAGAGTAAATTTAGAAGAAAAATAGTTCCCTGTCAAGAGAGGTCTATACCCATTTGTAACTTATAAGTTTTAATTAAAATTCAAAAACACAAAAAAATAATAAGCAGGTGTATTAAGGGACCTAAAATATCATCCTGATTTGTTAAACTTTTTGTAACAAAACGACCGTAAAATTGATGTAGGAGGTCATTAATTATCTAGGCTCGTTTGTTTGTATTTCAAATTTATATGTAGGGCTTGCCATTAGGGGTCGTCACGTCAAGTACTTTAAATATGTAATATCTGTATCGTATAACTATGTTTTATAAATATTGCACTCATCTAATCTATCACTATAAAATTAACACAAAAGAGTTATAAATAAAATATTTATTCACTATAAGCAATACAACCTGTTAAAGTAAGCAGCATCTGTAACTATATCGAGTGTCAGATTTAATAGCAGGTGCGTTCGCTTTTTATCTTTATCATCTGGTAAGTGTCTCTCTAGTCAGCTGCTGACTTGTGTGAAACCTAAGTGTAGCGTGAATGTTTGCGTACTTGATAGATAGACATATAATTATTATTTTTAAATGTGTTGTTCCGTCAAAGAAACAAAAGTTTTGATAGATATTTGTTTGTTAAGAAACAAACTTCTTTGTTATAGTTCGGGTAGCGATGATAACCAACTGTTTGAGTAATTGTATATATTGCGCAAAGGTTTACATCCAATGATAAACGTGAGAACGTTTTCGTCTGAGGGAAAAAGTATTGTATGATACACGTGTTTATGATATTCTATTTCGATATTGTATTGATCCTTTGGAAAAAAAACTTATAAACTTTCACTATACTTCCATTAGAAATAGCAAATTTACCTGAACTATTGTGAAGTTACGCAAATGTGTCAATTGCTCTTTTGCGACACTTGCGGTTTTATTCCCACGCCCACACGTGTACAAAATCTTTGCACTAACAAAAGTTATGTCATACATGACCCAATTTTAAAGTTTAGTTTTGCGTCATTCTGGTGCACAATTAATAACCTTGCTTTGCAGTCCCGTATCAGGTAACTTGACATATGCGACGAAGCTGGGCAGTGGAATCTCAAGATGCAAACTAAGCCAGACGTGACTTTGTAAGACTTTCTACTATAACAACGCTGTGGGCTACACTTATCTTGTCATTCGTGGGAAACTAAATTATAGGACTATCTCTTGAACCATCTGCAAAATTAACGAGGACATTTTAAATTATGGACTGAAACTAGCGAATAATTTCTATTCAACATTTAATTGCTCAAACGTGCGTCAAGAGGCGATTAGCAAAGTCCTCGCACTCAATCCCTAATAAACGATAGTCCTATTAAATCACAATTGAACGTGCACCGGACAATTGAAACAGTTCGTAATTGTTGAAGTACAATTAAACACGTTTTTGGGTTATAATGATTATTGGATTGCAGAAATAAGCTTACCATGTGTTTTGAATTGTCGGTCGAGCAATCTCATGTTATTGTATTGCTATGCTTAATGAGTTAAACTGTTTATAAAGTTTCAAATATGTTTACATACTATTATAATTTTTAAGAATTATCACAGGCGTAGTTCGATCAAACAATTGTGTGTATACTATAATTATATGCCCAAATTGAAGTTATATTATTTTGAAGGGAGGAGGGTTAAACGGTTTCCTTTCAGGTTTACCCTTCCCCTCATTACAATCCACAATCCTTCGTTCCTTCATCCAGATAAGGATCAACCATCTCTATTTTTCTACTATTCCCTACTGTTTTTTTCTTTTTAGGGGCCTGTTCATTTTATTGCAATTCAATTGGTAGCAAATGAATGGTATTTGATTTCAGAAACTATTGATATATAATGATAACAAATCCGTAATCTGTTGTTTGTAATTATGGGACACAAGATTTTGATTTATTATTATGTACATACATCCAATACTATCAAAACTGTTGCATATGTTAGGAGAAGAAAAAATCTGTGATGATACTATTTTATTTTAATCGAGATCTGAAATTGTATTTTTTTATCAGTTTTATACAAAACATTTTTCATTGTAAAAGTTCCCACACGGAAAAATAATTGGCGCAGACCTGACAAGAGCTTCTGACAGAAACTTAGTAGGATTTTCATAAGTTCTTTTCATAACTCAAGTTTTCGTCTTACTCAAAATAGCATAAATACTTTCAAATTGGATAAATAAATAAAACTTTATATTTCATTTAATTATCTACTTAGAATCAATAAGATCACATTTGTCATTATTGTGATCACTGTTTTACAAACGTCCTTGTTATACAAGGAATATACGAATAACTAGAACCACTGAAATAAACGCGATAGGAAAGCCTAGTTAATGATTTTATTTAATTAAAATTGCAATTCTAATAATAGGTTTAATATTATCTATAATGTTTAGCCATATTAATCATTTTTTAAATCTAAATAAATATACAATAAAAATTATATCAATACAGGCAGGGCTTTATTTCTCATTCTAAATTTAAAATATTTCAACAACTTAAAGTGTATTTATCATTTAAATTATAATTGACATTACAAGAATTTCAAAAATAAATTATCCTTGTTTTTTGATTAACAAATCTTTTGTTAAGAAACAAAGATAGATTGTTTTATTTTTAGAAGCGAATAGTTTACGTCTTCACTATAAACACGTCGGTCGTGACACAGAGCCAGCTATCTCCGGCGCCATCTCACGATGTTTGGTGTCAAAATCCAGAACGAAGAATGTAAGTGCTAATAAGACATCACAAATTGGAACCATTAGCCTGTTTTTCAACCAATCTGTTCTATATATCAGCTCTAATTAGACTATTTCATAGTAAATTTGTCGAAAATGTTATAAGAAAGCATATTTCAGACGACACAATTCTGCTTTTAGATGAATAGCCATTTATGCTTACACTTAGCGTTATTCAGCTCTACCCAATAATCATGAACAAAAAACCGTCATAAAGCAAAAAGCCCTAACGCCACCCTAATATATAGCAATTTCATATTTTGTCAAATGGCATACGCACTCATGCTCTGCGACACTCGTCACCGATCTATTTGCGAGTGTCGTATGAAATGGAATGACACACCGAGTGAACTCTTAAAACGTGTATTCTAAATTTCAACTTTAACAAAAGGGTATAAAGTCTAGAATAGTGTTTGGGGTTGTTTATTTATTTGGAATGAGTAGTTGCACTGTCAGCTTCTCCCTTGTATTGCACCCTAATCGAATTGTGCCACGCTTGGTGTCTTCGAGCCTTGTGGGTCCGACCCCTGTTCCGGACATCAGAGGTCGGTGCTGAAAATAAATAAGCGAAGAAATCAAACGACAGGCCTTTCATTAGTTCCCTTTACAAGAATCTGAGGATTAGCTAATTATTAATTGTTATTTTAGCTAGCACTTTAAAAGAAGAAATCCATGTATAAATATATATAGATTTTAATATTACACATAAAACTGTAAAAAAGTTACACAAGAACTAAAGATGTATCTGATATTAGAAAGTTGCTAGAGAGTAATAATATGTGCATATAAAACTTTTTTTATTGTAAACGAACAACAATCAAATATCTTCATTTATAAATTGTTTTGTTCTTCTATTATGGAAACGTAAATTTTATCACAAGTTATTATTTAGTTAAATAAATGTTTACTTTTAAATATCTACTAAGAAATTTTAAATAAAACAGTTAAAAGTCCTTATATAAGTGAGATAGAGTTGAATTTATGAATGCTAGAATCTAATATTGATTGAGGTAATCAAAAGCTAAAGTGTACGCGTGGCTCGGACTTGACGGAATACATTCTTTCGACATGCTTGGCTGGAACAAATTGTCTAGATGTAGGGGAGACTAGATATGTTCCACGACAAGGTAAGACCACATTCCAAAACAAAGATTAAAACAGATTTTAGGCAACAATATTTATTAATAACAATATTATATAGGCCATTGTATTTGCTGATACCAACATATAAGCTATAGTTAACAAGGAATTATTTTATATAAAGAAAATCAAGCAAGGAATACTAATCTGGATATAATAGCAGGAAACTTATAAAAATAGCATTTTAAAAAGATATTAAAACATAAATATAAAGTTTCTTAGGGAGTACTGCCGATGAAACGAACATGTACTCTAGAATTATGACAAATGCAACATCCGGAATGGAATATCAAAGACCCCTTTTATATTTGAGCCGAAATATCTATAGTGAACCATTACGAGAACTTCGTCAAATGTCATGCACAATAAGTTTATACATACATAATAAACATGATGATGATAAATAGTCTAATTATATCTATGAAACTAAGTAACTATCTAAGTTAGAACTAATCTAAACTAAAACCACAGATTCTTTAACATTCTTGTCGGTATGTGATTAAAAAATTAACATATTCTTATTCTTATTGGACAATTTCTAACGCAATATAGACTTATAGGAATCTAATTCACTTTCTGTACCATCGGCAATAAAATCGTCTTAGGCCCATTTGGTTTTAATATACGGCGGATATTATGTTTCGGTAAGCTTAAGAATCCATTTTCTGATCTTTTTTCCACAAAGTCATAAATATTGATCAGTGTCTCTGACGTTGTCATTAAATAGTTTTAAATAAGGCTTTGTTGTAACATATTTTAGGAAATCTCGAAATTTGGAATATAAATCGTGTTTGGCGTAAATTTAGCGTAAAATTGTTTTCTTTTTTATATGACACTTAATTTGACCTTTTCCATAATTTAACTCTTAAATTACTAAATTAAGTATTAAAGAAGATGCGAACGTGCTGTAAGTCGTAAAGCTTAGCATTTTTTTCGAGATATAGAGAAGTCATTTTTCGCTTGAATGCCACTCACAAGAAAAAAGCATTTTTCTGTATGACTTGCGATCTCAACGGTGGTTTTTATTTTTTATGACGTCATTATCTCGAGGAAGTCGGGACTAAAGCCTGCGGTCACCCTCTATTATAAACTGTTGATACAGTTGATAAGTACTTCGATGCAATGCCGCCGGCTAAGAACTAGTATAGGAGCGAAGAAATTTTAATAAATATCACCTATTATTTTTGTTACAATTTATTGGTTTATTCAAATACGATGACGTAGGAGCTATTTTAATTAATAACACTGACGATATATATTTCACAACACCACACAAAAATGGAATATATATTAGTTTGTTTCAACCTCCTCGCTATTTTCAGTTCAAGTGTTACTCCTGAGGGTAAACTTGCTTGACAGAACAACTTTTAAAAGCCATTATCAAAAATGTCAGTCAATTTACACCTAAAGACGCATGCCGATTCGATGTCCACAATGATTAAAGAGTCCATCCTATAAAAGGTGCTCCACTGACCAAACAAAGGTTGTATTCTTATTCCGTATTTTATTATTTTCGTGTAACACCACTGTGGTCTCCAGGAGATTTACAACGACGTGGGATGTGTAACATAACACTGCGTTTTACACCCACTTTTAAACACAACCCTTTGATTTTATAATACTTTGACTTACTGTCGATATTTGATATTGACGGTTTTGAATATTAGTATTGTTCTTAAAACAATATTTATAATTATGATATTAAGAGTAACTCTTATCTTAAAGCCCATTAAGCTAGATGTGACTAGGTAGATATCCTTTATTATCTGAACAATGTTTATATATTTTAAATTGTAAGATCTATAAATATATAGAATATTAAAAAACAAAATAATGGAAAGAATAAAAATAGATAAATATGTTAGCTTTTATTAAACGAAAGATGTTTTCTTAGAAACTGAGTTAATAATGAACTAAACCAAATGAATCATCGCATGTTACAAATTACCAAAAACACGCTGTCAAAATATTGAATACCTTAAAACTAAACATGAAAAATATACCTGGTCCATCGAATTCAATTAGCAAGATTATAGTCTTAAATAAAATATGACATCTACATTTTAATATGAAATTCATTTTCAAGCGTAAACACTTCACACTTTCCAAATTCACCTTTAGCGTGTTCTTAGAAAAATAATTTTGATAGTTTGTTTCTCGCCGGGGGTGCTGATGTCACCTGATCCCATAGAGGCTACTGTTTACGCCTTCAGCTCCCACAGCACCGACTAAACTATCCAATTTCATACACGATACATTAAACATTATGAATTAGTTAACTAAGCGTGAGTCTATCTCATATGTAGTTATAATTATAACAAAATTATACTCTCTTATTAATATACAACTTCTTCGAGATATAATATGAAAAATATTTATACACGCAATATTTTAATTTAATTATATTTTTTAACTTTTTTAGTCTATATAAAGATAAAATTATTACCGAACCATATTACCTAGATGCAAATCTTCTCTTATTACTCAAAGTTAGTGCTTTCAGACGTAAATCACGATTATCTCACTATCAGTTGCCTAAATTATCCAATTATTGAGACAGCTTGGAAATACTGTTTTTATTTAACTTTGATTTATGGTACATCCATGAATTATATCGTGAATGTTTAGTAAAACCGCTACCAGGCATCCGTTAGACCAATTTAGTGTAATCACTAGTAAAGAAACCTTTGCAGTGCATAGTATTCGATCCGAATCCAAAAGAAATAAACTATCATCAAATAAATAATTTAACCTGTAATCATAAATTTGACTTATTCATTACAGCGGTCCGTGGTTATTATGTTCCGATTTTAAGATATCCGGGCGTCTGATAAAAATATTCGGATGTGTTGTCTGCTTATGCCTTTGTCGGATTCGGTTCGGAACCAGTGCTCAAGAGCTAACTCTTCTTCAAGATTGATACAACTATATTTGTGATCGTTTTTATCTCGATATTTTTAAACTTTAATAGTTTAATTTATATTTATTTCTAATAAAGTTATAACTCCTTTATTTTATATGAATATTCTACAAATTATAATCAATACAAAAGTTTATTTAAATAATATTATTGAAATTTTAAGTAAAGCCAGTATTTAGAATTTGGCTATTATAGATAATTATCTAACTATATCTAAAACTAAATGTTAACGAACCATCTTCACACTTTCCTAGTGACAACCATATCGCAAGGTAGTCGAGCGAGTGATCTTGCGGTTTCCCAGAACGAGAGTCTGCGGTCACACGCACGTGTTACATTTAACTCAAGCAGCCTCGAATAAATGGACATTCCCTATTTATTGTTAAAATTATGACCACAAAGATATATTCAAATAATTAGGATAGCCTTATCCATTTTGTACTCGATATAGTAATAAAATGAAGGACATGTAAGATAGTTACATCGCTTGTGACGTTATTTAAATAACCATTATTATTTAAAATCGTTAATGTAAATACTTGAACCTCTTCTATATATTTATGCCTAGTAATTTTATATTTATTTAAACTGTGGACAAAGAGCTTTCCTGTTATAAATTAGTTTCCCCTCGGGCTGTTCCAAATTAGCTGCGTAAAAAGATGTCAAGTTCGTCCCGCCACAGTTTTGGTCTGGTGCTTCCGTCTGACTTGGGTTCCTCCCCTGAGACTGAGTGTTAGACAAATTCACCACCTTGACATATACAATTATTACAATTAATTTGCTGCAAGATAGAAACTAACCAATATTTTGATACAACAAAAAGGATTTTCTGTAATATAGAAGGTAACCGCATACATTTCATCTTATATGTATTTACAAGATATCCCGTGGAACATAAAATACAAATGGAATTCACAAATGTTTAAAGGTTAAGCAATAACTATTTTAAACTGTAACCAGTCTTTTGTTACATCAATTTGACCGATTCTCCACGGTCCAGTCAGAATCATGCGCTCAATTGCATCCGATTTATTCTCTATTGATTCAAAATCCCGCGCGTGAGACTACATACAGAGTTTATAGTCGGTTTTATTACAAATAAATGAGTCTATAAAATTTATAGTTCCTGGTTATTTGTGATTAATTTTACGATCTACCGCTTACGATAAAGTGCGGTACAATTTTTAATCTTATCTCGAATCATAAAAAAAAATTAATCATGAAATCAATGTATATAAAATAATAAGTTTTATTGCAATATTCTTAGAATTATAGCTTTATATTCCTCAATTGCTTGTCCAACTAGCGAAGGTTGGCAATCAACTCCATGTATAAAGAAATAATTTTATTGATACTACATTCGTTAGACACATCTTAAAATGGTGCCAAGGCATACAGTAACTGGTAGTCCAAATGCTCACGATATATGTTATGAAATAAATTGGACCATCAAAGACGAAATCGTGACACTATCAAATGAGCTTTTAACGAACTTGATGGGAGTAAACTGAATGACTGGCATGAGAGGTGTTTACATCATCGCCCAATTCCTAAATAAATAAACAGATTTATGAATACTAGTTCGTAATCGGGTCAAGGATGATCTACAATAGAAATTGTTAAGACTTTTGAAATATGAAAATAAGATAGGATAGTACGCTTCGAGTTTAATACATTTCATAAGAAACCCGGTCACACTAACAATAGGAATGTGGGTCAAACATATATATTATATTATCCAACAAAATATTACAGTTTTTAAAACACTGATATAAGCACATTGAAACAGACAAGTTGGATAATTTAATGTTTTAAAATATGATTATCATAATGCTATTTTTAAAATTATTTTAGGTAATAAACATGACGAGATTGTTTATGTATAAATACGTATTAATTTATTCAAGTATGTTTTTTTTTTTTTTTTATATTATCTAGGGCAATGCTTGACTACATTCCACCTGATGGTAAGTGGAATGTAGTCTTAGTATGTATGTTTTATAAATTTTAAACAAAGATGATGTCAGCAAATCAGAATGACAGAACATAAAATCCAATTTACAATCACAGACATATTTAACCAGCCTTTAAGTATGATAAAACATTGTTGACTTATGGACGGTACAGCAATATAATGTCAACTCAATTGACCTCAGATTCCTTACAGCAATCAGCGTGCGAAGTATTATTGGTTATGAGCAAGCTGGCTTCCATTAAGGAGCTACATCATCACTGAATAAATTAGTAACAGTTGATGTTTGAAAATGTCTTTAAACATGTATAGTCATGTTAAGCTCATTTAAATTTAAATAAATCTAGACCGTCCTGATAAAAATTATCATATATAGAATGCTTAATTCACCGAGACGGGTATAAGGCAGCTCAATTGGTAGAGCAACGGAACGGTTTCCCAGAGGTCGCGGTTTCGAATCCCTGTCCGTATCGGTTTATTTTTCATTCTATATTTATTTAATAGCAACAGTTATAACAACTTTACTAAAAAATATGTTGGAACTAATTAAATATAACAAAGGGTTTTATAAATATTTCAACAAAGTTGTTGTAAAGAATTTTGATGAGAATACTTCTAAAATTAAAACCAACTTTCAGAATATCTTTTATGAATTATTAAGAATATTTTTAAAACTTGGATATTATTTCTTAGTTTTGTAGAATAATATATTTTTATTGAATTTCGAGACTTACTGTTAAGTAATTTTAACATATTGTCAGTACCTAAATAAGTAAGGTAAGTATTTTTTAGTTTTCTGTGGATGCATATATCATTTATAATATATATTTAAATTTGGTAAAGTCAAGTAAAAATCCGACAGTACGACTAACACAAAAGAAATTCAATTTCAAAATAAACAAAAAGGGTACCACGAACTAAAAATATGCGTTCGTCGAATCAGAACACATTTTTAGTCTCTCGGTCAGATATGATTTAATGGGACGGCGAGAAGATCGTTAACATTAATAAATTCATACACATTACTACCAATTTTGATCACTTAAAAAAAATTTCTCTGTAAATTTTACTATATAATTTTATGTGCTAATATAAAAAATACATTTTTTAAAGATTGCCTCCTTCTTTTCATTTTTAAAAAGAATAAGAAATAGCATTGTTTAAGCTTAAAACAACATCACCAAATAGAAAGGAAAATTTGTGGGGAAAATGTGGGTAACAAGTGAGTTTCATATGAGTTCCGATCTCGTAGTAGCGACTACCCAACACGCTTTTAACTTTCCTTCAGCACTTCGTTAGCCTTGTTTATATTTATTTAGTACGTGATAAGTTGTCCCGGTGACTGAAAGGGAAGCAGGACGTAAGGCTGACACTCTCTAACAATTTATCAACCATATTCTCCTCGTATTTATAAGACTACTACCTACTTATTCCTTGAACTACTTATGGTAGTACTCATACTCATAGTACAAGGTAAGAACTGCACTATATGACGTATACGTAATTCATGATTCTACAATAAGCAAAAATTTTAAACGGACAAAACCACGTACAAATTAATATATACATCTTTTTGTATGTTCTTTAAGAGTAAATAACATCTTATAATAATTGAGATTTAATATAAAATATTAGGTACTAAAAGTCATTTTTAAATTTCTGAATTATATTATATGATATGAATATTATAATATTATTATATAATATTCCCAGCGTCGTGAGAATGAAATATCCACTTATGTATTATTGTTAAAATATTCATTATGCCAACAAAAGATTATGGCCGGCAAATGAAATTAAATTTGCAAGCGAGAGATCGTAAAACAGTGGCACTACAAGCTTCTCTCGTTTTAAAATATACTCTGGATATTTGAATACATCATGAGAATTTTATTATATTTTATGTAAATTACCGCTTTATATATTACGGAGTTTCGTATTATTTTAATTAGTATATAACATGTTATATATTCTTTTATTACGACTACAAAGTAGACTCAGTGATACGAATCATAATTTTTTTAAGCCACCTGAAACTCGTATAAAAATTCGTAAACCAATTGTTCATACATTTTAAAAAGTCAGTCGTAACCATCATATATACAACACTTAAACTATTTAAAACCATCTCAGACTTGTATAAATATATGATTACTGTCATTTCATTTCTTTAATAAAGTCACACATAAACTGTCATAAACCCAAAACTGGTTACAAAATTGGCATAATGTAAGCGGTAGTTGAAAGTAGCAGCTTGCATTAATTATTGCGATTAGTAGATTCGTGACCAACGGTTGTTTGAACATCGACCTGTTTGATGGACATTTGCTTTTGTAATTAAAAGTACACACATCAATGGTTAGTTGAATTAAAAATGAGTTCGCTCTTTTGTTTTGTTTGTTCGTTAATATTTTATGTAAACTTTTCAGTGATTATTGAAGAAATGTGGCTTGTAAATGACACGTTTGGGAAATCTCTTATTTATTATATATCACGATATATTCAATCAATATTATGTTTTTACTCTATGGAATTGAACATATACATATATATTTTTTTATAATATATTTTTGTGACTGCACTAAAAGGAGTATCAATTGATTGGCTCTACATAATATGTGTTAATTCCTCCTAGAAATAACAAAATATCTCACCATTGTATTATTATAACTACGTAACTAAAAGGTCTATACGGCCAATAAAGTTTGCTTATCAGATAACTGAGAATGTGTTTGAAAGAGGACACCACTGAATTTGAGAATGATCGAGTGGACGCAAGGGTGGACTCAGTGTGGACATAATTAGTACTAAGCTTCCCGTTCCATGCTCGTTGAAAGGCGCAAGAGATTAACGGAAAATTATATGAAAACCAGATTTATGACCGGGTTGATAAAGTTGAATAAATCTGAACTGTAAAATGAATGTAGATTAAAAAATAGACTAGAATTATAAATGAAATTAGATCAAACCTTAATAAATATGGAATGAAAAATGAGACGGTTTCCCAGAGGTCGCAGGTTCGAATCTCTGCCCGTATCGGTTTAATTTATATTCTATATTTATAATAATTTGAATAAGCTGAACATGGTATATGTATGATATTATAACAGATAACTGAACCATAATACTACACGTAATCAAAACGTACAAACGATTCTGTAATAAATTAATATATCATTCATAACACATTACACATATCCATCATTTTCAAGTCAATTTAATAACAAAGACTCAATTAATCTCAGTATTAAAATGATATACATACCGCTTCACTTTGAACTTGTATCTGATATTATAATCAACATAATGACGGGAATAATTAAGAAACTTCTAATTATTTTCTATCGGAAGAGATAGCTGCATTGATTTATTGGGCGATGTCCCCTAAAATAGATATCATACAAAATTTATGATGTTTGTTGAGATAATGTAGAGAATGATTCAATTCACTTAATGTTTATTTATTATATTGTTTTAATATATTTTTCGTAACTTGTATCTGAAATATTACTTTTTTTTCATCTTTTGTTAGTTTTTTTTTAACTAAATTATCTTGAAGATTATTTTCTAACTAGTTTCTAAGATATTTATAACACTTACATCTTTTATAATTACGTCACGGAAAATATAAAACCTATTAAATCAACATTCAAATAATATATAATTGTAAAACAATATGATTTATAAGACAAAAATGTAAGAAGCAAGACTAAGAAACGAACCAATCGTTCAAAATTTATTTGCCGACGTTCACACAAAAGATAGCTATCGGAATTCCGACACTTAGTATACAGTTTTCCTTAATGTAGTCTCAGATGCGTCACAAGCTATTGTGAATTTATTGATTCTTACTCTATATTCCTTATAATTGTTTAAAAATTTACAGGGTTATTTGTAATTAATTGGCCACATCTTGCACGCAACATATCAACATCAACCCCAACAACATTTGTTCAACATAGACGTATATTAGAGGTCTAAAACATTTTGTCTCAGAAAAAGTTACACCTTCCACATTTAATTAACAATAAAATTGTAGTCAAAATTAAAAGCTCTCTCGAACTCTACAACACCAGACTCTAATATCATAATGGGGCAAGTTTATTCCAACAGCTGTCTTGAGAGCACTATTCTTCATTAGGAAATGGATCCCTTGGCAACTTATTCTTCAGGTCACTTCGGTGCTATATCAGTTAATTTAATCTTAACTTAAAACTTTCAATGCGTTTAGTATTAACTTGAAATTATAATATAAACTTATTATTGTCTTTTCTTCGTTCACGCGATTACGTTTTGATTTTATGTTACCTTATTATTCTTGAAATTGGAATCTTAGACAGACTAAGGAAAAAGATTCTTTTAAATATTAAACCTTCCAAATTCTTTTTAAAGAATTATATGTACTATTCGCTGTCAAGTATGAGTGTACATGTGTACTTGTAGTGATGAGTCTTTCTAAGAGATGGCAGCACTAGTATCGAAAAAAGTTTTGTTTGTATTTAGAGTAAATACAAACTTTAAAAAATATTATACTATTTGATGAAACTTTAATCAATTTCGATACATTTTGACCACCTGTTAAAATATACTTTTATATTGTGTGTACTTAAGAATAAATTATTAAACTGAACTTAAACATGATTTAACTGAAACTTAATATATACATGGCTTATAAAGTTGTCAGTGTGGTAGTGTAGTAGCCCACCCGCGGGCATCCAAGTATAATTTTTGTTACCGGTAATTATTTTTATAGTTCCCTTGATAACCCGTCACGCTACAAGCACTGATATACTTTATTATGAAACAAACACGATAAATCTGATACGAAACTAAACAACATGTGTATTTGTTACGGTTGTATTATCCTTACAAATATAATTTGTATGACTTTTGACATCGACTTCGCCCGCATCATTTAAAAAAAAAATGTTATATTATGGCCGTCCAAAAAAATTTTCTATCCCCTGAAACAATATTTTCTTGGGATAAAACATACATAATCAAGAACAGAAAATTATATATTAAATATACAAAAGGATTCTTTTTCAAATTATTTATTAAAAATAATAAACTCATTTAATATCAATATCACTTTGAATAGCCCAGTCTATAAATACAATGTAATAAATATATTACCAATAACAAACGATCGGTTGTCAAAACAAAAAATATAATAATCGAAATTCGACACACGGTCTATATAAATTAGCGCCGCATGCCGCCGAAAAAAAAGAAAAAAATATTACAATAGCCACTGGCTGGCATTCATTGATTTATTTACGTAAATGTAAATCAATACAAATATTAGTTTACAAACAATTTATTTTATTTATTAAACCTTATTCCTTTTTAAATAAAATCGTGAATATTCTTATAACAATTAAAATTTTTATTTTAAATAAAAATTACACGCTGGTATATACTTATATAAATATAAATAAAAGTGAACATATTTGACTGTATAATACAGATTCAAAATGTATCTACGGTTATTGAATTAATATTAACCGTGACTAACGAGGCGTGATGTACACATTCTTGCGGTATCTTTGTGATACAAAACACCGCCGAATTGGTCATTCAGATGTATAGAGTAGAAATACACAGAGGCCTCAAACCAGTTATAATTTTGTTGGTAAAACATAGCAAGTTCTGGTTTGTTTTTGATATATTAATAATGTTCGGTGCTTGATAGTTCATTGATTTATTTCTTATAGAATGATAATACATATTTTTTTTATAATTTATTCCTTCAGTTCTTTTAGTACGTTCTCTCGTTCTGACGAACTGGTATTGGTAATTATTTGCTAAGACATTACACTAGTTTTTTTTAATTTTAAATATTAATTATTTCTATAATTGGTAAATATTAATTATTTCTATTATTAATATAATTAATAACAGTATTTTAACAGTCTTGTAAATAAATTTGTGTACCATCAAAATAATTTATATAAGAAAACTTTTCTAACTAATAAATATCTCATCTTGAAACGAGAATAATTTTTCATAGATGTAATTAAATTTATCATAGTTTTTGGACAGTTGAAAAAACAAAACTATGATTAAATTATGTTGATAGTACGAAAATAATAGTTTAAAAAAATATAACAGAAGTGAGCGTAAAATTTAAAGATAATATTATTATAACTTTTTTAATATATATTTTTTAAAATGTTTTTTTTTCTTACTGGCGACTATGTTGTTAAATATTTTATTGATGCACCTTTTTAGACATTTATCTATGGTTGCGACAAATGACTCAGTGACAAAACTAACACGAAACTAGAGTGTCCAAATTTATGACTTTAGTGGTCTCATAAAAAACATTAAATTTAAGCAAAAACCCAAAACCAAACCTTAAAATGATCATAAGAGAAAAACAATTTCGTAAAAATCTACGAATATTTGCTTTACAAATAGTAACATAATACTTTTGTAATAATTGTAAAAATTACCACATACTGTTATAAAATTCATCATTACCATATCAAGCATTTTCATCAGATAACCACGTGACCCTTTACAAAGGTCATAAACTTTAAGTTGATCATAAAGCTGTAAAAGTTGTTGGTAAAGTTATTATATATTTTATAGACACATTAAGATATGCCTTATCAAAAATGTTTTGTTCTCGTGGTAATATTTACAGAGATAGAGTCGATGATAAACTTACAGATTGCTGCTAATTTACCCACGATTCTGAACATAATGAAATTGTAAGCATGGTGTCTTATTTCAAAAACGCTTATCTAAATAACTAACTTACTGATTTATGGCCAAATTTAGTCGTTTTTGTGACCATATATAGAACTATTCGTGACGTAAGTAAAAATTATTCAAACTTTTTTATAAAGAAAAAAAGATTTATTACCTATCGCATTTTTATCTTAATTGATTACTTTTATTTGAATATATTGAATTAAATTTGTTAATATAAAATTTATGTAAAAAAAAGGTTATAAAACTGTTTCGTAAGCAATTCTAACTAATAAATATGTCGGCTATATCAATGGAACAAGATTATTTTCTTGTAACCGAGCCATAACCGAGATAATGTTTTGGAATATGTATGCTTCTCCGGATGTTCAGAAAATACTTTTATTATTATTAGCTTATAAATAAAAAACATAATAGAAACAGGCAAAGAAGAAATCGCACAAGAGGACATCAGTTGTGGCATAAAACTTGACAAAGGTTGGCTCAAATGGGCGCTTACTATTTGCGATGTTTCGACGTGGGATGATATTTTACTATCATCTTGTACAGGTTTCTTGATATTATAAACCACTTTATACAGTGACTATATAACAGTAGGAACAGTATTGAAAATTATTCGTTTAAAATTAAAAAAAAACAGAAATGAAAAGATCAATGACCTTAAATCTGCTCAATTGAGAATTTCATACATTTTTCTATAGTGAAATAAACTTTTATCTTTTAAAATTAAAATAAGCTGATGGTAGATAAATCATAAAAAATATAATATCCCAACAAATCCTCTATAAAATTTTTATCATAAAAATATCTTCGATAACATTCTTATCACACTATCAATCATAGTTTAGCTAAGGTTTTGCCAATATTCAAAGCTGCAAACTCATGGACCTTTATAAGGATCTGTAAGATACCAAGAAGAAAAGGGATATGCCAATCAAACTGTTCCGGTGGCTAATGTTGGGATTCCTGTCGAGTTCTTAAGAGCCCTATAAAAGAGCTTTACTAAGATTAAACGGATTGAGGATGTTTCTTTGAAATTTTGATCTATTGTGCCCTCTGCTTATTTTTGTAATATATGCTTTTATAATATTAAATCATTTTTATGTGTATTTTTTTTCAATCATTACGAGTTAAAGAGGATGAGCCTAGTAAAAGAAATGTATATATTTTTGTGGGTTTACAAATTTTAAATACGTAACATACATGAATAATATTTTAATGAAAATAACATTTTAAACGTTGCATTAAAAATTAATTAAGTAAAGTTCATTTACATTTAATTAAGTTCACTGGAATGTCTAGCCTAAGATTTTTTTTATGCTGTTTCTATTATAAAAATCTTTTTAACATTAATAGTTCATTTACCCATTTCACTTTTAAAATTTAAACTTGGGTTTTAACTTTCCAACTTTTCAAATTTTCTTCTTCATAAATATTATATTCATAATAAATATTTATTTATATTCGTTAAGGAATAAAGAAACATTAATGAGTTAATTAAAAATATTATTCAAGCTCATAGAAATTCACCCTTTGATATGATCCCGCTCAAAGTTAAATAGTGCAACCGAGGTTTTTGTATTATATTTAGAATGAAAACCCAATTAAGTACAACACAATTAGGATGCAGACAGCAACTGTTACCAAGAAACGCCCCAAACGTGGAATAAATTCCTCAGAGGGGTTCTCCATATCTATGATAATCTTACCAACATACAACAGAACTGATTAAGGAATTTCACCTTTACAACTTTGAAAATAAGTTTTATAAGCATGCATTTAATAACTTAGCAGTGATTTTCTATTGGGGTTGACATCAGTCACAATGCCTTAATTTTCTTTTAATCCAAAACGCCTCGATCTAATCATTTGGGGGGTTTGGCGTAACGAATTAAACGGATTGCATTCAAGTCGCAAATGAGGCTATTTCATTTCTCTTGAGATGTCTCATTCAGGAGGGGGGCAATTTTTTTAATTGCTAGACTTATGCTTGATTGATTTTATGTATATTTATATTAAATCTTCTATCAAAAATAACAAGATTCTAGTGATTTCTAAAATGAGGTTTAAACCGAGCGCGTACATTAGGGAACAAAAGCCAAACAATCTATTGTCTATCGATTTTATCCTTCAGGGTATTTTGTCGTCAAAAGACTTTTATCCACTATTTTAAAACACCTCGCTAATGGTATGACAGAATTTTCTTTTAAACCTTACGTCAATAGTAACATACTTTCCTTCTCTATAAACGTAGCTTACGGCTGCAGATTACACATAACAATAGACGTTAGATACCTCATTAAATGGTATTTATTTCTAAAAACATACATTATATTTATCTAAAATACAAAGACATATTCTATATTTTATAACACTCAAAGCATGACGGGTCTTATTACTGCGTACCAATTTCATATGCAAAATGTATGAGTGCGTGTTACATCGCTAATACGACCATTTTGGGAATTTGTACATCAGTTTCATACTCAATTATTCTCATCTTTTTAGATCGTCCGTGTAACAGGATATTTATAAGCGTTATGTTATGTAAAAAATGTTAGGGTAAAAGTTTGCGTCTATATTTGGGTCAATAATTTAAGTTGATAAATTATCAAATAACTAATTGATTTACATCTTACATCTTATTGGTGACATTGGTCCCATTGGTAGATAAGTTAAGACAAGTGCTATAATATTATATACTCTTGTTCAAATAATGTTAATTCACCAATAATTATTGTTGCTGAGATGAGAATTTAACGTCAGTAGTCTGCAAATGTTATCATCATATTCATAATCCGATGCTTTTGCCAGTAATTATTGAAACGAAGTTTTGAAATGAACTTCCTTAACGTGGATTGCGGGGGAGTCATTTGGTAGAAATCGTCACGTAATGAAATTCGGTATGCTGTGTGTATGTGTGTGTAAGTATCGAAAAATTTACAAACGAGTACGTTGTGTCTTTGTTCATACAAATTCGATGATGTTCGATTTGTTCATACATATGATTCGATTCCATTGTTTAGATTATTTGCTTAGAAAAAAATATAAATAAAAAAGTGCATATTTTACTTCAAAAAATACATTTTAAATTTAAGAAAAAGCGTTTAAAAGTTTTATTCTTAACTGGTTCCCACGACTGCTCTCTTTTCATTATAAAACTACATACTAATAATGTTGGCAAATTCCAACTCATAATGACAACACGTGATTTTTAGTATTTTTTTAGTTTCAAAGCCCTTACACTAAAGCTACGGAATAATTTTATTCTTAAATATATTTAATCGATCAATCAAATACATTATATATAAAAAACAACAAAATATTTAAAAAAGTACTGTCTTATTCAGAAGAATGTAATATAACAAAAAATAAAACACATATATACAAAGCTACATTTTACAAAATAATGTTTATACACATTTATGTTAAATAATTTGATACTTTTGTTTCAGATATTGCAATACATATTAGACAGATTATATTGTATGTCATACAATGTCATACAATGTTATAAAATAGTCAATGCTTTATATTCTGATTAAAAAGCTAACGTGATCTTATTTGCTTAACTTATTTTACTATATTTGGTTTTAGAAGAGACTTATTAAATTAAATTAAATTAAATTAAATTAAATTAAATTAAATTAAATTAAATTAAATTAAATTAAATTAAATTAAATTAAATTAAATTAAATTAAATTAAATTAAATTAAATTAAATTAAATTAAATTAAATTAAATTAAATTAAATTAAATTAAATTAAATTAAATTAAATTAAATTAAATTAAATTAAATTAAATTAAATTAAATTAAATTAAATTAAATTAAATTAAATTAAATTAAATTAAATTAAATTAAATTAAATTAAATTAAATTAAATTAAATTAAATTAAATTAAATTAAATTAAATTAAATTAAATTAAATTAAATTAAATTAAATTAAATTAAATTAAATTAAATTAAATTAAATTAAATTAAATTAAATTAAATTAAATTAAATTAAATTAAATTAAATTAAATTAAATTAAATTAAATTAAATTAAAATGTATTCAATCCTAATTTCCGAATCTGATCAATTGTTTCTAAAGAAACATTCAAGGAATATAATTTCCATTGACCTTTGGGAATAGATAGGAAAGTTATAAGCACTTTAAGTTCATTTCTAAGTATTATCCATTGTCAGTCACTAGTGGCTTTGAATGACGAAAAGCGAAATGTCTCAACAATCCAAGAATACTTAATATGACATGAAAATTCAAGATATATAAAAAAAGGACCGTATTTAAAAATGTTTTAATCAGAATGTCAATAGCTTTGTATTCAAATTGAATCATTCCCTTAAATGTTATTTAAGATTGTCTATAAAACAAAACATTTAGGGTAAAATAAGACAATATATCCATTTAATACTTAAATGGTCACGCATCAACAAAGTTTGCGGATACATTACCCATTATTTGGACGTCAATTCTGGCCGTGGTTTTGCATAAACATTGAAGCTCTAGTAACACGACGGTCAGTATAATTTATATCCATAGCCAATTTGATTGACAACGGCCCTGGTGTTTGTCTATATTGGACAGTTTGTGTTTGATATAAATTGCTTATTTTACTAACATGACATTAATGGCTTTTTTATCTTATTATATTTTTTGTCTTGTTTACTTTATATATAAGATAGAAAAACAAGTATGGGGCAACATGAAAAAGTAGTTAATTTAAAGTGAACCAGACAATTTATCAAGCCTGTAACCGACAGGGGGGATGCACCACAAAAGATCCTGATAAACCCTTAGGACACGGATCAAGAATTCTTTAAGATGTAGGTATTTTTATTATTGTTGGAGCTAATACAAAAACAATATTATTTGCACCATTTTAATATGTATATATTGTAAAGTATTAACGATAAGAGAAAGAGAAATTATTATTAAGAAAATAAAATAAAACTGTATAAATAGTTAATCAATCGGTTGAGTTCTTATCAGGCTCGTAATATTCGCTAACATGTCACAGAAGTCTTGGTTCACGGATCAATGGTTCAGATGATTGCATTAAATGCGCATACAAAATTTGCGACAGAACCAGACGGAGCGCATCACTAGGCAAAATTCAGATTACCATACACTTGATATAAAAGCGATAATAATGTTAAAAAGATACGGAAACATGAACAACGTTTATATTATTTTAACCGCTCCGTTGGTCGAGTGGTTAACGCAGACGCCTAGCGTATAGCGGTTCGGTAGGTATACAGTGATCTATGCAGACATGCAGACGCATCGATAGATAAATACAGATGTATTTCTGGGTTTAATCATATAATAAAAATATTCTCAGTATTTATAATGTTTATTTCTGTGTACCCATTTGTATTGTTGTCTAACACACTTAAGACAAGCAAATAATTTGCTTACTTAGAGGTTATATCAATTTGTGTAATTTGTAAAATATTATTATTATTTACGGTACTAATATAATATTTCAATGTTAAATGATCTGTAGGTGTAATGTATTCATCGCTGAAGTTTGTGACTCCTCAAATAATTTTCCCCGAAGCACCTCAAATGGATACAAGTATTTCATCAACCCATTTAGCCGAGAGCGTCAGCGGACAGCAAGAACGTTTAATTAATGTCACTTCATTTAACCACGCATTTATCTTGATCGCCATAAGATTCATTATTCCATGTATTTTTGGTGATAGAATGATTCATGTTTTCAGATTGTTAAATGTACCATCACTGAAAACGCAATTAACATATTTCTAATACAGCATTCTTACTTCTTATTTTAATGTGAAATAATTAAAATTTTCCCACATGTCAACTTACTACTAAAAGTTTTTCCACATTTTTGGTGGAATTTACAGATTTTAAAAAAAGTTTATAAGCGTAAGAGCTTATAAAAAAAATAATACTGAGAGTCTCTCAACACTATATATTTTTAGCAAAATCTTTAGATAGTAAACTGAAACGCATTTAAAAAGATATTAGACACAAGACACATATAAGGATTGCTGAAGTTCTATATTGTGATTACAATAAAAAAAGATTCTGAAGGACTGAGAATGTTGCCTCCAAAAAAAAAAGTCCTTAAATATATAAATGCCCCAATTCATAAATTATTGTTGCTAAACTTTATAATTTATACTAAATTAGTACACAAACTTGCTATAGTCCATTTCAGAATCAAACTTAGCGTAATCCTCATTGTATCCTTCAGCGATAATTTCAAGGGATACAAAAACAAAATCCCGATTAGGCGTTTACGTCGCTGTGACGATTTACAGCTGCAATTAGTTAGGACGCGACAAACGATCTGTTCTGATAAATGGTGTCCAGCATCCCGATGCCACAGACCATTTTATACCAACTTGGATTTTAAAGGATTCTAAATAAAGGATTGTTTGTAATCTCAAAGTAATCAATATAAATAAAAATATATTTATTATATATTTTTTTTTATAAAAAAAAACCGGTTAATTTAGAACTCTCGCACGAAGGGTTTCGAACCATTAAATATAAAAACGGGAACATAATCACGTCTGTTGCATAAGAGCCCCCCTCAAAAATGTATTTTATTTTGTTTTAGTATTTGTTGGTACAGCTATCAAGGTTAAGATACAGCCTGTAGACGGTAAAGGAAACTTTTGGACACTTTTATGTTAATCATATTTGAAAGTTACATCAAAAAATATGTAAAATAATTTTGATTTATTACTCCCCTAAAAATTGAACCAGTTTAGACAATTATAAACACAAGAAAATGAGAACTTATTAACAAATAATCTTGCAGTATTAAGTAGAATACATACCGGACCCCGTAATTATAATCGCATACATAATGGATACATTATATCACACATTAGCTGAGTCCAATTAGCCACTAAACTGCAATGGCTGCATAACACGTAGAGATAATCCGAGGCTTACAGGCGGAACTATACTAAACAGTCTCGAAATGTGCTACAATGCCTGTATCCGTGCCTTTGAAGCCTATGACAGGATCAAAAGGCATTACCTCGTAAGGGTACTGACGTACTGTGACCTACAAACGGACAAGACTAATGGGTCGAAAATCTTAACCCTACCAATTTGAAATAATTAACAATCTTTACAAAACCACTTCATAGCTATTATACAGTAAAATTAAGATGTTTAATGGGATATCGTAATTCACATTATAGTGTAGTAATAAAGCAATCTTAGATCAAGTGTTGACATCTCAAACGATATAAAGCTAAGAAACTTGCAACGAATTGATGATAGCTGCGTTTTAAGTAGTCATTATATGCAAATAAGATTGATGAAATACAGACATACATAATTTACTACCTCTTGAAGTGTACGTTTATATTAATGTCTACCACCCTCGATAAATTTATTACTGGAATAGGTGTCATGATAAAACCAACTAGAACTATATGTTCTTAATAGGAATCACGATGTTTTATAACAATAACTTGTCATTGCAATTTGAATTGCATCAGGTACAAATGAAATAAAGTTTTAAAGTGGTTTACAATTGACTTGAATTGTTAATTGCTTAATTATTTGAATGATTAAATACGATTTTTTAATTGTTTTAATACGTTGATGACCAAAATTATATTCAAAGGGTGGGCTTTAAGCTAATGCATTTTCAAGCTAACCCGTATAATTTCTGTCATTATAAAATTTAAGGATAACAGTTAGCGTGTGGTTGATTGAAGGGATCCAATTGAGTGGTAAATTTTATGAATTTGTCGAACTCTTATCAGTCAATGAGATTGCAGACTATATTTGCGATTGTGATCGCTTTTCAAACATTGGCGTGGGGTAAATTTTGATTTAAGGCAGAGTTGGGGTTTGTTGAATTGCCCGGAAATATAAATTGAATTCTTATCTTGATTTTGATTAAGGAATGCGGTACCCACTCATATTTTATTTTAATTTATATTTGTTTATATACCATTCATGTTATTTAATAAAAATCAAAGAATTATCCACTTTAAACATTTTTTTGTATTAAAAAACAGATATACTGAACAATGTTGTAAATATAAATAAAGGAACAAGATATCCCATACTAACGATGCAAGAAGTATTCAGTAGTATTCTAGAGTAAGTAAAACTCAATATTAGCAAATATAAGCAATTTACATGCCAGAGGCAGCCCCGAGCTTTCATCCTAACCCATTCAAACTTTTTATGCAGATTATATAATGTTCTTTACGACATGAGATGGCGAAGTTCGCTTAAGAATAAATATTTATGTGAATAAGATCACATCTACATAGATTTTTTGAGATTTATGTTAGTAATGAATGTTTTAGAAATGTTATTTCAGGAATACAGCAGGAATTACAAACATTTAATAGGTGAAAAGTTAAGCCATTGGATTTCTAAGTGCTACTTTCAACGTTACATGATTTGCCAAATTTTTTGAAATGGTTAAAATCGCAGGTGTATATGTAACGTTACTGACCATCAAATACCTTGCCAAGTTGGTCGAGGACCTCGTTGGAGTCTCTCCAACTTGGCCCGCTTGGCACCAAGTCATGTTAATAAGCAACTGGCAATGACTTAAGTGTCAATTTTACTGCAACGTCAATTATAACATTTAGGTTAATGACCGAATACTGATGTTATAATATTCCAAATAATACAGGTTTAAGTAACTATTCCTCAATCTATATTTGATTTATTAGTAATTGGTTTCAAATGTTCTATTAATTTGATGAATACAATGTTGATGCATTTCTCTAATTAGACGGGAATTGAGGTTTTGGCAAATTAACGGTTTTATTGAAAATGGGATGCCTAATAATTCATTTGCTCATTGAAGACCGATTATGTTGGTATTTATATCAATATAGTTTTCTAATATGTATATAACATTTATGTTTGAATAAAAGTTTATATTATATTAAATTAAGTTTCTGTAAAGTTTTTAATCTTAGCTTAATAAGAACTCTGAAATATAAATAATTTCGTATCGGAAATGAAATCTCATATTTATTTATTGATTTAAATGTATTGAAGTATTTCGAATAATAAATAGTTTTTTTATATAATTAAATCTTACCGAAAGCAAATTTAAACGTAGTTTACTTACGGATAATGGTAATTATTAATTAATGTATCTTCTACAAACTTCCATAATGGTCCTTAAGTATCTCTTTTTAACTTCAAGTGTACTTTTAAAAAGAGGAAATGGAACATAAGTTACTTTAGTATTCTCAAAGAAAACTTAATTAGGCGATTTATAATCTGGTACTGAGCTGGTCTTGCTCGAGTCTATTTAGAGATTTTCATGGCAGCGCTTTTTAAAGTCTATTTGAGTTATGACCCATTACGAAAAGGGTGTGATACTTATTTAGAGAAAAATAAATATCTATTTCTTTGTAATATTGAATCTGTTTCTAGTATTTTAGTGACATTTTTAGACGTTTGAATATATAAATAAAAATAAAGAGAATAATTAATTACATATTAGTCTAAATTATCTAAAATAAAATTCTAGATATATTTCTATATTAACAGTCGTAAGCTTCAGATTTTAAACCCATTATTAATGCTTTAAAAATATTAGCTGCACTCAAAGCTTTGAAACGAGACATAGATATAGAATCAATAATAAAATATTAAGCATAATATGTAAGAATATATACATACCCACTATTATTAGACTATTATTCAGGTACCTAGTTATTATTCTTGAGATATCATTAAGAAACCATTACTACTTATAAGTCTATAAATATGACGAGTAAGATTGAGTTTAGTAAATAACGAGTAATCGATGTCATTTAATAAATTAAGAACTCTTTTTTTTAAAACAAACTATGTACTTAATGTTATTTTTTATTACCTTAACTATAAAACACGCGACATCTATCGTCAAAACTTGTAACTCAAAAGTCTCGCTATTGTCACAGAGATGGCAGCAGTAGTGCATGCGCACAATCTCTATTATTTATTTTATTATAACTCGTTTATTTATTAAAAATACACGAATAAATAAAAAGCTACAAATAGTAAAGAATAAAAGAAGATTATCAAAACTTTTAGCCCGAAACTTACATGATATAAGAATGCCGTATTCAAGTCGCAAGAGTCCATACTTAAAACCGCTTTTTCTTAAAACGTGGACATCTTAACAAAAACTTGTCTCGACTTCATAAATATTTAGTAATTCAATCGCATTATCAACAATCATGTTTTGCGCGGAATCTCCGCTACTACACGGATAAAGAATGCTATACGATAAGACACTAATTGATGATCGCCAAATAAAATGGACAGAACCGATGAGTTAATTATGAAAATGACTTATTTGTGGAACTAATTTAAGACAAGCTGGTTCTGCTAATACAATGTGAATTGTTTATTCGTTCATCAGTTGGAAGTCCGAATTGTGACCTAGGTTTGACTTTCATATCAACTTACATTCTTAATAGACACATGTAAGCAAATATTGCTACATTCCTCTTTATGACAAGATTATTCTGGTCACATATATAGAGCTGAGATATGCATTCGTATTAGGTATGTTTGCCATTTCCCTTAACGAACTAGGTAATATAACCCAACTTGGACTATAATTAACAGGGATTAGCTCTCAATCTTGCCGCCGCTGACTTGCTAGCTTTGTAGACTAAGACGTGCATTATGAGCGGCTTCGTCCAAGGATTTCTGGAGAGACTGGAGATAACTACGAAACAAGCTCTTTGAATGAAAATTAGTGACACACGGCAAGGCATGGAATGCAACTAACTTCTATTGTCATCTTGTAACAAAGCGATACGAACTTTACCAAATGTAATAGAATATAACATTATATTTTTTATTAATAGATTGTGTCTGATAATATTTTTTTATTTTATTCCTATTTCATTTTAATACAGATTAATTAGCTTTATCTAAACTCGTAGAATAATTATAAAGTTTTACTCATAATTTTGAATAACTAAATCTTATTTCTAGATATTTATTGTATTTATTTAATAATTGTAATTACCTAGGTATAACAAAATAGTGACAAATTCATATTTTATATTTATCTGCAGCCACCATCTATTATGAAGTCATTTAAACAAAACAGTTATTAATGTTCAGTGCAATAATATTTATTGGAGAGAGAAACTGACACTCGATAATGGCGCTTATAAAAACTTGCAAAACCATTCACATCGCAAACAGCCCGAAGCGGCCATTATAATATCGTAAAATCGTAACTTGTCGGTCTTTACGCAATTCAGTACAGTGAAATTATCCATAATTTACTTCAATAGCGATATAAAAAATAAATATGTTATAATCCGGGTGCTGGTAGACATTATGAGGTAGGAGGTTCTATATTCCTGGTGGTAAATTCATTTTAAAGATAGAGAAATATTAATGACTGTATTTCATTTAGGTAAGTTGTTATCCCTTCTACTGGTAATACCAAATTATTTTAATTATGCCATTATATTAAATTTTAAATGATGATCCTAACCTTGTCAGTATTATAAATGAAGTTCATCGGAAAGTCCACTTCACGTCGTTACCCTCTTTCGATGCTAACCAACAATTAAGAATTAACATATCTCGAAATGCTCTAACAGAGGCGGAATGTAATAAGTTCCTTGACGCTTCATGATTAGTCTGTCATAGGGCTGTGGGCCTGGCATTGTAATCAGTTCCCTGTACGCCTTCTCGAATTGTGGTTACATTACATGCGGAGGCCTTAGTGGCGCTAAGAGCGATTTTGAGTACCTGTGTGATATATGTATGAAGATTGTGCTGAATTTTATTTACAATTACATTTATATAATCCCCATCTTGACATAAACTTAAGTGAAATCTTAATGTGATAAAATTTTAGTACATGATATATTTTTGCAATTGCTTAATCTTTCTGTTCCATGTTAATTTATTTTTTTATTAAGAGTTTTTAAATTTATAATAGACTCAAATATGTTTGGTCGCACAAGTAATCCGATTCTTTCCGTGTACATTGAACAGAGTTAAAAAGACCAAGGTTTTATTACGAATGCACTGAGGACAGTTGAGGGCTCATTTACATAACCGCCTTATTTAGGAGCTCTCACTTTGCTTCGAACAGGGATTACTTTATGCATTCGTATTTTTATTTCGTTTTTATACTGATTTCTTTGTAGATAGTTAAGTTTGGGTAACAGTTTATTGAGGATTGAAATGCAAAAACATGGGCATTTTTATGAACATGACAGTTCGAAATTCACGCCATGTTAGCTTGTTAGATTTATATGAACATAAACAACTTAACTTATCTACATTTTTTAACACTTTACATATTTACAAATCCCCAATAACAACAAATACGAAACATGTAAAAGGTATATAAAAAAATTCTCAGACTTGGACATTCTACATAGCGTATCAATATATATACTATCAACTTATCTTTTCAATTTATAGATTGAAACTATCTTATCGACATTCTATCTGTACTTCAATTATAAGGATTTGTGCTGAAGTCTATCGTACTAAGACTGGTCTGGAATCATTAATTTTCTCTCCTCAATAACCGCTGCCCGCAGATATTTCCTCAATATCTTATCATTTACTTACTAACATATCATTTCCGTGATAATAAATTAATAAGTTTAAGACCAAAGCAAAATGTATATGTCGAACTAAATTTGAATAACCAGAATTTGGATTATACATAACTATACATTATTTTAAGTTCAGTTGTTTATAATTATAAAGACATAGACACAACCTTAAAAAAAATACTTATAAAGGTTGTTGACACAAGTATTAGAAATCTAATTATTTAAGGATTGATTTTTGAATCTAAAGAATGAGTATTTTTTGTCAATTAAAACTACTGGAAATTATCTATAAAAAAAATTGCTATGACAAATGGCTTATTATTTTTAAAAGTTAGAACGGGACATTCATAAATACGGGTAGCGACATAATAGCTCAATTGTTCAAGCGACGGAAGATTGAGCCAGTAATAGGTTCTACCCATGTTGATGATTTTCTAATTTGACATTGATACAAACATCGTAGAACTGAAGCTAGGATTGCTTGAAACGACCCTGTCACGATCATGGTATATCTAACCTGTCTGAGTGTCATTTGTTTATGAAATGTAAATGTACATTCGTTCTGTGGCGCCCGCGCCCGCTTCGTATTCATGTGAGTATGGTACATGTTATAGGCGTTGGCGATTCATGATATAAATATAAAAATACTGAGTTATAATTAGACAAAGTTATATAACTAAACAATATTAAGAGGCAACACCATCTAGAATTAAACACGATTATATGGGTTATTAATTATAAACTAACTACAAACGATATTTTCACTATTTACAAACAATAGATGTTATTTTTAATGTAATTCAACCACTATTTCTTTAAACTAAAATTGACAACAATGTATATAGAAATAAAAAACTTTAAAATATTCTAACTCCTATAACTTGTACGACATACTCCACAGAAGAACATGCGCATATTATCTTCAAATGTGTCAACGGCTTGTTCACTACACTCCGCGCTATTTTTTTTCAATATGTCAACTTCTTTTCAATATTATTTATTAATTAATTTAATTTATTTCATGTGATAAGTCTCATCTAGTGACATATTAATCCACCTGCTGTAGGGTTGCTACGATACAGGTTGTGTACAGTAAGGTTGCTGCTAAGGTTGTATAGAGTAGTACCAAGTGCGATATACCGTTAGTTTGATGCGAAGCACTCACTGCAATGCGGTGATCATTTTGTAGTAACCATGAACCACAACGCAAGTGTTTCGAAACGCGCTAATACAATTAAGATAAAATAATGAATACGTAGTTATTTTTTTATAATATTCATTTATTTTGATCCTGAAACAAATTTCCTAATTGTCCTTATAGTGCTAGTTATGCATATACTTTTTTTATTTTAGACTGATTATACTACTTTTTGTAACGATTTAAAATTGTTCCCTGGTTAAATGATGATTTAATAACTTACTTTAGCTTTGTACCGTGTATACAGAAATTCCTGTTAATGTATAAAAAAAAAAAATCTATCTTTCTGTATCTGTTTATTACTTCAAAAACCTTGTTTAGAATAATATGCATTTAAAAACAATTCTGATCCGAATTAAACATACATAAAATGTTTTGAAAATATCTTTAAACATGTATAGCCATGTTAAGCTTATTTAAATTTATATTTTACATTCTATATTTATATAAATTTAAATAAGCTTAACATGGCTATACATGTTTAAAGATATTTTCAAAAATTGATTTCGGTAGTGGCATCTTTTCAATGTTTATCTATACTGCAAAGTTAGAAACATTGGTTAGGATTTTTAAAAGAAACCTAATAGATGTCACCACCGTCCCGATAAAGACGATCACATATAGAATGCTTAATTCACCGAGACGGACAGCGATACCGTAGCTCAGTTGGTAGAGCGACGGAACGGTTTCCCAGTAGTCGCGGGTTCGAATCCCTGCCCGTATCGGTTTTTTACATTCTATATTCATGTAAATATACATAAAATGTCTATAAAGCCAACGAAGTTCACTTAAAGACTTGTTGTTTGTAGGTTTTCTAATTTATGTCTCCGTCAAAAAGTCATGTAAGCAGATATTAAACAAGAGTGCATCAGACCTCATTTCTCAAATTCATTTATGCGTTCTAAATACCAATACAATGCATCTCCTTTTCATGTCACCCATCCGGACTCCAATTAAGTTCGACTCACGACCTCTACATAGAGCCCAGAAATAAGCGGAATATGGTTCAAATACACATATATTTCAATCTTTGTGATTCTTAAATCAATAATGATCATGATAATTTAGTTTTCGTTATTTCGAGCTGGTAGCTTTGACCATGGAACAATATTTTTTATCTTCTTTCTAATAAAGATTTTTTATTTAAATTTAAAAAAAAAACATAAAAAAACACCATATTTTTATTTTAAATTTGTAAATTTCAATCATAATATTAATATGGTAATTATAATTAATATAAGTCAATATATATATATATTACTATTCGTATATTTCGTGGCCTAGGTCAAACGCGGAGTTCGTGCTGGAGAAAGCGGAAAGCGGGTCGCGCCTAGATCTCTGCTATTAGATTGTCAAGCATGTAACATGTTCTGCGGATATTAATTATGACACTTCATTTCTGTGTACCAGCAGTTTGTCATGGTACAATATCTGAACACCAATCGAATTAAACTACTTAATTATTGGGTGGTATTCAGTACACATAATAATATTATGTAAATTAAAATCAGAATTCCAACAAAGAAACAAATTCGTGCAACATACTATATACAATAATTGTAATGTTTTATTTTGCCACAATTATGCAGTAGTAATTAAGTTCTCATTCTGAAACGAGTACGACTGTAACGCAGTCATTTCAGTGCCAGCACAAATATTGCTCTGACAAGGTGTTATTATACAATTTACGTAATCACACGTTACTAATAAGAGCTCGCTAAGGACTGCATTCAACAAGGTGGGAAATGTAATATTCAAATGTATGAATCAACTCTTGAAATGTATGTTAAGTGTATATTCACGTTAGCTAATTCTTATTCAATATTTTATGCTGCGCAAAATGAGGTGAAAATTTATACATTTTCTAATGCAATAAACTTTTGTAACATATGTGGTTTTACATATGACAGTTACTTATAATTAAGTCGGTTGGAAATTAGTATTGAATGTTACATCACTTATTAATATCGATTTAATATTACATACTAATAAATAATAATGATATTAACATATGTATTGTAATATGAATATGCAAGTAATAAGCATATTAAGTTATATAAAACCACAGTCTACCAAAAAATGCAAATGACGGTAAGCTAACTTAGTCGCTTGTACGAGAATCATATGTAGGTAATACGGATTATGACGGAATTATTAGTCTGCGCATACAACTGTGGTGAAGCTTGTTTAGTGAAGCCATCATCTTGTGGTCAAACATTATCTCTCGTGACCACATAACCGCTCTCGCCTTGTTAGCAGCGACAATTTTCCTGCAACATTTATTTCAATTTTTTTCTCATCTATTCTTGTGATTATGCTCCCGTACTTACGCATAATTAAGTTATATGTTCTGTATGCAATATTACTAACTATGAAACGAGGTTAAAAATTGTGTTGAATCAAAAAGAATTCGTAAATAGGAATGTTTAGCAAAGGCGGTGATAAGGCGGTCAAATAAGTAGTTATTCTTGTTATTAATTCGGTAACATCAAGCGGCTATCGTAACCAGTTTTCTATGAAGTAGGTCCACCTATCAAAGGCAAGTCAAAATTATAAAAGAAATAGCTTCATTCGAATATAATCTTTATTACATAATGATACAAGTGATTTTCGTATAAAATTGTATGCATTTTTAATGATGCTTAGTTCCAGTAAACATTTGGATTTGTTGATTAAATATGAACATGAATATCATATAGAATTACTATCCTCATTAGAATGAGAAACTGTGATAAAATATTGTTATGGGTTAGACCTCTGTTTGAGATAAAACATGTTTATCTTATTTTCTGCGTCTATTGAAATTTTACTATTAAGATTTTTATAGACCTAATATATGGTCAGTTTTTTAAAATTTTAATACAAATCGCGAAGAAAACTTACAAATGATTATTCAGCTACAACATTTCAATTATGGTTTCAATTCAAAGGGACCAGAATATACACAGTTAGTTAATCATTTATAACATAAAATTTAAAACCACAGTTAAGCTGTAAGTTACGACTTGCGTGGTTAGCATCTAAATCAAAATTCAACTTTGACAGTGCTTTGATTGTAACGTATTATTAAGCCCCAGTTAATAACTAATATTCCATTCGGCTGATTCTAGATGTCTCTTATATATTCATGTATGGGATCATCAAAGCCGTCCGATGTGTTCCCTGACTCTGAAATATTGCGAACAGAATCGTCGCGACAGTAGCATTCGCTTTATTTATAACGTGCGAACATTTCGTATCGTTTCGTTTGATAGAACAAATTAAAATAGCTGATGTCGCCCCAGGAGCATACAAATGGATGTATCGATTTATCTGTCGTTCAGATGGTTTATAATGCAATTGTAAAGATATTTTTATCCGTCGGTTTACTTTTAAGTAAGGCCAGAATTTTTAATGTGCTAACGTGAAGCGATTGATCGTAATGTTAGAATGGGAATGCAGTTTTATAGTTTGATCTGTTACAAAAGCTGTAAAACTTTGTATTGTACGACCATTACCTTAGAAAGAGGATCCAAGGCTTTTGCTTTTTGCTTGTTTGCAGTTAAAATCCTTTAAAAGGCATCCAATCTAAAATTTATCATATGTTTTACGAATATCGGAGTATACTAAGAAAGTTGAACATTGACAAAGAATAGAAATAGGTTAATTAATCAATCTCTTGGAACTATTGTTCTCAGATATTTGTTCAAAGACAATGAGCTTTAACGTTCCCATTTTCAAACTGAACATTTTAACAGTATGATAGAAGAGTTGAGCACACAATTAGGTTAAATTTAATTGGATTATTATAGAGCATGTATTTAAAAAAAGAGTAAAAGTTTACTTCTTTTATTATCATGTAATAAAAGCTTTTGTATTAAACAATATCTCAGTACAAAAAGATTCCGACGATGTTATACAGCATGTTTTTATTTTAGTACACATGAGTAAGGTAAATAGCTCGCAGGAGCAATTCATAATTTGATCCGACCTGCAATTATTACGTCGGTGGAGAAAAAATGATTTTACAAAGGTTTGAAATTACTTTATAATTATCGTTGAATCTAATATTTATTTCATCTATAATTTTATGGTAAACATGTTTGTTTATTCGCATTGAGATATTTAATATTATTTATATAAGTTTGAAATTTTATTTCAAATATTTATGCAATCAGTAAGTAATATCAACTTTATAACATTATTACCATTTGTTCAAATATCATGAATAAGTTAAGTTATTGTCCTTTTATCTTATACTCATGAAATACGTATTATATTTTCTTAATGTATTATTTAGTCGTAAAGTCGGATTTGAAACGAGTTCAGATAAAGTTCTTGTTCCTTATAAAATACATTTATTATAGTTTATCTTTTACGGAATTATTACTATGGTGTATTCAATAATAATTCAAGAGAAGTTTTTTTTTAATACCAATGCAGTCGTTATTCAATTTTGATTTAATGTAAGTACATTATTAATTATTATTACATTATATATGTCATTAACAAAAAGTTTAGAACAAAACAAATTCTATCTAAGAATATTTCTAAGTTATTAGTTAAATTCGTACGCTCAAACAAGCGATAAGCTGTATCTTCAAAGAATTTATAATCCTACATAAGTCAATAAATTAAAAATATGTCTAGAAATCTATCTTTTTAACTCTATTAAGATATAAACATTTAAAAAATATGGTTTTAAAGTTAGTTTGGACTACTTATTTGGTCCAATCTATATTTCATTACCAAATATAGAGGTTTTTAATCAGTATTTTTATACAAATTATTTAGAAAATCTGAATTGAATGATTATTATTACCTTTTGCTTGAATAGTTACTGTGATAAACATTTTAAATATTTTTCTTTTTTTTATACAAAACTAGGCTAGACTACATTCCACCTGATGGAGAGAAGAGATAAAACTTATTGTTTTCATATCCGGAATATTTGATTTGACCTTAATGTGTTATTCACTATTTTACTGTCAATAAACGTAAAAACAGCTTATTAACTAGAAAGCCAAATATTTATTTCTAATTACAGTGCCCCGTTGGTCGAGTGGCTAGCGCAGACGCCTAAGATGTCACGGTACAATGGGGCTCGGGTTCGATTCCCGGCAGAGACAGGCATTTATGTGATGAGTATAGATGTCTGTGTTTCTGGGTTTGGTCCTTTATTAAATATATTCTCTAATTATATGTGTATTTGTATGTATTTCTATCGTTGTCTAACACCCTTTACACAAGCAAATAATTTGCTTACTTAGGGGTTAAATCAATGTGTATAATTTGTCCTAATAAAAAAATAATAATAATAATTAATTCACTAATACCATAAATTGTTTCTTCATTCTTACGATTATAATATTAGAATCACACCTAAATCTTTTCAGTATCTCCGTCAATGTATTATAAAACAAAGAGATACTTAAAAATATTAGAAAAGATTTTTACAAAACAAAAGTATATTCTGAAAACAATAGTACATTTTTAAATATAAATTTAAAATGTATAAAATAACAATGAAACCATAATTCGTTCAACCATTATCGAAAAGCATTAAATTTTAAAATACTATAATTTTCGCACGTGTAAGTAACGTGTGCTATAAAACTCGCTAGTACTGCAATAAATAGCTCCATTTCGGGTTAAAATACGTTATTAATTTTCTTCACGAGTAGGAAATATAGTGTCGATACTGAATTTATTGAATTAGTTCATCGCATGCTAGAAGGCAATAATCCGGAGGCCGCTGCCAGTGACCCATAAAACATCGAACTAACTACTGTTTGGCAGCTGACATGTTATACACGTATAGTAATGAGAAACGTATTAGGTGACGAGGGATGTAATCAATATATACCTACAAGAAATACAAAACACTAGTAAAGTTATAAAACTAATACAACAATGATAAAAAAATTAAATTTAACTCCTAATTGCATAAGATGATAACAATACAATAATAAGGCATAAACTTCAGGTTGAGAAATATTGAATACTAACAAAGATAACAAATCAAACTGTGTTATCACAAATTACTACATTGACAAAACAGTAGTAAAACAATTTCATTTTATTTATTTATCTATTTATTTAAACTTTATTGTACTAAATTATACATTTGGCTTACTTAATTCTAAAGCATTTTCTACCAGGCCACCAAACCTCTATACCGATAAACAAAAACGTCCAGGGTACAATACAGAAAAAAAAACAATAACCATTCAAAACTATGACTACAAATCTAAAATATATAAATACATAATATTCAAACTAAAATTAATTTTACATGAAAACTAATATAAAAGGATACAAAATTTAAATTAACCACATAATTGCATAAGGTCATAGTAATACGATACCAACTCATAAGCTTCAGACTGAGAAATAGTTACCACTGACCAGTGACCACTGACAAAGAACACAAATCAAACAGTGTCCAAACAGCGAACAGGCAGCCATCATGAATTATCACGTTATCGCGACAACTATCCGACGCGAAGGATTTAAGGCGTCGGCCGCTCATTTGCACGGATTCATCATAAATTCTCGTTTGTACCATCCCTGCGACACTTTTATGATAGATAAGGCCTAACCACGAATGTATTGTGGTCCTCTATTGTATGTTTCTGCAATTGCTACTAATCGATGTTTTGTGATAGAGACACTTATAAAAGAAATACTTAGACAACTTTTAGCATCTATATGTCTAGAGATATATATAGAAATGATTATTTATTTATATCTTTTTACTTAAAACATTTGCTCAAACAGAAAATGGTCATCAGTTACCAGCTTTTTCTTTAAAACTACATACATAGCTATAACGAGCCTCATTAATTTCTCCAGTAGCTTCTTCATGACTTTTATTAAGTATCATAGGAGTTGCCAATCAGGTATTGAATAGATCTTAACGAATTTATCATCATTGCACTACCGAGTATCTGATGATTTACGCGTCAATGAAGCTCAAATCGTTGGTTTGGGATCAGTGACATTTAGTACTAATTAAATTGTATAAATCAGCAATACTTTAAGATTCTCTCATTATAATCCGGGTGTCAATGACCGCATCAAGGTTGTATGAAGTAGTAGTTTTTATTAATTAAAGTGTAGTCACCTTGCAAACTTTAATCCGAACTAAGAGATTACTTGTAATAAAAACAGTTTATAAAAAAATACTACTTATCCTCGTAAATTGAATTAAAAATTGATTATAATATTTGTTATTCAATAATTTCTAAAGCATTTAACAATTACATAAAGTACACAGTTGAAATAGCACCTTAAGACTTCTGGTCTTATAAGTACAAGTTATCCATAATTATTAGTTTTCAAGCTACAACGGAAGGCAAACATACAAAGTGCAATATTTCTCTCCAAGGTAGTTATTTTCTAAATTGAGTTATAAAAGACTTGCTTTATCAATATTTGCTATAATAGTTAATTTTAATCGGCAAGTTTATAATACCGAGCAACACTTTAATAGTTTCAATAAGGTTTATTTTTCTTTATTTTTATAATTCAATATATTTTTTAATCTACAGTTTCATTTCAAGAACCCATTTCAAGTTAAATGGCAACCCCGTTATTATTTTATATAGCATAGCCACAGAACAAGTAACTATAACCATTAAATATAAACTATTGGCGTATTAATTCTACCCATTTCCACCCATTCATGAATTTATAAAATCTAGCCATTTTTAATACATGAGGTAAGCAATTTTTAAAAGAACTTGTAAAATTAAAAACTTTTAACTAGCAATCATGTATGGAAAAAAAGAAAAAAAACATTTTCTTTGAAGATTCTCTGTCTCAAAATGTCCGTATATTAAGCAAATTAACTTTAGGCCCACAATTAGGTTTTTTTTCGTTTCACACATTAATAAAAAACTTTTAGTAAAAACTAGCGTAAATTAAAAATATATATATGGATTAACAATTTAATTTTTCCTATCGTTATTGTCTATATTACCTATTCTTAGTTGCCTTTTTCAATTAAATCCAACTGATTTATTGTTCACGATAACAATATCAATAAATAACATTATGACAGATGAAAGTGTTGAAGAAGATTACTTTCATCATAAGCAGAACGTGCAAAGGAATCACGATAAAAAAATAATAATAAAAAATATCAATCCATACATTTAATAACTCAAAATTATATAAACATCTATAAAATAGTGACGTAACTTTGACGTAACATTGACGAAACACATCTGTAAAGTTTGACAAATAAAATGGCATTTAGTTTCAAACTTGATAGGAGTAAAAAATAAGTTTGAACAAAAAGGGTAGAGTACAAATTATCGGTACATAATTATTGTATCGGTAGTGTCGTATCATCTTAATAGCATCAAGATTTATTACATACTATAGTATTACATAAATCAAGCACCCGTGATTAATACTAAGATGAGACCAGCAATATAACGGTTGACTATAATTAAATCGGGCTTCCGTACATTGGTGTTCTAGGGTCTAGGAATTACACGTGGTTTAAATTGAGACCTAGACGCCAACGTACCAATCTTCAAGACCTATGTAGTAAATTAGATAACAGTATACCATCTCCCACCATCAAGAGAACACAACTCGTGAATAAAATTGTTATATCCGTTAATTATTCTTTTAATAAAATAGAATTACAATAAAAGTTCCGACTTATAATCTACCTAATTTTTAATTTTATAACTTTTTAAAATGTTACGTCATTAGCAATTTATTAAAATTGATGCGTTTGATGTATGCTCATAATTTAAATGAAGACTCATAATATCTTCATTAAATAAAACTAAATAAAATGAATGCAATAAAATGTAACTTATACATATAGACTAAGTTCTAAATAATAAATGAGTGTTGTGAATAAAGTACGCATGCACTCCGGCGTTAAGCCGTCGACTACGGTGGTCTCTCTGCCAGGCACGTTTATAGTATTTCACGAAGTTAATTTTAAAATTAGCATCAGTAAACATATTGCTGTAAATGTTCAACATACAACAATACATGTGCTAATATCGTATATGAAATCCACAGCCGTAATGACCGCCATAACCCACCAATTAGATAAATTCCTTATAAGTATCAAAGGTATTAAAGACCACTCATTTTATTATTATTTTTGGATTTTTCGTATGTTAAACTTCAGCATTATTAAGTGAACAATTTTATTGTATTTTAATAAATGTTAAAACTATTAACTATAGTCTGATGTGTCATAAATGCGATGTGTATATTTTTAAAATTAATAAATTAAATTATATTAGTGGATTTTTTCCTGACTTTGACTTGCAACGGACCCTAGATTGGAGAATTAAAGCCATTACTAATTTTATTATTCTTGTAATTGAAAAATCTTTATAGTGAAAAGCTAATTTGAAACAAATAAAGAAATAGATAAATTAAATCCTATATATGTTATTATTTAATATATAAAGCAATATATTTTTTATTAACCATTAAAACTAAGAATTCTTAATTGGAATAACGTCCTTAAGAATTTAAATTAAAAGGATGGTTCTCGTCCTTAGGTCGTGTTCACTTTTTATATTCTTATGTATTACATAAAATTGAGGACATAACCGCTATCTACTACATAATCGGCTCTAAACATGTTAAGTCCTATAACAAGTATAATATCGCAGCTTTATAGCGCTCGGGATGTGAGGCCTTGACAAAAGCCGGTGTCGCTGCAGACGAGATTGCTCGACGGTCCAACAAAGGTTTTTAATATCTGCACACACCCTGCGGCTGGAAAGGGCTATTTACATAAAGGCTACGTAGTTGTTTAAGAACAATCTGACGTACATATTCGTGTGCCAACAACACGACCGAGACTCGAATATTGTTATGCTAACTGGCTTCGTTAGTTTGTTCCTGGGAATTGTTTCGCATTGTTAACAGAGACGTGATACAGTTTGTTATCTTTGGTGCTGATGTAACCAATTTGTTTAAATTGAAAGACGTGTGTGATTGTCATAAAACTGAAAACTAAACAAAGAATATCTTTAGTAGAAGCTTTTGTGTCTGTTATATTCAATATTAAACATTATTTCCGTTAACAATTCACATTTTTGTTTATTTTGTTTGTGGTAATTTAAATTATCTATTGTTTCCTAAACATCATAATCGTTCTATTATTTCAAATAGTATATTGTACGAATTCTAGCTGGTGGTGGAACCTTGCTGGCTCTGGAGTAACAGCTGGCAGTTATCCTAATGGGAATGGTTTTAATTCTTAACTCTACCCATTCTTGATTACAGCGGCTCAGGTTGCAACTGACTTTGTTATTTTACCTTAAAACGTTATGTTAAGTTATCTTGATTTACCTATAATTTCAATATTCTTCTTATTTTTTTACCATAACATAAAATAGTATCTATAAATAAAAAAAAATTGTATAATTAAAAAACATTGGACTTATTTTTTAGATACATACTAAGAAATATATTTACCTTTTTGTATAATATTGTATTATAAGTTATAAAACCATAATATAATAAAAAAAAATAAAAAACTCAAACAAAGCAATTTATTATAAACATAAAAGTTATGATGCCTCTAAATTATTTTCACACTTTATAACTTGACATACATAAAGTATTTTTTTATATTTATGAGACATTAGTAAAACCTGTATTTTTTGCCATTTTTGGGCATCAAGGTCTCTCACCTTCTGAGCTCATTAAGGTGGCATCCTCATTAATTATATATACACATTCCAAATAATTAAAATTTATGTAAAATGACCTTAATCAGGTAAAATGTTTTTAAGTAAATGGTTTTCTAGAATGGTCTTTTTCTTTATAATATATAATAGAACATCCATACAAAGTTCTTATATGTAGTTAATAAAAAATAAATCAAATACTTTGCTCTAGACTCTAAACTAATATAAAGAATAAGTATAAATTGCCTTAAATTAAAAAAAAACGGCTTTCAAAGTAAAATGATAGTATTTTTAATTAGACTTAATCTTGTGTTATCTCGACGAGTCTCATCGTAGGTGCTCGTAACTCAGTATTTAGTAAATATTTTCGTTGGTGAGTGACTCGAGACACAGATAAGAAGTCATTTACATCACTATCCTGAGTCCATCTTTGAGTAGACATATACTAATTAAACACAACTATATACCTTTAAAATATAAATCTAATGATTTATAAATAATAGTATGTAAATGTTTTATTAACATTAAATCGTTTTTAAATAAAATATGTATGTTTTTTAGACTTCACTTATTTAAAAAATTACCGAAAGAAGGTTCATTATCTAGTTTTAATTAGGGTCTTTGCATGTCGGATTAACTCAAAATTATACTTGACTTTTATTGTTATCTAACAATTTTCAAGATTAACTATAGTTATTAGGATGATTTGAATACAATTAGACTGTGGTTACTAAAAAGCGGTACATTTTTGAATAATAAATGCCGACAGCTCTATATTTTGTTTAAGCTTTTAATTGTTTTTAAACTGAGGGTAGATAAGAAAAGTTTAAACATCTTCAATCTTTCAAATCAGTTACGGTGTTTATGTATGCATCGTGCCTTTGATAACGATTTTAGTTTTTGAATTAAGAATTCAACATGAATCAGCTTTTTAGTTTTATGACCTTAATCCATCTCTACGCATAATAATTACTGTTAGGTTATGAAGTCATAAAATGAGACAATGATCTTTATTTGGGGAACAAAGAAATATAACCTTACAAATTATGATATGGATTGTTTGATCATAATTTGTATGATTCTTAAACTATATGACATTTATTCCTATATATTCGATCTATATGGATATAACCGCCAGATATACGCTTGTTATTGGTTCTAGAGACGATCCAAGGCCTTAGGAAATCGCTGATTAATTGGATTTCACGTAGCGTTCCGTCGCCAAAGATTATAGTATGCACAAACTAAATTCATACAAAGAATTGTATAGAACACAAAATTGATTTATTTGTACAGTATTCATAAAAACTAACAAAAACGGATTATTAGCGCGAACTAAGTGCTAAAAGATGTAATCAATCAAATATATATAAAAAGTATGTTTTCTAATTACATGTATGTTTAAATTCATATTTAATGGTTTACGCAAATGTTATTATTCACATCCTTTTATTTGCCAACTAATTGGAGACGATTTTGTAAGCTCTGTAAAAAATGTATTCACTCTTGCAAAATTGATGACTTTTTAATCTGTTAACTTTTATTTTTATATATCGTTATTTTGGATTTATTTATCATACCGAGAATCGTTAATTTGCGATGTATGGAAAGGAAAGTTTAAAAGTTCGGCGTCTCAAAATATTAATTATATTTTGCTATTGAATAAACAAAGTTCAAGTAAATATAGATATCTCAAACATAAATAACCTTTCGGTTCTGATTGATTTATAATCTTTGATTCAATATACGTTACTCAGCGATGCACGTTGCAATATAGCCTTATTAATGAACGACAAATAGAAATTTCGCATCCCTTTGTACGCATGCGTATCAATCAATGTTGGCTGTAATCACTTTGTTATACTATGACTAACGTAATTTACGCCGAAATTTAGTTACGTTGAAGTCATTCCTAGAACAATATCCTACTTATTGCGTTACCGATTAATAATAATGGAAATAGTCTAAAAACATGGTAACTATGGGAAAAAAAAAATCTTCAACACTGGCAGGACTCAAAGTCACGATCTCTGGGAAGCCGTTAACGTCGCTCTGTTAACTAAGCTAGCGTATCATTACCATCCATAATGAATATAGCATTATAAACATTAAATGTTATTATTTTTAATTATAACCAAAATAAGAGGTAGTTTTACAACTATGACTAGACTGAAAAATAAGATAAATGAACCTGAACATCAAAATTGACAGTTACAAGTGAAAATGCACGGCTCTTTTAACCCCTTTGAAAATTTACAACGAAAAAATATTCATCACTTGCATCGAGGCGTTCATTACATTTAGCTCGTGTCGATTTATAACCTCAATTAGTCAAACTGTACCCGACGACAAGTGACAAATCACCTTCGACTGCTGTACGAGTGTGTGGGTGGCACTTGCACTCATTCACTTACTCACTCATATTCAAGTAATGCATGCATGTCTGGAGGAAGCATAAAATATGCATCGTGTATCTATTGTTTTTGAGCGCAAGCTTAATTTGTTTCAAAATTATACCACAGACAACATGAATAAATTAATTTAATTAATTGGGTTCTACTTATTATTATTTAATTGTTTTTCGATATAATTTTATTAGTTTATTAAATAAACGAGCAAGCATTCTAATTAACGACCCATATGTTTAATAATTTTCTTAAAGTGTTCTTTTTTTATTTTTACACAAAACACTCATCCATATGGAAATACATATAAGGATAATACACATATATATATAAATAAAATAAAAATATAAAAATACACATATGAATTAAAATATCCAAACTATAAGATTTTGTAACATTAAAACAAGACAATTGTTGTTTTTTTTTATTTAGATCATAATTAATTATCAACTCTATCAAACACAATCAACAACAATTAAAAGTGACCTGAGACGAGCACTAATGTTAGTGACAAGTTTTGCTTTAAATAATTGTGTTGAATGAAATTTAAGTCCTTTGTTTAGGTTTGTTTCCAAAAATTTCTATATACCTATATTAGACTAGTAGTAACGCTTGAGCTCGTTCTTTAAAAAGACATGAATTTGTAGATATTATAATTAATATAGTATATAAAAATATAATTATATAAAGTATAAGTATAATTATATAAAGTATATATAAATATTAAATATAATGTATAGTATTAAATATAATTTCTTAATAATCGTATAATATGTCGATATTTTTATTAACCTGAATAGACTTTAGAATATTCAAAGCTATAGAAGATATCCTAGACTTAAAGAGACATTTTGTTATCCTTATTACTTCTTTAAATCGTATTTAGTGTGTTGCTATACCATAGGTCTTATTAAGCAAGATAGAGATCGATCGGTAACTTTAAAAAGCTTGCCAGCAAGTCATCCAATACCAGCGTTTACTACTAATATAAGTATAAGAAAAGTTTATTTTGTAAACACAAATATATCATAACAGTTTTATTTGACTTGGTACACTTCTTAAAGCCAGAGACACAAAAAGAGTAATCAATAAAAATAGATCTAAATCTAAAATGAAATACCTACTTGTCAAAAACGGATAAAATTAGAAACTGCGACCTATGCGAATTTATTACCGTCGCTCTTTTAAGTGAGCTACCGTGTCCTTATCCAATTTAAGAATTTAACATTCTATACATTTTTATATAATGTTTATTTATAATTAAATTGAAGATAAGCTTATTAAATATGTACAATAAATTGTATCTCTTTATTTAATTGTTGGACAGCATAACTTACATATTTTTTTTTTATAACTTATATATTTTATCATATTGAACGGTTAATTTAATGCTTTTAACATTATCAATATTGATATAATAAAAGATTATTAAATCTTGAAATAATTATTAGATTTTAAGAATTCATAATTTAATATTTTTGATTGGTAATGTTTTTAAAATACGATAAGTAGGTACAGCCCCATTTTCATATCCAAACGGAATCCTAAAGTTTTATTAAAGCATGTATAATTTATATAATTGGCCAGATAAAATAGAGTACTTAATCTCAAAGTGAAGTGATTCAGATGTGGAATATTTAATGTAGTTACTTGATTATTTACTGCCTGGATTCACGTCAAGGCGGGATAAGCTACCTGTGTGGGCTCAGAGATTTAAAATTTAATCAAACGCTATATAGGGATAGTATTTTTCTATGACGCTGGATAATAGAAGCGGTTTTGAAATATACTTCTGACACCTAATAAAAGTTTGGAAATGAGTTCTCGTTTCTGCTCGTGGTTATACATACATATTTGCAATAGTATCAAATGTAGACATGGACGCAATTGGAAAACTTATTGCTCTTTATGTATTATATACGACTTTGTTATGTTTTTTATTTATACATAAATAATTGCTTCTATTTCTATAACAGTAAAGATCATATAAAACTAACGAACTCTTTTATTATTTCGTAATTGAAAACTATGTACAAAAAAAATATATATTTGCTGTCAATATGAAAACGTTTCGTAAGTACCAATTATTATTTATCTTTATAAGTAATTTCATCCATAACTACCTTATACTAAAATTGAAAGTAAAAGATATATAACTATAATATTACAAACTCTTTTAATATTCCATAATACTCCATAACTATGTACAAAAAATAAAGTTTTCTTTATTATCTTCAAATAAACCGTAGGGGAGAGCGCATAAGTTAATTTGATCAGTCCAAAGATTACTGGCTTCTTACCTCCACGCCACTTAATATCTAATTCGTTGAAGTATTTACTTAACGATCCACTATTTATAGGATTATATGAACAGATAAACACACTGTAATTCATTCGCAGTATAGTTCTAGATCTCATATCTTCTCTTCTCTCATATAACATGAGTTTATGATATACAATTTGTTTCTAAAATCTGATATTAAAAAGTCTACCGTTCATTAAATAACTTATACTTCTATGTTAATTTTTTTTTTAATTCAAGTAATATATATGTTTGTTTTTTATTCTTTCTAAAACTTATAGCAGACTAAAACATAAAATATATTATCAATGTATTTTTTTTTGTAAACTTCATTATTAATTAGGAGTTATTTCTATGTTTAATTCGTTTCATTTAACACCGTGTAAAATATATAAACATGTATAAAAAATATAAATATATGTGTAATGTATCTTAAATTCTTTCTAATGCTTATTTCTATACAATTAAAATAGTTTAATCTTTCAAGGGATTTAACTTTAAATCTAAATTTATAAAGCCAGATAGAGATTTAAACTTATCACTTTATCCGAACGTTATGAGTTCTATTTATAAAGGATTAAACTGATAACACGAAGTAGTCCCTAAAACCAACCACGGATTAACAAAGTTTTGATAAAATATTAATTTTATTTAACTTAGTTTTAAGTTATTAAACGCTATCTTAATTAAGTTATGTTAGTTGAAAGATTATATTATCTCTAGACTGTTTTGTGATCTTAAAAATAGTTAATATTCAATAAACATAGTAATAAAAAACTCGACTAGAAATCAATTTCAAGTTACAAATAACAAATCAAAAGCTTTTAGAAAAAAATGTTTAGAATTTTGTTAACTTCATTGAAGGTATATCCTCATAATATATTAAATTACATAAACATGTTTATGTTTATTTTTTATCATAACACATTTCTTCATTTTCAACAATATATTAATATTCTAATGAAGCTTAATAATTACAAAAAAAATATGTATTACAACGAAGAAATAAGTAAATGTCATTTTTTCTTAAATAAATGCTGTTTATATTTCTTTTTATGTAACTTTAAAAGGTAGATTACCTAGCAAAAGGTATATTTTTGTGTTGTTAAGATACTTTGAGGGTTCTGACCTTTTCCCCTATCCTGTAGGTGAGTTGCAAATCGTCTAGACCTAGAGGATAATGAGTCTAGTCTCTTGAAACTTCCACAGCTAGGTATCTGCATATAGCCACAATGTAAGTAAAGAAATTTAAAATCATTTATGTAGAATAGATCGAATCGTTTATATTGTCTTTCATTAAAGAGTTCTTTCTTGTATTCTTTGATATATAATTACACATTTTTTAATAAATGATGTAGGTGAAGAAACCCTATTTTTAATAATAAAGTAAAGGAAATTTCAACTCCTTTTTTGCGTAAGCCTCTATAACAATAAAATTTAAAATCGTTAAACTATTTTTTTATGGAATATTAGATTTGATGATTTATATTAGTTTACACAATTACTGAACTATTATTTAAGTTCATTTAAGGACATTGTGTTTACATATTTTTATTAAACTTAATATTTGACGTAGATTAATTTAAAATTATTATTATATAGTACCTACTTTTATATACTTTGACTGTTATCTATAAATTGTTAGAGTGTGTACTAAATCATTGAACACATAATTCTATTTACTCTGTATACATTGAAATTTTGCTACGGTTTATCATAAACAACATCTGAATATGAAATAGGAACACTTTTCCAGCAACATTCGCCAGTTTTTAAAAAATATCTATATTTTTTACTAGAGGTATAAATACTGAAACATGAACGTATTTAAAAAAAAAATATCTACCAACGATACTTTAAAAAAAACCCTTCACGTTTGCATAACTTTGAATTTGAAACATTCTATCCAAACCTGAAATTTCAGCATAAATACAAAAATAAATTGTTGAAGAGAAACTGAAGAAATTTAAGCAGAAGCAAAATAATAGATAGTCTAAGTCACCAAGTAAGCTAAAATGGGCATAGTCAGATTAATACATATTAAGAGGATAAAAATGTAAACAGAAAGAAACGGTCATATTTTTTCAAGGGTTGGCTGATATCAATAGACCTGAAGTTCTTCTTCAGATAAAGACTACTGAAAGAGAGGATTGGACAGTTAAGCAAAAGACAGAGTATAATAAAAAAAGATAGAGGAGTCGCTCTTGTCAAAGTATATATACAAAATCTAAGTGTTGAGTCTCAAATGAAGATAGCAATTGTACGAAAATAAAATTACAAGGTGTTACGTATTTAGAAAATACTATTCATAGCGCAAAAATAATATTTTGTTTTAAGTTTTCTAGGATGAAGATTTAAGCATAAATAATATTATGCTTAAATCTTCATCCTAGAATACTCAGGATTTAAATATTCTTTTGCACTCGATAAAGATAGATGTCACTCGACCATTACACGAGTACAATCGATAATCTTAAAGAAGATAGATGAAGCTGAGGCGATTTATATCAATTCCCGGTAAACGTTTGACGCTATCCTTTCCCATTCGATCGAAGGATCATTAGGCAGTTCTAGAAATAGAATTATCATCTTATCAGAGATAGATGATGTACGTTTATCTCATGAATATAAACAATATGTTTTTTTTATTTCCAATTATATATGTACTCATTATTGATTCTCATTATGGTTGTGATTAAGCTATATTTAAAAACTCAGAAATCATTGAGTATTACAAATATATTAATTATATGGAATGTATTTCAGTAGTTCATGGTAACAACAAGGAAAGTGTAGTACACACGATCGAAGATAAAAGGCGAAAATAAAAATCGAACCACAACCGATTTCACTTTCTCTTCACGAGCACAAAACAAAACATGAGCGCTAATGAAAACAGCCTAGAGCGTGGATAGATTAATATTTTTTTTAGTCAAAGCCTTGTCCGGATCGTGGAGTGCAAAATGGTGTTTTGAGACGGACAAAATGGCGTGGTGTGGGGGAATGCACAGCTCTTTGGCAAATGCGCCTAGTAGCCGGATTTGTTCACAATGCCCGGATAAAGATACCTGCGCTTACACCGTGTGATGATTTTAAGTTTGTAAGAAAAATTTTTTACTATTATTATTAAAAAAAACTTTTCTATTTTAGTTAAGCAATGCAAAATAAATAAAGACCTTCATAGAACTAATCGTGAACAATTCTTAGAACAAAAATATAAGCAAACTTTTAAAGATTTAGCATTTTTAGCATATAAGAAATGTCCTCTTTCCAATATTAAAAACGTTACTTTTTTTGCTTTTATTGTCTTTTAAATATTTGTCAGCGCTACACCTAATTTAATAAAATTGGCGTTAACTCAGATTCCTTCTCAGTTGCACCCAAAATATTTCACTTGAAAATCGAATAGGAATAGAAGAATATGGAAAAAACATATAAACCTTGATATGGTTAAGTTAATGTTCAGTTTAGATTAAAAGTACTAAATAATGTTTAGTTTGAAGTTGAGTTTATTTTTATATGTTAATTAGGAAGGTCAGAGAAAAATAAAAGCTATGTTTATTTATTTATTTTTATGGTTTTTATAACTTGCAAATAATTATTATTAATTACAATTTAAAAAAACGATATAGTTATCTCACAGCTACCTAAGTACTTCTTTTTTGTGTGTATAAACAAAACACATCTTCTTTTTTGTATGTGTGAACAAAATATGATTTCATTATATATTTTATGAGAATAACTAAACTAATATTAATTTTAAACCTTAAACAACAATAAACTCTCATATTTTAGTTGACAAAATATTTTTCATTTTATTCTTTTACTTTTCGTTTTCAATTCCACGTAATAATATAATATTTATCATTATATTCAGGTAGGTGCAGTGTAACCAGCGCTCTCTAAATCTTAAAGGATTCAGAAAGTACAGTGGCGGTATGCAGTACTGTTAGACTGAGACAGAAACTTTTATTATGAATTATTATGGGTTTATTCTGTTTTATTTGGGTATAATATAAATATATTATAAGTTTTTGATACAAAAAGAACTGTCTTTCTCTCTTTCTCTCTATCTTTTTTTTCCATTATGACACATCTCGTAAATTCAGTTTAAGTAATATATTATTTAAATACGCACTTGAGAAACATTTTATTATATTTCTTTGCAGATCGGTTCCCAGAAATACATATTTGAATATCTTTCTAAATGAAAGAATCTCTGACAATGAACACATAAACACTATCAATCCTAAACAGTCCTCAACTCAAGAATTCTTCGACGAACAATTGAAATACCTAACGTTCTTGAGACGGAATACACAAATCTATAAAGAAGTTAGAAGTCATTATTGGCTCATAAATAAACAATTTCTTAGTTTATTTATTGTATTAATCCTGGATATTCCGGGAAGTTGTTTTAAGGATAATAAATACTTGGGAAGGGAAATATTTGGCGAGGGTTCGGAATACCGCGCGTGGTTAGACGAGCGACTCCCGCGCAGGTAAGTAAAGTTGCGTGTACGCGGACGATTAGACCTATTTTATTGCAGTTTTTGCTCAAGAATTTAAATGTCTTCGAATCTAATTTAATATTCTATTATAACTATGCCATACTTAATCTTCAATAAATGGAATTCTGTGGTCTTATAGCAATGCTTAAGTGTGTTTATTTGTATTTTATTCGAAAGGGTTTTGTTAAACTTTTATTACCGTTTTATTATTTCAATTTACGATAAGTTACATTAACTTCTCACTGAATAGAATAAAATATATTCATTAATATAATAAAAAAACATCTTAACATAAATAGCTAGTTTGGAGTACACCATAGAATGAGGTTATTAAAACAATAATAACAAAAGAATAAACTTCTAACATTCCATGTTATATTTAAATTCCAGCTGTATTCTAGATTTTTTACATTAAAGTCACGTATACGACTACGACTGTAACATCTGTCAGAGACTTTAAACCGACAGTACACTGAAACGAACGTTAGCTCCCTTTATTATCCCTGTCGAGAAATCTGATTACATATGCTAACGACACGAAAGTATACATGTTCAAACATGTACCACGTACGTACTGGACACTATGGAATGTTCTAGAAAAATATATATTTAAAGTCATATTTACTAAGCCAAAACATCATTTGAGAGTCAAATCTAGCAGGTTGAAATCTTAATTATTCTAGTTGACCGGTGTATCGCTCTACAAACTAAGCTATTGTTCCAATGTTTACTTCGCTGAGTAGTTCTTTCTATTATATAAAAACCATTTTAAATTGTACTATTTATTTTCAATATTGATATTAGTTTATTTAATCGATTCGGTAATTACCGAGCACTAAATTTACAGACGATTCTACAAAAAAATGCAAAAACGTTAAATTACATTCTAGTAGGTTTTTCTAACAATTTACTTTAAAAAATGTGAAATCTCTTAACTTTCATTAGGCTAATAAGTATTAATCGTAGTAGTATTAGGATTAACTCGACTGAAGTCAGTGGAGTTAATTCTCACACCAATAAACATTCCACATGGCGTTCTTTTTTGATAAAAAATCCACCCCTTTAAGAATTTTATTTTGAATCATAGTAAGATATTTTCTTTATGTAAAAATAAAGGAGATCAAGAATGCATTTCTTTAATATATTACTTTAAAACGATATCGAAGGACATCGCTTATTGCGTATTGAGTAATTCTATGTATTTCATATAACTATTATTCTATTTCTAATAACCATTTGATGAGTTTTTTTTTTCTAATATATACTTATCACAAACATGTACCTTTTTCTATTGTTTTTAAATAGCTAAAATATCATGAAAAAAAATCTAATCACACAATGCATATTATATCACTCTTTTGTTTTTTATTAATTGATTTAGATAACATTCTGTTGATAATACTCCTAAATAAACGGTACTATGATGTAAATTGTTTTAGAGAAATATAATATATTTCTATGAATATGCTTTATTTTAAGATAATATATATTTATAGTTTATAAAGAACAAATAAATTGTAAAAAATATTAGTACTACAAGAGCCATGACCAAACAAATAAGATATTACCGTTGTTTACAACGAAAATAGATATTTTAGTTTTGTATAATTTTATCACTTTTTTTTACTTTATATAAAAATAACTTAATATATTTTTCGGTAATCTTTTAAGTCATATGTGAAACGGCGATCAGTAAACAGTAAAGTATAAAAGACAACGAAATTACCAATATGTGTAACTATTCGAACGGCACACGTATGTCGGACAAGAAAGCTCGTACGTCGTACTTTTAAAAGCTATCATTAAACAGACTAAAAAGCTAATGGGTAAGCCCACCCAAGTAGATGAATTTGGGAACGTGAGTTTGATGTAACACATCGTAAATTGGTATAGTTTGCAAGGGATCTAAGCGTTTCGGCGAACAAAACGTATCTTTAAAGCATTTTTAAACGAAATATTTCTACATTACAAGAGACATATCATGAATTTTTTCCTTGAACGAATTGCGTTTGAATTCTTTCTCTTTGCACACTCGCGTGTGGTCTAATTACTAGCATTGCTTTTTCTATAGATAAACTTTTAAAACTTTCCCCTCGACGTGGAACTTGTGTCGAAGATCCCAAAAAAAAACTATAACACTAGAGTGTATGGTACCGATCGGCTGGTAACGATCTATCGTTCGGCAATTTTAAGAGTTCATCATATCTTTACAGGGTAATGGTAATGCTTATTTTAATATACAAAATTAACCCTTAAAAATGACTATGTTGTTGAAAGACCTGGTTATGACCAAATGCTAAAAATTTAGCGCACATGTTCAGTGTCACCAGTTCAAAAAAAAGGCATTATATAATTACTATCATTTGAATGTTTAAAATTAGAATCTGTCAAATCTTTGTAAATATGATACATTATAGAACTGTTAATGGCCCTTTTAATTTAATTCTAATTTTTAAATTCAGAATACGAATTTATTTGTTCTCGAATATCAATGATGACTGTGGAAATAACAAAAGATAGGTTAAACAGTATCCGTAGAGCTTCTTGGCTGTCTTTTGCTATAGAACTCGGTTTGAAATTAGTAGAAATTTCACAAAAACAACGTATGAAGATAAATGTATTTATTTTGACTTTCACTTTAATTGATATTAATCTTTTTAATGTGTCATTCCACAAAACTAATCACACGAAATAGGAAAACCACAGACAATTATAACATAGAGATCCAAGATGAGGACAGAGATCAGGGCGTGCAGCGCTGAGTGCAAACCCATGTTCTGTGATCAATACAAGTGACAAGCAATGTGTAGTTCAGGTTCCTCCTCACTAATAATTTAACTTCTTTTAATTTAACATACCGTTGCTATATTGTCACATGACAAAGACCTGGGCATTTAGATAGCTTATAAAAATTAAGTGCAGAATTGAGCGGAAGAAGCTTTTGCATGTTTTTTTAATAGGACAAATTTAACTGCTTTATTTAAAGGCGAATTCAAATTAACAATTATATAATATTATATTTTATCTATTTTTTAATATTTCCGTATACTTACTTTTTTATTATTTATAATCAATTTGTAGACATAATAAACCCGGATGTAGACAGTATTAACTTTAGATATATACAAATAAACATATTTAATAATGTTTAACTATGATTAAAACTTATCTACAGAACTTGCATTTTTCGTTGTAAATATTATTTGAACCAACCAAGTATAGCCTTTATTTCTTTATTGTCTTAATGTTATTTTTAAGGCCTACACGTACTCTAAATATAAATAAACATATAATAGAAATAATGTTTTTTAAAAGTAATAATTAAAAGGAACTTTAGCATATTCCACCTATAAACTATTATTCACAGTTATTTGCAATTGAAAACTTGAGGTTTAACATAAAGATTAATGTTTGTGATATCAATTTAATTACACGAAATGTAAAATGGATGGAAGACTGTAGTAATTCTAACGACATATTAAACTTTATATACGACCGAATGAAATGTGATCTTATAGATATAAAGATATAACTTCGGATACATTTCAACAGCCAAAGTGTATTACCTAATAGTAGTAACTATTACCGTAAATATATTGTTATATTAAGGTAATGTTTGAGTTTAATTAGAATACAATTGAATTTCAGGTACAATTTGTTTTAATGATTATAGAGTATTATTAGAGACAATTTAGTGTTCTATATATGGACTTTTAAATCCAGGATATTGTCAAGGTAGGTTTTCCTACCCTCTCTTTCTTCTTAATTTCTTCCTATTTCTGAGGGGTATTCTATGTCTTAAGTTTCCCATTATTTAAACTCCTACTTATAACTTACCTATAACTTACTACTTATAATTAAAACTACTACTTATACTAGAATAGTAGATAAGTAAATAAAAATAAAATATAATAATTATGATACTAAGACTTATTAAAAACTTGCATTTAAAACTTTTTGTGAAGTCACAAATAAATATTAGGGTTTATTACCATAGATATTAAGAACACAACCTTAAGTTAAATAGTCTTTATATAAAATTGAATGGGTTTTAAACTTCACGGGATCAAAAACCAAATTACATTACAATCTCGAATTTTGATTCTCGATTGTTTGGTGAGATAAAGTAGATCACGATTATTTTAAATTGGACCTCAATTATCCCCAAAACAAGATAATTGCATTAAAATAATCTCGTGATTCAATTATTTGTTTTGAAATCTCAAATTGTTTTAATAACGGAATAAAATATATATTTATTTAAAAGAAGATAAATTGAGTATAATATTATTTAATAATGTTGGTGGTCTGATGTAGCGAAGGGTTTAATATAACCTACTTAATTCTTCCCTCTATTATTATTATCTAATACTCTTTCACGCAAATTGAATATGTTTTGCGCCGAGGCGTAATATAAAATCCATTACAGCTTTTTGCATCGAACTATGATATTTCAAGAATACGCTTGCGATGTCAGTGATACCTTAGTATAAGTACCTACTTGTATACCTTTTTTATTAATCTAAATAAAGTAGTTTATTTTGCTTTATTCTTATATATTTCAAACTATTGTTATATATTTATAGTGAAATAATTTTAAGAGAGAATAGCGTATAACTGAACGTTGTAGTTTTTAGGAATCAATGTTTATCCTATATTGTTAACGGCTCGAAACCATTATCAGCTTATATTTTCAAACTACCCGCGAACAAACAAACAACTAATAATGTTGTTATAAACCTATCAACCACAAATTTGTGTCATGAAAATGTCAATTTAAAATCCAACACTATCCGGTTATAAGTTTATGAGGGTATCAATGCAAAAATAACTTATTTTAACTTATTATGACGTATCCTTTTGATTTAGTTTTTATCAAGGCTTCACCCAAAAAATATATGCGATGCCAAGTAATATCGAGAACAATGAACGATAAACAGCAACGACATAATAAACTAAAAATACGTCTTTTTAACTACTTACTTACTTTAAGTTTGCAATTTATATACATGCTGTAAATTACAATAATACCGAGCAAGCAGGGGGATGGATATAATTGACATGCGACCCTTGAAGTCCTTCTAATCAAAAACTTTGCAATAATAAAAGATTGATTAAGAACAACAAATTAACAATTATAACAAAAAGTGTATTAGGTTTTCTATAGGGTTGACTGTTTTCAAATTACGACTTTTTAAAATGCTATCTAGTTTTTGCCTTGCTTGCTTGCTGCTATCTAATTTTTGCACTTGCTCGTTATGTCATTATCGCAACGTTTACTACAGAAAACGTATCCCAAATAATATCAAAGTTGATTTAGAAATGCGATCTCTACTCTATATATATATACATATATTACCTATATTGCCTGCCTATATACTCATAATCTGAAACATAATTAATGTGTAATTTTTCAAGTTTTATTTTCAGGAGTCTATTTGGCATCACGAATTATAAGGTATTACGTAAAACAACGTGATATTTTACAATTGAAATTATAATTTCATAGATTAAATGTACATTTATTTCATCTAACAAATTATATAATTTTGGAAAGAATTTTATGTATAAATCTGTATACATTTTGTAATTTATGAACAATGTTAATTTAATGTTTTCGCAAAAATAACTTTATAACCATGTGTTCTCCCGTGATTGTCTGTTTAAAGATTTTTACAACAATATCTTCAATACGTCGTTGCAAATCTTATAAGAAATTTACGACCAGAAATAACACCTTAGAAGAGAGGTAATAGTTTAAAAAACATTCAATAGCTTTTGAAGACTCTTTGTTGAATAACACCTGCTAACGGCGTTTTATATTGTATCTAAAAAATATGCCTTGTATAGTCCATAAAAATGGCTGCTGCTAAATTATATACAATTTCTAGTTACATACTTCGCCTTCGCGGCTCCTGTCACGGAAGTGTTCAATTATTAACATTACAGAAGGTGCACATAAAGCTGTTGTTACATGAATAATAAAATACTAGAATACGCCGTGAAAACAGTGAAGAAAGCAAAGGGTGCAACACAATAGTGTTATAAAAGCTACAGTGTATCTTTATATGCGTTGACAATGTGCATTGTGCCTAAGAACTTGGCTTGCTTCGAGGAGAATTTTAATATTCCCAAGGCTCAGGGCACAGACTTCACTCAGGTCCGAGCCACTTCGCACCACATAAATTGCTTTAAAAATTCACAATGGTCGTCCGTTTCACATTACCACGACTTACGCTAACTATATAAGGTAAAGTTCTAGGAAGAAGTTATTAGAGCAATCTTTTTCTTTCTTCAATATTAAAGCAACGACACCACTACAACATTAATGGAATTTACTGAACTCTTCTACTTTTTACAAGAAAAGAAAAGCTTTTCTAATACTTTCCATATATATTATAAAAGGTACTTTGCTCATTCAACTTGCATATTCTATTTTAATAAGACAATTTATGATATTCTCTTTGACAAAACCAATGAAAACAAAACAATGGTGACCTAAAAGCAAACAATTGTTTAACTTTCTGCGATAGCGGAATCATTCTTCACAATCACGCAAGATCAAAGATTCATCAATCAAGTGTCAGTGAAATAAAATTTATCATACTTATAAAATGTAAGCTGCGTAGGCGCAGCCTCGATCGCGATACTTGTGAATCAGCTATTTTCAACTAATCTAATATAAACAATGCTTGATGAGTTGGACACTTTGTTTAAAAGTTATCTGTTTATAATAAATAATTAAAGAATATTAACTCTTCCACAGACGACAGAAGAGTGACGGGGCCGGTGATTAGAGACTGAGGTCGGCGGCCAGCGAAGTGGAAAAAAATTTTGACATCGTAATAGCTCTACGGTATCCTTAGATTTAGATTAATTCTATATACATTTATGCATTTACTAGGTAGTGAATAATAAACATTATTTGTTTTAAAAAACTAGATATATTTTTTTATATGGTGTTTTAATTTTCCCATTTAACATTTACAAATAGCTTATTGAATAATAGTGCATTCATGTACAGAAATTAATATTAAATTTGAATGTCTGCCTTTTCTGTACGAGCTTAGAAAACACCCTTCAATGTTTATGGAATACAGAAAACTATAGAGTGTTAAATAGAACAAAACTATAAAATATAAGTCATTTTAGTTTTTGAATTTGTAATAACCTGTTTTTTTCTACTTGATTAAAAAACAATAATGTTTAATTAAAACATGAATCAAAACTCAAGAAAATGTTTTGTTTGTACGTATAAGTTTTCATTTAAATAATTTTAAGATTAAAAGCGACTCCATAAAATTGTTGTTAAACGTCAAACAGAAAATTAATAAAAGGGGGCCCGTATCCCGAAACATAGACCACAGATAAGATCACACATATACACTAATAAAACGACTCCTGCCAATTGGTACCCTTTCATGGTCCCATTGAACGCACCCAAACAACCACCGCCTAGATATGAACGGTAAAGTTTAATTGAATCGAAGGGCCCGGAATTTTAAATGAAAGTGTAATTGCATGAGTTACTCTATAATTGCGTAATCCCGTCTGAAGTGAGCCTATATGGTTAAATGGTTTTGTTTTAAAATTGCTTTATTTTATGTTTATAAGTGTGTAAGGAGCTTTATATTAAATGTACCTGAGTTTGGTTTTCCCTTCTCCGTACTATCTAATATTTTTAACCGACTTCTAAAAAAAAGAGGTTATCAATTCGGCTGTATGTTGCTTGTGTGAATATTAAGCGTTTGTGGACGGATTTACAAATATATATTTTTTTGAAACAATTAAATTGTTAACGCAATATTATTAAAATAAAATTTAAGTTAAGCAGAGTGCAAAATAGTAAATATATATTTTTTAAATACTATTAATTGTATTTTTATGTTCACGTAGACTATTTCTATAATTCCATAATAAAAAAATTTAAAAATAATTATTTATTGTTATTTTGAAATAAATAATGTATATTATAACCAATTTAAGAAGTTTATAATATTTACATATATTTATGTAAAATTTAATAACGTATCAATTATTTTTCAAATGACAGTAATATCATTTAATAATTGACATTTATCCTAAATGTTCATAATGTAACCGCACTTGCTAAGTTAGAAGACGCCCCACTGCGCTAAGAATCAATTTATCGTGCCAGGGAAGACAAATTACGTGGCTCTACAGTTTGTCACATTGCTTAGATATCTACCTCTATATTAGAACACTTGGCTACTAAAGGCCTCATAAACTACTGGCGCTACATACTCGATTAATTTTATGTTTACATAAAATCAACAAATAATCATTCAATATAAAATATATTTACGAAACTTTAATGACAAACTCTTAAAAACTATTTAAAAAAATAAAAAGATTGATATTTAGAAAATATATATATTTTGCCGAGATCATATTCTATAGGTATATAAACTTTATGACTTTACTTTATAACAGACTTACTCACTTATCTTAATAACGTGTTATGTATGCTTTACCCGTATACCCATAATTGTCTGGCTATTGTCCGTTTACGCACATGTCAATCTCGTTCACCAGCACGTCACTGTGACGAGACGGGTCCGACACCGACATCTCGCATCTCATGAAGTCTTCACTAAATTGAATGCATTAATGATATTGAATAATTAAGTGAATTAATTTTTAAAAGATAATTTAGGAGTACTTTGGAAATGTATTTGACCTTTTCAATTTGATTGAGAAAATAATAATTATTATTATACATTATATTCCCAAACAACGTATAATGTTCCTCTACCAGTTAATGTAACTGTTCTTACTTTATTGCAATTTGATGTAAAAGCAATTAAAAACTCTCCAAATGAAATTAACAACGCACGTACATCTGAATGGCAATAATTTAATTTATTTTTTAATTAGAAGACAATAATCATGTAAGTTAGTTTAACAATCAATTACCAATAGTAATATAAAATGTTTAGTTTTTTGTTAAATAATTAGTATAATATGTTTTTTAACCTTCTAGCTATACATTCTACACATCGAGAGTTCCAGAACTATCTGGTCTAAGTCTTCTGCGAAATGGAGCTATATACATATTTGGAATCAGATTTTTTTTCCTGAATCCAAATATGTATAGAATTCCATTTCGCAAAAATAGTCGCTTAGACCAAATAGTCCTGGAAACTTCGATATTATTCTGCAACCAAATATTGTTATTAAATATTTCAAATAACTACATATTCATTCACTTGATAGTTAACACCGTTAAAAAACTTGTTTGTCACCAATTTAATAATTTATTTATATCACATATGTTCTTTATTAATTAATTATTATTATTAACGAGTTGGAGGTGTTAAGGCTTATTAAATTTAACATAATTTAAATTATAACTATGAATAATTAATTACCACACGCATAACTCGAAGCTGAGACCTCTGAGATGCAGTCAGCCTTACCTATTCCGCGAACTAAGCTATCGTTTCGCACTCGTTTTGATAGGTTTAGTATTTTGTACAACGACATTTAATTCAGTACAATATAATACGTTTAAAATATTTTCCATCTTATAATAAATGAAAACATCTCATCTCTCCTTATTTTATAAAACAATTTAATAAACCCATCTCAGATCTCGTAACTTGTTAACTTATAAATGCATTTTGCAGTCCTACGTCAATCCGCCGTAAGCAAATAAAAGCTCGCAACAGCTGGGAGCTGAAAAACAATCTTTTGATCAATCTCTACAAAATGAATCTTACGCGTAACAACTTAATTGTTTGATCTTTTACTTTTATTGGTGTGTATCTGACATTACGTCTGGATATATAATATGCTATTTATATATTAATGTATTTATATCTATATATTTTTGGTGTGTATCTAATATTGCATCTGGATATATATTTTATTTATATTTTTTACTATATTTATCATCGCATTTTTTGTTATTAACTCTGATACATTTATAACTAATAGCATTAGTACAAAGGTCAATATGGTGTTTCAAGATCATAAAACGTGCAAAATATTAGGAATCAGCATCAATAAACATTTAAAGAATTTCAATACTAGTCATATGGAATAGAGCCTAAATTTGAATGCACTGTAAATTCAAAATATACGTGTTTATTTTGCGAAATGCAATTTTCTGCTGACATCTCATCTGTCAAAAGTAAACCTGGGGTGTTATATGGGTGTCCAAGAAACAGGGATTTTGACGGTTACTTATGTGGTGGATGATTGAGTGTGTGTGGATCAAAATGACAGTTAAATTTAAAAATTTGATTAGCCATTGAAAAAACGATCGACGTGAATAACTGATGCTCTTTTATGACAGCCTGCTTGATCATTTTGGAAGTGGGATTTAATGTGGGTTTCGGTTTGTATAATACTAAAATAAATGTAGTAAGAATATAGTTTTAAATTCAATATACTAAAAAATATCAAGAAAGGAAGACACAAAATCTAGATTAATATAAAAAGTGAGCTGTAAATATTTTAAAAGCCAACAAAAATGTTTGATACCTACTAAATAATTTCCACTATATTTTCACTGAAGAATGAGTCTTACTCATTCCTATGGGAAATCTTACATTATTTGAAAACTTGAAACGGTTACTGCGATACGTAATAGCAGCTCCCCTTACGACAAACTTACTAAAAAAGTAACTCCTTTATTTCAATTACCTTTCCCACCGTTGCTTTTATTGGAATGAAATATCTTAAAACTTCTGTATTATAAATTATTATTATCAAGAGGATTATTATCGTTAAAATGTAACGTCAGTATTGATTAACACTCTCAATATTACGATACGTTCAATTATTCATCTGACTAGGTATTTTTTCTGTCTAAATGACCCTACTTAGGAGCTTAAAGAATAAAAAATGTAAATACGCGATGGTTTAAAGAACGTTCCGGCTTATAAACGCCCGCAAAGAATCGCACACTCGCCAATTCAAAATATCCACAAACCGACCAGCGTTCCGAAATTAAACGAGTAATTACAGTGCTTATCCAATTTGGCAGCGGAGAAAAAGCGACCCCCCGTTGTACAGGAAATTTGTTTTAAATTTCGACAACAATGGGAGATTGCAACTTGGATAATTGCGTACGGGAACCGTCCGTGACGCCCGGTTTGAATAAATCCAAGCAATGAACGGTTAATGATAGCTTGCTTAGCTTAAACAGGGTTTTCAATGGAACCTCATGGTAGAGCAATCTGCGAAATCTGCAATTGGAAATCGCGTGTCTTGCGCCATTTTAGTGCTCCCTTGCATACGCAAATGAAGATATTCAGATAGTAAATGGAAACGAGGTGATTTGTACACTTGAGAAATCCCTGCATTCTGTATGGATTTTACTTATTGGACACGGTAATGTTATTTGAGACAAAAATGTCAACGATAACTTTGGTGTCGTAAAAAGTTTTACCAGATCATAAATCATGTCGTTATAAATTGGTTTACAACCTCGGAAATTGATCTGTAGACCGTTTGTAAGTCATAACTAAAATAGAGTTTACTTATAATGTTCTCGTTTGATATTTTGTTATTATGATTTATTATGACAATCGACAGAACAAAATTTCTAAATAATATTTAAAAAATAATTATTTATTTTTAGACAACAGCTATATTAACGTATGTTGCTTAAAGACTTTCAAGACATTGAAGATATGTTACCAATATCTGAACTGCACATCTTAAAAAATGTCTTCATCGCAAATATTTAACATTATAACATACTGATTTCAACAGCTCAGTTTCTATACATTTTTGGTCTCTTATCATTTTCATATCTATATTCGAATTAATTATCTATCTCTCTTAATTCATACCAACGCCCAATTAAGTTAAATTATTCAGAAAATTTTACATTAAAATGTAAAATATTTACACCATATTACATTGTGATACATTTAATTTTGTTAACTGTATTTGGATGGATAAATTGTGAAAATATTTAAATTTTATTGTAAATAAATAGTTAATTAGAGCACTTATTTTAAAATAAAGTCAATAAAATTATAATTTGAAATATATTAAGATCTATATCTATAAAGAGCTTTTATTTTAAAATATATTTAGATCTATATCTATAATTTCATTAAAAACGCTAATATCTACCTATACATATTCTGTCAGCGTGTTCAAAGAATCCTAATTCTGGCATTTTTGTTGCCAATGTATGTTTTTTACACATCGGTCAAGCAAATACATGTTTTAGAATCTCAGCCTTATTTCGTGTTCCAGAACAATAATATAAGAAAAATGTAAATGTAATCGAGACAGGACTAAAGATAAAAAAACTGAAATGTTTTATTGGAAAATTAAATAGATTCAGAATGCAAAAATCTAAACTAGCATAAAAAAATGTAATCTTTTACGTATTTAGTATCATATATGAATGTAACAAATATTTCAATAAACTCCATAAATATTTACGATGTCAGTAGGTATTGAGACCTCAATACGTGTCGAACAAGATAGATTTTCTTTGCATCTAGCGAGGTACTAAATTTCATATTCATCACGTGTTGAATAGTGAAGGTTATGTTAACTAAAGGAAAAGAAAGTATTTTTATCTTTACCTTTAGTAAAAAAATGTGTCTTACTTTAAATGTCTTGATTTGTCCTGGGACGCAAGTGGCATTACTAGGAATACTTAAGATATTATAATCTTGGTTATTTTAAAACTTTTATTTTTACACGTTTTACTTATATTACTTAGCCCCAATTGAAAAAACAGAGAAATTTGAAAATATATTTCTTACAACTAACAGTATAAAGTTTTTATCGTAAATACATTTATACAGAGATGACAAAAGCATTATAGTTGGTTATTATAAAACATTCAAAGATTTTTTTCCATAAAATTATATTTATAATGATTAAAGTCTCATGTTAAAATGTTTTTCTGTTCTTCGCTTATTATAAAATCCCGTAAGCCTGTACCGTAAAGCCTAGCCGTATATGACATTAATAACTAGTAGTGTAATGAGCTTACAATTACAATTGGTTGGTAATAAACCGATTACTATGATCGTTCGTCAATGTGACAAACACACAATGGACTCTAGGGAATTTATAAACAAAATATCACCGTTCTGATTTATATCAGTAAAGATTGTCATCTCTTAGCCATAATTCAACTCTATTGCACTTGACAAAGCTTACAAATTGACCTCAAAATATATTAATATAGTCACTCTTATTTAAATAAATAGCTGTGAAGAGTTCGACAAATTTTCGACGAGATGCCTTAATTTTGTGAGATTTAATATTAAAATAAGACGCTCAAATAAGGCTAACTTGCGGTCCACGGTCAGTTAGCGATCAGGCTGTTTAGATAACACCCGACGGGAACAATAACCGATGCACTTCCTTTGACAATACAGGCTAAGCGACCGGTACCAGTAAATTATAGGACGCCCTTAGATCGCAACGATACGCCTCACTAAATCGATCAATAGTCCTAGAAAGTGATAAGGAATCGGAACCATAGAATTGAAATGTCAGCGAGGTATAATCAAACGCAATACGCAATTTATTACAGTGGGATGACCCAGTCGTGTATCAAATAGTTAGTTTTCGTATAATAATTATGTTGGTACATCACCGCGTTGGTGGTCCTCTATATTCTTTACTATTTTGTTCAAGATACAAGTTTTGAATGAGATACGCATCCGGCAGCGTTATTTAAAGACTTTTCCACTAAACATGTATTATGGTAATGATTAGGCAGACGTGAAATGTAATAGAATTTAAAATCTGTATTACAATCAGTTCTGATATCATTCTTGAGATAACATTATCATACCGCTCGAGTCTTTTGGTTATATATATTTGTTATAAATTTTAAATAACTTAATCCAAACATCGTTTGATTCTCATGTTTTCTTAACGATTTCTTCATACATTAATATTATGGTTATTTTAATATTTATGCTCTTTGCTTTTATATTTAAATCTTGGATATATCTTTGTACAACGTGTTGCAGAAATTCTAAACTCAATTGAAACATATTTTTGAGAATGACTGGCGTAACAGCACTGATATGTTAAAACAAGTCTCCTTCAGGTTGTGTTAAGCTACAAACATAAATATTAGTCACGAACAAACAAGCAACGGAATAGCAAATCGTAGAGTATTTGTTCAAGAAGTACTTTGATGCTGGAGTAAACAGAACAGACGTGTTCAATACAGTTAGTTGTCAACGATGAAACATTTACTTGCTAACTGTAATTTGTCAAACACGTGGTTCTATGAAAATTAGAAATTGCTTATAATTAATATAGTTATATATTTTTGTGGATAATTTTGCTTTTTGTAGCTTCTTTTAATTTTTTATTGTTTATTGTGGAATTTTAGTCAACTAGTTATGAAAACGACCACAAAAGCTCAAAAATTCTCAAATTGTAATTTTGTTATATGATATGGAGAAGATCATAAAAAGAGGTCCCGTCATCGAACTCCTATTTAAACACAGCCTGCCGAATAAAAAAATTTACTTTATTCATGAAATAAACCTTAACATCGGTTTTATGTTAAATTTCATAGTGTAATGGAAACAATGCATAATGCATCGGACTGGCTTGGCACAATGACATATGGAGTAAGTTGGTTTGACGTTAGGACAAACAGGAATTTGAAAATAACGAATGCAATCTTATCCACCGATATGTTTTTCACAGGTTTTCTTCGTTGTTAATGTTTTTAGGTGCAATAATTTTTGTCCGTGTGTATGTTACAAGAACCCAAAGTTGATATATAGAGAACGGATTGGACGCTGCGTTTGCGCATAATTGGCAGAACTTTTTGTACATGAACTGAATATAAAGTAAGTTGGATATAATTCAGGTTTTTAATGCATCTCAGGTCCTGAGCCCTATAAAAGGTTTTCTGAATTGAACAATGCAAAAAATAATGGTATTTTTGCGAGACAAATGTTCCAATTATAAGAAACGAACAAAAATGTATGCGAGTCCTCACATTAAAACAAAATTAAAATCCTAAAAGATATTCATGTTAAACTCTAAACAAAATCCTTTACAAAAGTTTTACATTTTAATCGGATTATTTAAACCTTTCATAATATAAATACTTAAAACATATTTGCTTAATCCGTGCATTTCTAAACACATACATAGTATTTACGTCACGATTGGATCTATAAGCATTCTTGAACCCATCGATGATCAAGATAGCGTTGCTATGAGGCTATGAACAATGTATGATCACTGAGGGGCGTGACCTGCGCGTGGGCATGCGTCGGTGGACATTGTGGATCCCAAATATTGAGAACGAGATGCTATCAGATTTATAATGTTCTTTTATTAGTATTTACACAAGTATAGTATTTGGATATCTAAAGATCGATTAACCATTCTCCTTGATAGGTATTTGTTTTCTGATAGGAGCTTGAATCACGATGTTAATACATTTTATGATTGGATTTATTTTGGTATATAAAATTAATAAATAATATCTTTTTATAAATATTCCATTGTTTACTAATTCTTACAAAAATGCATGAGAATTTTAAAACAAATTGTACGTCTTAAACGTTTAGTTCGCAAATAATGAGGTATCTTAATGGCTAACAATACAAAATGAAACGAATATTTAAATTCGCAACTGAACAAAGCATCTCCATGAGCTCAGTTCAATGCTAATTAAGACCACGACACAGCATCACCGTGTCAAGATCTATGAAAATGGTGGATGCGGTATCTTTATTTTTTACTAGATGTGTCTGCGACTTCGTACGCTCAGATTTCTATTTTGATAAAAGGTACCCTTTGTACTTATCATTGTATGTAAAAACTATAAACCTTCAAACTGGTAAGCAGCAATGGTACGACAATAAGAGATTATTAACTTCTTTATTTGTTACCCGATTGTTAAAAATAAACAAAATATGACAATATATTCCCGAAAAATGCATCCAAATCGATTAATCCTTTTCTGAGATAAGTGTGCACAAACATACAGACACACAGACATACATGCGAACAGACAAAATGAAAAAACATTGTTTTGGGTTCTCTTGTTTATATAAAGGTCCCCCTATATGAATTTTAGATTTTTTTTTACATACAAAGATTTTTAATGTACAAAGATATTCCTTTACAGATTTATTACATTTATAGAATAAGATTTGCATGGTACCTATTACGTGACTGCAATAAATTGACATAACTTTTTTATTTCTTAACCGAATTAGATGAAATAAATACTAAATATTAAGTGAAGATTGTGATAGTGTTTTCATGAAAAGCGCATTCAAATTGATTAAGCCGTTTCCGAGATTAGCGTGCACAAACATACAGACATACAGACAAACTAAAAAACCATTGTATTGAATCCTGTTGCCCCCTATGAGGTCTTTTTTTAATATTTTCCATGTACAGAAATGGATCAGTGTCAATTTTATTATAGGTATGTGTAGATAACAATTAGAAACTGCTATAAAAAAAATCACTGAAGTGATTTTAGTTCTAATTTATACTTAAATCACTAATTGTGTTAAATTTTTAATATAATATATATTTTTTATAACTACTATATAGTGAAAAGAAATATTTGCTTTTTCTCGCATCCCAGACTCAACGTTCTGAAAAGTGCATGAAAAAGCTAATGATGGCGATTAATACGTATCACGTAAGAGTATGAAGCGTTCGACCAACGCTTTAGCAAGTAAACTAAACTTTTTACTCTTGTAGCTTATACCACGTTGAAAAGCTTAGGACGATTTAAATATTCTAGTCTTATTTAGTCGTACATATTAATGTTTTTTACTTAATATTACTATTCTTATGAAATTTCATATATAAGTAAAAAAACCATAGTCACTAATAACTTTTTTCTAATTTCGCGATACATAAATAAATAAATTTTAGATGTTATAAAACTAAATTTAAATAATGGTCGGAGTAAATTCATTAAAAGCTTGCATTTTAGCAAATAATCGTCTTCAAAAGCACAAGAAGCAAATCCATAATATATTTGTGAAACTCATTTGAAATTCACATAAACATTAAATGATTCAATTTAAACGGATGTTGTAATTTGGCCATACATCTTGTTATGGTTGTTTCGCAAGATTAAAACCCTAGCCACCCTTCATAAATCGTGCAAAGTGCCCTCCTAACTGCATTTAATATTCATGCTCTCGAAATACGGAAAAACGTAACCAAGTGCCCACTAAAGTGTCAATACAACGGAATGTACGTCTGTTACCACTCTTCACTACGATTTTCGGAGTTAGTCTCAAATAAACTGGATTCTATGCATATTAAAGTATCATGATGCGGACGAAGCGGTGGTTTATTCGAAGGGTCGAGTTTATAGTGTCGTTTTTATTGGTGAAAAGTCGATAGTAAAAGTCCATGTGGTCATATAATGTTTGCGAAGCTGCAATATCTCTAAAGTGCCCATATAAACGGATACAGCAACATATTTGTACATTTTATAGATATATTTTGTATAAAATTCGTCTTTGTATATTAAAATTGAAACTAAGTTCATTAATTTTAAAACCTCTAGCCGCTAAGATATAAATCAGCTAACCATTCACGCGTAATCAACATTAGGGTTTTAGTATTTTAAACCAAGAATCTTAAGCCCACAATTTGATGGTTGTGCCATAAATATCCGTCATAAAGTGGAGCAAGAGAGTATTCACTGAAAGCGCGCATAAAATTCAATCATATTGGCCTGTGTTATGCTACAATAATGTTTTATGGTGACGTTGCTCCCACGCAGGGAACGAATCAAACTTATTTAAGGGTACCTGCAGACGTGATCATTGAAATACTTGTTTTAATTTACCCTATAAAATAACTGTTTTTTCTCAATAGACGCTTTTAAACCTTGAGACTAAACTTACGAGTTACGACGGGTCGTAAATGTAATCAGTAGGTATACTTATTTGAAATAAAAAACTTAGCCTGACCTTTGATTTACAGTTGTTAATGGTCTTAATGTAAGTCACTAGTATGAGTCTTCTTCTTCAAATGTTATATTATTCTTCTAACATAATCTTTTTTTAACATTACATTATTTGGTATAATATTATATATTTATACGTTGAGTACTGTTTAAGTTGTGTTATTGCTACTTATAATGTTTTATTCTTTTTGATTTCGGTATTACATTGGATTTAAGTACCTACTACATAAAAGTTTCGTTTACATATATATTATGTATTGTCGTTATATATGTATATTATCTTATAACAGTAATATTCAGCTACTCAGAAAACTCAACAGATAGAATAAACGCCCAATACTTTATATTCATAATTTATATCATACATAACGCAGTTTCCCTAAATCTTAAACATTTGAACTTAACTCGCTTCCTCTTTTAAATATTTTATATTTCTGCAAATACACTTTGATTTATGCTATGAATAAATATTTTAAAATAACTTGAAACTTATTACACTATAAATTTTATTTTGTTTTAAGATTTTTATATTATTTTGTTTTCAGATTTTTATTATATATATACATCATAAACGTACTTATTGTTATATGTTTTGAGAATTTTATTATTTATATCCTTTTATTTCCAAATTACACAAAGAAAGTGATTAAAAACAATATATTTGATCGATTGAAGAGAAATAGATTACAAAATTAATTAATTATAAATTTTAAATGCAAATTTTAATAAAGAAAACACTATTAGTCATTTTGTATAATAAAATTTAATCATTGATTGTATTATTTATGAACACTCTGTCAAATCAGGGGTCAAGAACATTGGTGAATAGAGGTCTAATTGATTTTTTACGCCATTAATTTCAAGTTCAAAGCTCATTATGAGCACATGATCATGAGCATTATGAGCATTATGTAACCCTTAAGGGTTACAATCATTACATTAACATTGAGTCGATCGAAACCATTGATTTTTTGTTTCTTGGATTGTTTAATATTATGTCCTTATACATGAAATTGGCGTTTTGCGTACTAGCCATTTTAATAAAATACATTATATTTTTAAAATATTAGATTTTTGGTTTATCGCATACAAAACGCCAATTTCATATATAAGGACCAAATATGTTATTTTATCTATTGTCATATTAAGCATAAAGAATGATTACTAAACTCGGCGTCACAAAAATCGCACCTCTATGTTTTTTTCAGTAAATCGCTCCTAGAATCTAGCACATAAGTACTACGTATGAAAAAAATATATCATTCTAAAGTGCACTTCAATACCTTTATATTAATTACCTGTATCATTAAAAAAACAATTACCATTTCTAACCAGGGACCAATCAAAAAAAGGTTTAAAAAAATGCTCACTTAAGGAGCACTACTTGTGCTACCTTATAAGGGTATAAAAGCTCATGTAAAGGTAAAAAATGGGTCAGTCGCTACTCAGACTTCAGAGTGAACACACCGGAACAACATACGCAAGAGAACAGTACCTGAAGATGGATACAACCCCTGATAAAGCCGCTCAAATCATTGCGCTATTGCAATCAGGACTGCGACAGGTTGACGTTGGTCGACAGTTGAACCTTAGCTGATTCTCAGTTCGACGAATATACCAACGGTTCCTTGAGACTGGTGGCTATACTCGAAGACGTGGATCCGGAAGAAAACGCTGCACGTCAGAAATTGACGACCGCTTCGTTGTTTCCACATCCTTGCGACACCGCTTCAGCAATGCTGTTGAGTTGCAACAAGAGCTCCGATCAACTTGCAGAACGTCTGTGAGTGTTTCTACGATTATAAGAAGACTGAAAGAAAAGGAATTGAGAGCTCACAGACCTGCTAGGGGCCCAAAATTGACCGTGCAGCATCGAAGAGAGCGGTTACGATTTGCCCAGGAGCATATCAACTGGACGAGTGAACAGTGGAAAGCCGTTCTCTTCACCGATGAGACACGAGTATGTCTTTTCTGCAACGACAGACGCAGAAGAGTATACCGAAGACGAGGAGAGCGATTTGCCCAGGCTTGCATAGAGGAATCCGTCGAATACCGAGGTGGTTCCTGTATGTTCTGGGGTGGCATATCCGTGGAAGGGAAAACGGAGCTTGTGTGCGTCTCTCGGACTGGTGGTGGTCGCGGGCAAGGGTCGCTGAATGCTCGGCGGTACATAACGGAGATCTTACAAGACCATGTGGTTCCGTATGCTGGTTTTGTTGGCGATGGGTTCATGTTAATGCATGATAACGCCCGTTGCCACACTGCGTTTGCTGAGCGGGACTATTTGGAAGAGGTTGAGATCCCTGTTATGCAGTGGCCAGCACGAAGTCCAGACCTGAACCCGATCGAGCATCTCTGGGACGATGTAAAGAGGCACGTACGAGCACGAGATCCTGCTCCCACCACTCTACAAGAGCTCCAGGATGCCGTGAAAGACGAATGGGACAACATACCCCAAGCAAGAGTGGTGACCCTCGTGAGCTCCATGAAGGATCGGCTGGAAGCTACCATCACAGCAAGGGGTGGAAACAATAGATTTTAAGGCCTTATTTGTAATTTTTTATGATGTTATTAATTTTATTTTTTGTCACTTTGTCATGTTTTAAGTTTTTTGTTATTAAAGAATTAAAATGCATACACATGTTTTTTATTTTCTAATAGGCAATTGAATTACCTTTCCAATGATATCCTACAATCATATCCTTACAATTCACAAAGTTTGAGTAAAATTATTTTGAAGTTGCTTTTTTAAAAGGTGCGATTTTTGTGACGCCGAGTGTATGTTGTACACAAATATTATATGGTTCATACTATAAATTGTATATTCTATTCTCAAAACTTAAGGCATAAGTTTTAATTATTAATTAGAATGTTTTAAATACTTGTTTTACTATCTGTTAAAATATTTTTTATAAATTTGATTTAATCCAGTACCTTACCTTTTTTTACAAATTTGTTTTCTCACTAATATCTTTGATGGCTTCGTAAATATTTTAGATTTATTATAGATTTTAGATGTATTTCAGGCATTTTTGAATAATCATAACTAAAACACTAAGTTATACTAATTTCTTAATTTATTTGCACATCAATAAGTAAAGAGTTACTTACTATAAAGATTATATTGGTAGTGCATAAAGATACTCAAGAGTCACTTTATATAAAAATTCGAAGATTCATGAATAATTTAGTGTGATAAAATAGTATTTTAATGTGGAACAACCGGTTATGTTTAATAGCTATGAAACAATGTCATCAAATAAGCTAACCGTTTTGAAATATACAGAAAACGATATAAAATAATTAAAAATGAACATAAAATAGCAATAATTTTGTCTTCAAAAAGCATGAATGTCTGATTGAATGAGTTTTATCATTTAAAATCTTTAATAAAAAAGGTGGTTCACACCTGCACAAAACTTATCCGTGGTTTTGTTTTGCTCTTCGACAGCATTATTAGACTAATTATTGACTCATCGCCTTGTAAGTTGTATCTTTATCTTTACTGTCATGACTTTATAAGATACCTTATACACTTAAAGGAATAAAAAACCTGTCCTGCCTTTTAAAAATAATAGTAAGTTATAGTGGGGTTATTTGATATTAAGACATTATATTTAATATAATTAATATCTGTTGAAGAAGGTTATAATAAGGCATAATAGAATCATATTATAAGATTTTAAATAAATCATTTTTTTAATAAAATCTGTTTGCTAAAAAAAAGGTAGGTTTTTACTCTCTATAACTAGTATTTACTTAAGACTAAAGAAAATTAGTGATCAAATCGTGTGTAGCTCACTTAAGTTTCTAATCTATCACATCAATCAAACTACCCCTAATAAATTGTATAAACTAAGGGTGTTTTATAATCTTGCGATAGAGTTACACAATGGGTGGTTTTCATGTCACTTTTTATTTAAAACTAGTTGAAACCGGAAATTAGGGAATGAAGGATTAAAAGGTGTTTGAAATAAAGTAAGATTTTATTTTATCTTATAAAACCTGTCGTTTTCGTGGTTTGTGAATAAAAATGTAAATTATCTAAAAGAATCCGTACATTTAAAGATCATTGAATAAATTAAGATAATACCGGCATATAATCATATTGTTATCGAAAAGTGTTGTGATACAAATTATTTAAGAACACTTTAGATATACATTTTAAATAAATTATAATATTAGCTGAGTTGAATGAGCAACAAAACTATATGTTGTTTTTTGTTTATCAATTTAGTAATATTTTATTGTTATTGTTTAAGCCAATAACAGAATTATTTTCCACTAGCTTTTGCCCGCGACTCCGTCCACGTTTTTTTGACAAACAATGTTTTTCTTTTTCTATTTTATTTTACTTCCGGGCAAATTTTTTTTTTTTTAATAAAATAGTATCCTTTGTTACTTCTAATACCTCCAAATATGTGTACAAAGTTTCATAATTATCGGTTGAGTGGTTTTCGCGTGAAAGCGTAACAAACAAACTTACATTCGCATTTATAATATTAGTAGGATTAGGTAGAAATTTTATAAGACTTTAATATTAACAATTAAGAAATATAATATTTATAAAAAAATAATATTTTATTTGCTTGTATTAAAACACTTCAACAAATAAAGTGTTTTAATGTAAAAAGAATAAACAGCGCTTAGGAGAGGCATGCATCAATCTATAATTACATGGTTCCAAATGGGGATGAGACCATGGACAGGACCAGCGAGGAACTTCATGGACCTTCTTTAATTATTAATTAATTACAATTGTTATACTATTGAGCCACACAAAATGATTGTTTAAATTTAACACTAAATTATATTTGAACCAAAACTAAAATATATATCAAATAGCTAAATATTACTATTACTAACAGATATTACTGCCACCCAGCAGTCATAAACAATCATATACATATACGACTTAACATAAACAATTAAACAATATGATTCTAAATATAATTTAAATAAATAAAATAATATATTATAATTACAATATCAAAGCGAAAGTAGCACAGGTAACATTGTTAGCAGTCAGTGCAGAACTATTAGTAAATAGCCATACTTTCATCATAGTTTAAATATAACATATGTATTGAGATTACCAGCCGTGTGTTGAATGAAGAACCGATGTCTCACCACTTCGGTTACGCACAGTACATTGTTAATGCGGTTGTCATATCATATTTGTAATAGATTCGTATCAGATCAAAGTGGTGATTACTACCTCGTTCAATAACTCAAGTGGGTCATGTTATATTAAAAATCTATTCTACTTTCTAATATTCAAGCTATAATATCAATTTACTGGACACCTTGAGTAATTACAACGAATGGACGGTCTTGACAAATGCCTTGTGAAGTATGTACCGTACAAACGAAATTGGTTGCGGTGTATACGTACATGTATTTTAATTTAAATTTAGTCTTTAATTATATAGAAATAAGATCTATATTTAATATATCAGGCCCTTTGCTATGATCAAGTGTATGTTAAAAGAATAATCTTATTTTTAAATTGATAATATTTTCGATTAACTATGTCATGATTAGTATAATGTTAATTTTGATTTTAAAGTATTTTGTAGCTTTTATAAAAAACAGTTTATCTTATTTTGACTATTCTGCCTGAGTGACTTGTATTGTTTTTTATAAGTCTATAAAAGTAAGTCTATAAAATATAAAGAATTTATTACACACTTGTTGGGTACTTAACAGATAAAAAATCTTTGAAACAAAAAAAGTGTACATTATTCATAATAACAATAGGACTTTATGCAAATATATGCAGATACAGACCGTTCTTATCACAGACATGATCATAAAAGCCTATCAAATATCATTATCATTAAATGATGGATGGCTAATTCTTTTACTGTATCTGATAGAAACCTGTATGAAGTTGCGTGGGACACTTTGTACAATGCATCATTTAAACCAAGTAGCTGTATCAGAAGTGAATCAAAATCCTTCGATTCCGAAAGCTTTTACATCAAAGGTCATGGTACCATTAAAGAGCTTTTATAACTGTTCAAGATTTAAATGCTGTTTCAAATTGTTTTGAAATTGTATCCGAGACAATCTTGAAACCGTGCAAAATTCTGATTCAAAAGTATTTTATATGTCATTAACATTCCTACTTACGAATCTGTGTGGGCTGCAGTATGTAGCCCATGTTATCAAAATTAGCTCTTTCCTTCAATGATTAAAATAAAATTAATGTACAGGTAGACGATAAGAATGTACCGTTTTTGGAAGTATACAAACTAATTGGATGTATGTTTACCGTACCTGGTAAAACTGAGTCGAAAATATGTGTAATTTTTCAAAAATAACCACTCGACGAGACAAGAAAATTACGAACATGCATCGAGACCATACAGCGCGGATTATTTAATATAACATTCATAATTCTACCGACGCTAATACTCAACAAAACCTGTGAGAGCAAACAAATTTACCGAAATTATTCACCGGGCCCTGAATAAAATTATGACCGATATGTGCGCCCGCGGCTTGCTTCAAGTTCGATCATATAATAAACACACGGGATACCCTTCTACTTTTGCCGCTTAAAAAATAATGAATTAATAACTATTACGTAATAATTATATAATATGTTTATTTTCCATATGTTTATTTTATTAAAAAAAAAAAAAGTAACAATATACAAAAAAAAAATATTAAAGGAAAAGATTTATTACAATAACATTGACCAATTTACAAGATTAAATGTAAAATTAACTTATAAAAATATTAAAAAAATAAAAATAAACGGAGCGTTTACAGTACGTATATAGAACCGTATATTCCGTCATCCAAACCGCGACATACCGTCCAATATTTATGTGCTCGTAAAATTTGAACATGCTCTGTATGCTCACAAAACGGACAGCAGACGTTTGTATCCTTCGATCAAAAGGAATCGAACAATAAAACCTGAACATCTCTCCATTTGGTGAATCATTAACTTTATTGTGTATGAACGTACCACTTTACAGTTTGTTTATAGTTTTATCTACATAAATGTGTCCCTGAGTGTATTTTCTTCTTTAATGTTAATAATTTAGATTCTATTTATAATATTGTTTCTTTATATTGTTGTTAAAGTTTATGTATGATTTGTTATTGTAACTTCAATATATTTTTTAATATTATGATAAAACGACGTCATTTATCACAAAAGTATTTCTAAATACTTTAATTTATATTCCTAATGACATTGTTATACAATTACATTGAATTAAATAAACAGTTCGCGCTCAAGTAAACATTTGCCAAAGATTTTGATATCAAGTCAATGGTTAATATTTTATAATATTCCATATTAATCACAAAACATTAACAATTCAATAAATAAAACCATCTGTCGATATCAAAATAGCTTATTATAACTTTATTATAGATAGAAAATCATAGCAGTATTTTATCAAAAACGATGCCATGAATTACTAAAGGAGATTTCCGATTCATTTACTATATTGCCAAAGTTTATTCGCTGTTTGACAACTTAATGGGATTTTCAGTGTCGATCGCTCTTAATTAGATAGCGCTGTAGCCTGAGGCTGGACAAATATTTTAATTTTAATGTCCGCTACGCGCCACCCACAGAACGTTTTGGCTAGTGCGAGCTATTTAAAACACAGAATAATTTTAAATGATAAAATAATGGCGCATATTTTATAAAAACATGTCGGGAATTTAATTATTGTTTGTCTACTGTTCTGGTGTTATGAATATTAAATTAAAAGAAATATTTAGATATGCATATACTATATTATATGTTTGTATATTATAATTTATGATAACATTTTTAAATATAATTTCTGATTTGTAATTTCGTTTTTGTTTACATTTTAGTTGGGCAAACGAGTCTGATGTAAAGTAACCACAGCCGCCCTGAAATATCAGAGGAAGCACAAGAGTGTTGCCTGGCTTTGAGGTAGGAGTAGGCGCTTTTTTGAAGGTTCCCATATCGTATTGATCTGGAAACACCGCCGTAGGAAGTTCATTCCACATCTTGATGGTTCGGAATAAAATGTACCTGGAGAACCGCACTGTTGAGAAACAGGATGTATCTAGCAGGTGGGGATGAAATTTTAGGCGGTTTCATCATTAATGTTAACATGTCTGCCTTGATGCGGCGTCACCTTGTAAATTCTCTCAAAATACAAGCCCTAATTGCACAACCATTGTTTAAAAAATCTTAGGTATTTACAAAGGGATGGCATATCTAAATATTTGATCCATTAATTAAAATTCTTTGTATGTTGGTTTTAATGGAAGTCTTCTTTATTAACAGTTTTAGTTTAAAACATGCATCACCGCTTTTATTACTAATTTTGTTGATAAAATGGCACCTAATGTCAACATAAATATATACTGCTAATTTACCATAAAATATATTAATATAATAACAGTATTATTTGTATGTGTAATATATTACATACATAAATAATAATATTATTATTATTTATGTAATAGTAACACTGTAATCTCAATCAATCATTGACATTTAAGGGATATTTCAACAATGCAATCAGCAACACCGAAACATTATTTTTTTGTAAATTTTATTTTAAACAAAAGTATAATACGAATATCTTATATTCTTGTTAACCTAAGATTCTTCATCATACATGATTATAATCAAGTTATTTTAATTAATATTAAATAACAATTAGCTTGATAATATATTAGAAAACAATATTCTTGTTTGGTGACAGCTAGTGACGCGTGTCAAGTGCATCAAATATAAAATATGGGAGACAGATAATCCGTCGCTACTGATGTATCGATAACGTCATTCGAGATGTGACGAGTTAATTCGACGTCTCAAATACTTTTACAATAGAAATGAATATTTATTTGTAAAACGTTCAAAAGTTTGAGATATTCGATCAGTTTTTGATACTAAAATGTGTTTTAAAAAAATATTTCCAAGATGAGTGACTACGGTGAGTACCTACTTAGATCAGTTTTTTAAACAGCAAAAAAAAAATTGCTGTTATATTTTATTTTAATTTAATTATTTAGTTTTAAAATGAATAAAGGAACTATAACTAAATATGATGTGAATATTTCAAACCTTCCTGTACCCGTTATTAAAATCGAGTAAAAGAATCAGATTTGTTGTATGAGAGCCGTATGTTAGCCCCATTAAATATTTATATTATTATTTTTAGTATTTGATACTATAGCAGCAACTAAAATACATCATCTGTGAAAATTTCAACCGTCTAGCTATCACGATTCATGACATACAGTCTAAAGACAGACAGACGGACAGCCGGACAGCATAGTCTTAGTAATAGTTCCGTTTTTACCCTTAGGATGCGGCACCCTAAAAAGTTAACATTAGATACTGATCCAATCCATGATCCATTATTCCCTTGCATTATGTTTACAAAACTAACCAATTAACCAATAGTTAATTCTGATCTTAAACATTACAACGAGATAAAGGTAACATTTATTGAGTTTTGCAAAGAACCCTTTATAGGTCGTTATTGCTTGTAAATGCTAAAACGTCATTAAATTATACTGTAACAATCTTTTCGATTTTAAAGGTCCGTGTAACGTGGTAGGGGGTTTCAGAATTAATTGCAACTCTCATCGCTGAATGCATTTTAAATTGTTTTTTAACATCATATCTTTTTTTCGCAAATTGGCTGCAGTACAATACAACTTTTGTGCTGCCTCCAATATTTTATGTCATTTTATAATTTTAACTGTATTGAATATAATTTAAAACTTCGTGTAAAATTGCATTCAATATTTATTACATGTTTTATCATATACATGTTATTCAAGTTATAAGATAAACATAAATAAATGCTTTTCAATGGGCCTTTATTTATATTTTATTAACGTTTACAAAAAATAAGGAAAAAAATATAACAAAACGATTTTCAAATAAAATCACTTCGACTGCCCCAGATTTATTTTTCCTATTTGTTATCGCCCAGCATTACAAAGCATTACAAATTGCAGATAGAAATCTATAAAAACTATAAATCATGTTCGCAAAATATCATTTATAAATCGCTGCGTCCAAGTCAGCCAGGAAGTACATTCAACGAACAAAAAATATTTAATAAGAAATGAACCTAAGTCAATATTAGAATTATGACTTTTTACGATTATTGTAAAAAGTCTATCATTTAGTCTTGTTACTTTTATTTATTTTAAACGTCATTTCTTTTTGATAATAGAAATAAAACGATATAGATAGATATATAGAAAAATTATGTATGTAGAGAAAATTATTATGAATGAATAGATAGATATAAAAATGAAAGAACATATTCTTTTTATATAATTTTTATTTATAGATAACCAAATTAGAGCAATGCACTTGGCCACAAGCTTTCCAAATATCAAAACTAAAAACTCAATAATATATAATGGAATTCCTCTTTGATACGTATAATAATAAATCAAAACATTGTCTCTTAAAGTTAATTCTATCTAACGGTAGAACAATTTGCTCGTAAACGGTAGCTGTCAGTGCAGTCGTTCTTTCCAGGTTGTTTGAACTTCGTCTAACATTACACGTGTACAACTTTCAGTAGATTGGATCAAGCCACTGATTGTTTCTGACTGATATCCAGGATACGATTGCTCTGTAGTATACTTTATAGAATGGTAATACACTTCCTTTACGACATGGATGCTAGCTATAAAATGATAAGTTTTCTTCAATTTTTCTTTATTCATTTAAGGGATTTTAAAGTTATTATTAGACTTTTTATAAAAAGGTTGAAAAATTATACTAATACACAAAGTTCTTGGAGATAATATATCAAAGTATTCAGTTGATGAAATTATTATCTGGCTTATTTTTTCGTTGAAATATATCAAAGAAGAAAATTGAATTTCTTATAAGTAAAATCTTGTTAAGAAATATATCCTTGATAAAGGTAACAAAATAATAACTTGTAATACGTAAACACTTTCCAAAGAAATACAATCTTACATTTGATCAATAATGTTTAGCCAACAATTTATTACAAGCACTTGAAACTCCCAGACTATATGGTGTATTAGAAATGAATGCTCCATTGATCTTTGTTTTTGTCCAGCTTCCCGCGAGATTCCTTCTCGTCCTACTCGCTCGATCGCTCACAGCTAATTGATCTCTATGCTCGCGACGAATTGACTCGACACGGAAATGACCGTAGAGTCACTGTTGAGTCATCGCCGTGACATGGTAATGCTTTCCAGTTTCCGTAGTAGCGCTATGATTACAAATTAACTTATTGAATTATGTACATATTATCCAAGTAGGTGTAATATAAGGAATAGATTAGCGAATAGAATAATTTTCGAAAGCATAATTTTAACTTATTCTTAGAGCAATTAATAATAGTCAATTTCTTAAGAGACATAATCACTTAATTAAAAATACGGTCAAGATAGTAAACTAATTTTATTTCTATTTTGATAAGATTAACAACAAAGGATGTGTAAAAAAATCATTTCATTTCTTTGGTTTAGGACCATAAAACATGTCATAATTTTCATAAATTCAATAACACTCTAAAAATATAGATAGTGAAAACACTTATCTCTTTAATAAATTCTACGTATTTATTCTAAATTGGATCCTATTACGTAGAAATTCGGCTGAAAATGGTATAATAATTTTCGATAATCAATGTGCGTGCGACATTGCTTTAGTGGGTTGTTCGCCGATAAATTTGCAACAAGGCCGTAACTTGCTGTACAAAGTACGGTGCGACGGATTCACCGAATAATTGTACAACCAATAGCTTACGCAGGAAGCACCTTATTCTTAACCAAAGCGATGCGTAACAACCAATGGAATTTTAATGTAATGGTGAACATATAATAGCACTTAATTTCATTCTAATGCGTGGCGAAGTATGAGACTCTCGTGCTGATTCCTGCTCTGTTTTCTCGGGAATATCTGAATCGACGATGAGATAAAGCGAGTTCTTTAAATATGCAAAGCGCAAACTTTGTGGTAACTTTTCCGACAGGATGCTGAATAATTTTACACGCTCTTAAGGATCGCGTGTCCTGTTAATTTAAGAGCCTTACATTGACAAAGTCTAAAAGGTTTTAATTATTAAAAGAATGGAAATTATTGCTGTCGATAAGCTGGAAGGTTGAGAAGATAAATCTTACAACTGAACTTTTATTTAAATACACGCGATTGGTAACAAGGTTTATAAGCTTAAAAAAGGGTAATTGGATAAAAAAAAAATAACTGATTAATTATATGACAAAATCATAAATCGTCAAAACATTATTAAAGTAAGTGTTCGGATTTAAATTTCATTGCACTATTCTTTAACGTCGACATAAAACACTCTTATCTCAAACCAATAAATAACGCCTAAGAACATAAAACAGTAAACTGACTGTAATATTAAAGATTAAACAATTTAAATTCGAAGCAGTAACCCATTCATTGTGTTTGTAGATAGCCAATAAAATCCATAGTATCACTAGATAATGAACAAGGATATACGAGCACCTGCGAAGGTTGTGCTGGAAGGAGCTGCTGTCTCTGTCAAGGTAGTGTTGCTAACACCGCAACATGATTTAGCACCAAAGCTAACGCTGGTATTTTTTAAAGACAATACAGCCTCCACGGCTAAAGGAATATTCAGAGTGCTTGAAGAATTCTTATTCTCGCACCCGCTAATGAATAGCTATTCTTTGGGCATTTTAACTATGGCCGACGGAATGGCATTTGTGTGTACAGGTTTCTTAAAAGGTCTCCCGATATGCGTCGGACCCTTTCCGCTTCGTTTAATTTATGGACACACATACTTTTTACTTTGTTTACATTAATTATTGACTGCATTAAGATTTCGCTCGTCGTGCTTCGGGAGTTTTATTCCTTTTTGTTTAATTATATTACATAGTTGTAACGTCCAATCGTTGTAATAACTCACGATACATATCTCAAACATTTAAATGGATTATATCTTTCGAGTAAAACAATGTTCTTTATGTATAGTAAGCTAAAAGTTTTCTTAAATATCATGTTATGGGACTTATTATTAATGAAAAAAATAATAATTTTCAATACCGGCTTTTGTTGTATGTAAGAAACATAAGCCAGGAGTAATATACATATATGCATATGTGTATTTCTATTAAACGTACGATACAATATTTTAAGTATACTACCTTTGTCACGTGTTCAGAATATATTAATACTAATTCTGTTTTCTTTAGTCTCTTTGTTTCTTAAATAGTGAAGAAATGTCAAAACCACTTGTTACTTTCGGTACTTCCTTTCATAGTTTCATAGCTGTGCTTTGTTGGTGCTAGTTTAAAGGCTGAGTTAAACAGATTTATGTACCCGTAAAAGATTTACGAACACGTGCTGTGGTTGCAGAAAACCATAAACTATTTTCTAGAAAATTCCCATATTACCTATTAAAACTGTATTCATTGATATACATTAAACATTTTATGAAATGAATATTTCATAAAATTTAAATTGTTTTATATGAAACAATAGAATTAAATTTCAGATCTTAAAGTAACTTATGCTTGCCAAAAACAATGCATCATAAACTTCCGAAATCTTTTCATAAACAAAAAAATCCCTCGAGTTCACGAGTAGCATTACACTCAATGCAACCTGCTTTATAATCATTTCTGTATAATCTGAGAATTTTAAACAATGTTTATATGTTATTAAAGTTATCTTTATTACTACTTTTGAATCCCAAATAAAATTTTGTAAGTACCTAACATTGTTTTTTAATTCAGTGAGAGACTCGTTAAATCATTTATCTTTCATATATATACATATAACTTTTTTAGGATCCCGTACCGAAAGTAAAAACGCAACCCTATTACAAAGATTTCGCTGTCCGTCTTTCTATCTATCCGTCTGTCTGTCTCCAGACTGTATCTCGTGAACCGTGATAACTAGATTGTCGAAAATTTACACAGCTATTTGTCTGTTGCCGCTATGGGAACAAATACTAATAACAAAATAATTTAAAAATTAAAGGGTAAGGTAGACGATTAAAATATTCTCAGAATATTTAATTATATGTTCAGTTTAATTCAATTTAATTAAAACAAAATAAATATTTGAGGGGAATTGCCATACAATAAACATGATTTTGTGCCGTTGTTTATAAATAATGGTAAAGAACGAATTGTGCGAGAATCCGACTGGCACTTGGTTTTTTTATGTATAGGAACATATTTCATAATAACATTAAACATCAAAATTTAAAATAAATCCAAATATTTCCCATGTCATTATTTTATTTATTTTTGATTATTACTTAAGTATTAAACATAACAAAGCCAAACTAAAAATTAATTAAGTTTTATCACGTACGGATTCGGTATGCTCTGTGAAGAACGGACGTATACTCTATCTAGTTTCATTCAAACCACGCCAGCGTTAAGAAACAAATTACCTGTTTATTCCGACCATAATTTATAAACAATAAAACCAACTACTAGACTTTATCAATTTACGGTTTTGAAAAGTAAAAAGCTCTTTAATATGCATCTCATTAAAGCTCTACCATTTTTGTATATAACGCTTCACAATGAGATAATAAAGGTTAAGTGGGCGTAAGAATAGAGGATTTATATTTAAATAATTTAAGATTAATTAGTGCTTTTAGAATGTTATACAATATATATAAATAACATTTACTAATAGATTTGACGAAAACTTTTAATTAACCAACGAAATACATTCATTTATTCAAAAAGGTTTATTTCAAAAAATGTTTTATTTTTTTATCTTATAATTTAGTAACGCTAGGTTTCATGAAACATTTTAATACACCAAAAAAATATGTTCTTTAAAAAAATGTTATATAGATACCTAGTAGTGTTGTACAATAATGACTAAAAGTTTATATGTCATGAATACCATTTTTTGTATGTTGTAATATTATTTTTATATTGTTTTGTACTTATAAAGTACTTTTCAATAAATTTATTGCTGCTGGTACTGTACAAGGTATGTCGGTGTGCTGAGAAGAGAAAAAACTTTATTTAGTATGTAACTTTTATTTTATTTAGAGTAACAATACTAGACATGCCTCAACTTCCGACTCCATTTAACTACCTTTTTCCTTAGTTAATGAGTTTAGAAGATTTTATAGATCTACAAAAGCTGTTACGTAACGACTTACATGTACATAGTAGTTCTAATAGAATTTTATAGCTACTTTGTTTTTATGTCTTAAAATATATGATAACAGAAATATCTAAACTCTCCCATTTATGGAGTCGTATAAATAATTTCACAATAATGTTACTACTTAGAACCAAAAAATGTTCTTTTATGTGTCTACGCTTATATTATTCCAGTAGTAAAATTGTATGAGATTCTACTTACTATATAAAACCAATAAGTTTTTACGGCATAATAAAGAAGACATACTACAGGTGCGGGTTCTTCAATGAACCAGACCGGACAGAGGTGCAGATGTTTGAACGAAATTATCATCGTCATATTGAAAATTATTATAAATAAAGGTATATGTCAATCATCTGTCTTTTATTATAAGAATATAAGTTTTTGTTAGTAAATAGTCTTATTAGAATTCTTTGATGATAAAATCATCTACTGCTTGGTAGTTAATATTTAATGACCATAAAAGATCTTGGTAAAACCTGTAATAAAGCATAATTAAGTCCTACAAAATGTCCTACTAATTATACGTACGTGGCTAAACAGAGCCTGTTAATTTGTGTCCTAGTAAATCCCACAGCGGATTACAATACCAACCTTCGTTAACGCTGGATTTAACCCTTTGTTGACTCTGTACTCTATGCTCTTTACTAAATGAACAACGTAAATAGAGATTTAAACTTTCATTTTTATTTCTATTAATATCTTTGACGTGTTTGGTTACATATTTTTTATAATATTAATATATTTTATTATCTATTGTTAATAATAGAAATAGATAAAAACAATACACATCAAGAATGTCTGAGTTTTTAATCTGTCCAAAATAATGAAGCACCTTGTATTAACTGTAGCGATGCTATTTCTCGTGGCGACGATGAATGGGATAAAGGAAATGTCTCAGGGTAAGACCACAAAAACATGGTTTTATCTGAACTAGCTGGCGTTGTTTGCTCCTTCTCTAATTGGCTAATTGGCATACGAGAGATAGATCGAGAAACGCGATCTCTTCCTTGTTGCTGATAATCGTGGCCGCCCTGTCTCCCTGATGAAATGCGCCTTGATCGATATCACCTCCATTGAATTGCGTTACTAGATATATAGTGTAGAAATTACGAAACATTCTTATTATTTATTTACTTTATTTTTCCCTATAGACAGTTTCTTGAAGATAACACACATCTTATACGCAATAAAGTTATAGTTGATAATGTTACCTGAAAAAAATCTCAAATCAGAATTCCCCTGCGTCACGTAGTATGTATCTACCCTCCGCGAATACATTTTTAAAGCAATGGGTACATGAAAGGGACTGCGAGAGTGTTATTCGAAAGTGCGGAAATTCGTCACATACATCAACTGAGAAAATAGAAAAACAAAGTCAAGATAAAATGTGATATTCAAGGGAAAAATGTAGCCTCAATTTAGACAAGACGAATGGTAGCACGAAATAACCCTAAAACTAATATCTCCTCATAAATAGTAAGCGACATGTTCAAGTTATAAATATTTATATACAAATTATGTGCAATAATATGTGCAAAAAACATGCATAGTTATGTGAGATTGTTTTCAAATTTTTGTAAAAAAAAAAATATTTTTGACGTCTGTCACATTAACAAAATTTTAATTTATAACCCTTGGTACAAAAGAAGTACATACATACTTTTAACCTTTGATCATTCAATTGAGACTTGTTATAAAAATAACTCTGAGATAAAATTTGAATATTATTTCATAAGATTGACCACAGATTAGAGGCACGTCTAACAAATTGTGCAGTGTAGTATGATTGTTTCATGTCGGTATGTCTGTAAGCCCGTGTTACACAATGCACAATTACATCTCCAAGGTCGGTGAAAGCAAGTGGTTTTCGATTTCAATAGTCTAATCTGATTGGATACTTGAGTTCACCGAATGGTTATAATTAATAACATTGTTTGATTTTATTTGTAAAGGTTATATTGGGTAACTTTTTGTCGACAAATATTAACTCATGATATTCTTCTGATAGCTTTCATTTTGTTCATAAACATGTTGACCGTGTTATGTCTATTTTATAAATTCATAGATAAAAAAAATCTAATAAGATAAATTAGCATTGTCTAGTAAAAAAAATCTGTTGTCATAAAATCTAATCCACAATGTAACATATGGTAATTATCCTACGAATGTAGTAGTGAAAACCTATTACGAATGTAGTAGTGAAAACCTATATTCGTGTGTATGTGAACACGTATAGAGAACGGTCGCAATGTGGTTCTGTATATCCGCTTCCCTTCCCGCCGGTTACCGCAGAGTTCCGCTGAGCACGTGACGATGTTATGGCCGACATTAAACTTGCTTGAAATAGAGCTTCGATAGGATAAACTTTAAAAGAATATTGCTGTTATTTTAACATATACATATAATAATTATTAACTTAAACAATTTTAACATGAAAACTTTAATTTATGTGATTTGTGGTATTAAAATAAAGGAATGATATTAGCTTTTACCATAAATTTTAATTGCAATTAGGAAAATGGCCGCAATAATGATAACTTGAAGATATTATCACAAGCAATTTGAACATTATTTCTTTGATAATTCCACCGCAAGTCTCCCAGAGAGCCCAAAACAATTAATACGCAACCTTCATTCTCGTACTTTACGACCAATAAAAACTTACATGAGATGAATATTGTTGTAAATTGAAATTTTAAAAAAGAATGTGACTTTTTTAAGATGTCGGTTCCTGTATATGCACAGTTGATGTTTATTTTATGCCTTTTAAAACAAGGGTCAAAAAGAAATCGACGCATTTGGCCCGTCCGACATCTTAGTGTTGTCAAATAAATCACAACCTTAATAACCTCTTTTTTTTATTCAGATTATAAATTTAGAAATGATTGCCTTACTCGAAATATCATTTGCCTTTTTTGATAACTCGGCAACTTTTTTCTATTGTTAAAATAAATTATTTATTTATCTGTAATAAAGTAAAAATACCTACATTTTACTACTTTTATTTGATACACATAATTTGATGTATACAGTAACTGTAATACATATTATGTTCATAATGTAAGGTCAGACTTTATATTTAATTGTTACAAAGGACAACTTTAGGAATACCAAAGGTATAGCTCCGGTTGGCAACTCCTATGTTATCTAAGGCAGTAAATTTTTATATTATCGAGTAAAGCAGAAACTGTAGATCAGAGTAAAGCATTGATAGTTTTAAAACTGCAGCGAGTGTATCATCCTACCATTAAGGGTATGAATATAATTGGCTTATCTTTCAGGCTTCCTAACCCTTTGGGCATCTAGTCTCAATAGTTTAGATATGTACAAACTATTGCTATTTGACCCAAGCCTCCTCCAATGCTTCGAATATGTAAAAGAGTTGCCAAACTTATTATTAAAGTCATTACATCAGAGTGACATCGAGCGTTTTCATTTGTTACATAAAAATATACCCATATGTTATATATATTCACACTATATTTCACACTAATTTACGTAGGTTTATTTTGTTGACTCCTTATTTAATTATAATATAGCTGTGACATCACTGACTCCATTGTGATATTTGTGTGACACAAGTGACTAAATAATTATTTAATTACCTTATTATATAAGTAACTGGTAAAAAGTTTTAAATTGATAATTACTTTCTTTAACTTCCTGAGATCTTTAGTAATTTCATTGTTAAAGCTCGTTTCCACCTCACACCCTTTACAATAAAAAAGATCAAGAATTTTTAAAGAGCTATAAAAACATTTCGTTGTATAATTTCTCAATTAGCGAATATCATTAAATTATATAAGCATAATTTTATCATAAAGTATCATTAAGCAGAAGAAATAAAATTTAAACTGACACTTCGATGTGAATTATTTTATTTATACATACTACCCGCTACACGATCTAACTCGAAAACACCAAACGTTAACACGAGGTTTGGTGTTGTCAACATTTTTTTTATAAAAATAAATAATATAATTTAAAACTAATTTTAATGCACTTTTAAAAAATAATTCAATTTCGTATAAAGGTTCACTTAATACAATTAATTGAAAAGTTTCAACGTTTGTTCAAATTAATTGATTCTTCTTAGAAAGTAAAAGAGGAAGTAGAACATATAATTGAATGAAACTGTCAGAAAACGGCTATAATAGTGACATCAAATATAGGATTATGAGCTTAAAATTTAGACAAATGATAACAATGAAAAATGCAAAAGTCACTTTGTTAAAAGAAAATAAAGGTAAAGATAGAATTGCGAAAATGGCAGTATTGTAACTACCTGTCTCATCTTAATCCCCATACAAGTGACGACAAGAATAAACATACTTAAGCAAAAAGCAATTATAACACCACCTATAGTGGACAAAAATTAAATCTTTTGTGCCTTAAGTTGCGCTTTAAATTAACTTTTCTTGTGTATTCTTTTGCTTCTAATATCAATAAGCAATCTTAACTCATTTAAGATAAAGTTCATTTTTGTATAGTATTATTAGCAAAGTAGATGCGACATATTTATTTTACGAAATCCAATTTTCTGCTGACATCTCATCTGTCGACTTTAAACGTTAGGGACTTTGCGAATGTCTACACGGTTTCACGCTTATTCTTCACATAACTCTAAAGAAATTAAAATATGAAAGAGCAAGAATTAATTTATTCAAATAACCAGAAACATTTACTTTATGTAAATTGAATTCACCATTTTATGTCATTTTTATGTTTGAAAGAAGATTTGATTGGAAATAATCTTACTCTATGTCATAAATAATCATCAAAATCATCTCACTTTTATTTGAATTCATGTTAAAATAAACGAATGTTAGTTCAAAAACGAAATATTCAAGCCAGACCTTAGTCTCCCATATACCGTTTAGCAAATCCATAACAGTTACCTATGACCGGTGACGTATGTAGGTGTCACAACGGTACATTTATTTATTGCCCCATAACTCACATAAAACTCTAAGCTCCCGGTATAACGATAGCATCTTGCATTCCTACCAGCTGGCCTATGGAGAACCATCGACGTCAAGAATGCCCAAAGCCGCTTAACATTTAAAGTTAACAAATATGTTGTGATCGCGACTCGAATACTTCAAATTAACTTTCAATATATTAAGCATTGTTCTTATTCTTGGATTCTTTGATGCCAAGAATTAGAAAGTTTGTTTATAGTTCATTAATTAATATTGTACTCCAATAAAAATATGTAATGCGTTTGCGGAGTACGTAATGTAAATAACTCATAAACTGTTTTGTCAACAGTCAATGATAGTTCCCAGGGAAATAATAGTAATGACACACAATTTACATCACAAAGCTACAAATATAATGTGTTTGAGCATAATAATTCATCCCCTTTACTTATCTTTTATGTTTCCCTATTCGTTGAAATACCGTATACGAAGTTAGTGAAGGTAGTAAAACTGAAAATAGTAATTCCGCCTAAATATATGACAAAATGCGTTATACAGCTATTTACGAAGTCTCTGTGGAGTCGTTTATTGTGTTTGATATCACCAACAAAATTTATAAACAGAGGATGAACAGTTTTATAGTTTGTGGTAACCTTTAATATACAGTCACGTGTTGAACTGAGGCCAAATGGTAAAGTACACGCAAATAATATTTTATTGTTGATATAAGTTTATTTCTTGTGAACATAAAAGATAAATTAGGTTCCATTTGTTCCAAAAAATCTAAATTACAAAATTTTGTTTTAGGTATAAAACTGTCAAATCTTTACTTATAAGTGTTTGATTTGGATTAATTAAAAATTTTAGAGATTATAAATAATCGCCGTCATGCTTCCGAAATGAAATCAATCGATCCGTGAGGAACTGAGCGTAACGTCAATCACAAATATCTATTAGGAATTGTCGGTTAAAGTTGTCAAGCGAGAGTCGTCGCCTAATCCCAGCCGGCCTCTTTGACAATTACAATCTTCTTATTACTCTACCTTGTAGTGATCGGATTAGGCTAAAAGGCTGTTATGTATACAGAGCCTAACGTGATTCGAATGTCAATTAAGAAGGGCTTACAGTATTGCCGAATTTGTAGCGATTACATTATTAGTTATTAAGAAATAAACATTCTCAAAATGCATTCTCAATAATTATGGTTCAACTCCCCCTTCATTACTTGGACTTAATATTTTAAGTATTAAAATTATAAAAGAAATGCTGCAAAAAATAAGGAAATATCCCGAAACAGTCTCCGTCTTCCCCTTTTAAAAAGTTTCAACTAAACAGATGCCACTCACACTCAGACCGCATACAAATGTGATACAAAAATACAATAACGCTAGTTTGAAGGTAAATACAGTTATAGTCTATCTATCTGTAATATATCCCGAAGGAAACGCGGGACGTGTGCGGAGTTTGGAATAAGTTTCTCGGAAAAAAATGCCACAAATACGCGGCTTTGACATCGAAAATATATGTTATAAAAATCTGGGTAGATTTGAAGATAAAAATGTGTATAAATAAAAGTTCTAGAAACATATTTGTACAAATTCAATAAAAGCTTAATATTAATCATAATTATTATTAGGTATTACCGAAGCATATTCCCTTACCACCGGTCGTTGATCAATAAATAAAAGTGAACGTCCACTGAGACATAATTACGATAATAATACAAATGAAAAGTGCAACTGAATGCACGTACTGCAAGCTTCCAGCATTATTTATTGCTGTTTTATATTACAACCATACCCGATAAAAGAAAAGAAATGTCAGAGGCCTGTGATCGCGATTATCGCACGGATGCAATCATTGAAGCTACCTAACCTGCCCACTTCTTACTAATACACAAACGCTTAGCAGTTGTTTGTCCACCAATGCTCGTTTTGTTTGTGAATTTCATCTGTTTTTGTTATTTCCGCGGTAATGAATATCAATGTCCTACATATCGTCGGAGTAATATAATACCGTGGTACAAAAAGCAGTGAAACAAATGCTCATTGAAAAGTAAAGTTTACATTTAGAACATGGTATCTGTAGTCAGTCAATAGCTGGAAAGAAAGGCTTGTATCCCTTGTGCTTTCATGTTCTCAAGAGGACAGCCACGATCATTGTGTAGGGGAATGTTCCTTTAATTAGCACATATAGAGCAAGATTATCGACGACAACGTCAGGCTAAAAGACATCTGAATAATGACACTGAATACGGGTGTAGCCTTAAATTATAATTGCAAAGATACAACCTTAATCAAACAAAGAATGGGCGGAAGTTTCCTTTATCATTAATATCAATTTATTTGTTCATCGATGCTTAACAGATCTTTCCTGTTAAGCTGATTTATACGTATTTAGGCTGACTTATATTGGACATGTCAATATTCTGAAACACATTCGTAACATCTAACATTTTAAACCAACTTTAAATAAAAAAAATGTATAATGTTAACTTTTCCTTTACTAATAGGTATGGAGATTGCAATAAAACTATTAAAACCGTTAACAGTAATTAAGAAATATTTTCATAGTAAACGGTTAATATACAAAGATATCCGAAACCTAAATGAAGGAGAAGCAATAACAGCATTGATTAGTGAGCACGATGCACGATTTGTGGCGAAACATCTGTTAGCCCAATACCAAACCCTTCATTAAGATTAATCTTAACCTGACAGAGACACATTATTACATCCACTAATAAACTGCGGACTGTATCATTGATGTTTGCAAACTTAAGTTCCAAATTTAGTTTCCGACGATTTAGGGTTTTTGGAACTAAATACAATGCTTGGTAACATCACAGTCAATATGAAGCAATTATCTTCCATTATTTTTTGTGGCGTAACATAATGTTTAGTCAGAACAACGTTTTAAAGTACATTGACTTTTTCAAACCTTAATTTAGATGACCGCACCAAAACATCGTTACCTATGTACGGCCATAAACGAGGTATTAAACAAAAAATTCATGAGAGCGTGCTTCTAAAAGATCACGTTTATGAAATTTTAAATCTAGTGAACTATCTTCTTGATCTCGTTACTGAGAAAGGCACGCGAGCAGGTGCTGCGCCCACACGTCCACTGCTGGGATTGAAGACAATTATCATACCGTATTCTGTGTTGCAAACATGCCTCGTCACTATCTGTCTACCAATCATCACGACTCCACGATTTACATATAATGACAATAAATGAAGAATATGCTAACATCTGTTTTAACAACATTATGTATTATTTAAATTTTTGAAATTCCGTTGCAATGTTTTTAAACGCTGTCTGTTATATGGCGCTTTGAATTTAGGATGTATATTTTATGCCAGGTTGTATCGGTTCTTCTTGTTTATGTTCTCAATATATTTTAATGAGAACCTCACAGCGACATCTTTAATTTACAGAGTATTGTACTAAACTTTACTACACTTAACGTCAAAAAACCACACTGTCAAGACCTGAAATAGAACAGCAAAAATAAAATAGACTGAACGTTACTTAACAAACTGGACGGCTTTTGAAGTAAATTAGTTTTTGGCTTCACAAGTACTATAAACATATAGATTTAAGATAGACAGGGAAATTTACAACTATTTTCGTTCTTGGTTGTTATAATTGTCATTGTCGTAAATTAAAGAAAGTGACATTTTAGTATGTTAAATAATGTTGCAACTTTATGTAAGATTTTTCCATAAATTATATTTGTTTGTATAAGTTTGTTTTAATCTAAATTAAGTACTTATTAATAACCTGAACCTTTTTTTTATTTTTTATTTATTATAAAATATATTTAGTTTATGAAAAAATATTACGTTATTCTAAACTAAGTCTATCCAATTTCCCTATTTCAGACACTTCATTATATTTCGTCCACTTCCGTTCACAAAAACCTATAATAAGACCCTTTTTCTAATACTCGTTAACTTTTAAAGAGAAAAAAAAGTGTACCGGTTAATAACGGCAAGAGAAAAATTGGTCTTAAGCACACCAACCTTTCGTCATAACTTCGTTCAAATTATGTGGAATAATGTGGGTATTATTTTTTATGGAACCATAGCAACATGTGGTAAATTGGAGTCCCTATCATCAAGAACTAAAATAAACAATGTAACGATACCACACAGTTCAGCAAACAAAAAAATAATAACCCCCTTCAAATTAATGTCGCTGTCTTCAAATTATCGGTTCGAGGAAACTACTTTACTTTTGACTCTTATACCCTTTTATTGTTGCAATGTCATTAAGCGATAAAATAGAATATTTATTTCAATAAATTCTATGCATCTCTTTATCTTTAATGAATTAGAGCAAGATAGCAGAAACGATAAAAATAATTTACGGACTCGAAAAATTGTTCGGTCGTAAAGAGCGAGACCGGTGTAGTCGGAATTGTGAGCAATTATTTATTATAGACTCAAAGTTTCCGTAATTACTGAAGAAATTGAGTGATTTTGTTCGATGATATATATCAAAATTAGTTACGCTAACGATTGCACCAATTAAAATCCAATCAAAACAATTTTAATACTTTTATGTAATACGTCAAATTAAATGGTATTAAACTAACGTAGGTTTACTACGTAACTTTAAGTATGACTAAAGTAGGCTAAACTGGTGAGTGGAATCACGAGAACAAATCGGTTACACACTAAAAGCCTTCCTAAATGACGATGCACGTAAACACAGAAGCGAGGATTATGAAACTGGCGGATTTGATACAGAACGGTTACATCGATATAGAGATATATGAAATGATATTATCATATAAATACAATTTGAATATATAAAGCTTTATAGAGCATATAATCAAAGTGTAATATTTTTCCTTAGAGCTACGATAATATTGTAGCAAATCATTTCAAAAGTATTTTCGGTACTTTGACGGAAGCTTAAAAGCTGTTTCCTGCTCAGGATTCATTCAGAAGCAAAAGTAATGCTTCAATTTTGTTGGGAGCTTATTTCAATAATATTTAATATTATTATTACGAACAGAATATTGTTATTCTATATTATGATATATAATTACCTGGTATGTTGCAATAATTATTAGTTATTGATGGTATACTGTCACAGATAGTACATAAATTGGATTTATATACGTGTATAAAATAGATTTAGTGAGTTCGGTCGCTGACAGATTAGGGATGGTGTGTTATCTCATTGTTGCAGTTAGACCAAAGTTTAGTCAGCGGGCTCAAATGTATTCAAAAATAACAGCTTTTGGATCGCTCTGAAATATACAACGCAAAGGGTTTTAGCCCTTAAAATATAAATGCGATACCAGATTTTCGTCGCTTTCGTTGCAACCATTTATTGCAAATAAATGAATATAAAACTCAACAACAAACACTTTTATAACATAAAAATATAGACTGACAACTTTAAGTCCTGAAAAGAATGAGTAAATTTATTCAATGACAGTCTTAAAAAAATCTAGAAGTATAACTTCTAGAATTTTTTACGATAGAATTAGAATTTTATACAGGATAATAGAAATCAGGGTAACAATTTAATGTGCTGAGGGTTACCAGTACTTATATAAACTTATTATATCTTCGCTAGGGTTGCCACTCTTCAAACTTATACACTTATTATTATCAATCACGATATAGCCCTAATCTTTGTTTCACAACTTAACGCTCGTTACGCTCATGCATATGTTTTATATTTGATTTTATTGCGTTCTAAAGCTTCTGGAGAGCTTATCATTGATATTAAACAGGACAATATCTTTTCTTTTATACTAATAATAGAAGAGACAAGGATTTTTTTAATTGTATACATATCACTATATTATGTCAAAATATTATTAAACTAATTTAAAATAATAATTATATAAAAGATTTTTTATGTTTTAGTTACAACAATTTTATTTCTAATTATATACAAGGTAATGGTTGAGTATTATTAGGATTATTATTTTGATCGTAATAGCCGATTATATACTCACAAAAACATTCTAAGACATATTGGTACAACAAAAAACTAAGTGAATTTCAAACAAAATTACTGACAAGAAACTAACAACGTCAATCTCTTTGGTTAATGGCTTACAATACGATCTTATCAGAAGAACCATAAGCGCAGTTGTCAGCAATGTGATACAGAGCTTATTGAAAAGTTATGAAGTCAAAGCAGTAGCGACCGGTCTGGCCAGCAATGACGCAGATTGAAATAGACACGGACATCCGAGGCCATGGGCGAACACTTCACTGATACGAGCAAGCCAATACATTCACCGTTAGCCAGATATTAATCATAATTTCCTCTGACGCGATTCTCTCAAATGTTTTAGACCATTATCTGAAACACTCCAAGCGTTTAACCGCTGTGATGGACGATGTGGTGTCATTTGAAATTGCGGGTCTGGTAAATAACTAGTCAGTTACGAATATTCTATTAAATTCGCATGTTTTATGTGTGATGAACCGCATGAACGAACTAAAATTGGATAATTGGTTAAGTTTCCCACACAATGCGTATCCGTGGTTAGTGAAGCCCCATTCAACAACCAATCAAAATGTATTAAGCTATTGAATCATTAATCAAACAGACATAAATTGATAAACACTGCTTCATTACAAGCCTGGTTATAGGTTAAAGGTTAAATCAATGCGATATAATTTTACAAAATTTTATTGATTCATATAATACACATGACGATAACAAGAAAAAATCCATACAAAGTTATAAGTAAGTAAATATAAATGTCATTTCTTTACAAGTATTCTTTTCCATCTCATTGCCAACACTAATCAACAAAATGTAAAACATAATAATTATTAATAACATACATAAAGTATTTTGACGTTCACAAAAAGTGCGGAGTTATAAAAAGTATCATTAGTTTCTATTGTGCGTGTGTAAGATTGACAGTTAGATCAGGGCCAATCATCCCAATTTGTATTGACGCTTAACTCGAAGATACGAGTGGAGTACTTGAATACCTCGCCAATAATTCTACACGATGACTGTACAAACAACAAATTATACATTACATACAAATAACGTATTGCGTTCACTCATTATAACATGTTTCTTGTTCGTATAGGTGTAAGACATAAAATCGCTTATATTTACATCACATGTGGTACAGCAGCTGTGATACAGCAGAAATAATGAAATGTGCAATACTCGAAAGTATTATTATAAGATACATAGTATATCAATAAACATAAAGAAAAACGTCATGCCGAATTCGTTACGGCCTTATTGGAATGTCATCAATTTCCATTGACTACTTATGAAAGAAAAGATATCTAATAACGAGGTAGTATTTTATATGGAAATTCCAAAGATATATATACTATAATTTAACTGTACGATTATAATATGATTAGTCGGTGAGTATCGTCAGTAGACGGTCCCGGTAAATAAAAAAAGACATTTGCTCCCAAAAAAAAATGTACTGAGTAATGAAAGTCTTTAATGATGATAATGATCATCAGGTTTTAATGACTATATAAAAGAAATATTTTCTTCAAGGTGCATAACCGAAATTAAACTATAAATAACAGTGACGCCGGACTTTACCATTACTGCCAACGTAGTCGCCCAGATCATAAATTACCCGAGTGTTAAATTTATCTTTACATCTGATACGAGGTGCTTAGACAAGCTTACTGTACAGCAAATATTACTTATTAGAAACAGGCTGCAGATTCTTAAGGAATTTGACTGATTATCTATGCAAATATCTGACAAGTGGTCCTAAATAGCCGTCATAACAGTAAAGTTGATAATTAGCTTCTAATGTTTATCTGTTTTAAAGTTAATTTATTATTTATGCTTCGATAATCTAAACTATTCTCTGTACATTAACTTAAATCAGATTAGTAAAGACCTTTTTCTCCCCTTTGCATTAATACATTTTATTCTATTTACTTACGTAAAACAGTTTTTTTTTATATTAAAAGTTCAAAGTTGTTAAAGAGTTGGCACTTAGTCATTATCGTGTTAAAAATTCTCTTAAAGCAGCCAATGCTAATGAATCATACTCTAATCTCCACACAATATACCGTGTTTAAAGAGGAAGCGATAAGATTTGAACAGTGCACCGAACCCAAAAACTTACCATTGTCTCATTATTCATATCTTATCAAACGATTATACACAGCACAACGCTAACAGTGTTCATAACACTACAATGGATATTAAAATCTAACACAAAACCATAAAAGCTCTATTTGTTTGAACGTAATAACATAAGCTATTGGTCTCGTGAATTGTAACTGAAATAAAGTTAAATGCACTGGTTGTCGGTATCAGTAAATAGATACTCTAAGTACGCTAATAGGGTCGGAATTCATGTCTGTATGTTTATTCGTTTACATTAACAACTAAATCGCCTACGAGTAAACTTGATCACGCATTTTTATATAAGTTAGTAAGAATTTATTGCATAAATAATACATTTTTGTCATGTTAGACCACTTACGATATTTTAAAATTTAATTATAAATCTTGTTTTTTTTTACTTTCATAATTATTTATGTATATAGCGAGATTATATTTGAGAGATACTGCGAAACGAACCTAAAAAAGTTTGTGAAATATTAATACAACTTCGCTACAAACAGTTGAATTTATAATTTCCAAAATGTTTACAGTTTAATAAAAAAATATATTATATAAAAGAGGACTTCATAATTTACAATAAAATTTGTCATACCCGGATTTGTTACAAAAATTCAAATAATTATCAAACAACCTTTGAAGTATGTATGAAAAATATGAGATATTTGAGTCAACAAAATTGAAACACGTTTGCTGTTCATACACAATTTCGAAACAATTTAGATGCATATCAAGTCAATAAAACAGTAAAATATTGTCCATAGCTGTCCGAAAATATTTCGAATCCAATACGTTATTTAATATTTATATTATTCAATAGCCAAATACAGCTACTGCATCACGATAATAAGAGGCCAGTAATTCACCATCTATATGGCGTATTACTTCATACATGCTGTTTTACCTTCCGAAGTATTGTATTATATCTGATTTAGCAACTTTGTATTTATTTAATATATTATTTGTTTCAGCTAAATCTTTGTTTTGACATTTAATTGTAGTTATATTTATGGCGTTTGTTTGTCCTTAACCACGTATCTCTAAACTTCTCAAAACTGTCCTTATCATCGTCAGCGAAATGTAGGTTTACCGTCATTTACACTTCAGGGCAACGATCTCGAAGCAAGGACACCCAAAGCAAAGGTGTAATATCAATGCACAATAGAACCAAGCCGAGTTCAGTTCATATTTAATGACGTCATTAACTGTAAGACACGGTCTTGTAGCCTGAGGCTTCCGACTACCGCTTTGTCACATGTAAGGACGCGAGGAGTAGCAATCTACTAAGTTCAACTTACGTATAGGTAAGTATATTTTCATAGAAGGATATCCTTTGAAGACCACCGTTTGCATTTTAAATTTATATAAAAATAATATTAATCTTACATTAATGTATGCAATAGATATTAATAACATATGTATAAACCCTTTATCTAAATAAGGCTGTTGAGTTATTTGGTAATTTCTTGTCTCGTCTCTGACATCTGCCTAACCTCATTATTACACAATGCGTCAAAGTACATTCCATAGTTATCGGTTCTTTTGTATTCAATTAGCCTTGCATTTAGGTGGGTGATGCCTTTCACGACAACAGTGGTAACGAGAGTGGTCAGCTGTCAAAACGTCCAAACAATCAGCTTCGAAACCTCTTCTTATCACCAGTATTATATTTTTTTAATGCCTTAACGTACATTGCGTATTAGACACACAAAGAATTTGACGAACTACCTTCAAGTACAGCAATATATGATATAATTTAGCTCCAAGTTTCGATATCCTTATTTGGGAGATAGTTGAACTTTATTGTACGATTAAACTCTTTCAGAGGTCAATTTGAACGTGAATCATATTGTGTAATCCAAATAAATGTGGATTGCAGCACATAGTTAGTTATGTTAATGTGCATTGGTACACGGAAAATAAAATGGAAATAACCAAACAACATATGTGACCGAAAACAGTGATTGTTAAAGTTACAATTTACAATAAATAAATTAAATGGATTTGGGTGCATTATTCGTGCAATTGCGTTTAATTTGATAGACAATATATATCTTTGGGAAGCTCCAACTGATACGCTATCATTTTTAACAACTATTTTTATAACAAAACACATGCAGACATATTTTAAGTAGCCACGAATATTTTGTAATAATTTGACGTTCATTATAAATGATTTTATTACAAAGCCCGAAGGTTTTATGTTTTGCGGTATTGTATATACACCTACACTGTAATAAGCAGTATAATTGACGAGTACCGTCTCTTCTGAACATATTTATCTAATGACGATACGTTTGCTCGTTAACCGAGCACGTTTGATATCTTACTTGTAACATTCAGTAGGAAGAAATCTTTGCACTCAACAACTTTGAACTGTACCTAATGATGTTCCCGTTTATTGCTTTCATTTTGTATCTATATGGTCACGTTATGATAATAAAAAGTATGAAATGAAAAAATTCTCAATGTATGAGAAAATATAAATATGTATATCAAAATGCAATCCACTAAGATGACGTATGCAAGAAGCGCGTCAAAAAAGCAACGCATTTCGTATTTAAAATAATTAATAAATTATTAATTACATAAAAAGAAATATTAAAATGCGATCCAAATAAAAAGTATACAACATAAAGTAAAATATATAAACACAGCAATCTGTTAAGGTATATAAATTGTTTGAACATTTAAATGATATAAATTTTAATTCGTCACTGACGAACAAAATGCTCGCATCAATAATTGCATTAATGACAAGTTATATCCGTTACCCAATGTGAATACGTAATGCTTTCAGTCGAATGATCCAATAATTCGACAGCAGGAAAGATATGCATCGAACATTGCCACGATTGAAAGATACTGTTGAGTAAATACAATGTGTATTAACATGAGTGCCTTAAAATGTGTTCTTAATTTGGCGTTTATCAGATCTCGATTATGATTTTAATGATTGTGATTGATTTTTCTTTCTTCAAAGATAATTGAGAGGAAATATTTTTTTAATTTTTAATTATTGAAACATTGTATTTTTTACTTTCAATATCATATACTTTTGTAGATTTTATCCAAATAAATAAAGAAAGATTTAAGATTTTTAATAGGATTTGTTGATAGAGTAGAGAGATAAAACTAATATTGATAAGAAAAGGCAAAGAAATTATAATATCTTTTAAAAATATTTATTGTCTTTTTAAATATTAAAGTTTAATATATATAGATTATAAAACAGTCAAGTAACAATCGGGAATCTACAATTGAATCAAGCAATCAATGCGTGGAGTCGATATCGATTCAACAACACTGCTGGCTATCTTATATACGATCGATATTTGTTACATTCCAATTGACAAACTTATTGATACCAACACAAAACTTATAACAATCATTTGCTGCGGAAAAATCACCTTTATCAGTATTAATATAAAGAATACCAAATCTTTGTTTGATTAATCTCCAGATGTTAAAAATTCGTTAAATCGGTGTCTTTCAAATTGATTCACTGTCAAAATGGACACAGTCGATTCGATGTCAAAGACTTGTGATCGTATAAGAATCTTTTATTGCTTTAATTTTATAACCGACTTATTTCTAGAAAGTGTGCAAAACAGATGACATTTGATAACAAATTTAGACATTTTTATTATTAATACATAGCTCTTACTTTTACATTAAAAAAGTTAAACGTATACGTATAAAAAGTTATACGTATTAAAAAAGTTAGCTGCTAGATTCATGAGTGTCTTGTTAGACACTTATGAATCAAGCAGTTTATTAAAAAAGTTAGCTGCTAGATTCATGAGTGTCTTGTTAGACACTTATGAATCAAGCAGCTAACTTTTTTAATTGTTGCATTGAAAACTAATTTCACGGTAATAAGTCGATTTAATATTTAAATTACAGTTTTAATATTCTTATAATCTAACCTTAAAAATATAGTAACTTATCTTTCAGCAAAATCCACTCTTAATCGTGCTTTAAATCGTATCGTGTCGTTAATTTATTTATTTAAAATTTATTTAAGCCAATTACACCAGCTGTAACTGAAGCTATAATAAGCTATACCACATATAGCTGTCGGTACATTTCCGATAATTCCTAAGCCTCTTGCAATCTGGAGACGAAGTAAAATTCGAAATAAGGTCACGCGCTTGAAACATGTAAATCTACTTACGGCGTTGCTTTAACTACTAAATATATTTACTATAGCAACACCACTATCGTTAAAACGTCGATTACATAACACTACTTTGCCGACTTAAGTCGTCTATTTCTTAGGTTATTTGCGTGGTATTTTTAGATTTTTATGCAATGTGGTTTGTGATTCTGAAGCACTTTGGGTCTTCGTATTTGTTGCGTGCGTTTAGCTTGCTACAAAACTGCTACTTAGAATTAATGGTGTTTATTTTTATATACATATATATTTAATGGTCTTAATTTACTTAATGTCAATATCTAAAATGTTTTATATAGCAAAGTAAAATAAAATAATGACTAAAGTTAATGTATTTACAATATTTCGTAAATAATTAACAACCTAAGGGCGTTCGAAGAATTAATAAATTCCTGGCTGTTACGAAATACTAAAAATGCTTATTGATTTATTTGGTTTCATCTTTTCAAATAGCCCTTAAGCTGTGGGTTGAACGCAGACTATTAATTAAAAATTACATATTTGTATTTACAAATGATATTCACATACGGCGCTTCATACATTATATTTTAAATTATTGGAATTTTTATTATAAATGTTTGTACAAAAAATCCATTATAAAAGACTATTTAAAATTCAATTTAGATTCTAAACTCATCAACTCTTTTCCAATTACTTTTTAAATATTAAAAAAAAAATAACTATTTCTGAATCTCGTATCTTACTTACATTTTTATTATAAAAAATTAATTCTCTTGAAGCTTACATTTTAATTATAAAAATTTATATAATTAGTCTAGGTATTTTTATAGAAATGATAACATTTTTTGTTTTAATGAAACTAAAGTTCAAGCGACCAAAGACAGCGCAAGCCTTAGTACGGGAACTGAAGCTTAGAGGTCCTTAAGACTGTTGCCTCGGAACTGTCTATTGACTACTAAAGAGCGTCTGGTCGAAAGCTTTCTTTTTAATTGTATCTAAAATATCGCTCCACGAGAAATCCTTTTAAAGGACTTATATTTTCGTTTTATAATAAAATCAAATAAATAACTATATAACAAATAATGATATAATAAAAATATATGGATAATTACTGACAACACAATCTTTTAAATATTTAATTGAGACCCAGACCCAAGAAAAACTCTTTTTCACAAATACTTTTTTGGTGTAGGGAACGAACCCTATACCACCGGCAATAGTTTGAGTTTCGGCCACTGCGCCTACCAGTCATTGAATATAAACATATGTATTTATGAAAACCATTTGTTATATTAAGTATATATATATTTTTTTAAGGATAGTTGTCACTTTCTCAAAGTTCACCCAGACTCGAAACTACAATCTGTCACAATCACACAAAGAATTGGTCCGTGTCGGAATCGAACCCACAACCAGCAGGTCAGTCGTCAGGGTCTAACCACTACACCAACAGATCAATTAATATCTTTAATTTATAATACATAGATAATGTTACTACAGATTTAAGCTTTCGATTCATTATTCTTACTGTAGCGTTTCTCAGTTTCATCTCACGAGTTCACTTTCAATATTACTTTCACACTCTGTCTTAAATCTGCCAATCTCAATTACATTACGAAAAATAAGAAGCTTATCGGAAGCCTACACCTTTTCAAAAATATCTCTCTCACGATTTTAATACGTAACACGCGGGCTTGAAACCGAAATAAAGCTAATTTGATGAATGCCTTACATAACTTTATTCAGGGATACATTTATAACTTATACCTTTTATATAATATAATAAAAATATCAACGAAAAAGGAACTTACGATCTATTGAAAGAATGAAATTTTTGACAACATGAGTGAGCTAACAAATTTAATATTCAGCTGTAGTAATACACATATTTTAATATATCCTACTGCTAATAATATATCCTGGTGTAGTACTAATGAAAGACTCTCACATACAGAGTAATTTCAATCAGAGCCATATAATATTACCTTGTTTTTATTTTTATACTCAAAATAAAAAAAACAGTCTTATTAACTGTACGAGCGGATTCCCTGACAATCTGAGCCAATCTTCAAATGGTACATTTTTAATTGCTTTTTTCGGTGTAACAATCACCGAATCCACGCCAGCGGGTGGCCGCCGGCTCCTTTGGAACTTATAATTATAATTATTCCATTAACTTCCATCCAAATTATGGCTAAATAATTTTTCAACATTTGTATGTTAAATATTTTAATCTAATTATCGTTTAATTCGGCAAGCGCTTTATTGCTAATTTCCAAAATTATATTACAGAAATTTTTAGATTGAATATTTAATAAAAGACCAATGAGAAACATTTTTTCTTTAACGTTTCTTTTATTAATTTAGTTAGTATAATAATTAAAAACAGGTTTGTTATAATTATAAGAAAAAGCTTAAAATATAGGTAAAAAAGTTTATCGGTATTAATTATTTATATTTGCTTTATCTTAAATAACCAAACTAAAATAGAAAAGAGGACAATTAATAAACACACTCCCCTGCCATGAAAATTGCTGTTATCTAAAAATACAACAAAAAATAGGGGTTTTTATAATGAAACGTTCAAAATTTATGTTTTAACAAAATAAAAAACAATAACGCATTTGTAATGATCACCCAGTGACGTCTTCAACCTGTCCTTTAGATAAGATTTATGGTTCCTCTGATGTTGCACTTGTACATTGCTGGCAAACTATATAGGAAACTTGAAGAATATATACGAAGAAGCAATGTATCTCCAACTATATTGTTGCATCCCGCAACCTGCTGCTTATTTTTTCGCATGTATTGTAACGGCATCCGTAAGAGTTCAGGGGTTCTCAACATAACTCTTAGTGTGTTTCAAAATGAATAAAAAATATTCTTATTTTATTAAAGTGAAGTTTTTATTACAATCAAACATCATTAATGGCATCGTTTACGACATTAATTTAGGTGTAACCGTAGCTTTAATTACCTCAAAATTAAAATAGTTTAATATATTTTATAAGGATATTTAAATATATACGAGTGCTTACAATAAAACAACTTAAATAATTTTGACATTCACAATAAAACACAGCCGCTAATAAAATTAATTAATAGTGCGGTTTAGTTTGCTTTACTGCAGGTGTTGTTCCAAAATTTATCGGTTGGTATTAATCTAAATTTACCTCCACGAAAATTATCATATGTATTAAAACTAAATAATCGCAGCCGCAATAATAAAGCTTTCATGAATATTGCAATAATTTAACCCAACAATATTTATGTCAAATACTCCCAACTAAAATTCTATATAAAAGGTTTGTCACACCCTTCTATTAAATTTGTAAGATCACAGAAACAATGTTTGCGGCGAGCATCAATTTTTTTTCAAACCAAAATTCCGAAAATCTTCACTTGAGGCCAGGTAGCAATCGAATTTTAAATTTATTTGTATTTCCGAAAAAAAACGAACAAAAGAAAACATACGTTTACCTGACACTGATTATAATAAGGCACGAGAAATATGACGACATATGTCTGTGGTAAAAAAAATGTATAGAACTTCTTTGTAAAGCCGATGTTTGGAGAGCGAACTACGTGATTAGTTTGGGCGGTTAGTTCAAATCGTAGTAATATTTATGAGGATATGACTTTTTGTAGTTCCTTCATGTGTAAAAGGAGTTTCCACATCGGTTGTCTATTTGAAACAGATTTAGCACAATTAGACGAACGTATTAGTCTTGTTGCGTGTGGACTCGGTGAAGCGTAAAATAGGGGATAAAGAATAAGTCTTGAACTTAATATATTTAAAATTCAAAATTATCTATTGTCCTAATATACAAACTAAAATCATATGATAATGTAAACCACAAAAAAATGAAAATCAGTGAGAACATGTAGGTACTTCAAAAATCAATCAGTCAATTTATATTCGACGCTACTTGCATATAAATGCTTAGGTTGTACCTGCCATGTTGTTCTAAAGGCTGTGCTCATTAGCCCTCGAAGGCATCCTTTGTAATGATTATAATAAGTTGTTAGGACAAGCGTAGGCATTATACAAGACAGTTGAAACTGGATAAGCGAAAGCAGAAAAATAATTGACTTTAATAACTGGTTTAAGTTCATATGAAGTATAATATTACATTACTTAAAATTAGTTTTATTTAATTTTGTGCAGTCTGTATCACTTATTTGCAACAGATAATTACAAGTTTTTAATATATTAATTTGATATAATTATTAATAATTTGAAATTATCTAATTTATATGATAAAAGCATGAAATATATGCCCTCATTATTTATCTAACGTGTCTAATGTCTACTCTGTCCCAATTACAGCACCTATTCTCATATATAATTATAATTTTTTTCTTCATTTCCGTTTAAATAACACAAATAAGAGTTATATCTACGGGCCATCATTATGAAGTCCGTTACACATGTAATTAACGAATAAAGTGTTTTATTTTATAATACGAAATTTTCTATTAATTAGGAAATAGGTATATTACCTTGTTATATGAACCATCAGTTGACGAGGTTCATAATAAGAAAGGAAATAATTACAAAAGAATGTTTAAGCTTTGGTATTTAGGCTGTAAATACTTTATTTAAGTATTCATTAACATTTTTAAGGTTGTAATGTATAGAAATAAGAATTAATTATGTTAATGACCTTTTCCTTGGCTTTGTTAATTAAATAAGGTCAATCACTTTAAATGTAATTGTATCACGAGACCATTATTAAAAACAAACTACCAACTTATACCTTATATAGTTTGTACTTAAATTATGTACCTACCTCTTCTCCAGTTATTTGGAATTGACATACATTTTTAGTATATTTCAAGAGATTTAACAACAATTTTAAGAACAAACTACCGCCCTTCAACTCTCTTTGGGACAGATGTATAAAAATTTACATATATATATATCTATAAAACTTACATATTATGTCATGACTGATAACTAGTATTATAAATTTAAGAGTGTTTGTAGGTCCCTTTTCTCAGTCAGATCTTGAACTGAATTTCCATAAATATAAATAATAGTGTTTTATAATCTGATTAATTTATTTTATAATATTAATGAGCGGTATGTATTATTATTATTCTAAACAAAACTATCAATCAGCGTAAGTGGGGACCCAATCAGTAGATGCTTATTTTTTCTAATCACGTGTGTTTGATAATTTGATGAGAATCATTAATTATACTTAGTTATAGAAAGCTTAATTTAGTTAAGAAATCTTATTTTAATATAAATATTTGTTTTTAATACACATATATATATAAAGTATATATCTATATACTATCTGCCATGTTATTATTAGCTTAGATCGTTTAAGTACAACTTTTATTAAAAAATTAAAATAAGATATGTATTTTTGTGTATTTAAAAACTTTCCTCTTATTTTTTATTCCATACATATGTTCAGGTAATATATCACATAAATATTCTTATGATATTTTTTTTTAGTACCCAAAGAACGTTCAAACATTTATTATTTTAAAAAGAGGAAAATACTTCAATTACACAACCACGTAGATTAATATTTGAAGTGCCACTTTGAAAAGGTTATTTTAATTTTGTTTATTATATAACAACTATTGTAACAGACTTATACAATAACAATTGTAATAGTTTCTAGATAAAAAGTCTTGATATCATATATAAAATGAAAAGCAACTTCATTTCTAAGATAAAAAAAAATATCTAAAATTATTATAATAATTTGATAATAAAAAAGGTCCAGAGTCTTTTACATTAAAAATACAAAGGTTATTCTAGTTTCCCTAAAAATTTTTTTAATTTAATCTTAGTTAATATTATTTCCGTAATAATATCAAATTGGCGGAATTAAATGAAATCAATGCCTCGACTTCATGTAACCTAACTTTCATATCCAATCAAATAAAACGATGGACAATTTAGTATTGTGTAATCCTGAGAGTATCTACATACGTAATTCAATCTTTGATTTGTATATTCTAAGCATTACGTGTGACCGAACAATGTTTGAATGGTGTTAATCGTTATGTTCAGAGGTTTTGAACATTTTTATACTTAACAGAACTTTCCCTCGATTCAATATTGGTGCGTTATTATAATATTTCATTATTAATTTGAATTATTTTATTATAAATTAACCTACATAATAAACATAATATAAAATTTACAATACTTAAGATTTAAAAAAAATATGTATTCAATGCTAATTAGTCGTATTCGTTTTATAAACACCCGTACGGGTACACAATATCAATATTATAGACAATTATATTAGGAATGCATAGAAAACTTAACTTACACATAATAATTTTATCTATATTACGCCCTCCTGAGAATCCCCGCTGTTTTAAACACGATGTTCTTACTAATGTATCTCCAGCTATGAACAAACACACGTTTACTTAATATGTATTAACTATTTAATTAAAAAGAAAGTAATTATTTATAATTATGAAACATATATTTATTGATGTTTCTTATTACTGTCATATCATTTTTATTTATGTATAATACATTATATTTATTTGTGTCAATGTTTTGAAATCATTTTACATAACATCAGTTTTTAACTATAGTGCTTACAAAATTATTTTCTAAATACATATTAAGTGCACTCTATCAACTTCGACTTACACAAATAAGAGTGTCACAGCTTTTAAAATAAATATTACATGCTATTTATGATCAATATAATGAAACTCTATTCAGTACATCATGAGAATATTATTCAACATAAACAATTTAAACTTTCTCTAGACATAAAAAAAATCTTGGATATACTTAATATAATTTTTAAGAAAGGAATTTTTGACTGAACTTACAGATTTATATATGCATATATTTAGATTTAAATCTGTACATCAGTACAAACAAAAAATATAGAGACATAAATATATATAAGCCACAAAACTATGCATTTGTGATCAGACTACCGATATGAAGACAATAAACTTCTACTCCTAATAACCACGAGGAGAGTCATAGGATTAATCATTACTTGATTTGTTTCACCACTTGTAACCACACTAATAATTTTGCATTGTATAGTTAAATGACAAATGTTTCATGCGTTCTGTTGTAAGTGGGCGAGTCTTAACGAGAATTGATGCGATATATAGGATTTAGATAATGTGAGATGACAAACATCTTGTTTATATTCTTAGAATATTTATAAAATAGCCCAGTAGGATATATACCTGCTGAGGGTAAATAGACTCTACTAATCATGATTTAGAATTCATTTTACATTAAGTTATGTTTAAATAATTATAATGGAACATCAGATTACTAATCAGACGTCTAAATGAGTTCTTCCCTATTTATAGATGCCTCATTTTTTAGGTTTTATATAATTTATAATAGCTCTTAAGATTTTATTCATTGCAATTATGTTTATTATTTTATACACCAGGCCAATACTGAAATATGTGACAATATATTACAAACTTTCAAAACTTTTGTAAATAAGTAATTTACGGAAAATAATTTTTATTAAATACATAACTATAAAATGACCTAATCAAATGAGCAAATAAAATAATTAACAAGTCGAAAAAAAATACGAAACTTTATATGTTATTAGATAGACACAGACAGACACAATTATTTAAACTGAGCATAAACAAAAAATGCCCTGTCGACTGACCACCGCTAAAAACACAATTAATTAATAAATAAAAAACATCCCGTCAGTGTTTCAATTCATTTGGAGGGCGGGGTCGCTTTACATTCAAGGGGAGGGTATCTCTCGAAATCATTAGCCGTGGAATGCCATGAAAGTGAACACGGTCCATAATTTCGATCGTCTGCACCGTGGGCGGATATGCCTTTGTCTTTAGTTACAAAAGGACAGAAAAAATCAAAATGTCAGTTGATAATATTTATTTGCGCCATCCACGCATTAAGCACGTGTAATTTCGTCTGTATTGTCCAGCGCCTTGTCTCAAGTGATGGATAAAGGTACTGGCTACATTATTTTGTGTCATCGTTTATAACTTATCGATTTGACCTTCTCATTTAGCAGAACATTTAAGACTTAAGATGGAATGTGTGTATGTGTGTGTTTTATAAATGTATAGCCTATGTGAATGCCCTCTTTTTATTAGACTGTATATTTCTAACGATCACCGTTAATAATCCTAATTATCAAATTAAAACTTGTAACAGTAAATTAAATTTATTTACCAAAACAATTGTAAGCTTTTTTATATAATTTTATAATAAGCAGACAGATACGTCGTATCAAGAAACTTAATGAAATAGTTCCCTCTTTTTTACTACCAAATATAATCGTTAATTTCAAAACATTATAAAGTACTATAATATACCAACAATTTATTTACTTACTATAATGATATAGGTATGTGCGTTTAAGTGCGTCATTATAGATATAGAGCTAGCCAAGAATAAGATAAAAGGTAATTTTACTTTATTTTTAAAAGTCTTAAAGGCTTTTCTAAATGGTGTCGTAAAACTATTTTAAATGATATTGTTAAAAGTATTTAAAGTAACAGTAGGTATCGTTAACTTTTAAAGTACAAGAAAGTCGTTTATAAGATAGTGAAGTACCTAAATTAAAGAATATCGTTGGCTTCTGCTCATACATTTGGTAAAAGGTATTTTTGTTTTGTTTTATTATATATACACTTTATGGGACCTATCTATATTTTTTATTGAATAAAAATCATTTGATAACTAATTATTTTAGCATTACGTGGAAAATATACAAACACTTTTTAGAAAACTTTATTTTTTTAATAACAGTCGTTTGGCTGCCATTTATATATATTTAGGTCATAAGCAATAATATATCATTATCTCATGTCAAGCCCATATATTAATCATTCTATTATTGCGTGTCTAGGTCCTATCTAGATTGATATTATTGTGTAACCTACCTATTAAATCAATCTTAATTAAAATGATCTCATCTTATTAGAAGGTCTTGATTGAATTGACTGAAGTTTAAAAGTGACAGTATATTCCAATTTACTAAACTACATGATCTTAGTTACTAGTGATATCATCAATGACTCAGTTCCCTGATGCAATTCTTAGTACATAATTTATTATGTACGTACAATACCGCAAATACCATTTATATTCTCATTGAAAGTTTCTCACGATACTTAATTATGTTCTTTATAAATGTGTAAAATGTTATATAAAAAATAATAAATTTTAATGTAAATTTTAAATAAATAATGTTATACTTATTTATGTAAACTGATTTCCGCGAGTCTGGTATGCTTCGAGCTCTTGAATAACAGCCCCGAAAAGAATTTAAACTATTTGAGTAAATTTCCGATTTAATTTACGTGAATTCAAACAAGTAAATATATATAATGTAAATATAATAATATTTTACATATATAGTATATGTCATCATGGACAACGCCAGCTTATAAACTTAAATGATATATTTTTCTACACAAAAACTCTTAATATTATACAGAGAGTACGAAACTATATCAAATATTTGAATACTTGCTATAATAACCCAATCAAAGTGCGAGTTTCGATATCGTAAGTGTCATTTTATATGATTTTTATGACAAACTTATCAAAACACCTCAAAAACCTCAAGTCAGGTAGCTTGTGGTTTTAATTTACATGAATACACTATAAGCATATCAGATATACTAATATAAAAGAATCCCGTCTTTTAGCGCGTTCCGTTCCGTTAAAAGTTATTGACTATTTGGAAACCGGCTTTCTGTTTGACACGGAACCCACGCTGGTACAATAAATTAATAAGAAAGATGTACACTCGCAAGTAATGGCCGCCCTAATGAATCTTATCTGCGGTTATATTTCCTTGTGATACTAATCTACTACTGTATAACATTAACGCGTAAACTTTGATTGTTTGTATGTTTTTGTGTAATTTGGTTAACAAATGTTTTAGGGGTTTTTTTTTCACTTGGTAAAATGTAGTGCTTTGTACGAGTCAAGTATATAACTGTAAAACAAAAATCCAAATCGAATATAGTATTAGAATAACATTAAGAAAGAAACGAAGACTTAAATATTATTGAATTCCCAGTGAGAAATAGAAGACAATCCGATTTATTTAGTTCAGTTTGTCTGTCACAAAACAAACAATGGCTGATGAACAACATAAATACTCCTACTCCTACTCCTACTCCTACTCGAACGAGAACAAGGGTCAATTTTCACCTACATTTCAAAACGCGAATTTGCAAAACAAATACTTTTCCGAAATCCCGTGCGCTACAAAATGGAGAGACCCAATTAATATACAAAACATCAATTATAAATCATTATAGACAAATAAGAAAAATACTTTTAAAAGTATTAACTACCTTGAAATAACATATTTTTTTTACATGGTTTTGCTCACTGATATTAAAATTTTTCTTAACTAGTTTTGAGCCCATACCGGGCTCATACATACATATATATGAGCTCGAAAAATAGCGGACTTGTGAAGAATCGATATATAATATGTATGTGATGACTACATTAAAGCGCAATTTTTACCAAACATACTTAATAATAATGCAAATAAAAACTGCAAAGAAGCTCCAAAGTTTACAATTCTTATCATGAACCCAATGATGACCAGAATGTAGACCCTTAGTTAGTCGCATCAAGTATAAACGAACATACAGTCAAGACAAGACACGACAATCCGTCTGTGCTTTACGATCTCATAAAACACCGACCAGTTCACGAATGACTCGCTGCGACAACTCTGTGTACAACATGTTTCAATTTAAACCTTGATTTATTTCATCAATATTATTGAGGCTTTCAATTAATTAAAACATCATATTATACAAAATAAATTACTGAATAAATAAAATAATTATTGATTATTAGTCCTTAATATCAGATTAACAAATAATTAGAATTTGCAATGTAAACAAAATTGTCGTATAATATGAAGTTTAAAATAACCTGATTCAAAGACTGTACTTAAATATAGATTATTATATTGATTATTAACAGATGCACTGGAATGTGCCATACAAACCATATTACTTGGAATTGTTATTTACGTTTAATGTTCAAACATTTACAGCGGCTGTAAATATTATAGCAGCGGACAAAATTAATAAATGAATGACCCTTCATTCAATACTGCTTACAATTTGAGCTTAAATTCGTAGACATGATCTGTGTGAGCTCACATAAATCAAATTTAAAGCATTTTTAATGGTCTGTCGTAAAATATAAACGAGTATATCGGAACCATTCTCCATTATGGGTTATTATTCAGGTTCGGTCTTGACCCATTTGCTTCTAGAATATTTTAAAATATTATAGTTCATTAAGATTTTTTTCGGGTACAAATTGTCACATAATTTACCAATCATTTACCTACAAACTTTTGTAATTTAAGTAAACTATGATAAATGCTTAAAAAACCAGAACAATAAGTCTACTTAACTTTCTTCGTCTTCCAGAAGATATACGACAATTTGGAATTTGTCACTTAGTAAATTAAACTTTTAAATAATCGATTTTGTCTTTCTGATATTTCACTACCATTATGACATATTGATATGTGTATTTTTTTTTTATATTTAATTACATTCTGACGCTTTCATGGTACATATTATTATCAACACAAATGTATATAATACTGAAACTGCTTAGACACTTTAAGCTTGTAGTAAAAGCCTATAAGAGTTTACACTTAAATCATAGGCAACTTTTTATCTCCGAGAATAAAACTTTCGGCGTTATAGTAAACTACAGCCAAGTCGCGCCGAGCATGATTTCTAGCAGGATACCAACTCTATTCTCCTAGTTCTTATGTTGGTACTCCTCATTTGGTACTCTCCAGTTGGTACCCTGTAGGATGGTCCCTGTCACAGTACATCAACAAGCAATAACTGTTATAACTGCGTTATATACTGTGAGTGAGAAACCCAGATCTCTGTGTCCTATTTCCCTTCACCTTCATCATTCTCTATTCCTCAAACCATCTGCATCCTCAGACCAGTAAGTCTAAGATATCCCAAATAGGACGAAGTCTAACTTTTAGTACAGATATCCACAAAGAACCGTGACTACTTACTACCAAACCTTAAGCTCGATTGACAGCAATAAAAAGTATAACGAAAAGCCAATATAAATGTTTCTTAATGTTATGATTGTTTTAGGTCGCCATAGAACATAACACATGTATTAATATTTGTTAAGAGGTGAGCGTAGGTCACGTCTCGTAATAAAAATTATCAATTTTTTGCTCGCTTCAAAGAGATGCACAATAAAAATGCCAGTGCGTTCTTACAAACGAGAAATTATGTTCCATATATGCAAATGAAGGTAGCTTATACGGATTGCCACAGAGCAGGTACAACAGAGGCAAAAAATAATTAATGGGTGAAAATAACAAACCGCTTTATTTTTTTATATATAAGTAGTTTTAATCAATAACTGCTTTGCTATATTTTATAACAGTTCTCTGTTTAAGATACATTATTACGTCAACAATCTTTTCAGCTTAATTTATGTGACTATAACTCCATAGAAAAAAACTGATATTATTTTTTGTCTGATATTAACCTGTACCTATACCGGTATATTCTTAAAAGTAATCCTGTCGATATGTTACGCGGCGTGTCAAAAGTTTAATAATGATGAACACAAGGTATGCTTTAAGTATAAACATTGGTCTTACTACCTCTCGTTAAGGTTTGTTGGCTGTAGAAAGTTATTGAAAAATTAGTAATTATGTTATAAACTATTATGTTTAATCTGTTCGTTTTCATCATAATTGTATATCTGAAGGAGGTTCCGTTAAATGTTTTTATTATTTTACTTTGATCTCTAATTAAAATGTTTATAAAAAACTCTGGTAATTGAAATTTTGTAATCAATTTAAATAATGATATTGGAAACTTGATCAGCAAGTTAATTAAATAAAAATACTTTATCGGTATTTTAAATCCTTCCTGTGTAATCTACTTGCGTGCAATAATTGTTATCGAAATAACGTGTGGGAAAACTTTTTCAAGCTTAGATAAATATAACGCAAAGAACTCTTTGCGGAATGCGGACAATAGTTTCTATAACGTGATTCATCATTCCAGACAAGATTATGGGCGGTGAGAATTTACTTACTTCTTTTGTATGAGTTTTAGATTTAGGCCATCTGTTACTTTATGTTTACTATCTTTGTTCAATTTACACTTCTGATGTATCAATTGGTAGAGCGACGGGACAGTTTCCCAGAGGTCACGGGTTCGAATCCCTGCTCCTATCGATTTATTTTTCATTCTTTACTTATATAAATTTAAATGAGCTTAACATGACTATATAAATTTAAAGATATTTTCGTACTTTTACTAAATGACCACTTTTATCAATGTCAATGACCCTTTTTTATGACATATTTTATAAATATCAATAAATTTAGAGAACGTTTTTAATGCTGATAAATTATAAAGTGCTTTAATAAAAATATAGCACATTTAATAATTCTGGGAAAAAAATATATATAATATTGTCTTGTTGATGAAATGACGAACATAATACCTGGTACCTACACGCTGTACTTCAGAAAGATAGATTCTAAACTTAAACTATTTGTTTCTGTTTTCCAGAATGTAAATAGATACAACATAATTTCTTTTCCAATTTATAAATAACCCAAAACGTAAAAGAATCCCATAATACCGAGGTATGCAATTTCGTCTGCAAATTGACTGAATGCAATACAAAATGCATCCTAGCTTTGTCGTTTACTTGTTGTTCAATCACTAAAAGAAACTTGTTTAATGGATTTCCAACATTACTGAGCAAATAATCGTACTGGACTTAAGGCCTACCTTAGCGTGTATTACAATTTATAAGCATTGCTCAACATTTCAATTATATTGACACTAATATATCTGTAACCCATTTAACAACAATGTGTTTTGACAGAAATATTATAGATATTATTATTAGTTCTTGCGACTTATCTCCGCTCGTCGCTTGTATCGCCCGCTAATCGCTACTTCTGTGGTCCCTCCGCCCGCGGGCCAGTCGGCAACTCAGTCACGACATGCCAGTCACAAACCACCAATTTGTGGCCGCCCCGTGTTGGTTTTGTTGAGACTAGCATCTTCATACCTTTTACACTTTTTGCCAACACCGATGCGAACTCGTAACAAATCCCTCTATTTATTCTGGAGCAATCGCAATGATGACTTATTTTTATATTGATTTTTGTCACGACTGTAGTAGGGTCGAAATTGGACCTAATTTTATTTATTTCAATTATCAAACACAAAATATATTAAAAAAACTGATGTTTTCTGTCTGTATATATGTTCTTACTTGTATACTGATGTATATGACATAGATCAAAATAGAAACATAATTTAATATATAATTATATTTTTTTTCTAAAACATATTTTAGCTATGATTGTAATATTGGAATCTGTTTATAGGTGAGTGTACTTTACATATGTTCTATTTGTTTAAGTGTTATAATACCGTTTGTTTCCATGATAAATAAAGAAATGAATAAATAAATACATAGTTGTTATATTTTTGTAATCGACATAGACAAAAATAGATACATAGTTTTAATAAATCATATCTGCAAATAACCTGAACTTTCCTAACTATCAATACAAGACAACAAAGACAAATCTAAACTGACAGCGGTACTTTCAATTACACAATTTGCTAAATTAGCTCCAGCATTGATTTATTATAAAGCTTGTGAGTCCGTAATATCATGTAGGTAACTTAGTATTGTCATGAGTAATGCCTGCGCTTGCGCAATTCGCACTAATACCCTAGTTCTAATCGCTGGACCGTTGAATGCTTCATTGGAACGTCAGTACTTACTGAGCAATAGATTTCTATAATAGCCGTAAAAACTAGACCTTAGATTAATGATTGATGCAACCTAGCAATTTATATCCGAAATGCATATATCTGACTATTTATTATATAAGCTAAAAATATTGTAGCTATTTTCTATATAAAGTTAATTAAAAAAGTTATAATAATGAATCTTCTGATATTATAATAGAATAAATTATATGTTTTTCGAATACAATAAAACCAGTAAAATCATTTTAAAGTGCATATTAAATGCGTTGACCCCGCGTTATAATCTTATCTGTATACAAATAAATCGGATTGTTCATGTGGTTACAAAGAATGTACATTTTGAGAAAATGAGAGCTCAACATAAATTAGCTGCTCTCTTAACGTCGCGTCGGCGCCGTCTCAGTCCGTCTGCGAACAACTCACAAGAATGAGTTCATTTCCTTCGACCATAAGATACGAATTTTTAATTAAGTTTTTGTTAAAAATTCATTACAAGCCTCCGTGACTATATGCATAAGTAACTACGTAATTAATGAACGTAAAACGTAGCCGCTTTAACGTCGAATTTTTGATACGCAACGCGTTGATGTTTTAATTAAAATTCTATTCAACATTTTGTCACTTTATTTTTATGGAAAAGGTATGTTATATATTTAAGAATTTATAATATTAATAGAATATTTACTTTGTATATCAAAGAGAACAAGACAATTATACTCGACACGCTTCTCCATCAGATCTGAGAAGTTGGATACGTGCTAACTATACAGAATCAAACATTTCGAAACAGTTCCATATATAAGTTCACACACCGCTGTGACAATGCGTCCATGTCAGCGAGGCCCGTCTAAGCCATTTGTAAATTTATCTTCAAAGCAGATCTTAGTTGTAACACATCGCCGTTTATATTGAATCGAGCGTAACATATTCGTTTTGTATCAACTAAAATAAGCTTTTTTAATAGTTTAGTGTCACGATGGAATGTGTTGAATTGTTTTGGATATTAAATAACGCAGCTGACTTTTATCATCCATGTTGTATTTTTAGTTAACTTTTTTTAATGTTTAACTTTAAAAAAGCGAAGACATAAAACGTTTTATAAATAAGACAATGAAAAAAAATAACGAAATTATTTAATATGTTATTTAGATTAAATCAGTTTTGTTTCAATTAAAATATTTTAAATGTTTGTTTTTCTACTCATTAAAAAACTGCTTTTAATGGCGTCTTATCTGGTAAATCAAGTTTAAAATCATCTCAAATAGTTCTAGGAAACGTTACATTTATTTAAGTATGCAAATATACTTCCATAGTTAAATATAATTTATTGGTTATTCCATAGTTATACGTAACTAAGTTTATCTATAATTAAAACATGATCGAGACGTAACCTTTAAATGTAGATAATTTTAAGTTTGTTTTTTTTTTACTTTATTGTCACTTTTGTAGTTGTAACTGTATTTTTTTTTTAGTCTTGCGAAATAACATTTTGTGTACCTACATTTACTGATTCAGTTAAACGGTATGTAAAATACATTTAAAAACATACTTATATAAATATAACTAGCTTTCCGCTCGCGGCTTCGCCAGCGTGAAATTCAGTTATATCGCGCGACATGGTTAGTCTTACATGATTTTATGTCATCTTATATGATTTTATGTTTGACAATAAGGAACTTCCATACAAACTTTCATCCTCTATTTTAACCTCTTCTACAATTTTTTTCGCAATGAAAAGTATCCTATGTCCTTTCCTAAATTCAGTTCTATCTTCACACCGAATTTCATCAAAATCGGTTCAGTGATTTAGGCGTGAAAGCGTAACAGACAGACAGACAGAGTTACTTTCGCATTTATAATATTAAGTATTGTTAGGTTACATTATTGTTAAACGACTATTTCATAACAATTCGTAATGTTTTGATTTGTTTCAATGTTTTGATGGTCCCTATATTGATCCATATAAATTAATGAATTACTAATTTAACTGTAAAAAGAAGAACCAATAAGGTGTAATTATTTAAATTGTTATTTTATTAACTCTATTTAACATTTAGAATTGTTATGTCAAGTAATGGTTATTTTCGTATGCTTAAAGTAGTTTATTTGACTAAGACTATTATTTATGTGAGGTCGGACATTTGCTTAATTAGTAAATACTTGAATAAGCTAGAAAAGTGAGAACCATTAAGACTTCATAATTAAATCCAGTATTTGATACCGTGTTTACCGATACTTACAATTGTTAATTTACGAGTAGTTGTTATTTTTGTACGTTTAAAGTAGATGATTTGACTATGAATATTATTTATGTGAAGAGGAAGTTAATAAAGAAGGGTATATAAACTGCGGTTAGGACTATATTCGAGACAGACACTGCTGGATAGTACCAAGGAAGGATTAAATACAAGTATATAAAAGTGAAGTGTGATTAGTAAAATCTATGAAACAATACAATTGGACGTGGCCCTTATAATTCAGAAGTGGGATACCCAGAAAAAAACTGTCTTTTTCTGGTTCCGCGCCCATTATTGGGAATAATGTAAGTGTTACTGGCTTATTTATTATATTATATTTTATATTTTTGTTTTATGTGAAGTGAAATTTGCATAAAATTTTGTGAGGGTAGTAAATATACCAATATTTATATATTTTTTAGAGTATTTACAGGAGGTTATTGTGCCATATCCGATATTGCGATATATTACGTGACGAACTATAGATGTGATTTATCTTGGTGAGGGTAGACATGGTGCAAATAAATGTAAAACTTTTTTTTCAGACGAGAATAGTTTCATTTATAGCAAATTTAATCTATTACGTAAGTTCCCGGCTGACGTACTAGGTAGACGGATGACTAATAGAAGGGTTTATATTGTTTTGTTTTTTGTAGATATTTTACGTTGTTTTTATTCGAATTACTTGTTGAATATAATATTTGTGTTACTGTTGTTGGAGTGCTGTTATTCTGTTGAGGAGCTAACCATTGGTGATGGTTGGTGGTTTCATTTATTGGGATCTGCCGTAAAATAGCATTGTAAGATCCACCACTTATAGCTTAATTTATTGTAGTTTATTTTCAGTTTACTGAGATATTGGTGAGAGCAAATGGCAGTACTAAATACAACTTGCAATCCCGATGGCGATGAAACTTTGTTGGACTGGTGTGACTACATTGGTGTGCAGAAAGACGACTTATTTTAGAATTTATATATATTTGGCAGAACCAAATACAAAGGTTTTTTATATTAGTGGCAGAAAGATAAACGGCAGAAAGGATAATTGTTCTGTTGGTTGAGCTTGATTTTAGAGTTTGATTGTTCTTCGACCTGACATCAGAAATATCTGTGGCCTACCGCGCTGCAGATGCCTGCAGTGAAGTTCCAGGCGTGGTTGGCCGGGATATGCCCATGGTGTAGGAACATATATTACTAGAAGCTAAGGTATCTTAAGGAATCCTGAAAATGTAAGTTGTTCTTCCGTAATTTCTTTATCTAATGTTTTGAGATGACTTGTCCCATAAATTTGTTTACTCTTAAAAACGAGTTCATATGACGAGACGGAGTTAATTAGTCCCACTCACGTTAACTTTTGAGTGCGCGGTGTAGGTGTGGACTTCGGTATGAATTATGTACTAAGTCGATTCGATTTATCTAGTTGTCTGTTACAATCGAAACGTATAAATAAAACGAGAAGGTAATTTACATGCAATTTAAACTTCCGTAACTATTATTTGGGTACCTACATATTTAAAAAAAAAATATTTAATGGCCACATTCTATTTGTAAAATTTCGTTTTATTGTATATAGAATTTTGTATTGCTTAAGTAAATATTTCAAAATACCCACACAAAATGTTGTCGAGCAAGGTCGGATTAGACCGTGCAAATTGTAATGTAGACATGAAAAATTATCGTAATCATATAGTGAACTATATTAAATTAAAAGGTACGGCTACGTTATGTACATATTAAGCGACTTTCAAATTAGTTGCGTTCTTATTTTTTTTAATAAATATTTTATAAAATTAGCAGTCGGAAATCTAGAAGTTAATAGAAAATTTTATCTAGGTACATATTTTAGATTCATCTCGTTAATGATCGTAATGAAAACTAAGATATGCAAATGCGAAATAAAGTGACAGGAGAACCATTTATTTTGACTCTCTAACTTAACAGGTACACTATGAATTGATTCATCATAGCGAACGAGAAAAACTATGATTCAAAAGAGGAACTGTTGTTAGAAAAGAATGCCCGCAACCTAGATTCACCTCAATTTCAGCAAGATATTATGTTGTGAAAGAACTTCAGAGGGACTCCGTATAATGCGAAGGAATAAAACAATTATGATTGGAGGAAGAGCAAAGATAAAGGTCGTGAGTAATTCTAGTAATTGAAACATACATTTTAAATACTGATGAGATAGGATCGCTAAATATAGAGAACAACTTCGCTCAGGGATAGGTAATTATTTAAGCTTTGAACGAGAGCTATACGAACATAACCGAAAATATAACGAATGCAACTGTTGAAAAGACGATGCCATTTACATATGTTTCATTCGGAGATGGTAGAGCAATAAACATCAGCATATTCAATGGGCGAGAGAGGGGAATAGAAGGAGGTATATATAGAGGGAGGGATAGATAGATAGAGGGAGGGATAGATAGATAGAGATGTAGAGATAGATAGAGATGTAGAGATAGATAGAGATGTAGAGATAGATAGAGATGTAGAGATAGATAGAGATGTAGAGATAGATAGAGATGTAGAGATAGATAGAGATGTAGAGATAGATAGAGATGTAGAGATAGATAGAGATGTAGAGATAGATAGAGATGTAGAGATAGATAGCGATGTAGAGATAGATAGCGATGTAGAGATAGATAGCGATGTAGAGATAGATAGCGATGTAGAGATAGATAGCGATGTAGAGATAGATAGCGATGTAGAGATAGATAGCGATGTAGAGATAGATAGCGATGTAGAGATAGATAGCGATGTAGAGATAGATAGCGATGTAGAGATAGATAGCGATGTAGAGATAGATAGCGATGTAGATAGATAGCGATGTAGAGATAGATCGATGTAGAGATAGATCGATGTAGAGATAGATCGATGTAGAGATAGATCGATGTAGAGATAGATCGATGTAGAGATAGATCGATGTAGAGATAGATAGATGTAGAGATAGATCGATGTAGAGATAGATCGATGTAGAGATAGATCGATGTAGAGATAGATCGATGTAGAGATAGATCGATGTAGAGATAGATCGATGTAGAGATAGATCGATGTAGAGATAGATCGATGTAGAGATAGATCGATGTAGAGATAGATCGATGTAGAGATAGATAGATAAAGGGAGGGGAAGATAAGTGATTGCACTAACAAAGTCTTGGTTCAAATCGGTAATACGTTTTATATGTCGATATAATGCACTTGGTGAGCCTGTTACTATACGGCTTAACTCTATAACATGAGCATTCTGCTTAATGAGCTGTCAATGTGTAGGTCAAGATTTTTGTCAAGGGGAATGGGTACACTATTATAATCAAGAATTGAGAGATCGACTGATGCCAATGTGTACAGCTGTCGTTGACTGCCTAGAATTATTGTCTGACATTTTAAAGGATTGATCTTTATGCTAAACTGGAGGCACCAATCATGTGTTGCAGGTCCTTAATGATATTATACAGATGATAAGAAGATTGGGAGTCATTGACGAGCGCAAGGGATCTTATTTTGCAAACATAGTCCTTTGAGCCATATTTAGTGATGAGGTAAGAAGTTGTGACGTTCTTTACATTAAAACTAAAGATTTACGAGCCAATGTAGGAGTCATCGGCAAAATGTATGGAGTTATTTGGTATTTATGAAAGGGACGTTTTGAGTTATTAGCATTGATATAGCAGATGAGATACGATATAGGTGAACATCATAAAGAGTATGACTTTGTAGCGATTTTGTAACTATCAAATATTGTACTTTATTATGTGAACGGATAGTGTGTATGCGAGTGGAAACATGTGCTTATGGAAGGTTTTGACTTATCGTATATTAAGATTATCTTATAACATAAAGTTTTATTCATGGCGTATGGTTAATTTTACGAAAGCAAAAATATGACTTTGACATAATGACTAAGAAAGATTCAATTTGTTATTTTTTTGTAAACTTACTCGGATTATAATTTGGATTTTTATTCATTTGGATTTATACACTTATAATTTAGATTTCATTGCTTGTAACATTATCACTAATATATAACTTAATTACAGATCATACTACAATAAATGAGACAAACAAACGAGAATGTAATGGTGGAAACCCAAGGCAAAGTGTTGAGGGAAACCCAGGGGTAAGGGTTAAGGGAAACCCAAGGATAAGTGTTATGGAAACCCAAGGGTAAGGGTTAAAGGAAACCCAAGGATAAGGGTTAAAGGAAACCCAAGGATAAGGGTTAAGGGAAACCCAAGGATAAGGGTTAAGGGAAACCCAAGGATAAGGGTTAAGGGAAACCGAAGGGTAAGGGTTAAGGGAAACCGAAGGGTAAGGGTTAAGGGAAACCGAAGGGTAAGGGTTAAGGGAAACCCAAGGATAAGGGATAAAAGTTAAGGGAAACTCAAGGATAAGAGTTAAAGGAAACCCAAGGATAAGGGTTAAGGTAAAACCAAGGATAAGGGTTAAGGAAACCCAAGGATAAAGGTTAATGTAAACCCAAGGATAAGGGTCTGGATAACCAAAGGACTGACTGAACTGAAAGCGGAGGCTTTTAGGCTATAGTTGTATCAGTTGAGAAAAAGAACTGTTACGTAATGTGAACATCTGGGATCTCAGGTGTTTATTATAGTCTAATCAGCCAAAAGAAGGACTAATGCCAATTACGGACGAGAGTAAGCCTAGCACGCTATGTAGTTCGGGTAGCTATATGGATGGAATACCAAACAGAAGCCTCGTCATATGGTGTCAAAATGGAAAATGAGGAAAGAAAGGACGTACAAACCTTAAAGGCGGGAGAAAGACACCGCGTCCTAGAAACTTCAGATTTAAGTGACGTTTCTCAACCGCTTTAGAAAAAACGAATAATTATCGATTGTTTTCGTTATTTAAATTTTATAAGCAAAGGGACTTGCTTAGAGCAGGACGGCCGAGCTGTTAGGTTACATTATTGTTAAACGACTATTTCATAACAATTCGTAATGTTTTGATTTGTTTCAATGTTTTGATGGTCCCTATATTGATCCATATAAATTAATGAATTACTAATTTAACTGTAAAAAGAAGAACCAATAAGGTGTAATTATTTAAATTGTTATTTTATTAACTCTATTTAACATTTAGAATTGTTATGTCAAGTAATGGTTATTTTCGTATGCTTAAAGTAGTTTATTTGACTAAGACTATTATTTATGTGAGGTCGGACATTTGCTTAATTAGTAAATACTTGAATAAGCTAGAAAAGTGAGAACCATTAAGACTTCATAATTAAATCCAGTATTTGATACCGTGTTTACCGATACTTACAATTGTTAATTTACGAGTAGTTGTTATTTTTGTACGTTTAAAGTAGATGATTTGACTATGAATATTATTTATGTGAAGAGGAAGTTAATAAAGAAGGGTATATAAACTGCGGTTAGGACTATATTCGAGACAGACACTGCTGGATAGTACCAAGGAAGGATTAAATACAAGTATATAAAAGTGAAGTGTGATTAGTAAAATCTATGAAACAATACAATTGGACGTGGCCCTTATAGTATGGATAATAATAAAATATACTATAAAATATTCACCGTTTTATAAGATACCATTATTGATATTACGTTTAAAAAAGATAAAAAAACATAATTTACTTTTCATATTCCTTAAGCGATAACATACTTCAAGACAACATCATTTCTGTCGTACTCAAGTTACATTTACATTTTTTTCTTTATTTATATGAAAGAAATATGCTACGGTAGCAAATGCTTATCTCACAATAAGTTGTGCAGGGTATAAATATTTTAGGATATGAGTGTGAATGGAAGCCAAGTTGTTTTATTTTAAGTTGACCAGCTTTATGACCGCCATATTGCTGTGCGTAGGATGACCATTAAAATAAATATAGTCCTGGTTTTCGTGACATCTTTATTATTTAATTGGTAATATATAAAACCTTTTATAAAATTATTGTCCAATTGCAAGTCATAATTTTTAAGCTGTTGAAAATATACTGGATATTCGTTTATTTGTTGCTAAAACTGGTTTTACTGGAATTTTATGTTATTTGCTACTGAGTATGAGTGTAGTTAATAATATATTCATATTCAAACTTTTTGTATCATGTATGTTCTAGCAATATTTATGTATTTTTAAGTATTGTTTTATTTTTTATCAATAACGCAGTACACTCGGGATTCGAACCCGCGACTACTGGGAAACCGTCCCGTAGTCGCGGGTTCGAAGCCCTATCGGTTACCATATCGGTTTTTTTTTTCATTCTATATTTATATAAATAAGCTTAACATGGCTATACATGTTTAAAGATATTTTCAAACATTATTATGCTTTATAATTAATAGTTAATTTAAAATCATTGTTTTTAAAACATCATTATTGAAAATGAATAATATTAATGTATTTATAAGATTCAGATTCATATAGTTTAATTTAAAATTTAAAAAAATACGATAACAATGTTTGTTGGTCACCCTAGCACAAGAAACAATTCAAGCATTTAGCATGTTTATGCAAGAAGAACCCGACATAGGGGGCAAGCATACATAATCTGAATATGGAGGTCCTATAATAGACCGAGGGTAAACCGCGAAAATTATCGAAGCACTTATATGATTTGAGATATTACCTTAAATGTAATTGTCGTAAGCCTTTATGGTTTGGTATACAATGCTAGTTTGTATTTTAAAATAATTTAAAATTTTACCTTAAGATCGTTAAAAATATATATTCTGGTCAGCATTATTATATAAAAAGTGTCATGTTTATTTGTTGTTTTAAAAATTATCGCATATTATTTCATTTTTCACAGTAGGTACCTGTAAAAACGATATATTTATATTACTGGTCATTTTATGCAGAGTTTTCAAAATGGCGTTTATATATTTTTTTTATTGTTTGATTGTTATTGTTTTTTATATATTATAAGCTGAAGTTAAAGTAGGCCTGCTAGTAAGAATTACTTCATCTAATAAAATAGAATACTATGAGAGTTATAATAAATTTTTAAATTAAGTTTATCATATTTTTCGGAGCTGAGTGCAGATACATTAATATCGAGATGTAATGTAATACTTTAATAGAATTCTATAACTATAAGTATAACTATAATGTTTTATGTAACACCAATATTTCTGTTGTCAACATCACTCGATTTAACACAGAATTAGAACAACACTACCATCAAAACTTTACGGAAGACCATTTGAAAGTTTGTAAACAATGCCTCAATTAACCTTAAGGCTAGACACACCCTTCATTACATGTTCTCAATTCCGGTTTTGAGAGGAAATAGGTTTTTCTTTGACGGTCCGGGAGCGCAATTAAAAATAATGATTGTAAATATTTGCTAAGACAAGTTTTACCGTCATTAATTGCTTCATTTTAAAGCAGTCTATGTCCAACTTATGTCAATTGAAACTTTATTAGTTTACTTCTTCTATGTGTACAAAAATGAAGTATTCTGAAATCTAAACAAATACCATTTTCTATATTATGAATAATAAAAATCATGTATGTGATCAACTGTATATAAATGAAAAAATAGTAAACGTCGTAGAACAATATGAACATTTAGCTTAATATTTTGTTCATTACATTATGATTTTTCCTAGTCTCAGAAACATTTTTTATTTTAAATGTTTAAAGAAGCTTAAGAATTACAAAACCCAAACACATTTATTTACTTCTACTAAGTGCTGTTGTGTACAAATACAGCACATCCGATGTCTGTTTGTCTATTTCAAATTAATACGCGATCAATTGTCTACTATCCGCTTCTGTCGGCATTCATCAAGAGTCGACCAAATTTAAACAACACATTATAATAGAACGTCACAAAGAGTGGGTCCCGCGCCTCTATGGCCTTAATTCCAATAACGAAACCTGCACACATCGAACCTGTATTCTAAACGCATTTTTCTCCGAAACAAGAACTAATATTTACTCATGCCATACGCAGCACAAAGCCTGATGTTTGTCCCGACGTTGCACTTCGGATCCTGGGTAAACTTAACCTTACAAATTGAATAAGTCCCGAATGAAATGATAAAATATTCGCAATCGTATGTCATTAAACATAAAGGTGAGATTGGAATAAGGTATCAAGATGTAAAGACACAAAAAGCATTGTATTTCAGAGTGTAGTAGCATTTAGTAGCCTACAGCGTTTCTGCGGTAACTTTGTAAAGAGCCATAAGAAAAGCCAACATCGCCTCGAGAACTTCGCAAGATAAATTACATTTAAACATCAGCACGTGTAATTACATTGATTTAAATAAAGACCTTACTCCACCAAGCTTATTAAATAAGCTATCATTATTCATGGAAAATTAATTTTAATGTAAAGTAAAAAACCTTACATCTTCCGCGAGTATGGACAGAAAAATAAAAATAATTTCATTTGTTTAAAGAATCGTTTAAAAAACCAACAAAAGCTGTTAAATTATCTTATATGTAGTTGCGTTAAATTTCCTAACTAAAAACCATTTTAAAGTCAGCAATAAATTTTGCGATAACTATGAACATAAACACTTTTTATCTAAGCGAACCTTTGCCGCGTATTTGCTAAAACATCTCAATTAACTGTAATAATAAACGGACACGCAAACAAAACAAAGGGATGTCTTTTGTAAACAAAATAACGACATAAACAAACTATATTCTTTATAGCGTTGCTTTGTTTAGCAAAACCGTTAAACATTTTCGCAATAAAAGATGACGCAACGGTTAAAGGATTGTCTATGAAGTGAGCGATGGTAGAGTTGCTAAAAGCAAGAATATTTATTGAAGGTCCGTGAGAGATAATAAGTACGGGTCACGATTTGAAGACCGATGATGTATTACAACCACCACGTCAGATCATTTTCTCTACCTTTGTTCAATTTATGCAACTTAATTTGTCATCAAAATGTATTTGGCTGTAGTCAATATTTTAAGAACATTTAAAAATATTATCAGGAAAAAAAAACTGGAAATTAGTAGATGGCGGAAGAACTCAATAAAATATAACTAGAACCATCAATTTTCTCATGACGTTATCTGATAAAGCAAATATAATATAAAGTGATATTTCTGTTCATAGAAATCAACATGTTAACTTTAAGAAAAAAATCTTAGATAGATTTAGGTGAAAAATTATTCTGTATGAACGAATTGGCATATATTATGCAAATAAATATAAATAACGAATAAAGCCATAAATATGTGTAAGCATTATTTTTGTGACCTTTGATGCAGTGCTTAATATTACTAAAAAAATATTCGATATTGAATATTTTAGTAAGCGACTATAATCTGACATTTGAATCCTAAGACATAATGAAAGTTGAAAGATACCGACAGTAAACACATTAAGTCAATCCGATCATACCCTTGATGGAACAATGCAATGACGTTTTCACTAAATCCCAAAATCATGATCAAACGTGTTATTTGATTTTAATATATTTATATTTTGATCCTCCAAGTGGAGTTTACGTATACATGACACAAAATATAGACTATTTTTGCCAACCCTAGAAGTAGGTACAAACACCTCCTGAATTTGATATGTCCTAAAGTTGACTGGAATGTCTTTCAGCCTGAATCCCACCTTTAGTGTATATTTTCTTGACATTTGTATCAAAGAAAAAACAAAATAAATTGTATGATTATTAAATATTCATAATCATAACATAAACGATAACATATCTTTTATAAACTATTTCTATGTCCATAAATTTCCGTGATGTAATTTAACGTGACATTTTGTTTTCTTTTATTCCAATAATTCAATCCCGCCGTTTAAAAAACTTTATCTAAATGTCGTAAATATCGGCCATTACGGAGGGCCCTTCAAAATTCCACGCGGTGTTTTTGAACGCGAGGGAATGACGCGTCAACTCTATCCAAGAAAAATATTGAGACAACAGCCCCGCGGAGAGCTCTCCATCGCGACATAATGGCTTTTCATTGAATTCCTCTTTCTCTTTTGTTTATATCCCATAATGTTTCGATTGGGGCTTGATGGAGGGCAGCCGTGATTACTTTAATAACAATGACGTCCGGCACAAAGGACGAGAACACTAAAATTATGTGCCGGGATCGTTACGGTATGGTACAATTCTCATGCCCGTCACGTAGTGCCATACAAATAATCACTCGGTTACTTGTGATGATTGTCAAAATTTATATCCCATTCTCAGCTCAAACACGTCTATGTAAGGAGTATAATTGTGTGAACAATTCATTCAAATGTCACAAATCGTGGGGACAGTGTATACATGCGCCAGAGCACGCCTTTTCGGTGACGTTTACCTGTTAAATATGACGTTTAATATTATCAAATATAAAATAACAAGCCTTTCATAGAATGCTACCTCGTTTAATGGCTGATGGTATGATAATCTTGTATCGTACGTGAATTACTTTAAGCAACATTAATTACAGCAATTTCATGTTTTATATGTATTATCTTCACAAATAACAAAATAAAGGTAAAGAATAATCTAAAAAAGTTGTGGTTTTTAGTACAGAAAAAATCGTAAGCAATGGATTTTTAACTTTTTACACGCTCATCTCTTTGTTTGATAACTAAATTCTTCGCAAAATAATTACTGGATTTTTGTACTCAATTTAAGCTGATTCAGGCTAATTAGATTGCATAATATAATATCGTACACAATTGTGTATAGTTTATACTATAAGATTTTTTTTTTGCCATTTTGTCTTTTTTACAAGATATCAACGTGCAGACAAAATTTCGGGCAGCAGTAAGTTCAAAACATATGCCAATTTTATTGACAATTATTTTAAATTAATAGCTATATAAATTATGATTGCGTATAGACCTAGATTCTGTACCCTTTGTTATTCATCGATCACTCTAACGTTACATCATTAATATCTATTAACTGCGAGTGAATAAACATCCAGCTCAATAAACTAAGAAAGTTATTTGTATTGTTGTGACAAAGACATAAAATAATTAAACTGAATAAAGCAATTTAGAGGTTGCAAATATTAACATAATTGTATACTTGATATTAAAATATGTTGGTTGTGTCTGAGAACGTCCATTACAAAAGCTTTTTCTGACATTGAGAATACCTATTTCTGTGGCCGGTATTCAAGAGCCGTACCGCATTAGGTATGGAAGGCTAGCGCTGTCGGAAACAAAACGTATTTCTTTATTTTAAAACACAATAAAGGCATCTTCTCACTTCAACGCGATATGTATGCGACGCGGCAAAGGGATACCTTGTTTGATATGGTTATTACGTCCTTTGTGGAAAGGATAAAGCCGGTGAGACCGAGATACCTTGAGATTTGTCTTCGTGATACGCAAAAATTTAGAAATATCTCTTTGAATGGATGAATGGTCGGCCTCCTTGGAAATGGTAATGCTGCCACAGAACCTGTTTGCGTACCATTGATAAATTGATTCAGCGTGACACCACTGGGTGACGTGGTTCAGTGTTCTGAGAGTCGGACTCCGCACGAACTCGGTTTAATTTTCGTGTTGTATTGTCTAACCTGGCTACTTGAGTTAATAAAAGGCGTTAAAGAACTGGTTCAGTGTTAAGTTCTACCTGCGTCGTTTTGTTCGGTAGCCTTATTGTGTGACTTTCATAAATTATTTAAAATTAAGATTCCATGCACTTCCAGAGATCCAGCTTATCTGATTGACATTTATTTTGATAAAAGACTTGTATTAATGGTCAGAAAAATCAGAACAATGATTGTGGAAGTCCAGTAAAAAATCTCACGGACGGACTGACGGACATTTCTCTACTCATAACATAAAGAAATTCAAATGTACGAGACCTGTAATGTATAAAGAATTTGAATAGAACAGTAGGTGGCGGTGGAACCTTATCAAGGGATCGCTCTCTACGATTCGTCGTGATAATCGCGAACTCAGGATGTCTTGACATTTCTTTTCTTAGATAAAATAAAGCAGCTCGGACATCAGTGCACTCTTGACATTGCTATTACAATGGTGTGTTAATAATAAAGAAAGCATTTAACAAAGTAAAGTATTATCTTTTGTGATTTGCAAAAAAATATAGAACATTAAATATTAATATCTGACTTGAAATTCTACGAAAAAAGACACGGACAGACGGAAACTGATTTATACATCGATTAAGGTATACCTAATATAACTAAAAGTATATATATGCTTATGTAAGTTCGGAAGTAAGCAAATAATTTGCTTATGTTTAAGGTTTTAGGCAACAATATATATACATAAAAATACACATTATAAATACAGCGAATATATTTAATAAACGACCAAACCTACAAATATGTCTGTATTTATCATCACAGACATCTATGCTTATCACATATATACCCGTGCATGCATTCCCTGCCGGGAATCGAACCCGAGCCGCTATACGCCGCTATACGTTAGGCGTCTCTGCTAACGACTCGACCAACGCGACGGGGCGATTATAATAAATAGTAATATTAAAAAAACTTAATAATCAGAGAAAATATCAGAAAATGCACATTTACTATTTGGTCTGATTATAACCAAATCTATTAAATAAATACAAGACGCATTCCTATGACAAAGTGTTTTATATTGACTTATTATATTTACAGTTCTGACTTTTAAAGCCTATATGCCATAAGTAAATCGTCATTATCATATATAAACAAAAATTTGGTATGAATTTAATGAAGCGTGGCAAGTAAACGAGTAAAGTAAACGTAGCGAGTATTTGAGCAACACTGCTATAATAATAAGAATTATACCTACTTTCATACTGTTTTCTTACCAAAATCTAAATATACTGGGAACTCAAAGATAATATGAATCAATTGTACTTACGTCATTTATTTTGATAAAAATCGGAAATGTAATAATATTTATATAATAGAAAACAGAGTATTTTTGCCAAGCAACATAAATAAATTCGGAGATTATAAAATGAAACTCGATATTTTTATAGAATCGAAAAAAAGAAAGAATTTGATAAAATACTTTTAAATTACTTCAAAGTATTCATAGTGTGGTATTTAAAAAAACTTTAAAATAAAGAATTCTCTAGCGAGATATCACGGAGGTGTTCATCGAAGATCTAATCTTTCATCTGCGCTTGTTTTGCAGATCTAGGTAACTTATACTTTACCACAGTTAATACTGTTAAGTACATAATTTAAATAAAAAGGATTATTTTAATGAATCGCTACAATATTTAATTTTATTATATTTCTTTTGAAAATTCATTTCATATCAAATAATACTATTGATAATATTAAGAATGTTTTAAATATATAAATGTAGTGAGTAAAATATGTATTTTAAATTATTATTTTAAGTTTAACGTAAGTTGTCTGTATCCGTAAGGACACAAGGACAACTTGACTCACTGAAGTCGGTACTCTGTGTCTCACAAGGCCACTGTTCTCGGTCAATCCGCAATGAATCTCTCAGCGGCGTGAAGCCTCTTATCAGATAGATGGCGCATTCTTGATCGTTGCCATTGGATATTCAATAGCACTATCTGTTTTATGCAATTCCATTGACTCTAAATACCACAGTTTGTTTTACGTTGCTTTTATGGGACTGCGTTTTTAAAAGGTTATAAGGTACATGCATTAATACGTACTTGTGTAAAGGAAATATATAATATAAAAAATATATTCCATGTGCATACATCGTAAGTATTTTTGAGTATTATAATTCTCGGAGATATCAAATGAAACAAAAACGTGTTAGAACAAGAGTATAAATGTGGATGGTTCTAAGAAACAATGAGTAAAGAAGAAGATATAGATGATGAAAAATGATATGACAAAGCAGGAAGCTTCCATTAAGATGACGTATGAAAGAAAAGTATGGAAGTGACATATTAATGAATAATAATATTATAACAAACATTTGGGGAAAGGGCTCTATGCACCTTTTCAGGTCGTCCTGAAATGCAAAGGCTGGTAAAAACTACTGCAAATAAAAACATAAATTAACAGATATTATGGACATAATTATATTTCTTTACTGCTAATAAAAATGACTTAAAATTCTCAGACCAACGTTACTTAAAAGTCCCGTACCATTTAAAGGCCATAGTTGCTAATAAACTTAACGATGCCGACATTATTATGGACCGTTATTCTGTAAACACGAGAATAAGGGTTGCTAAAAGAGTTGCAAAATTTTAAGAAACAATAGAAACAACGAAAAGGCACCGTTCGCTATCTTTTATGTTGTCCCGTTAAGCAGGGCTGTGTGTTTTATTGCCCTATATAAACAAAAAGATTTCTATAGAGTTTACTGTTTGCAAAATTGTTAATAACGGTACTTACAATAAACATTCGCATGCAGTTCGTAAACAAAGAGTTAAACTGTTGGTTTTAGTGGGCCTTCACCCTTAATAGGTTTTTGCATTATTATAAGCGCTTAATAGTTATTTACATTCACTTATAAAATGGAAAATCCATTATTTTTTTTTTATGTTTTTGTATATTTTATCAAAAGCATAAAAGTTAAGTTGAAATTCTTTTCTGTTTGATAATATCTTTAAACATAGCCTAGTTGCGCTTATTTAAGTTTTAAATAAATATATTGCATAATTAATCTATACTGTAAAGTTAGAAGCATTGGTTAAGATTTTCTTTAGAAGCCTCATAGATGTCACCACCGTCTCGATAAAGACGATTATATATAAAATGCAAATTTAATTAAAGGGTAGTAGTGATAGAGTAGCTCAAAAGGTAGAACGACGGGCAAGCTTTCCAGAGGTCGCTGGTTTGAATCTCTACCCGTATCGGTATATTCTTTATTTTATATATTTTTAATCTTCTCCACTTAATATTAATTGAAAGACTTAATATAAATTTATGCTACTTTCATAAATTACATACATAAGTTTTTATACCATATTCCTTTCTATGCTAGGTGTATAGAATATAAATCCAGATTAAAAAGAACCTAAAAGTAAATTATATTTATTTTCGGTTTCTTCAATTGAATATGTTACCTTGATTTTTATATTTTATTATCAATTTATTGCTAAATATACTGAATTCATAATTAATTGCTTTGTTTATAATTGTTTGAAAATCATTCGCAACGAAAAAATAATAACACACGAAGTTTTACGACATCTTTTTTATTACCAACGATTTCGCGTAATTTTAATACGAAACAGCCGTTAAGTGCGAGTCCAAGGGACCGATAAGAGTTCCGCAGTTAATAGACATAGTTCATTTTATGGACATTATTTTTTTTATTTATACGAAACACATTTATTTTTTCATTTTCGGTTTGTTTTCGTTAGTTTGTTTTTTTTTCTTAGCATGGTTAGCATGGCAATTCCTTTAATGGAAATTGAGACAAAAACCGAATATGTTTAAGTATTCCAGATAACATATTCTGACTTTTTAAAGGTTTTTTTTCCAACCCGTTTCCCATTTTAGATCTTATTCTGTATTCTAAATATAAAATAAATTACTGGAATTGATTCTAAAGTTTTTATCACTGTCATATAACAAACCATTTACGGGCTTAAATTATAATCAATGTTGCTTTTGATTAAGTATTGGCTATAGATTTTTTATATTGATTATATCATTAAAAACAATAGGAGTTGGGCTGATAAAATATGTTTCTTTGATAATCTTAATGATATTTTCAATTATAGTTTTATACAAAAAAATAGTATTATTATATTAGTTTGTAGTGCATTTATTTAGTTTTAACTATGACTCATTGATATTATTTTATTTTTTCATTTATTCTTTTCGTTTACTAATGCCAGAGCTTGCTAGAAAAATATTCTTAGATTCTTCTTCTTTTTTAATTACAGTTTGGCATTAAAGTTTATCCTTAAATTTCCTTTTTTTTTCTTTGATGTAGAATATAAAACATAGTATTATTATTATAATTATATTGGTTGATAGATAGAGAGCAGCTTTAGCAGAAAATGATATATCATTAAAAGTTTAAAATAAATAAATAAACCAACATATATTAATACACTCGAGATGTATTCGGTACCTGAAGTAAATAACATTGTAAGAGTCAATAAAAAAACATAACTCTAATTGTTCCAGAGATATATTAAAAACAGGCCACACAATACAAACCGAGATGGAATTTTATGCATGACAACGAAATTTACTTTTCTAAAGGTTACTCAACGCAACATTGTCGTGTCTCAACGCATACGTCCCAGGCTTTGACTGACAGACAAATAAAAGTACAAGATATGTTGTAGGGTGAAGCAAATTCTCACACTTTCCCCAATCAAAGCCAGTCAAGAAAGAAACAAAACAGCTTCTTTAAGTGACCAATAAATTTTTCTGTCTCTACATTATAGGTTTTATAGCAGTTTAAAACACCTTTATTCTTTATGATGTCGTATGTGTGTACGGGTTTTTAAAATATAGTCAAATTCGATTTTCAAATATTAGAATATTGAATTGAATACTACCAAATATATCTAAGATAAATGTCATTTTGTTCACGATTAATAATAGCTTTTCGTGAGGAAAGCTCTTAGAAATACCTAGTTTTAAAACAGTATCTCATTCATGTATTTATCTGAACGTTGTCTTAAGGTGTGATACAACGTAGCAACGATCAATTGTAGAACCTTGATAAATGGTATTAAAGAGAAAGAAATTACAGACAATATTGCACATCTAATCGAAACAAGCGTACATTCAAGGGAAGTATCTTAACTTTATCAATGACTAAAAACACTAGACACTCATTTCTCACAATAAAAAAAGATCACGTAGATTTATTATTCAAGAAAACACGGTGTTGTTTAAAGCAAATAGGTTTTATTTACAAATTGGTAACAAAAATGAGGTCCGAGCTGTAGAGGTTTTCTATACTGCGGGAGGGAGGGGAGGAAGGACGGACCACCAGCGCTGCGCCCGCGCCGTCGATCCACGGCATAATTACTGTGTATGCACGCACACACACACGCCGGTACTCATCGATAAAACATTAAATTTTATCTGCCTTGTAAATTTCATGGGCATTGATTGAGTTTTCGTAGACATCCCGACAAAAATATATACCAGTAGCGATATTCTAATTTGTACCGCTCTCTTTCTAAAAGTTTTATGATCGAATCACTCTTTGTACATTGATTGAAACATATTAGAACATTTTTATATCCTTCCTAACATTAAATCGAAGCAGCTGGTTTGTGTTATGTAAGTGATAGAAGCTCAAGCAACTGTTAGAATTAATTAGTAGCAGTCGGCGTATTGATAAATTCTTTAATCAATTTCAATTTTACTTTTAATTATTGACGTTAATTGATATGTATAATGTATTTTCTATCTGATACACTCTATGTTACTATACTACTAAAATACATTCTTCAATTTTACCAAACCATAATATTTCACAACTTATTAAATTTAAAATCTCTTAATTATAAAAAGCTTAAGAAATAAAGCTTATCTTAAAATAAGCTATATTTAAAATATAAACATAAATCGCTTCACTTTAAAGATCCTAAAACAAGAACCTCTGTCTACGAAAATAAGGTTAAAAAATTATGAAGAAGCGATAAGTTCGCATACCTCATATTCGGAGTTCAAAACAAAAATGGCTTCTATAAATGTTCAGTGAAATATCAGATTGTCGTGAGAACTTCAGTATGATCGGATCGCGCTAGTCACGCAAACACTTGTACTGTACGAGGTTTGTAATAAGAATTTTAGATTAAGGATGCTGTAACTCTTTGTTTTTGCCACAGGCTTTTGCTTAGGCTGTATATGATAATTCTAACATACATCTTTTTTGAACCTAAAATATACATAGGTTAGAAGAAACGGAGTTTCTTAATATTGTAAATAATAAATAATAAGAGGTACAAGATTAACTGTGACAATCCACAGTTAATCCACAATCCTAATAGATAACTATTAGGATAACTCTAAGGCACATCCTTAGTCCATTTGAAAAATCTAAGTTATTCTTATCTACGCTTTCATTATCATGATTATGTAGACTCTATTAAATAGTAAATAATGAGGATAGAACGTTGAATGTAGTCATGGCCTTATAATCGATGATCGTTGGTATAATTGAGACTTCCCTATCCTAAATAGCTTTATAGCATAATCTTATAATTACCAACCAAACAAGCAAAGACCGATCAATTTAACATATCCTTATTTGTACGGTAACAGTCCTCTTAATCATTCGTAGCAACCATTTAAATGATTTCAAATATTACCACGAAGCTTTTTACTATAAATTTATTATAAAATTAATATAACTGCAAAAAAATCGATTCGATGGGATTTGTTTTTAAAACATCAACAAAAATCTCTTTTCGATCTTTTAAAGTATTGACGGTAATACTCTTATCATTTCACGCTGATTCGATAAGAAGTTGTTCAATAAAAAAACAATGCTGATTATTAGGTTTTACAAACAACATGTCCCATAACACATTACGAAGATAAGCTTGATGTTACAGAAATAAGTAGTATCTCTACGTCTCGCGTGCGTTCGTACTACAAATGACTGCGTATCCTTATCAGGTAGCGTCGATCCCTGCGGTGAAATATTTTTATAGCACTTTGGAGGCGGCTTCCGTCTCTTTCATAGTGTCCCTATGGATCCAGTTACTGCTGCAGCAAGGATACCATAACGCATATTACGAACGCATTACGTCAACAATCTTGATGAACGATCTCAGAACTGTCATAAAAAGCTCTTGTGACAGATACATTGGTACATGTCAACATTTTTATGCTTCTGTTATAAATGTTTATTAAAGTAACTTGTTATTGAAGTAAGTCACTTAAAGTTATATTTTTTTCTTATACCTACTATAAATATACTTTTCGTCATATCTGTGCATCTAGTACATAAAACAATAACACGTAATATAAATATAATAGTTGATACAATGAAGTGGTTATTACCTTTATACAAGCGGCATACCAGTCAAAATAAATGGAAGACCATTACCGAAAATCGCCGTAAAATATCTGAGCCGTTCGACTTGGACGTGCGCACACGCGCTACGTTATAGATGTGTGCGTGCCGTATCCAGGTAGTGTTGTGTGTTGTGTATAAACAAATAACAGAATCGAGTTGTCTTACGAAGCGCCTCAAGGTCGGCTCGACTCAAACCGCCTCGGAGTCAAACGCCCAACTGAAGTCCACAATCTCCGCTCTTATAAACCTTTTTTCTAAACCTTTTTTAATGTGATGGCTGACTATTTGGGCGCACAGTTTGTATAAGCAATCAATTTATTCATTTAGACGGAACGAGTTCCCTTGTACAAATAAATGAGTAAATATAATAAAATATTGTATTGGATGGGAAAGGGTTTCTAAAGTTATTCTGTGTTATGGTTCATAATATTGTATGTATCATAAAATGAGATGTCTCGCCGAACGAGCTAATAAAAAGTCATTCGTAAGTAATTTCAACCCACAATTGGAATATTGGGTCTATATAAAGTTACTTTCAAGATTACATTTTATAAACATGGATTTATTTTTTAATAATACCTCGAATATTTTGAATAAAAATCATTTTCTTTTTCCAACTACTTTGCACGATGTATTTAAAAAAATCTGTGTAACCGATACGTTGGCTATTCGATCCTCAATCGATTTCACGATAAATGGAGAGCGGAAGTCCCGATGTTCCCGCGACCAAGACAAGGTCGATATAGGGTTTGCAATGACACTACAAATAAGTCATTTATTCTTTGAAACTTGAAAGGATTCTCTGGGGAGCTTAAATTCTTTATGAGTTTTTCGCCTTAAGTCATGTGAGTCATCGAAAATGTGCGTAAAATATGATATATGGAACAAAGATATGATGTTTTATTTTGTAGGTATATTGCGATATTATTATTAAATTACGACATCTATAACATTTAATAATTAATAGTGTCAGATACCAAAACACCACCACTTACGAGGACAACAAATTTTGTATAACAAATAAGATATTGTCGCAATGAAAGTAATCCCAATAATAGTTTTGAAAATAGTGTCATCAGATCTTACTAACAAGTGACAACCCTAGAAAAGCGTAAGCCACGGCAACCACGACCTAATTCTGTGACAAATCGCTGCGTGCGACGCTCGTTCTGCTTTCCTTCCACAATCATCTCAATTTATCTAATTAACTCTCCGATACACCGTGTGAACTGAACTTAAGAATTCTTTAAATCCGTAGACGATTATTATCTTTGAATAAACTTCTATATTTGTCTATTTTACGATTTGTCAACAATAATTATTCTGAAAGTTGTTACATTTTAAATTTGACTTAGTTTAGAACTATAAGCTATCCTAATTAATTTATATCAGTAAGCATTCATGACTGTAATAACATGACTTCATCATAACATGACATACAGTCTTACAAATTAATTCTTAGAACTTGGCTCCTATATATGTTTTACCGAGAAAAAATAATTGTAATATTATTAATATTCATAAAACAAATATTTAAAAAGACAAACTTGATTATTTTTCATGTGTTAACCAAAATATATTAATAATAAAAAACTATTTTTACTAAGTTATAAAGACATGTAAAAAGTAAAATATTTTATATCTTTGAATTTGACTTTGAATTGAAATATAAACGGCCAGAAAAAAGATGTGTTAACAATCTAGCTTATTAAATAAAATAATTAACCAACACTTATCCTAATAAGCCAAATATAAATATTTATAAGAGTATGTTACTGTCGGTTCATTCGATGACAAAGATATAAAGTTACATAAACATACAGTTCCTAGACTGATAACTGACAAATTGTCCCATAAGTAATATAAGTCATCAGTTCTAAGAACTTCTAGAGAATATTCCAACGATACAATAGGCATATTAAAGAACAATTGCATTTTTTTTTTGAAATTAATTTGTTTTTTTATTATTCTTTAATTAAACTTAATATTTGAAATTTGTTTTCGATTTTTTTTTTTATAATATCGTGCATCATTTTAACCATTGAAATATAAATTCGAAGCAAAATATTTTTACCATATTATCAAAGGTGTCGTATATCAGGAGCAAATTTCTTAACCGCTTTCATTCTTCGAAATCGCTTACACATAACCTACCTTATCAAATTAACCCTTAAATTATAACAAAAAAACAAGGGTTTTAATAAGACGATTATTCAGATCCGAAGGTATTTGAGGGCTATCAAGCTATTACCCTAAAAACATGTTACAAATAACAAGACAGTAGCAATGTGTATCAGGGAACGTGTAAATCGATCCCTGACACGCAACACGCGGTGGCAAAATGAAAATGAATCTTTTTTTTTGTACCAACAACTGAGAATTAGTAAATTTTTAAACATTCTGTAATGTCATATATTCAGTATAAAAATACACTCGGAGAGCAATCTTAAAATATGTATTGCAATGTGCATTTATTTTTAAAATTCTATCTTGACGTACCATTTACGTCATAGAAAAGATTCTGCCAAGAATCCTTCTGACACAATCTTGAAAATAATGCAAAAACAGTGAAAGGTATAAAAAAAAACGTCAATTACCTACATATCGCTGACTCAATCGAGCAAGTAACTTACGCTTATGAGTACACAATTAAGCTCCCTTATATCCGAGTCCCTTTTACGGATATACTAACCAGCAGCCAAGACATAGGACCCGGGCAAAGGCAAATGTGTAGTGAACCTACCGCCACAGCATTATGTCCGGAGCGGCGTATTGTTTGTCACTCACCGGACTTCACGGCGACAAATGGCCACTGATTTCGAATAAATAGTGAATAAAGTTGATAATAGGGTTTTAAACCCTTAAGATCTTTTTAATTAAGTTTAAACCACAATTAATTGTTCACCTCCCAGTAAAAACTTTTATTAACTATTTATTTTATATCTTCTTAATATACCCAAGAATAACACAGACAGTGCTTCTATCTTTTATTAATAATAAGACAAAAACACTTAAATTTTATACTTATACTAAATTATTCTTATAAATTGTAACTAAGTACCTTTTCTTTGGTCATTATTTTTTGTTAGATAAAATGAATTAATTAATTTATAAATAAAAACATATTTTAGGTCTAGTAGGTAAAGGTGTAGTTAAACACATGACATATTATATATCCACTAGAGTTAGAGTAACCATGAATAAAAACCTTCGTTAGGATAAATAACATGCCCTTATATTTAATTACAATATATGAAACATTAACACAACATTACCTGCCATAGGCTTCATTTCGCCCCACTCTAATTACGCAATACACTGCTATTTGTCGCCTTAAGGGCAAACGAGTACCTACAAAATTGTGTCCAATTTTCCTCACACAATTGTAGGATTATGGCGAAATTTATACGTCTGGCTTTTTCAAATTAGACGATTTTTAGGGCTTAATTTCGTCTGAGGACAACGGTTTTATCGCCCGTTAAAACTGTACTACCTTTAAAAAGGTAAGCAGATGGCATTGTCTACAAAGTTTTATCGTCACATTGTTTTATCTTTTAATATATACTATAAAACGTATAAATGTACAAGTTTATCAAAATTAGATATATATTAATAACTACTATTTTGGGCTAATTTAAAATATTAACGATAAAAGGAAATGAATTATATAGATATATTTCTTTAACAGAAAAATCTTAAGTTTAACCCCAACCTCCGCGTATAATGAACAGAGTGTCATAAAGTACCAAAGATAATAAAACATTGGGATATTCGTTACAGTACTTAGGAAAAATGGTTAATTTAATCATACTTTCCACGATATAAATGGTTATCATAATAAAATAGTGCAAATTCCAATAGATGAGGAAGGCATAAAGTATATTATGAGGCTGATAACCCCTCTCTCAACCGTGTAATTATTGAAGGTACTATTTGCCAAGACTGGTCATATGTGTACTAAGCAAGCTAATTTATACTTTATTGCCCAGAAGACAAAGTAAGTAATAAGTTAATCAGTATCCGAGCATCACATCAACTGTTCTGGCACGAACCCCTCGACGCCGCTATGAATCGGTCTATAATTAAGAAATAAGTTTAAGATACAGTTTTTGCCAACTTTTTACAAAGCACGACGGCAAGACGCAATTAGCCCGCCTCGTAAATTGAATGTTTGCTTTATAGCGATTAGTAATTAAGTTCATGTTTTTATAGAACCTCCACGACTCGATTGGTCGTGAGGTTGTTTGTTCGTTAATGCCACACAAGTAATATTGTACGGTAAATATTAATTAAAGTTTCAACGTCTTATTGAATACGCTCCTCAAGAGAGTATGGAACACATCGGACCCAGAGTCTTGTAGAGGCGAAATAATTATAGGTTTACTCTATAGATGTAAGATTTTAAACAAAAGAATTATATTAGATCAGTCAGTATGAAAGGAATATAGGCTCAAATATCTATACATATAGTAGACAGTAAAAATCGAATGTCTGTACATTAAATATTTTTCAAAAAACTTATAGGGGGCAATTAAAGACGAGTAACAGACCAAAAAAAACAAGTTTTGGAATTTTTGTCTGTCTGTCTGGTACGTTATAACGTCAAAACTACCAAACGGATTTGAACGCGGTTTTCACAATTAGATTACATATAATGTGGAGAATTGTCAAAACTTCGTTGCGTCAAAATCGGTAAAAGGAAAAAAAAGTTATAGTCGTTTGAAAATTTTCTTTGTTTCGCACACAGGTTGACAGGGGAAAAAATAACATAGGGAATAATTAATACCTAAAAGTTTTGTATCCTAGGGAGAGAAGACAAACTTTCCGTTCAACATAACAAGGCTTTTTTTTATTACCTATACAGAGCGGGCGAAGCCGCTGGGCTAGGCTAGTTTTTAAAATGCCTTGAAATTAAGGTGTTATATTATCAAAAATGATTTTTTTATTTTGGTACTTCTGGATAATTAAGCATTATTATTTAATCTTAAAATTCCATGTAATAATAACTTAAATAGGTGAATTATTATAAAAGAGATGAATAATTGTCTTTGAACATTTGATAGAAAGTCGTAACTTCCGTTTCAATGTATTGTCTATGCACTCAACAGACATGACAAACTTGTTGACACAAAAGGCTACTATTGTTTACTGTTTTAAAGGAAACCTGAGGAGGTACAAATGTACCTACTTCAACCCACATGTACTACTTACAAAACGGCCAATTTTTATTTTATTTTACTAATAATATTTAATATAACATTTTAATAAATTTAAAATATTAAATTTAAAATATAAAAATTGACAATATTGAATAACATAAAAAATCCCATTCATAATAAATTGGTTTTCATTCATGGAACTATGAGTTTCTAACTTCCTTAATTTCACGGCAAATGCACGCATAAGAATGGATAATAATATAATAAATTGGCTTCAGTTTTATATTATAATATGTAAGCTCTAAAATATATATAGATTAAAAATAAATATGGTGTATAGATTATTATTCATTCGCAAATACGTGTCTTTCATAGTCTTATTGTAGAATTTCACCAATGTGGTAAGAATAGATTAAATTTTCAGGATACATAACTACAAATAATATAATAAATATACCGTACCAAACTCCGATATTTGATCACTTAACAGTAAAACATTTGGTCGGGCGGGTAGTGCATAAATTCAATTAGCGCAGACCATAGTGGCCCACAGTTCCCACCGACTGAGACATAACTTTGTGGAATAATTGATTGGTAGCTGGTCAAACCCTTGGAGAATTAATCCTTTCGAAATAGCTTATTAATACTCAATTAGCCGATACCAAAACCTTCATCACATGTAATGGCATTTTGCATAAGCCTTTCAATTATGTATCAAATAATTAAACTTCATATACCTACTGCTCATATTAGATTATATCTAATTTAAAAATTATTTCCGTTATTTATAATCAGTGTGTGAAATAAATAAATATGAATGATATAAAGAACATACCACCTACTTCATACTTGATGATACAATGTTTCAAGGGAATCCATCACTTGTCAGATGGTCACATAAGGCCGTTGCTCGAGTGACTTTGAAGGACACTCGACGCGCCTCAAGTTGCGTGTGCGCAGTCATTTCACAAGGCATTGCCGTGACTAGCTCGTTCCTTTATTTTGTAGTACTAATACTGTACAAATTACCATTAATTTTTTCTTAGTATTTGCTGAAGCTAATGGTAAAATTAGCATTCTGCTAGCTAATTATAGACATGTGTTTAATGGAATTCCTTAAACAGGTATATTAATTATATATTTCTTTGTATGCACTTTTTTCACACACACTTTGACTTTTATGTGTAGTAAAAGAAAAGTCAGTGTTTAAAGTATTTTCAAAACTAGAAATATCAATTTATCAGCTGCAGTAAGTTGTTATACCAAAACAATATTGCAATATTATGTATATACCAATTCCAAGTACGAAGGAACTACTTTAAACCTGCTAACGGAGGTAAAGACATCTGGATGTATCTTAAGAAGACATTTCTGTAATGCTGTGCTAAAGTCAAACAATTTAGCAATTTCAGGTAATAGAAAATGTGCAACATCCTGACAGGACTGTAGACTGCATTTGTGCCGCCCAGAGTGCTGGAGCGTTTATTTATTTATAGAGATTATTATCGTGTGTAATAATTCACTAAGTTTCAATTGCATAATGATGGCGGACAGCGCTACCAACTCGCTCTGGGCGGACGCTGCAGATAATCTGCGGGAGAACTATTATTAAATAGAGGGCTGTCAGTGCAGCTTCAACCGCCTAGCTCGAGACCGAGTTCTCAGACTCGGGACAATCAACAATGTCAAACAAATAGCTCTCTTTATTATAGCCCTTATTTGTATAGGTATAAGTATTATTACACACACCGATATTATAAACGATGAGTACTGTACTAAGACAAAGTAGTAGGTATTTAAATAGCTTGGCAATATTTATTTTTAATGTCAATTACATAAGGTCTAATTTAGACGGACAAGTTGTATCAACTATCTAGCGTACTCTTCACTGGTTGTTATTAACGGAACCAATCTCTTCGGTTATAAAATTTCATAATAAAATTATCCAAGTCCCTAGCACTTTAATAAATATTAATTTAATAAATCATAGGAATATATTTTATTACAATATCGGTGAATAAACTATGTGTAATTTTGATACGATACAAATAAGAATAAGATCGTATGTTATCTTTGCTTATCGCAAAACGTTTATTGTTTATCAAATTCTCTGGATAATCTTACGTATATTTTGATTCAGTATTGAAAAGATATGGAATATAAAACAAAAACGAAAATGAAACTGCGATCAATTTTCGATTATGTTCATATTGAAGTATGAACTCGAAGTTATTGGCCAAAAAGAAAGTATGAATTAGACAATAAGTATCTCACCGTTAATCGTAACAAACGGTAGATACGCATCAACTAATTGTTGCCCTTTACTCAATTCAATAGATATAAATTATAGTCACAAAGCAAGCGTGCATCCACAATCAGTCTATTCACATCAGACGACGTCGCCCTCTTAGATACCGCTAGCTTAACAGATATTAATCATAATTTTCACTGACGCACTCTCCACTATTCTCTATAACAGTTATTAGCTGTTTAGACAACTGTGTGTGGCCGTGATCAGCTACTGGAAAATTGCCGTGCGACATCCGAGGGTAATGGATTTAAAACTATTTCCAGACACCTTCGTATTGTGTAATCGCTTCCTACTTGTCGAGGAGCATTAAGCTCGCTGGATACTTGTTTTTGAAGAATTTAAGTCATCATCATCATCTTGTCAAATGTCGTCTGATGTGGTTAAATGCACGCAAGGAAATAAAATAAATTGCTCGAGTTCCATTGGTTGAATTAAATTATTCTCGATAAATAGAAACTTGTTTGACTAAAAGGTAGTCAAATTAAAATTTTTCGGCATTCCCACTTGTCATGACGTGGGTCGTGACGTGGTTTATTCTGGGTCAATTAAGACACAACAAAAAGATGGTCATCTTTTAACAGACTCAATCGCAAGTCATCGGAAATTGGACAGATTCGTTTAGGAACACTTAATTTAATTGAGACAATCGACCGAGATTCGATGTACAAGCGTGTACAGCGTTATTTTAAAGCTACCGGAGAAAAATATTTTAATATTCGTTTAGTTCCCGTCTAGCTAAAAATAACATGATCTTAAAATATTCCTTCAATTAGCGAGATAGAATGAGGCAAATATTATTATGACGACGAATCATATACTAAAATAATTACCTTTCCCTGGAATATGATGATCAAAGACATTCCGCATTTAGATGACAAGTATAATAAGCTGGCATTCTTTTGGTGTGAAGTACGAATCTATATATATAACGGTACTGAGAATCTTTCTTTATTTACCTACTATTTCTAGCATAAATATAATTTTAACACATTATAATGTAAATGATCTTTTCCTCATTAGACACTTTATATTACTATTATTTGTTGCTAACAGTACTTTTAATGAATCAAGGATCAAAAACCGCAATGAAATCCAATTACTGCTCCGACTTCTCATATTACAAGGTTGGTATAATGTAGAACAAATAGAATAATCAGGATAGAAATAAAACATAAATATAAATATCCGTGTCTCAAGGCGTCAGCCAAATTACAAATAAAATTAATTAAAGTTAGTGAAATTAAAACAAATCATATATATTTTCATTTTAAATGAAAGAATAAGGTTTGTTTTATAACATACATACACACAACACATAAAACTTTATCTCTCATGAAAAAAAAAATATAATATTATTTACAGGAAAATTTGAGGACATTCGTTCATATGGATCGAAAAATAGGGATAATAATAATAAAAATGTCTCAGGATAAAATAAAATGATGAGTATATGAAACTACGCTTCCTCGTATAATAAACTTGCATTCTTTTCTAAAAGAAGAGCACTGTTAAGTCCGAAAAAGTTACGTTCACAAAAAAATGTAGATAATTGCCTTGTTAAATGGATTAATGTGGTGATAAACTGAGAAGAACTGCCCGATATAAAAACGTCAGCTTAAACTCTGCGGTGTATATCAGTGCACAAGACTCTAATTCTAAAATCAGAGCAAATCGTTTGAAAACAGACGATAAAAACATTACAGGACGCATACAATAAATACACATTAATGTCCCTGAGGATTCTGTTGTACGGACGACAACTAATTCTATTAAGCAGCTTATATCTTATTGCAATAATAATAAAGGTTATATTATTTAAAACCCATGTGGGTTAGGGTACATTCCGTGCGGTTTCCAACTAGTTTTATAAAAGCTGCGTTCGGCACACGCAATTACATGCGCCTGTTTGCAGTACAATCAATATTTATGATACAAATGCATACATTAGTGCACATACTATTACATTGCTGAAACAGGTTCTTCTTTGTAGCTACATCATTGACTAAAACGATGTGTTTTATTTGACTTTACTGTGTTATTCTGACACTAATTACTCTATAATCTATTTTTATACAAAAGAAAAGCTTTAAATTGTTTGTGTTTAAATTCCAAAAATAAAACTTATTTTTATTTATCAAATAAATAGTTAGTACAATATTATTAAATCTTTATATTGTTTTATAACTTTTTAAAGAACATAATAGTGTAAAAGTAAAGTATACCATAAACTAGACTATTAAAGGGCAGAAACAATGATCGCGCTCATCCGAACAATCGATGGAGATTCAATGCGTAGATGTCAGAGAGCACGGCTGAAACAAGAAAAAGCCTTGAGCCAACCAGTTATTACACTAATCGCTGCGATATAATTCTCGAGTCAACTTAAACACAGGTTCCTTGCGGATCGAAATGCAAACATGGCGGCGGCTTTGAGTTCGATAGCGCGGGAAAGGATGCGTGCGGCTTGTATACTACGAATTTACTGCAAACCTCGTATAAGGCTATTGTCTCTCTGATAAGCCTGCTCTTGCAGGAGCTAGACACGTTTTAAATGTTATTTGATTAAATATTAATTAAAACTTTACATTTTTCATCAATCAAGGTTTGAATAATTTAAACTAAAAAGAAGATTAAAACTATAAAAAATAATAAATTAAAGGGAGTTAATTGTGAAAATGCCAAAGAATGCATTATACAGCCGGCACTGCAGTTCGTTTCAGTCCGTCAAAACGTGGCGCAAAGCTCCTATGTTTCGTTTTATCACGCGTCTCCCGTCCGCAATGCAAAACGATCACTACAACATTTAATGTCCTCATAAATGTTTCAGTTATTCATTACTGCACTAACTGTGTGGGTGATCGGACCTAGTTGATAAAATATTATAATTAATTTATTGCTATTTACCGACGACGTTATTATGGGCTCGTTGAGTTTTAAGACCACTTTATGCAAGTTATATCTTGTAGGTTTTTAAATGAATTTGCATTTTTAATCTTAAAAACAAAACAAAATTAATAATTCGCTAAGTATAGACCAACATTGTAAATTATTCCAGTGGCTATGATGCATTTTTATCACAAAAAAATATATTAGCTCAAAAAACTAGAAAAAGTATTATAAGTGTTTAACTTTTAGGGAAAATTGTAACTTTATAGTTATGACAAGAACACCATTCACTAGGTCGTCACACTGTAGTTTAGACACTTCTTAATATTTTTTTCTAAAATAAAAATATTTTTCTCAATTGTCAATGTTTTCCTTCACCAGCAAAAGTGATATTTTACAATAATTTTATTTATTTTTACCAATTATTCTTATACAAGCATGGATATAATTACATCAAACAAAAACATGTCAACATATTTCTTAATTGTATTTATTATACTTTCCTTATATACGAGGTTAAATCAAACCTGTGAAAAAATAAATTCGAATGAACCGAATTGTGAAATCACAGAAATACTTAAATTATCACCGGGCTGCTTATAAATACACCTGTCAAAAGTGTAATCTGAATAACAAATTAAGAATTAATATGATTTTCGGTAATAAAATATATATTAAATTTAATAAACAAGATAATCTTGTATAATATAGAGGTATAACTCAAGAACTTAGATTGTTATATATTGACAATTTATCAAAATATGGACATCATATCTGTAAAGTAAATTCGACGTTTATGACCGGCTTGATACACAAATATTTATAAGCTTAAAACAAATTGAAAGTATAAATTTTAATATATTACTTAGTTTTATGAACAGTTTATACAGACGGCTTAGAATCCTGTTTGATGACGGTTTTTGATGACGATGATTGGTTGCCGGAGAAAATATTCAACCTATCACTTTCAAGTATTTTATAAGTCTTTAAGCTATGCAAATTATAGTAAGCAATGCTTTATTCTATTAGAATATTATGTTTAATTAATTCTTTTAAGTTAAATCACGCTTTGACATTATAATTTTTTTGTAGAATAATTTAAATCAACTGCATTCAAATTACATATAAACCTCGCATTATAAAACACAGTTTCAACTAAATAATGAAATATTCTCCTAATAAATAATAGAATACTTCCTTGATCTTTAAGGAACGGTAATTAAAATTAAGTTCTCTTAAGGGGGCTATTAAATATAATATATTAAGATCGTGAGTCCATTGAATTATTCTCTCAGCCCCCCACAAGGCAAATCCCTGATCGCTAGCTCGCGCTATATTTTAAGTTACTCCACAATATTAAATGTCATCCCACATATAAATTACTAAAGATAATAAATTAGTCGCTTAGCACGATATCTAAGTTTATTTGTTCATGTAATACCAATTATTAATTTGCAATTACCATCTATGGCTGAAGTAAGTTGAGTTTGAAGATTACGTTATGTAGTGTTATTGCTTAGAAAATTGAGCTATTATTATTGATTCTCAGTTATTCTTAATGTTATTTTAATGACAATTATGTATGTAACTGTTTATTTAAATGTTTGTTAGTCTTTACGTATTAAGCCACACGTCGAGTTGATGTTTTGCGGTAAGACAGGTGCAAGTGTTGTATAGACACTCAGGAAACATCTTCTATTCAAACTTATTTACTAAGATATAATGTAGATGTATTTAAGAGTTCCATATTTTTTAAGTTATAACTTTTTAATTTCACTTGTCAAAAAAACTAATATTTTACTCTAGGAGCAACATTAATTTTCCCTAATAAAATCGCTACACCTTATAGGAACATTTGTAAAATTCGGATAACTCAGTTATCTGTTAAACTAAGCCCCTGAAAATAGTTGAGTCAGACAGACTTTAATAAGTATTATACATTTATAAACAGAGTACACGATGCAGTCAAAATACATACACATATTATCAACTTTGTTTGTGGTTTTTATTTCAACTAGAATTACAATGTACCTACTTACTTATTATTGGTCACATTTCATCTGACTGTTACACAACACTTAACTAGCTATTATTTGATTGATAGAGATTATTAACATTTGGTAAATATTGATCACGTAGGTTTTGTAATTCTCCTCCCAAGAAGATATAAAGGGTATCAATAAAAAAACATACTATTCGTGTCATTATTTTAAACTTTTAATGAAGTAAATGAAGCTAGATAAGCGAAGTCACGGGAACTCGGTTTATATTACGCGGACAAGTAGGTAAAAATAATCATTTGTGCAATTAATTATTTCAATAAAAATTATAATGTAATTAAATAACGGTATTCCTAGGTCAATGACATTACACTTTTGTGCGTGGAATCCATTTTTCAACTAAAAAATTAAATGTTACAAGAAACAAAAACTTTAATAGTTTTAATTTAAATTCAAATAACTGTTTAAAGAATTTTTGTCTGGTGTATTCTTTTGACTTAATCATATTATTATATTATTATACTAAGACATTAAAATAAAAATATATTTATAAATTTCATAATTTTTAAATTATTTGTACCATTTATTTAGTTTTTTAACCGAAACATATAAATAAAACCTCATCAATTATACTAATTTCTAAATATATAACCCGAAAATACACGCTTAAAGAAAATTAGACTACAGCGCCCTCTCGTATCAATGCGAATTACGATGTCGCTCACTGAAAGCTGAAAGCTTCAGACAAGCGTACTGATTGTGTACATTACCACTTACTAAATTGGATGTGACCCTCACCTGAGAATACGAATACACAATGCAAATATTCGTATTCGTCTCTACGAATCCTTCGTACAGGTGGCTCGGTGCGTATAACTTTACATATTGTACTAAGAAGTTTTCCGGTCGGAACTTGGTAGCACGCCCATTGCTTCATTAATTGGCCAGACATTCAATATCTCTTACGGTACAAAAAGACTATCCCAAATCTTCCAAATCTTTACATCCGCTCAATGATTGTTCACATGTAATTTGATATTTTCAAGCGAATTGTTCGCAGATGGGTGAGGCAGGAAAGGAAATCTACAACTTGTTACTACTGTTTGCATGTTTTTCAACAAATATCATATAACCTTTGTTATTGAAGGCTATTGAAGACATACAAAACCTATTTTTGTATTATAACTTAATAATAAAATAGATTTAGGTACTTTATTAATGTTGTAAGGTCTATCAAGTTTTATATGAACTTTAATATCTTGAAGAGTAAACATTTATAATTAAAATAAAACAAGTTGTGTATAGGATACTCGTTTACAACAGCTGCCTTTAATAAAGCATTGTCGTGTGAAATTCTATACGTCAACATCGTAAATTGCAATATAAGCCGCGACTGGGAATAACTTCTAGGAACATAAAGAATAACGTATCATTTTTATGCAAAGATATTATTTATTCAATTTAATAATTAAATTATATAATACTATGTCATTTAGCGATAATTTATAATATTAACGTTAGAAAACACTATATTTTAATATAAAACTGATACAAAATGTTCATATCGATGAATAAAAAAAAATGTATAGATTTTTTTTTAAACGATTACCTTAATATAGAACACCATCCAAACTGCATGGGATTAAAACCCTAAAACAAAACCCCATCCATTACGTCAATCCAATAAACAATTTGTAAGACTTTTAAGCTTTGGTATCAGCTATTTATTTACCGGTACAAATCCCTACTGTCTTTAAACCTCAAACCAGGTAGATATATTTTTTTAAGCACAGCAACATTCGTGAGGGCACGCCACTCGTCCGGATTATTTTTGTAACATCTGTGAATGTAATTCTAACTAGATACTAATAGATAACCGCGGGTGTTTTTTATGAGCACGCGTTTTAACCTTTTGTATTCGTTACGCAAACGCGTTTTGATATAGGGGCTGTAATGAAACTTGCACTTGTGAGCACTTGTTGATATTATTATTATATACTTTGATATTACAAAAAATCGACTTCCATATTATTTAGAGCATATATTGCTTTTTGAACACTAATAATAGGTACTGATTCCAATGTTCTATAATTTGTCTTATCAAATTACAATGTTATAAGACGCCCCTTAAATATCAATGTGCTGCTAATTATGAAATTCAAGGACCGTGACTGAAACGTAATACATATAATATCTATAATAAGACAGGATGATACAAGGAGGAAGCGACAATAATCTTTATTTTAATGAAGATAGAGTTGTTATTTCAAAATACAATTCTTATATCTACACTTGTTATAGATATTAAAATTATCTCAAAAAAATTGGTTTTCAAATTTGATTATACAAGAATTTTACTAGAAGTATACTATATTATATAATACTAAGTCTAATTAAATACCATAGAGTATCTTTACAAAGTGCGACCCCAAAATAATATATTCAATCCACTTATTATTTTTTTGCGACAAGTGCAACCCTCGTTAATCCTCACATATGCCAGATTATGGTCCATTGTGGTTTGTGATCATCAAACAAATGTCTGATTTTTAACTAGCTTTTGTGATTTATTCGTAAAGCGATTATTATCAAAAGTATTTGCAATTTCAGCTTTGTGTAGTGTACTATTGTGTAATAATAGCACCGTGGTATATAATAAGATATATATGTTATTAAATTAATCGATTTTTTTTATATTTTCAGGTTATTATATATTTTTATCGTAGTTTTGAAATTTTTTAATGTATTGAGTATCTAAAAATACTATTAAATACACATTCCGCTAATCATTAAAGTACAAGTAAATAACAATTACTTGCAACTTACGATGACTTATTACTCTGGAATCTCTTCTATCTCAATATTTATCTTAATGCATTGGCGCCTTAGTGAGGACAGACATAAGACAATTGTAACATTAAGGGTTTATGGTGTAGGTACAGGACCTACCTTTGTATCCCTATTTGTAATAAAGTATCTATACATGTAATAAAATCGTCAGTGATCCATTTTTTGTTCATGGAAAATATAAAAAAAAAACATCATAGGGGGCCTTCATAAGAGTAAGAGAACCCAAAACAATGGTTTTTGTTTGTATGTTTGTCTGTTTGTCTGTATGTCTGTATGTTTGTGCACGCTAATCTCAGAAACGGCTTAACCAATTTGAATGCGCTTTTCGGGATATATTGTCATGGGATTCACTTTATATATATATATTTTTTACAATCGGTTAACAAATAAAGAAGTTAACAATCTCTTATTGTCGTACATAGTTTGAAGATTTATGGTTTTTACATACATTGGTAAGTACAAAGGGTACGTTTTATCAAAATCGAAATCTACGCGTACGAAGTCGCAGGCTAAACTAGCCATAGTTTGTAATAAACACTTTTTATTTAACCTTGTTACTAAAATCGTAAATTTTTTTCTATGTTTTATACCCAGTAACATAATTTAACAAAACTAATTTTTTATAAAATAATTGCTGAGAAGATTTTTAATAATGTAAAACCAGTTTTAACTATCAAAATAATCAAAATAAATTTACTTGTCATGCCAATTGCTAAGACTGTCTTATCTCAAGTCTGCGCTTTTATCGCAACAAATCTTCGCACTTCTACTTATCCCCTTAGCGTTCCTTTTAGACCCTTAAAGATAAAAACTATAAAGATTCATATGACTAATAACTCGCAGATGTAACGTGAATCAAAAATAAAGATTAGGGTGTAGGTACCCGCCCTTTAGAACTAATAATTAAAAATATGTTATCCTTTACGATCTTAGCACCACCCAGGTAACGTTGCGGTTGTTTAACGGATGCAATTAAGTTTTACACTAATGTATTATTAGATATAATTATAAATATTTACAATTTAGTAGACGAGGGGAAATAAATAGCTATTTAAATGATGTTACAATTGTGTCTTTGCATGAAACTACATACGCTATTTTCGGATTCCTTTGTAATTTATTTAGAAGTATCTAGAACCTTCTAAATTAAAATACATATAACAAAGCCATTACTGAGACAATTTTCACAATAATTATACTAATTTATTTTTTTCTTTTAAAAAGACTATGCCCGCATTAAAGATTATTATTCCTGTGTCACGGGGAGATTATTATCACTGTGTCATCCCTATGCAAACTTTTTAAAATGTATATTTCGGGTATTTTTTTCAAAAATAATAAACGGAAGTTTGTGATCCTGTTTCGTAAATAGAACATTAATTTTAGAGACACCATTACCTTAGTCACAATGTACAAACGCATTAACATATTTGTTTTAAAAAAATTAATGACCTTATTTCCAACCAGGAACATATGCGTGACATTCTTCGCCTTCAACACGTCCCCTGCGAATTTAAATTTGTAATTCCTCAGCTCTTCCTTCCACCAATGATCGAGGAATTAAAAAAACCAACTCCACCCATCGACGGAAACAGCTGCACTACAATAATTACTATGGCGGTTCGTAAGCGTTGAGCAAATGTTGATAAATATACACACTTCTGTTGTTCTTATGACTATTTTTATATACATTCTTCAGTCCATATGACAGCCTGTTGGTCTTAGTGGCCCTTCCTAGAGCCAGAGATCGTAGGTTCGATTTCCACACGGGTGTGATTCAGAGATTGTTGCATCGAATCTGGGTGTTCTTTATTTACATTATTACTGTTTGTAACCCCCATGACACAAAAACGATCTCTGTAATACGGGAGTGGTTTTATATATATGTATGTATATTTATATATATTGTCATTATTCTATTTAATAGTCGATTGACGTAGGTAGATAACGATATATGTGATAAATGAAAGCTTATCAGTCATACCTCTACCCACGGCGCGCTTGACGAGTAGTTGATCTTACGTCTAAAAATAATTAATTAAAAAGAAAATAAAATATCACATTTTTAATCAACATCCGCGAGAGGCAAGATCTAAGTATTTAAGACTTAACTAAGCTTATCAAAATAGATAACTTTTGATTGCAAAGCCAGACTGAAATCGAATCTGTCAAGATATGTTATATTTGTAAAGTATAAGTTGCACTCAGTATTTCTTATTGAATTGCTATTAAAATATACAAAAATGTAATAAAATCTAACGTGTTGAAGTGGTTAAAATATTTGATGGGAAATGATTATGCCATTTATTCATGAGATAACGGTTTTTTATTATGGGATCTCACATCCTACGCGTGACTTTAAGTGAAGTTAACATTTTATTGACTGTTATTATGTTCATTGTTATTTTCTATTGAGCTATGAACGATTCATTAAAAAACTTTCCAAACTTTGGGTTTTCTTCGAGTGAATACTTAAGTGTAAGAGATATCTTGAATATGTTTACTGATTGACATCTTTATTTCTGTTGCTGTTAAAGTACATAAGAGAATATTGTTTGTTAGAGACAGAAAGTTTCATAATTGTATTCTTCATTTCTAAGCAAATAGTATAAAATATTTATTATTTATTGATGTATAATACAATATCGACAAATATATTTTGTCTGTACATATGAAAATTAAACGCAGTACAAATTTCTCCACATCTTTCAGGCTTTCACTATTTATACCTCGAACCAGCGCTCAGATACAGTTTTTGTATCAACAAATATCATCATTATAATAAACCCGTATGAGACGATGCCATCACAATCTCCGGTCAAAAGCTAAAACGTCGTTTATAGGGACATAAACGTTTATAGAATCATAAAGCAGAACCAATCTATTGTTTCGAACAGCCTACGTCTCCGGTCGACATAACTAATCGAGCCATTCCCCTTTTTGTTTCCAGCGGACACGTTATCAATTGTCACCTCGACTTCGGATATTTTCCACGCTAGTTGATGCCTGGGTTCCATTTGGAACAGGTTTTGGATAAAGCGCCGTCTATAAACGATAGGGTATCGTATTGCACAGAAAAAAAGGTGATGAGTGTTAGAATTGTAAGAGTATTGGCGTGAATAGATTGCTTTCGGACCAAGACACGGTCCGAGACGATAAATACGATTTAGAACTGATCATCCGATATGTGAACTGGCCAGATCATGTTACACTCAATGATTAAGATATTTGCCGTCAGAATGGACCGCGTCAAAGATATTCTCTGTCCAATTAGTCATGATAATTAGCAATAACCAAGCAATTTATTATGGCCTTATCTATATGATACATAGCACTGCGGATTGCGATGTATTTTAGCAATAAAATTTATCATTTTGCACAGTGGATATCCACTGTAATGGATATGAAGGTTATCCTAACGATACTTAATAATTTAGCAAATATCATTACATGGACATTACCTTTTCCTTTTTATTGAGTAATCCCTTCCTTATACCTTTTACAAGACTAGGGTACATATTATATAATATACTGTAAGAATTAATGGATCTAAGATTTGGCCACAGCTTATTATAATGCAAAAAATCAACTACGGATACAATACGAATATATAAATGGTATACGTCCTGTAGTGTTTAAATCCATCTTATAATAAGAATGAATGTAGATAACTCATGACAATGATGTATTGTTTTACAAAATCAATTGCTCTCCGCTTTAACTAGTTAAATAAGGAGAGACATCGAAGTGCAATCAAAAGTCAATTACATCGGTATTTATTCATCCCCGCGGTCGGACGATGATTTATAGTTTCGCAGCGGGCAAGCTGCGCGCGCGCACTGTCGCGGCTGCCTTTAAAAAATAAGTTCCTTTACACATCACTCAAGACTATGTCAAAATAAGAACACGTCATATTTTTAAATATTTGTTTTTATAGAGCTTATAAAGCTGTGTTGATACTTTCATAAATTTTATAAAGTGATTGACTTGTTCATTCTACTTTGATTGCTTTGAATATCACTTAAGTATAGTATGTACTCAGCCTAAAGCTCACCGGCCACGCTGCGATCTTATCCCGTTTGATCAATTTAGATAAAATAAATATTTATACATTCAACTTTGGATGGGCGAATAAAGCTATTCGTTAAATTGATTATGACGATTATATTTTTTCATACTCTCGCTTCTATTCAATCACTCTGATGTTAGATATGACTTTATGGAGATGATGTAATTCATAAACGCCCATGTATATAATAAACATAGATGAAGAATAAATAATAATCAAAAATAGTGAAAAATATTAATTTATTTATGTATACTCTGGATTTTGGAAGCGTAATAAATACGATTTTAAATTCTATGTAATTATTACATCACAAATTATATACTTATATTATAACATAGCTATTTACAATTGACTAGGGTACATTTCAGTTCTACAACAGTTTTATAATTATGTTTATATACATTACAATACTTTTTACTATACACATCTCACTTCGTTCGTAGGGATCCATATAAGTACCTAAATTATCACAAAACAGTCGTAATTCCCTGCGAATAAGTCTACAGGAATCATTATTTATTCAGGAACCTTCTAACGTTTTAAGTTACTTCAAAGGAATGTATTGTTTGTAACAAATCATGAGTATGTAACGAAACAGTAAACATGATTTCATGATAAACAGGTACAATTTAATGCAATTAAATAATACACATTAAGTAAATTACAATTGTGGCAGAAGTAAGGTACTTGCAGTACATGCAATTAGAAAATAACATGCAACGGATACAAATCAGTTCCTAACCTTATTATTATTCGTTCAGCACCAACTTAAGTCTCTTACAATAAGACTTAATATATATTATTAAATAAACTAAAAAAACTTTTATTTACAATATACGCTAATCCATATTTTAAATCACATTTTTTTATACAAAGTAAGTCTTTCTTACGTTAGTGGGTCTAGTATTAGACATAGGTATTTGTATGGCAGGTCTGAGTGGCCTCTCCTCACACTGATGATTATCAATGGAGACATAACTATGATGGTGTGGCAACCTGTCGTCTGGTCGTCCATCGCTGCTGGCGACTGAGCATGTTTCATCTTCAGTACTTCTAGCAGAAACCTCAGCACTGGCACTGGTTGAATGCATTGGACTGGACATCATTAGTATGGGAGGCGCCATCCCATACTTATACCACGGATCGTGAGAAGTCGGGGGCGCCGTGTACCTTAAGTTCCCATGCCTCCCAAACCCCTCCCTGTTACCGGTTTTAATATTATTCGCGTTATGTATCGTCCGATTTGGTAACGTGACGTCCACATCGGGCAACCGAAAATTTAATTTCTCCCAACAATTCTTTTCGCCCCACACTATCACTGTACAAGTTTTAAGCAATACTTTTAAGTCTGGATCAATATTTATGGCACTTAAGTCAGTCGTTACAAGAAAGATTATTTTTTGACGTCTATGTCTCACATTCACTGAATTTATAGCACTTTGCACTGCCGCTTTTGATTCCGGCGCGTACCACTCCTGTTGTAAAAAGTTTATTGACAACACTATTATAAGTCTTTTTGAACTTTCAGCTGCACTCACTAAACTATCACTAGATCGTCTTTCGAGTAACTGTAAATCTCTTTGCTGTAGAAATAGAGTGCGGCCCGTATTTTCTAACTCTGAACTCACGGCACGTGTGACGAAGTCCTCATCTCGCGGGTTGTACACAAAGAACGCGTCAAAACGTTTGTTTTTATTATCGTTCATGTCCTTTGGTGTAGAACTAAGTACTCTCACACCGTACTTCGAGTGCATCCATAGTTTAAAATCTTCACGGAACATGAATAGAAATGCACACATTAGTAACAGCACGATTACTATTATCAACCCGGCCACGATATATGGGATGTAATTTTCGACACTATCATTTGTTTCAATAAATAATCTTTTTTGAGTCTCCGTCCCTGTTTCTTCGGTGGTAATCTCTGTCTTACATTCTTTAGCTACACTTGCTATAGTTTTATTCATTGGTTGGCCATGAGCAAAGAAACACATCATGCTATCGGTATCTTTTGATTTTTTTATCAACCATTGATTTAACTGTGCCACATCTTTACAATCACATATCCAATTGTTCCCTTCAACAGACACCCGCGTGCGTGGATTGTTGTCTGTAATAACTCTCCATGGCATATACTCCACATAACCGTTATTATCAAGGTTCAAATACTCCAAAGATGGCAAAAAATTAAATGTATCGTTTTCTATGAACTTAATATTATTATCTTGCATATATAGTTCATTAAGGTTTTGCAACTTTGTAAATTGTGTATTTCTCAATATTTCTATTTTATTGTTTTCCAAGTGCAGAACTCTTAATGATTCAATACCGTTAAAAGTTCTGTTTTGTATTGTATTAATGTTACTGTTATTTAGATACAAGACTTGCAGTCGTTTTTTACCGATAAAAACATGGTTTCCTAATTCTTTAAGATCATTGCCGTCCAAATAAATTTCGGTGGCATCCATTGGTATTTGGTCAGGCACGTGATCGTAGCCGCCACTGGAGCAATCGACTACATTCGAGTTCCAAGTAAGATCGTGATAGCACGAACATTTATCTGGACAAGTCATCTTACAATCGCAGGCATCAAAATCGCAACAATGACAGAGGGTAAAACAGTGGGATTCATATTCACATAAAAATTCAAAAGATTTAACTTCTAGTAACAGCACGTCTGAATTGCTTCGTGAATGAGATAAAGAGCATCTAACGCTTTCTAAATCCATTACCCTGGGTCGCTGTCTAAGTTCACTTAATTGGTTTATTCTCTGTAGCCACTCCATTGTACAGTCGCATTCAAATGGGTTCTCGCTAATATAGAACTCTGGCAGATCTTTATCCTCAGGAACAGATGAAATTGCAAAAGCCCCAACGTCCAAAGTTTTTATCTTATTTGAATAAAGCATAACTTTGTTCAAGTTGTACTTTTGTAGAAAAGTTCCAGGATTTATTTTTTCGATGTGATTGTTATTTAACACAACTGTTTCTATACTGCTTGGAAAGGAGAACTCATCTATGTTTCGTATTTTATTGTTGCTTAAATCAAGCATTTTTACATTACATGTCTCTTTAACACCATAAGTATCATCAAGTTTGTCAATTTTATTTTCATGCATATCCAACCATTCGAGATTCGTTGGTATATGACTGTAGTCAAACCAAAGTAATTCATTATTAGACACGTTTAACCAAACCAGGGGCTGCGTGTTAGTAAATATGCCTTTTAAGTCAACTAACTTATTTCCATCTAATCCTATAGCCTTCAACTGCAGGTTAGAAGCGAAAGCTCCATCATCAATTTGATCAATATTATTTGAAGCCAAGTTCAATATTTGTAACGACGGTAGGGCGGCAAACGTATCTTTCGAAATTTTCTCAATTTTATTTCCCACAAGTCGCAAACCAAACAAATCGTCCAAACCTTCAAACAAATTTGTAGAAACTTTGGTTATCCTATTCATACCCAAATCAAGTGATGTCAAGAATCTAAGTGTCTTTATAGCTTCCGGTACTTCCGTCAGTTGATTTCCACTTAATCCTAAATCATGTAACTTAGTTATATTTTCAAACGAGCGTAGATCAACTTTTGTTATTCTATTTCCATCAAGGAATAATTGATTTAGTACATACAAATTCGAAAAGTGGTTACTATCTACTTCTATTATATTGTTGTGCGCCAAAGAAAGAGAATGCAGATTTTTCAAGTTAGAAAAGGCGCCGTCAGCTATTCGGGCCACGTTATTAAATTCCAAGCTCAAAAACTGTAGATTATTTAAATCTTGAAACAATAGAGCATCAATCTTTGTTATTCTATTGTGAGATAAGTTTAAAACAATGAGACGCACTAATCCTGAAAATGTATCTCTATTGACCCATTCACTTGTCAGTTCATTATGAGATAAATCCAATATTTGTAGTTGGTCTAATCCCTCTAATAAACCGGGTGCAAGTACGCTTAATGAGTTGTTATTCAAATATATTTGCTTTATATCGCGTGAAGACTGGAACATCTCAGGAGGTAATGCAGTCAAAGCATTTGTTGACAAATTAAGCATTTGCAAATCACTTAATCCCACAAAAGCGCGATCGGCAACTGTAGATATTCTATTATTTTGTAAAAATAACTTTTGAAGTGCCCGTAAACTTGAAAGTCCATTGTCTGGAAGGGCACTGATTTCATTAAGGGACATGTCTAGAGTTTCTAAAACAGTATTACAGGATTTACCTGGTGCAGTAGGACCATTGCCCCAATCTGAGAACCCTAAATTTGATATATCTTGAAGCCTGTTTTGAGTTATATTTAATTCTTTCAAGTTATATAAGGGGCAAAATATTTCAGAGGGCAAAATCCAAATATTATTGTCACCCAAATCTAAATTTCTTAAATCTGTAAGTCCTCGAAATGAATCACGATGAAATTCCATTGACATCGCTGACCAGTCCGTATTATGCGTTCGAATAGTCAAACTTCGTAAACCGCTAAGTGGCGATAACACAGCTGACGGCACGTATCTTATTTTGCAGGATTCTATTCTCATTTCTTTTAAGTTATGAAATCTTGACAATAGTTCCGTGCCCTCTTCTTTTCTGCGTCCAACGTCAAGAGAGCTCTCAAAGAAAAGTACATCGGTACAATGAAGATCGAGCGACGTTATGCGCTGAGCTTGCGAGGAGCTAAGGCCGGCCAGCAGGTCGGTTGCGCCTGCGGCGGTCCGCAGTGAGCACGCCAGCTGAACTCGCGTGGGCTCACCCGAGCCGCCGGACACTCGCTGCCACTCGCACTCCTGTGGCGCCTCCGCCACTCGACTCGTCAACGACGCTCCACCGGCACATGGGTGCATCCAACTCCATACCGCATACCACACAGTCAACAATCCGAATAATAACATTTCGATCACTTTTTAAACTGTAACTATTCAATATGTCACCACTGTTGTATACGCGTACATCGCTACGCTAGTCCGGATGTAATCGGAAAACTTTTCGAATTTCCCGTCAAACTTGTTTCGATGTACGACACATAACGGCCAGTGCGCTCTCGCAAGCGCTACAACACCGTTCACGATGAGTATCGTAGTACGACTGAGTGACTGCGTGCGTGAGGCAAGTCGGGTCGTGTCTGCGGCGCCCCCCGCGCTCGCTCCTCCCCCGACAGAGACACCTGATATCAGTCTCTCTGTTGTTTGAAAAGTTCACAACGGCAACAAGTTGCTCACCGCACGATTGGCATGAACAGGAGCGCGCTTTGCGAGCTTTTATAAGCACGGCGCTTCTTACTTTGTTTGTTTTTACTTTTCGTAATTATTCCGTACACAGTATATGTATAATATTTCAGCAAACCTGTATTGTCAAATTATAGTACTCATTGTCGGCCCTTGATTATTGTAAATTAAATATTATAATGATTATATTTTTTTGTAACCTCCTTTTATTTTGTTCACCACTAACCTATAAAGCATAAATAATTACCTACATAAAACATAAAAATATCTAAATATGGAAAGAAAAATAAATTATGTATTAGTAAAATAAATTATGTAATGAAATACAGTAGTAATGAAATAAATATGTTATATATAAATAATTCATAACCACGCTTCCCGTAAATTATTTCTTTAAAATGCTTTGTTTCATATACCCGATAAATACCTGTAATAATGACGCATTTAGCACTTTGCGATAACCCGCTGTTATCAGAGGGACTTGTTAAATCGTCCGAAGTGACATCATGACTTAAGAGTTTCCTTCCACATTTCTCGCAACTAAAGTACTTAAATCCTTTCCAAATACGTTACTCGGCTTTGTCATTTCTTTATCTTACATATTAGGACGTTGGTAAAATGATAAATATTTTACTACCTCTAAAAAATATGAGAACCTTATATTTTGAAGTTACATCATATTTTTATTACACAACATATCTCAATGGTGACAATATCATGTCATAGGGGAGGGATTGCAAAAAAAATGTATAAAATAAAATAAATAATACATTTAAAAACCTACTTTCTTTCATCTGATTACCTTGACAAAACCGATGAATTTCATATAAAACTCTTACGCATTTTTCCGTTACAAACAAAAGAAGTTCGAATATTAATTTTAAAATGTCAATCAGATATACCGAATACCAACATAATGGCACAAACATTCAGATTGCACTCGAGTTTAAATGAAGTCGGTAGGCATAAAAGACTTTTATTAGCTCCGCGGTTAACTGAACAAAGAGGTAACTAATCAAAAAAGGGTCTTTAGAGCTTACTGTGTTATAAGTTCGTCATGAGTATGTACATTCATGACTTTCATTTCATCTGCGATGACTTGAATTTGCACATAAATTTATTTATAAATTTGAAGATTCATTGGCGCAGTGGCCGTAACTTCCAACTAACGTAATAGCGCGGCTTTCGTGGGCTTATTTCCTACAAAATAAATAAATTTGTTCTAAAACTTATATTTTCTGGATATAATTTATATCTATCTACGAAAAAACTTAATTTATATTTTAAGGTAGGTACTCATTCTACATAGCTTAATTTGTGTTTACGATGCGATGTATATACATATATATACAAACTGATACTATTATTATTTTTGTTATATAGTTATTTATAAATATTAACTAATTGCGGTGTTGCAATTACAACACATTAAGTAATGATAATTCGTTTTATAGAAATACACAAACCAACTATTTTACAATATATGTAAATGTTATTCTTATTATGAAGTTGTAAATATTAATTCCCCGTACTCTAACACTAAACAGTGTCATTAGTGTACCATCAGGTGGTGACGCCCTCTCGTTCAGGAAGCTGTAAATCATATTACTTGCTAGCTTCCACCAGCTTGACTAGAACTGTATGGGAAGTTATAGGAATATCGGAATCACATATAATACTAGTAATTATACAATTACAAATTAGATTTTTTTTTCACAGCTATGTTAGACTTCGAAAATATATATATGATTTAAGCCTATTTTTTTCGTTTGTATAAGTGAAGTTTATATAGCTATCATAATTGCTAGAAAAAAAAATAACATCACTTCAAATTTGACTGTCTTAAAATATGAAAGCAGCGCCATCTAGTTTAAAAAATATTTTTCGAAATTCAAATAATCACAAATAAATCTTTATATTTATTTTACTTTGTCTCACGGTTCACAATATTCTGGCATTCGCTAAGAAGAAGCAATCAAAATTCTTTATCTACTTTTTACTGCACAGGCATCCTGTACTGTTCTCAATGACTTATAAAGAAAACAAACTCTCACCGGATCTGTCACCATAGCCGTTTGATGTGCTATGAATCAAGAGGGCCATAATATTCTTGTTAACTTCCAAGCTATCATTAATCAAACACACATGGCATTGATATTGAGGAATATATTAAATTTATAAGGCCATAAATTAGTTCAATCATAATAGCCATAGATAATACAGAGACGTACAGATTTTAAATAATTAAATACTGCTTAGAGAACATAAACTTTGTGATAGAATTTCTATTTTAAACAGTGTAAAGTAAATATTGTATATTTGTAAAATGTATTCATTTTGCTAAAGAAAATATTAGTAAGTATAACAATAATGTTTCTTTCTATATGTTTACACAAAAATATATTATCTTATTAAAGCAACATTAATTGCGTGTCATCCCGAGGAGTGAAAGAGAGGAGAAATTTAGTGAAATTTTAATTAAACCAGACGGATGCCCCTAATTTAAAGGGCGAGCATACAACAATACTTCACGTCAAATGAAAACAACATGTGACTTTGATCGCCATAACTAACCACATTACGTTCGATTCCCGCCAACTGTTATGTATTATCTGTCGATAAATACAATCTATTGTGTCACCGCAAAAAACGCATAAATCGAATCCATCTTCCTTTGCCATTCAGTTCCACTGTCTAACGGGGTCCCAAAAGACCCATACTTCTGGCAGTAAACGTCAAAATATTTTGTATCAGTTGTGCTAATGGGCGCGGTTTGTAAGGTTGGCATTAACTTCATATTGTTATGTTATCCGGGTATGATGTGACCAAATGTGCATTGTTTCGCAATGTTTAATGTTCATATACAATTCATAGGATTATTTGATTAATAGTCTACAATATTATGTATGAACCTGTTCAGAATATGAAATCTATATATAAATTTGTATTAAATTACCTAATAACAAAGTTGTTCTTATATTCTTAATGTATTTATTTATTATACTTATTAACTAATAACGTGAACTATTAATATAGTTATATTGAAATAGTTTTTCAGTTACTAATATCCCCAATACGGTATGTCAAGTAGATAAGACAATATATTATGATATTTTGCAGAACCATTAGTTTACGAGATCTCGTTAACAATTCATAATCTTATAATTAGTTAATTTACTAATATTGTTTGTTATTCTTAAAATAAAAAATATTAGAATATAATATCTTGATAACGATTAAAGTAACTTTGTTTACCTTTTTATTGTTCATTAAAAAAAATCAGTCACTTGAGGTAATTTGACATATCAAATGTCACTAATTTAACTTTAAAATAACGCAGAGTAGGTAATAAGATAATGATTCGTAAATACACTATACATATGTGAATCAATGTAAACCCAAATTCTGATTAGATTACTTTGTTATCATAAGAAATTCGTTAGACGTGAATCGCAAAAAAATAATGATGGGAATTCAAGACCAATCCCCAGATACTTGACGAAATACGAATGAATGTAATGCCATTATGATTAGCATTATTTGCTGCGAGGGGCCATGGATTCCGGTTTTCAGAATAAAGCGAATTTGGGCAATACAAAAAGGTTTTTTATAACGCACTTTTTAAATTCACCTCAAACATCTGTGTTCGATCTCCGACAACGGCGGCTTAATCGTATTTGTTACGCCACATGTTATTAATAGATGAATGGTTTGTTTGAATATTTTTGTGACATCAGCACAGTTTATTTCCAACTTAATGATGGTTCCTCACATACTTAAGTTGTTTTGTTTTTAATTTTTGTTTTTGTTTTATTTTCTAGTTTTGATAAACAATTCAATATAATGGCAAGCAATAGGGTGTAGTTATATACATTTTAATATTAACAATAAACTGTTATTTTTATAATTGAAATATATTATAAAAATAATATAATATAAATTGAAAAATAATAGTTATTCAAATATCACACCCATAATAAAAATTACGTTTCATTTTTTATACTTAATATGGAATAATAATTCATTAACACAATAACGCAACCGACAGAGACCGTATCAACCGAGGTTGTAAGTTCGAGTTCTGTCTATGTTGAAGATTTTTTAAGTCTATAATGAATTAAATAAAACTAAATAAGTATAAAATTTAATACTGAAGTTTAATATAGTTTATAAACAACCTTATTAAACTTCAGTTAATAATTCTGTTAAAAAAACTTTCAAAAAGTCCAAGAGAACCCTAAAAACATTTCTGTAGGATGTATCAGAATTTATGTGGGGATTTTAATAAATAATTAGATATAGACGAATTTGTAAACAGTAAGCAGAAAGTTTTTATTTTCTACCACATTTTTATGGAGCTGGTTAATCCGGTTACTTTTGTCACGGACGGTTAGGAACCTCTGCACTAAATATGAATCTTTACGCTTTACGTTGACATTAATCACAAAAGACCACGTGATTTATAGAAAACAAGTCGTAATATGGAATTTAGTCTAAAGAGTGCTTTAAATTTAAGGCGCCAACAAAAGGAGAAAGAATTATATGTTTTTTCTTCTCTTAAAATGACGGACCTACACGTGTGGTTCTAAAATATTTAGATGAAATACAACAAAGCGTTTCTATAAGGAACAAGTTTTACTGTTTTTAATTTAGGTCGCTTTAAAGTAATTGCATGTTATGAAAACCTTCAATAAGTTATTGCTTTTACAAATGAATTGAAACACACAGACGGTCTTTATATGTTATGACGACTCCAGTCTTTACAAGTACTGGCGAGGTTATGTTATAATTTATGGCAGACTTAACTATGATTCAGAAAGATCTCAAGGAACCTGAAGGCTGTTTGTATTGAACCATTACATTAGAATTCATTGCAAAAACAGAGTTATGGCTTTCTCATGGGAATTATATACGAAACCAATTTAACTAATAATAATGCTATAAATTTAAACGGAATATTTTTGCAATATCATTCTTACAATTTATATTGTGCAATAATCTATCTTGTATCTCAGCAGGTTAATATTATACACAAGTACATTGAAACATTGATATTTGTCTAAACATAAAAATACACAGCGTGTAACAAGTTTGAGATAAACTGATAAGCATAATAGCTTGCTGGAATAAAGAATAACATGACACGTTTGTTCAGTCGTACAGAACGAATTAGTGATGAAAGATTGACAATAGAGATACTGAATGATACTGAACGATACTGAATTTGTGATCAACAGAATAGATCAGTTCGTTCACTCCAGACAGTTTTATGTAAACAAGACAATCATGCGCAACGGTCACTTGGGAAAATTAAAACATGGCTCCTAGAATTGTAAAAAGTATATTCATTGTTTCTCTGCAAGTGATTCGTATTACGTTTTGCATTCAGTTGACTAGACATTCTATCTATTACTTCACGCTTAATTAAACATTAATATTACACCTTCTTTCAAAAGCATTAATATTCATTGCTATAACATATTTCATGGTTATTATCCTACTAAATACTTTTTTGTTCAATACTTTTTTAAAACAAATATTAAAAAAAAAACATTAAAAGCTTAAGCTTAACCAAAAACTCTTGGAAACAACGTCACATTTTAGAACATTAAGCATGATGGCTGATTTACTGCATTGCGTTTGAGTTTGAATAAAAATCGCGTGTGTTAGCGATTTGAACTTAGTTTCATAGGAATACATAAACAGTAAGCACCACGATTGATAAAAACTATGAGATACAATAAAACTACTTCAAATAAGTAGCTACAATATTTATAATAATGACGATATTCAAATAAAATTGTTATGTAATTTTTAACAACTACAACTAAATGTTATGTTTTATATCTATACTTATAGAGTTACAGAATACAACTCTAAATAAATAAATAAACAATAACATCAAATGTTATATCTAGTACTTGCTATTACTGTTACTGGAATGCTATTTATAGGAAAGTGCGTCTGTGTTTACTACCTAATGTCACTTATGAATAGGGCTGCACATTTAATTTTTTTAAAAATTAGATAAAAATAAAATATCATATATTCAGAAAAAAGTTTTTATATTTATTTTTTAATAGTATATATTATTACTTTTGGCATTAGCCATCAATGTTCTAATTTCTATTATTTTAAAAATAATTATAAGAGTTTTAACCGTAATTTTAATATACCATTATTGTATTGCAGGAACGTTCAATACAATACTAAATGTAATATAAATACTAAGGTAGGTGCGGCTAATAAGGCCTAGCTAAGCGGGAATTGAAATAAATCGAAAACTATTTATACGAAATAACATATTTTAATATCAATTAAATATTTATATCAATTACTATCAGTCATAAACAAAACACGGCAACTTTTGCCATTATTATTCTTAAAATAAAACATTTAAAAAAACACTATCTTTAGTCCTTATTAAACTATGGTAGTTTAATAAAGCCTAAATTTTTAATCTACAGAATTCAACAAAATTAATTAAGGGGTAATTTTTTTATCGAATAGGTCTTTAGTGACTGGAGTTCCTCTATAATTTATGGCTTTTCTGCCGACTGTTGGTGTCTTTTCATTAATTTTAGCTGGTGTAGGCATAAGCTCCTTAAACGCTGTTCTTTTAAATTGAACGAGGGGTATATTATCCTCATCATCACAACTGGAACTGCCATAAACCATTCTGTAAAACCCTATAGATAATCTTTTAGAGGTATGATCAATTTTTTGTTCCTGCTTTGATGTCGATGGACGGGGGGGTCCCGAAATTTTCTACATCTACAACCTTAGGTAAAAGAGCTGATGTTTCTGTCAATAAAGATGGAGCAAATGCTGTTTCTGTAATAGCGTGTGGATTAAATGGATACAAACCAGTCGCTCCAAACCCACTGGTAATATTGTCATATATCATAGATTTAGATCCACAGTTGCAAGTATGATATTGAAGCGTGCCTTTGTGAGTTTTTTGTCTGGGTTGGAGGGCATTGTGATTATAAGTTATCCTTATAATCAAGAAACCAATTAAAAAGTTGGTTGTAATTATTTTTTTTACATTTCTAAAGTCATAAAATAAACAGTTAAACAATTAATAGATAACGCTAAGGAAGGAGTGTAATAAGGCCTACTGTCGAATTTTATAGGCCTTATTAACCGCAAACCACTTTGTAAAGAAAAGTGAATACTAATATTATTCGCTCTAATTTTTACTTTTACAACATCACAGGTCTCTAAAGCATGAACTATTGGATACTTAAATAGCAAAATAATGTAGAAAAACTTAATATTACAAAAAAATACTTAGGTTTGACTAGACCGTTATGTTATAATTCAAGCTGACCGTATCGCAGGCTACAATGAATGACACCGCACTGGTGACACCACGCGAGCGAGCGAGTCCTAATAAGTTTGGGGCACCATCTGGTATTATTAACTACCTATGACTGCGACTTTGGTCGGCAGGAATTATTTTAAGTTGTGTTTCTGTCGCATAGGCCTTATTAGCCGACAGGCCTTATTGGCCGCACCTACCGTATATCAGGATTAAATATATATATTTTTTGTCTTTCATATATCGTTTTTTTTATAGATAATATAAACAATACAAATGATTTAAATACATAAATAATATAATATAGTACAGGTAGCAACCCTAACTGGGAATCAACATGACAAATTGCATTCGTTTTAATTGAACTTTGACGAAAATTCGCACTTATACGCAACTAATAGATACAGGAACTCTCGCTAGATTATCTATCAACGTTTAGGTACGTCATCCACCGTAAATTTGTTATACTATTTCATAAATAATAAAATACCCAAATAATAACTCACTAAAGTTTCATGGCACTCGATTAAATTGTTAGGAAACGAATAAAACAAAACATCGATTGTAAGATAATATCAATTACATTAGAATCGATATCAATTATTTATTTGTTAGATCAATACCTATTTAATATGTTATAATACTATACAACCTGCTACTAATACCTACTAATAATACTATTACTAATACTACCTATTTTTCTTTAGGTACTTGAAAATGATCGTTAGAAATACTTAAAAAAATCATGGCCTATGTTATATTTTACACTTGAAAGTTTCTAAGTTTACAAAATCTTTACAAAATCTGTATGCAATCTATCTGTATCTGTGGTTTTGGTAATAGGTTATATTTTTTTACGGTTAACATAACTATTAAGGGTTATTTGTAATTAATTGGCCACTTCTTGCAAGCAGTCATCTACATCAATCCCAACAACATTTGTCCGCAAGTGGTGGCAAATTAATTACAAATAACCCTGTATATAGGTATCATAAGATTTCGAGAATAATTCGATACTAATCAACTTCCTAAGCTTCGAAAAAATAGTACATGTTTCAACGCAATATTCCACCTCATCACAGCGATATTAAACAGAACATAATGTACCTATAAAATATAAATATTTTATCTCAGGTTTCTTCTAACAATCTACCTTTCGAGATTTCACGACTAGACAGAAATATAAACATATTTCCAATCACAGCATTAATATAAAAAATAAATCTTTTAATTCAGACTAAACCATTTTCGGCAACATCTTAAATAATTAAAACTGAAATCAAATAAGCGAGGCACATACCTACTCCATCTGTGTCAGTGACCGATTCTGAATGGCCCTAATTTTTTTCAGTGCTTCGATTTGTGGGTTCCTGCTTTGTGGTACAAAATTAATGATTTTTGGTCAGTGCATCGCTGCGTCAGGGTACAATAGGGACAGTGACAATAGTGTCCCGCTGTCGGCGATATTGACGGTAGACCCGGCTACCTACGCTCCCTACCGAAGCTTTGTCCGCAAGAATTTCGGTCGCGTCATGACCCTAAGGAATCAGAACCTGAGATTTTATTAAAAGACGCTCTAATTATAAAACGAATTCGAACGCATATTATTTATATTTTCAATTTGTACGCGGATACTATTTTTTTCTAAAGAATCGGTTCTCACTCTCGTCACGGAGTTTTTTGGAGATAACAATAAGAATGAAGATTATGGTTTTTAAATTACTTACTCTAATTTCAAAAATAATTGCTTAGATATCTTTTTATGAAAATATATTTTATAATTAATTTTCATACATCAAATATCATTACATAATTACTTATAATTCGATTTGCATGTTTAGTCTGTTTTTTACCTTTTTATGTTTAGACTAAACAGTAATAAAATAGATCAAAATTTTATTAATAAAATAAAAAGAATATATAGTACACACGAAGTAGGTAAATAGGGACTGATATTCGTATAGAAATAAATTTAAACACAAAATAAAGTGCGTGGGTGGTGGTGGTACAGAAATTTTATACTAAATTATAGGTTCAATTGAATGAAAATAAGTTCCAGCTTTAATAAATTACTTAAATGACTAAAGTTAACTCTGACACTATTGTAAATTTCGGACACGAGGTTCTAACAAGGGTGGTCTGTTGTTAGGCTATTTGACCCAAATAAATAGTAAACAGTCATCATTGTGGTCCCTGCAACATTGTCAGCGTTATTTATTACAGTTCAATATAATTTCATTAGCACCACCACCAAACTGTTTAAATATGGTCACAATTCTGTTGACATGTCGTTATTATGGGCAATAAATAGAGGGATTATCTTGTCCGTCGGCTGTGATTAGGTGGAATCGATGGTTAGCAATATATTGAAGGGAAAATCTAAAATTAAATGCCTTAATCCGGGCTAATGGTTGACGTACAATGAACTGGAGGCTAATGATGGCCGGTAGCGGACAGAAGCCCTGCGATGATACCTTAAAATTAATCAGTTCATAATTGGGCATTAGAGTATAATTTACTTATTAATGTTTATTATTAAAAGATTAGTTTGAATGTTGATGATTCAAATATACCTGTAAATGGAATCACCAAACTTTTTTATCTAAATATCAACAGTTCAGTCCTAATTTATTGCTATTACGAAATTGTAGGCGTTGATAAAAGCAAATTATATTATTTACTAGCTGTTACCAATCTGCGTTGTATTTTTATACACAACTCTCTAATTTGAATCAGGTATGGTTCACTATTTTATTTATTTCAATTTTATTTTTGTGGAAATTTATTTTTTTATAAAATTTAAGTGGCCACCAGTGAAAGTCCTGTTAAAATCTGTCTAGCCGTTTCATAGATTAGCCGGAACAAATAGACAAAAATATATATATTTTTTTTTAATGTTTACCGTAATATCAGTCTCGTATGCATTTAGTAAAAAATTGTTCTATTACAAACAGACACTTGTACAATTTTTTTATGTATAGGTGTGCTGTCCAAAGAAAATAGTTCAGCTAAAAAAAAAATTCGTATTTTCACCCATTTTTGATTGCACTGCCAATAGAAAAACAATTGCGCAATTCCGAATTCGTAAAGCGTCTGCAAAAGATTTACTGAAATGACCAATAGAAGACGTGAGACGCCTTTTAAATTCCCATATTTACCTTTATGTGACGATTCCTATCACATCGAGAGTGCTCAAAGTATTGTAGGCAATACCATGAGGAAATATTACCTATATCTCACATTTACAGATTCACTTATCCTTAACAATTTTATGTTACCTGTGATAATCATTTTAGAGAAATATTTATAATTCTAAAAATCTTTTTGGTATTTTACAAAACTTTATAAAAAGTAAATTTAAATTTAGAATTTCTACGGTTTCTGGTTCACCATTGGTAAAGTTCGAGTATCATGTCCCTGGTTAGCTAAGAATTTGCTTTTTAAATTTACAAAATCGCATTTTCTACATCCATTACTTTAATTTAATCCCTTACGTATGTACAAGTTGAAATTGCTTTAACGTAGTGCTTTCATGTTTTATTCCTTTAGCGCTAAAATAATTCGGTGAGGTTCTTAAAAACCTTTTATATAAAAAAAAATAAAGCTTGGTAACACTCCGAGTGCAACTGCGAATAACATGATTTTTTATTAAACATATAAATAATATAAAAAAACCAAATTCACTATCTAATCTTTTTACTTAGAAATTTAATCTTATACATTAATATTTATTGGATCTCGAAGCATCAATATTAAGCATTAGGTTTTACAAATGTATGAGAATGATAGTAAAGGATCGCCTGAGTTATGCTAATGCACCCCGCGATAACTCGGAAGTCATTCACGGGTTCGTTCGGAAACGTAATGACAGTTATCTTAACAGTATATAAACATAAAGATGTCCACTCTCCTGTCACTAAAAAGCGATTGTTGTTAAATTGAATGGTGCATTAAATAAAAGAATGACGCATAATCACGTCTCTGTTATTTTTAAGTGTTTGTCTAACAATAAAAGGTAATAATAATAAACTACTATAAATTTAAACCGGATTGTTTTAACTTTTTTAGCTTAGAGCTTATAAAATAACCTTATGTTTGTAGCTTAAAAGATTAAAATAACGAACAACGAAAAGACCCATTAATGGTACCGCATTAATGAGCTTAGTTTAACAAAACATCGTTATTTTTTATATGATACTAGCAGTTGCTCCTGATTTTTCCGCGACGGAAACGCGTTGCATATCAGGTCTACAGCCTAGTAAAAAACAAAATATGCACGTAGGTTTTTTGCTTTCAATTCTTTTCAATATTTTTTAAAACCCTTTCTAATATTGTTTTTAAGGATCATAATGTATTTTAAATTTTAATATAATATTCGTGTAACATTATACGAATACTAAATTAAAATTTAAATTACAATATCCTCAATATAGGTATTTGATATCAAAAGCGACTGGTAATTCAAAAACAACATAAAAGCGCCCAACATTTGTAATATAACACTATCTACACTAATCATAATAATCCAAAACATTGTAATGTATGCAATTATTTTCGTTGCATCAAATATAGTTAATATGATAATAATAATATAGCATATATATTTGCACTGATAAACCAGATACAACAGACGTAAATTTGGTATTATAATATTACATATTTCGTTCCTTTTGTCCAGGTGGTATCGCAAACACTTTCGACATAATCCAAAAGTCTAAAACCATCGAGACCACACAAAATAGGACGCAGTTCACAAAGAGTGTCGTTTGCCGCTAAGAATAGTTCTCTATTGTCATTGTCAAAACAAGATCGGTTACAATAAATCTTATTAAAACTTCGGCCTCACACCGCCATTCAGTCCTTTGATGGCTCGAAGAATAGTTGTTTACAGTAAACGAGGATATTGCAAGGTATTGTGGTTTTGCATCTGCCTTACCTGAATAAAGTTAATAGTTTAAGAAACCACGTTATAAATTTTCTATTTTTAAGCTCAGTTATTGTAAGCTTTATCTCTTTGAATATTTAAACACAATAGTGTATGTCTTCGAATTTATTTTGCGAACGAGCGAATGGAGTTGTTGGCAACTGCTAATTGTAAATAAGGAAAATAAAGTAAACTGTTAAATTATATTATGAATTATTTAATAGTATATAATAATAATAATACTTTTATTGTACTCCACATTACAGAAAAATAAAATAATACAACGGAAAACTATTATAAAAGTACAATAAGGCGGCCTTATCGCTAAGTAGCGATTTCTTCCAGACAACCCTATTCGAGTAAAGAAATAAGAAATCGTGAAAAGATAGGGATGGTGCGAAGTACATATTATTATCAATACATAATATATATAATTTTATAATAAACAGACATTAATTCATAATTTAAACTGTATACATATTATACAAATATTAAATAACATATTACATATCTACACAAAATATTAAGCTAACTAACCTGATTAAGAAAGAACAGTTTTAAAGACTTTTTAAAGATAAAAATATTTGGGGATTGTCTGATGCTCAGTGGTAAGTCGTTCCACAGAAGGATAGCTCTAACGACAAATGAGTTGTTGTAAAATTTGGAACTGTGTGAAGGAATTTTGAGTGCAAGGCTTCGAGATGGCCTTACAGCTCTTGTATCAGTTTCCGTGAAAAGAAAAAGGTCTCTTAAATAGGAAGGGCTAGAAGGATTAAATAATAAATTGTACAAAAGTGAAAGAGTGTGTAGATAGTATCTATATTCAAGACAATCATATTCGTACCTGTTTTCAAATCTGCTTTGAATTATTCTTGTTATATTATAAAACATTAAACAAAATACATTGAATCAGAATGCAACATAATAACATTATTTAAACAACTTCGTTTGCATTTTAGTTAATCGAGAAAGTATTAATAATAGTTGTATTTCTTTAGGTCATAAAAAAATAAGAAAAATTCACATAACAAGAACTTATTGAAAGAATTGAATAACCCTTGGTCATGGTATTTTTTGTCAATGTTAATTAGCAGATTCACAAACTTAATTCGTAGCCATGTAATATGTATCCATAGGTAGGTAAAATTATTTCGGCTTTTCGCCTTGATGTTTTAAAATAATTTATTTTTTATGTCTATACTTGTCAATTGTCCATATAAACTCATAATGTTATAACTAACTACTTAGATTATAAGCAAGACGAAACGGAGAAACTCGGCAAACGTGCAAAAATAAATATAGGGAAAATTTAAATTTCATAATCGTGTCTATTAAAAAAACATTATAGGTAAGTAACAGTATAAGTTATGATATCCGTTTTGTCATATACTAGAATTATATTCTCTCCCACCAAAAACATAACATGAAATGAAAGTCAAGTTTAAATAAAAAAATGCCTTGGTTGTTCAAAAATATGACTTCAACGATAAAAGAAGCGAGATTTCAATGAGTGCCAAGATCAATGGTCAATCCAGAAATTCATTTAACACAACATAAAATATCTCCTTAATCCTTTCCAATCTAATTTTCGTTTTTTAATAGCACCACAACTGCTTTACTTAAAGTGACTGTGGATGTCCGTTTTGCTTACTATTGCTTACTATTCTTATATTGCTTGATTTTAGCAACGCTTTCGATTCAGTTGACTTCGCTGTTTTTTTTTTATGTATTACGCTCCCTTAATATCTCACCTCCAGTAATCGAATGGTTTAATTTCTACCTTCACGGACGAAGAAGAACTTGTACCACTGAGGACAACTCTGAGTGAGCAGCTATCTCTGCTGGTGTTCGACAAGGTGTATCAAGGCCTGTTGTATCCTTTTCTACATTCTCTATTTATCATCGAAATCACAAAAGTAATTTCAGATCACTGCCATCTCTATGCAAATAAATAGCAAATTTATCGACATACACCTATGTGTATTTCGATAGCAACGACCTTCTGCTACTATGGACGCATTAAATAGTGTTCTCAGGAGGATAAAGCAGTGAGCTGATGAATACGACCTCCTTGTAAATTCGGTGAATTCACGCGTTGATCATAGGAAGCAGGCCATTGCGCAATAAAATTAATAATGTAAAGTTACCCACTTTGTTTTATGATACTATTCCTACCCCATTTGCAGACAACGTAAAGATCCTTGGCATCATTCCTGATTGTAACCTTTTTTGGTCAGCACAAGTTGGTGATGTTAGCAAAAAGCTGCATTACTTCTTTCATTCACTTAGGTCTAAGAGGGTTGCAGAATTTCCTTTGAACAGCAACAACAACAGTAAAACAAATGTTGTTGGCATTGTTGTACAAAGGCTGCCTGCAAGGGGTGGCAAAATCAATTACAAATAACCCTGTATATCTGATGTAGTTTATGTATTAAGTTATCATTAATATAATTTTTATTTATATTAAAATTACCATTGATACAATTATTTTTTCTATTTAATAACGTGCCCGACGTAATAACGTTTTATAACGTTCGAAGGTCTCTAAAATAGATAAGTTTATTATTTTTACATTTTTATTTCTTTGCATATGTTTATTTTTTTTTTGTAACTTTGATGGTACATAAATAAATAAATAAAATGAAATAAAATAAAATGTTTTATAATTAAAACGTTATTTCTTCTTATAACTACAGAAAATATATTGAAGCCTAAGGTCTTACTAACAACCAAGGTTTATTTTATCTAATTGAAATGGACTTCCATTTCACATTTATATTTTTGATAGGATATCATTATTTTTTGTATAGAAATTAATAGTAGGAAATAAATATCCTTATTCATTTTCAAACTATTCCTAAATGGTTTACTGTATTTTCCTAGGCTTACGGTGTTTAATTGTAAAATCGTCTTTTTGTTTCGCTTGATCATTGGTCCAAAATACCTACCTAGTATAAGCAATCTCTACTATTCATGTACACCAAATATTGAAATGATAATCAATACTAAATTCTACTAAAAAATTTAATAAATACATACAAAACTCTGCTATACTGTTAGTTCTTAGTATGTCGCATCCGGTCAACTGTCGACGATCGGAAAGGCGCCAAACGACCACTTCACTTCCGGCGCGCTTTGACAGAGTCGTGCGTGGAACTATCGGGCGTATTGGTGATGAGACGCTTGATGGAGCAACACACGGAACTGTCTCTCCACTTCGTCAAACTAATAATCTAAAATACAGTGATTTTTGTGTCGGTGAAAACTCAATAAAAGTGTTCTTATATTTACTTCATCTCTTTTGTTTACACGATATCCGCAGAAAGCCCTATAATGTCCAAAAATAACGACAAAAATAATGTTCACCCAACAAGTATGTATAAGTACTAGAACTGATCCTAATAATAGAACTGAACTAATAGAACTATCCAATCATGATATGTCATCAATTTTGATAGTTTAAGCGTTACAGGTCGTTGAATCGCTGCAAATAAATGTTCCTAATGAAATCAATGAATTTCAAAATTATAAAAATTTACTAGTTCTGGATTTACTGTTTTGTATTTACCTATCTGGTTGTTTAATTTTAACTTCCTAAGTCATCTGGAAGTGGATTATAATTTTAATTTATAGGTCAGTCAGTGATAAATATGTATATTTTTGGACAATATTGGTTTTTTTAATTTGGATTATGGTAATATCTAAATAACCCTTTAAAGTGTGTTTCTGAAATTTGGAATACATATGTATCTCACAAGACTCAGAAAATGGACCAAATTTACATGTTTATGTCAAATAGGTTTTGAGATATAAGGGATGACTCCCTTATAAGGAGCCCCAAATGGTTCGTGTAATATTACACATGGCTCGCAAGTTCTGTTACCTTGAACTTGGCTTAACAGGCTACCACGTGTCTGAACTTTATCACTGATGTAGGTACTATATATATATTTTTTTATATTTTATACTAGCTTTTTCCGCTGCTTCGTACACTTTAAATTCGTAGTAAAACAATTCCCCTTTCCCTTTTTTTAGTATTGGCTTATTATATGTGATACAGTCATAATTACGACACCGGCAAAACATCGCTCACTGTCAAAATCTATTTAAAGTTTTTATTAAGGATATAATATTAGATACTGTATTTTTTTATACCTCTCTTGTTTTGACTTAAGCGTCCATTTAAATATTTTTTAAACAGAGTGCTTAATAACCATTCTAACCATATATCACACTTATAGATTATCATTGAACGTAACAAAATATGACTATGTAAACTTGAAGAATTCTTAGTTACACAATCGACGTTATTTTGACCATCAACTTGAGGATCAGGTTTTGTTAAAATAAAAAAATCTATTTTGAATGCTAAATAATATGTATTAGACATTCAGTTACCTATATGCATTAACAAAATTTTCAATACTGAACATTCACAAAAGCCATTTTTGAGACGGTTTGCACGGTTCCATACCATAGTCAATAGTGCACCGGCCGATCGTACCGCCGCAAACGCGATGACCCTAAATTTTAAATCTGTAATATCTTCGAAAATATTCATTTAAATTACATGCTGTAAAGGGCTGTGTTGTTTAATATTAAATGTAAAATGTATTTAAGTTACTTATATTAGATAATGATTTTTTTTTTGAAGGCACCCATCTCAGGGTGTTGACTTTTTCCCCTGAAGTTGCCAGAATTTTTTTTTAATTCTTTATTTTCTTAAAAACAGTTTACATTTTAATTTCTTACATCAAGGTATTTCTAATTTTTACAATCTCTAGTTTAGCTACATAATGATTAATTCTACATAGATCTTATTTTACTTATTTCCTATTTGTTATATCATTCACTTCTTTGGGCTTAAGTTATATATAATTAGCATCTATTTTTGACTATACATTTACTGTCGACAGTTTCTTATTTCCACATTGAATTGAATTAAAGTTTTACGCAGTTTTGGTCTTAATGTTCTTATCTCATATATATATATATATATATATATATATATATATACATATTATATATTTTATTCTTAAATGAATTGTATGTATAATGCAACTTACTTATATACTCACTATTTATGTAACTTATATTCTAAATATCCTTATTTCTTCTAATAACCTTATTTCCTATATTATGGCTATACTTTAAAAACTCTTTACATTTTTCTTTATCTTTACGAATTTCACTTGTTGTTCTTTCATTAATTTCCATTTCTATTTTTTGTTGCAGGTCTCTACGGCCACTTTCGAAGCACGGACACGATATTAGGATGTGCGGAATGGTCTCTTTTTCTCCCGGATCACAGACACAAGATGGGCTCTCCTTTTTTAGACGAGGTCCCAACTGAGTAAGTGCTCCGTTGCTCCGGCGTTCTGCCGTCGGAGGACGCTAGTGTCCAAATTTCCTTAGCTTCCCTCCTGACTAACGACGCCCCGAGCCGAGGTCCGTGTCTCAATCTGAGACGCCATCGGGACGTCGTTCCCTATGGGGGCCTATATAGCCCCCCCTTGTAAGGGCGGATCTCCTGACCCACCCGCTCCCCCGGTGACGCTGTAATAGCCAACAGGGCTAACAGCATAAACAGACATAAAAAAAAAAAAAAAAACAAAAGCTAGCCTTTAAGCTCTCCCCCCCGACGTCCCTTTAAATACTCTAGTATTACCGGCTCCACCGCTGCATTATATATTACTCTGATGATGTCTGTTTGCAATCCCCAGCTTATGCGAACTGTTCTTGATAGCTGCTTTTAGATCTTTAAATGTGAGCTGGTCGTCGATTGTCAGCCCCCAGGATTTTAATCTCTCGGGACATTCCAATGTCGCTCCCTAAGAGATAAACATATACCATCGCGGACGTTCTTGTAGAACTTTTTAAGCTATACAATATACTTAGTACATTATTTTCATCTATCTCGTAGAATTCAGCCAGCGCAAAACAATATGTTTCTTTACGACTTCGCGTTACAAATCTTGAAATTATCAGTAGTTCTCTAATATGTTAAGCATGATATTATACATATAAACCTTCCTCTTGCATCATTGCTTGCTTTCATCTATAAAAAAAATGCATCAAAAACCGTTGAGTAGCTTTAAAGATCTAAGTATACATACAGACATAGGGACATTTTATTTGTACTATGTAATGATTAATAAGAAGGTAAACGAGCCTGATGCTAACCTGTTGGTAAGTGTGTCAAAGGATTCATAGAAGATTCCTAGCCTGTAACGGGAAGGTCAAGGACGCTCTTTTTGAAAACCATCCATGTCGATCTGGATACACAGATGTTTTCCTGAGAGAGTCTTGCACTGCCGGTATATATACACCCAACTCTGTTCCCTCTGCATATCAGAACGCAGCTTGGTAACACTAGCATTTATCCGGTTCGAAATCACATCGATCGAAAATTACCTGTATGCTCCGCCTAGTGAGAAAGCTGGTATCCACTCGCATAAACTGTCAGGTAGGAAAGGTGTCTGTGCCCTACAAAATCAAAATATTTCGAAATTAGTAGACTAACTGCCAGATTCTCTCTTTTGCACTAGAAGATCGCCCTCTATTCGACCATGAGTGCATAATTGACCGTCATTGATTAACTCTCGATGCTCAAGGTAATCCAGATTGGCGGCTTATAATACTGATTTACATTACATTATATAGGAATGAAGATACTATGGAGACCAAGGAGGTAATGGCAATAGGCCTGTAGTTAGCTGGGTCAGCTTGGTCACTTTAAAAAAAAAAGAGTTCTAAATTCTGTTAAATAAGAGTTCTAAAATAGACGTGTTAGCATCATAGAGTTTGTATATAATAATTCCATGATTAGCATAGGTGTTAATTCAGGCTGAGGCGAGGGGTTCTACAAAGGTCCTTGTTGGGACCGGTCTTGTGGCACCAGGACTATGACTGGCTGCTTCGCTGTCCGCTCCTCCCCCGGACGAAGGTGCTGTGTTACGCAGATGATACCCTCGTCACGGCGCGCAGAGGGATCTTCGTAGAGACAGCCAGTCTTGCCATGGTCGGCGTTACTTTGGTAGCGGACCGCATAGGGCTACTGGGACTAAATGGCATTCGTGTTGGAATCAGAGACCTCCCCGTTTCCAAGACAGAGGCCATCCTGTTCCACGGCCCTCGCCGGGGTCCCCCTCGTCGGGTGTTCATCCCCGTATAGGGTGCGCGGGTGGCGACGAAGGCCCAGATGAAGTATCTGGGACTCACCCTGGACGGTAGATGGGACTTCAGGGCCCAGTTCTCTCTGTTGGCCAAGAAGCTGACCTCCACTGCAGCTGCCTTGAGTAGGCTTCTGACACCGGAGGGCCGCAAGCTCCTTGCCACCAGTTATACGCCGGCGTGGTGAGGAGCATGGCCCTTTACAGTGCTCCCAAATTGTCGGGAGCCCTCACCACGGATTCCAGGGCCCTTTTGCGATGTACGTAAAGGGTCCTAGCGGTGAAGGTGATCATAGGTACCGTACGGTGTCATTTACTGCGGCCACACTAATGGCGAGCGATCCGCCCTGGGAGCTACAGGCGCGGATGCTCGGCGGGTATGACGAGTCCGTCGACACGGCTCGTCACGGCTCGGCACGGTTGGCGGAGTGCACAGCCTGGGACCGTCAGCGTACTAAAATGGCGGCCGTGGTTGGCGGGGACCTCTCGTTGCCGAGCGTTGTCCTCGCAATGATCGGTGACGAGAGGTGTTGGGTCGTTATGGCTTCCTTCTGCGAACAAGTCATTGCCGCGAAGGCGGCCGCGGAGAGGGGGGGAGATGTTTTTATTAGGCTAATTTCAATTTAATAATAAAGTTAATATTAGAGAAAATAAATGAAATACTAGATAGAGTTCAAAATTCGCGTCGTCACGATAAGGTGTAAGAAAACCTATTACCTACCTATTATGACCTGTCCAGGAATAACTTTTTAGTTAGTTTGTACGCGGTAGAAGTGGGAGAGAGTTGCATAACAATACCAATTTTTCCCCAGATTTTGCTGTTACCAAATCTCTCTATAGGTTACCTAAAGATCTTGGCCTTTCTAGAACTAGCATCGGTGAAGTTGAGCGTTTATACGCTCATAAAGGGCTCCCTTTTTTTTTTTTTTTTTTTTTAACGTCTGGAATCCTCATGGATACACACCTCCATCCTGGGGAAGATGGAAGTGGTTATGTGAGACTCTTACTCACTAAACCAGACGGTCAACACCTCTCCGTCGTAATGGAGCGCCACGGGAACGCTTGCGCACACATCCGCGTTGCTCCGACGGAAGGCCGCGTGAGCAGCCACCACCTCCATGGAGTGACGCGCCCGGTTGACTTGAACGCGTCCCACTCCGGGGCTTGTTGAATGGCGAAGGGCTCCCCTGCCCTTCACCCAAGCCGGCCGAGCCAAATCCGGACTCCCTCAACGAAGAAGGTGTCCCGATCCGACTCAACCTCCCGGGGCCGGACCCCGTCCGAAAACGGACGTGGTCCAGCCAACGAAGCCCTCCCTAGGAAGAGCTCCGCCGCCACCTCGCCCGGACTAATCATCGTCAAGCGCTATTGTACCTGACGACGACTATTCTGGGCCATCACCCTATCAGCGCAACGGCCTCCCCCTCAGCAAGGAAGAGACCGCCACGTACCCCCCACACAACCACGGGACCGCCCCACAGTCCACTCTGCGCACAGAGAAGTACCAGGGGCGACCCCGCTGCTGTCCCCGGTAGAGAGGGCCTGCGCCCTCCCACCCTTAGTGCCCAGGCCAAAAGGCCCGAGCCCACCTCGCAGACAGACCACCCCGAAAGGCAGCCTGCCCGCCAGCCAGCCATGAACCGGGCACAAACCCCCATGGCCGACCGAGCCGAGTATTAGCCAACGGCTAATGCAAACCCGAAGGATCACATTAACCGTTGTTGTCCAGGGAGCACCGGCCCGTACCGCTTCCGATGCCACCGGACGAATCCGAGCAACAAGGGAAACAGACGGGCACACGAGGAGGTTCTCGGCGACGGCCCCCCTCATAAAGGGCTCCCTTAAACCTACACCTATGTCACTAGTCCCAGGCATTGTTTGCACTCCTCACCATGCAACGCGATAGGCCCAGGACCCGCACGGTGAAACCATGGAATGCTAAGAAGCTTTTTGAATACGCGACCCCTTTACAACTTTAAATTTTCCGGCGACCCATTTGCTCCCAGTTTCACCCCCGCCAAAAGTTAGAAATTTAAGAGACACATCTATAATTCTCAATATTTGGATACCTATATTCATTGTTGAGATAAAACACTGCAAGAAGTTGCTAGAGATGTAAGGCCCCGAGCAGCTTTTTTTCAACTACTCTCTCCGCGCGGTCACTTAGCGTTGCTTTGTCTCATGTTGTCGATGAGTAAGGACGTGATTGTCGTGTTTGTTCGCTTGGTCTTTATCGAAGTTAAAATGGATAAATTTCTCAAAAGATACTTTCAACGTCTAGCATGTGTGCTAGTGGCGGAGTGAATCACAGCAAAAAAAATAGAGTAGTGTCTATATATATATGTCTATGACGACAATTATTGGAAATATGTGTTTACAATCGTAAATATTAAACCTGAATGTGTAATTTGTGGCAATGTTTCATCTCTTGAGGGTATAAAACCGCCAAAACCTCATCCGACATCTCACTAGCAAGCATCAAGAAGAAGCTGATAAACCGTTGGAGTTTTTTTTGCAAGAAATTTAAAAACTCTTAGCCAGCAGCAAACTATTATGATGCGGATAATAAAGTAGTGTTAAACTAGTCTCCTAATTAATACGACGGGACGTTTTCCCAGTAGTCGTGGGTTCGAATCCCTGCCCGTATCGGTTTATTTTTCATTCTTTATTTATATAGAGTTTTTATGAGTTATAACAGACTGTCGAATTATTTTATTTAAAAAGTATAATCTGTTCAGATTATATGTTATATATTTAGTATTATTTCCCAGAATACATTTTGTTCTTCCAATCAACCTCATATCATAGACTAGTTTGACGCTAGCGCCATCGTGGCGACTTATTGATATGCTACATAAACCTTAATATTTTTTTTTCAATTTGTCTCCTTTATAGATACTCCTTATCTCTACCCTGGATATTGGAAACAGTATTAATTTATTTTTAAAAAGTAAACAAAAATTTTAACAACTAGATTAGAGACCTTTCGATTACCAATCACCAAATAGACACAGAGAGAGAGAGAGACACAAAATAAATAAAAATTAAATATACAAAATATAAAATACTTACTTTGTTGTCCCAGTCTCTGCATATATCCTTAGTTATTTCCCTAATCTCCGACCTATATGTTTCTTCAGTATTTTTTTTTTAAAGCAATTTAGTTTTTTGAAATTTTAAAACATTCTTTAGGGGTATATATGTCAATGTTGGCTATCCTGATCTTTGACTGATCACTGACTACTGAGGAGTAGAGAAGGCAACTTAAGCTTCAAGCATTTAATAAAAACTGCTTTTCAGAGTAAGCACAAAAGTCTGTTTAAAATATTAAGCCGATAACGTTGAAATGTTTTGACAACAATTCGTCCATTTGAAAAGGAATCTTAAACCGCTTGCTCGAAGATGCATTTTAAAACTGAAATAGCAAACGTAATAAGCACAAGCGTATTGGCTTTTATTCATATAATGAAAATGTACCATTCTGTCGATAGTAATAAGACTCAATTTGATTTTTTCATTGATTTTAGCAACAAGCATTAGAATATTAGCTTTTGTTAATACGAGGAAAATGTAACTTTCTCGGCATTGAAATAAGACTCAATTTCATATTTTTATTAATTTCATCAATAATCATAAGTATTTTAGCCTTTGTTGATACGATGAAAATGTATCTTTCTATCTATAGAAATAAGACTCAATTTAATATTTTTATTGATTTCGACAAAAATCATAAGCATTTTAGCTTTTATTGATACGATGAGAATGTATCTTTCTATCTATAGAAATAAGACTCAATTTAATATTTTTATTGATTTCGTCAATAATCATAAGCATTTTAGCTTTTATTGATACGATGAAAATGTATCTTTCTAGCTATGGAGATAAGACTCAATTTAATATTTTCATTGAATTTATCAACAATCATGAGCATATTAGGTTTTTTTAATTCGATTAAAATGTATCGTTCTAATTATGTGTCTAAGGCACATTTTAATATTGATATTGATTTTATCAGTAATCATTTTATATATTATATTAGCTTTTATTAATACTATATATATTAAAAATGTATCGTTTACTTACATTGCAAATAATATATATTTTAAGTTTTAATTAATTATTTTCATGATTAATTAAAACTTAAAATATTACATTCAAATGTGTAATAGGTTTTTATTATTTATTTGATATTAGAGTTTACTACTTAAAAATAAATTTTCAAATAAGACAATTGAAATTAAAAATAATAATAATATTTTGTGATCGAATGTTCTCGTAACGTTTTTACATGCAATTTTAACAACGCCATCTAGTTTTACCATAACAAAAACATAACTACATCTGTTAAACATCTCAGTACAGCGTGACACCGCTAGGTGGCGCGACAAAAAGTCATGGGTTCATTGTTTAATACTTGTTAATTTCTATATTTTTCTTTTACGTTTATAAAAAATATGAAAAGCGTTTTAGAAAAATAAGCTTTTTAATAAGCCTGTTTAAAAATTCAAGCATTAAACTTAAATTCGTTGTTCAGATAAAGCCGTTTATCACACCTCTACTGAGGAGTGAGGAGGACTGAGACAGAAATACAAAACAAACAGGACGAGTGCAACGCGTAATGCAACTGCAGGCCCAGTGATTGTTTGCTTTGTTATTTTGGTGCTGATCGTATCGACTATTGAGTGATTATAAATATCAAAGTTAAATGTTTTTTATTACATTAAGCATACCTACAATGTTTTGTAATAAGAAAGTTTAGTCCAAGTCAAACTTTTAAGTTGTTATTCTGTCATCGTTTGGTGCATAAAGGAGTAAGTATTTTTAAGCAGTAACACTTTTTTTTAAATATTTATTAACCATATATTATATTAGAATACTTTGTATGCTATTATTAAGATATATATAACTGTACAGTCAAAAAAATTATGAAACAATATAAATTAAAGTTTATGAAATGTGTTTTAGCAGTTACAAAATATTTTTTCCAAAAATGTTAACAGGACGAAACATTGTATGACTTTTTTTTGACCAAATTCTTCACCCATGTTTGATCTGAATACATGCTAAACCTGTGCAAATTACTTATTACAACAAACTTTGATAATTTGTGCTAACATGAAACAAACATGACATACAATATTTAGTGTGTTGAATGTATGCTTTAACAACTAACCTGCTTGATTACTTGATAAAGTCATTTTATATAATATTGTATGTTTTTTAGTTAATGCCTAAAAAAAATTTACATATTTTAAGTTAACTTGTCTTAGCTAAAAAACAATAACAAAAATCTGACATTAATGATTTATATAAATATTACAATTAGATTATTTATTGCTGTTAAAAATTTAAAGTGTTGCTGAATTGTTTACTTCGGATGGCCGGAGTATGTGGCAGTGACCATTCAGCAATCCTTCGAATTGTTAACATTTACTTAGCATTTTAAATTTGTTAAATTAGTAATACTATTCAATGCTGTTAGTCAAAATGCAGATCAAAAGATAAGCAGTTTAACTATACATGTCACCTCTGAGGTTGAAGAGGATGGTAAACTATAAAACATACCAACATCAGAAATATTTTATCCAAGATCAAGAATATATTTTTCCTTTATAGCTGTATTGCTATTACATTCAAATAAATGATACATCGTTCACCTTAAACACAATTAAAATTTAGATGAGTCAGATGTATTGTTAAAAACATTTTACTGTTAGGTGTCCAGGAGAGTCTGTGTATCATTAAAATTAGGAATCTATTTGTTTTGTCTATATAAAACATGGGACCTTAAAGAAGCAGAAATTGTAAAGCAATCTTCTGTTTCTTGGGGTTTTTGTTTGAAATATTTATTCCACACACATATAGTATAAGTATAAGTTTTGTATTTATATTAATCATTAATAATAGTTCACATAATTAGGTTTATCATTTGTTTCATGTTAATTCGAAATAGCAGAGTCTATTGGAAATTCTCTCACATCAGTGATGTACCAAGGGAAATGCTGCTATAATTAATTATTTTTAACTTTATAACATCAAATCCAAATATGAATCAGTTATTTAATACAAATCATCCAATTTAAAACACAAAATCCCTATTATTAGTATTATAAATATATCAGTATGTTATCAATGAACCACAAGTTCCCACAATATGACACAAATTATATTTATGTTTGTTGAACAGTAAGTTGAAATTAAGATAACAGAACCTTGACCTCGTAAACTAAATTCAGGTGCTGTTAAAGTTACTTTACCATTGTCACTCAATAGAAATATTCATTAAATACACTTAACATTTTTTAGTAGTACATACTAAAAAATATTAACCGGACATTACATTGGAGAGATATAACTCTCTACATTATGAATCAAAACACCAACTTGAAAGGACATTCAATGAAACTTGCTATATCTCTGTCTGCTAGTAACCCTAGAAAACACTTTTTACCAAATCGAGTGGTGTCCATGTTTAATAGTTTACCAAAAACTGTACTTAGTGCACAAACAGTTAACAATTTTCAAAACAGACTTGTTGAATATTTAAATCATGTAAAAATCTAAAGACAAGTGCCGTGACATGCACGCATCAGATGTGCTAGTGTGCTAGTGCATTATAAAAAATAATAATAATACTCGGATGATACAATAAGTCATTCTCATCATTCTCCTGCCCTGCTGTTATTTATTATTCTGCCATTGTCATCATTCTAGGTGGAGTTGCATGTTGAGATGTTTTCCTCTTTCACTCATTCCTGTTGAATGTTAGTTCTGACTGATCTTCTTTCTTTCTCATGGTAACATTTTAACAATGGATACATATTTTTTTTTCCTTCTTTCTCTAACTATATATATATCCATCAACATGCATTTACATGTCTTGCTTAGACATGCTCCTTCTTTACACTCCCATACCACACTATCCAACCATCATCTTTTCTGTACCAGGTGCAACTTTCAAACTTCCTCTAATATATTCCAAATAAGTATATAAGATATTTAATTATTCTTATACCACCACTCATCCACCTTAATATTATCATCCCATTTGCATTCTGAAATTCTGTTTTGATTTTGGTACATCTCCTTCAAATTTAATATCCTTCTGGAAATGCGAACCGTAGTACAGAAGATCGGAGTTAACTTGAAAATGTAATACCCACATTAACTCATACAATTCATTTGTTTGGATTTAGATTGGTTGAATTGAACATTGCCAATATTTTAAAATATTTTTAAACTTAACATTTAAATGATAATGTGTCTCTTGTACACACCTTTTATTGGCGTGCAAAACTTACTTGTCCAGTAAACCATTCCGTATAACATCTTAAAAACGCAAACTTACTTTAACTAAGCTGAGTGACTACGAAAAGTAGGGCTTTCGAAGATACCTTTAAATAAAAAAATATATTTTTGAGTACGGAAACTTCTTAAACCTATCTTATAAATATTAATCTCCTAACTCAGTACATCTTTTTTCGTTGTTCTCTTTGAACATATCATAATTGTGAAATGATCTTCCTCAAGACTTTTTCCTTTTCTGTGCAATATCTAACACAAAAAAGTCACATCAGTGGACCTATCAATTTATCAACCAGTCGTTGATTGGTAAACTTTAAAGTAATCTCTTGAATAGCCAGACAACAACCACTATTACGAATTATATCTTTAATTTATAATAGGTATATTTTTAATAACGTAAAACGTCAGTCAAAAGCTATATGTACCTAGTATAGGTACTTGTAACACGTTACACGACACTCAATACGAACAAGTGAATTTAAATAAACTTCACATGACTAACATGTTTATAGATAACAATTTCAAACACAAGAATTAGATAATATATTTTAATAACGTAGCTGTTATTTTCAAAAATATAATGTAATTATTTATAATGATTCATTGACCTTGACGACGGTACGGTCATTGCCTTGTTCTTAAAATATTTTGAATTTACGTATGTTCATCTTGTCTCATCTAGGTGGCACTAATCTACAAGGTCATATTGAGAATTGGAAAAAATAATATATCCTCGTAAGTAGCATCCTTGTTTTAGTATGTTATTTTAACTCGTCGAGTTCGGTCGAGTTCAGTTTGTGGTCAAAAAGTTTAATGTCATTGACTATTGAAATAGGATTTGATTAACGAAGTTTCAAATTGAAAAAATCGTCAAAGTTTTATTAATATTTTACTTATTAAATATTATATTAGTACGTTTTCATAATTTAGTGCATAAAAATAATGCTGTAAGGTTGGTTATCTCTATAAGTTGGTATAACAGGTAAAGTCTACGGTATCAAAATGAACTAATTGTTATTTTTTAACATAAGTTAACACAGCTTAAATACGTTAAATTAAACGGTCTCTGTTGTACCTATGTATAAGATACTGAAGGTGCGTTTTAATAAGCACAATTAACAAGTATAATTACATCGTCTAACATAACAATGATTCTGTTATTAGATAGGTATCATGGAAAAGCAAACATTTTTATGAGTAGTACCATCACCTTCAATTTATTCTCACATTTAATTCAGGAAACAGATAAACAAATTATCTTATCAAATCCTTACTATCGAACTTGCATATCATGTTTCCAAACAAGGACTCGTGAATCACCAATATCAGGATCAAAACGAAAATACCTTTCATAATCACAATAGAATGTTTTTGTTTCAGATGAATAACAAATTGATAAAATGGATATTAAAAAGCGGATGTTATTGCAACACCATCAGCAGGATATCGTAAGGGATCTAGACGTCAAGTACATACTCGATGAGCTGTTTACTAAAAGTGCAATAACTAACGCAGATTTCGATCACATCTATAACTTGGTAATTTACGGAACTAACTACTCAAAGATAACGATAACCAATTACTAAGTATTAAGTTCCTGTAATTAACGTACATTTAAAGAACTGATTTAAAGTTTGTATTATATTGTTTTCATTTACCTTTTGTTTTATCTAACTCGTGGCTTTTGATATATATTTTTTATTATTTCTGATCTGTGTTAAAATTAACAATTAAGTTTATCACTTAATAATATGTTGCGTCCAGTATCTCTACTATTCTAACTTTCGATCATTTTTAATTGGATTTAACTAATTTTACAGACAAATCGAGTGGAGCGTGCACGATATTTGATAGAAAAATTACTGCAAAGTGGAAGTAACAACGCTTATGAAGTGTTCGTGGGCAGTCTTATTAAAGATTACAGATGGCTTTGGGAGAAATTAGCCGTTGAAAATAATGAAGCCATGCTCGAGGACAGTTTTGAGGACAGCCTCAGTAGAGGGGACGTACCGAGATTACCTGACCACTTCGTCACGAGAGCGGCTTTGGTAAAATTATAATTACACATACACATTTTATTTAATTAATAAATTAAATGTTATCTATAAATAATATCGCACTAGAATTATGCACTGGTAACTAAGTAACCTATAATGTACTAGGAATAATTGTGGAACATAAAAGATACGGAACTTGTAACTAAACATCTGTTTTTATATTTTAAGGAAAAGGAACTACTAAAAAATTTAATAAATCTAAAACGTCACAGAATTCTTATCCTCCACGGTATGTCAGGTTGTGGTAAAAGCGTGTTAGCGATAAGTGTTTTACGTGGTAACCCCAAACTTATCACCACAAACTTCAATGGGGTTGTATTTTGGCTCAATTTAAGCAATTGTAAGACTGAAGATGATGTTATTGCTCAACAGAACAAGTAAGTTACTAATACTAATTTGAGTCTTGTTTATCGAACTATAGGTGTGTTCCGAAGTATATACCAGTATACTGACCAGTGGTAATAACTTCATGATGCTAACCCATATTGCACTGGTATTGGTCATATTGTACTGTTGAGACAACTTTTGCCATCTTTTTTGCAATTTAAATAAAAAGTAAAAGATAACAAAACTTTGTATATAATATAGTCAAATACATAGTATCGAAATAAAATGTATTTCGGAACACAGCCTATAAGTGTTACTTAACATTTTTTCTATAAAATTTCATACATATTTGGTATGTACTTGTAACATAACTAATTGAAGTAACATTGAAATGACCTTGACCATCGAAACGCGTTCCATCGTTGTCGTGTGTAGGCGCAAACACATTTTTTCAAATAAAGTACATCTATAATATCAATAGCTTTACTAAGAACTAACAATAACTACTAACACAATAAAGACACAAATGTTCTCTTTTACACAATATTATAAATTATAATGTACTACGCACTGTATGTATGACATTATTTTTTAAAGATAGGTAAGTAAAGTTCGTTAATTTTCTGTCGCCAGCTCTTAGATCTTTGACAATTAGCTTTTTGAGCTAGCAGGTAGGTAGTTTGAGGTAGCTTTGAAAAAAAAAAGAAATTAATTAAATTTCAAAAATCGATGACAGGATGATACATAATATTCCTATTAATATCACTTTATACTTTATTGTTAAGCTGAGCGTAAGCAAAGCTCTTAACCGTTAAATTAATAAATTTTTTGACGCAACATCACAGGAAAACCACTTGACCAATTTTAACCAAAATTGGCACGCATGTCAAGGACGTGACTGGGCTTGTTGTCCAAAAAACGGAATGAAAAATATTGTTCCGTTTTAAAGATATGGTTAAAAAACTGAATCTCCCATAGACTTAAGCTAACAGTTTCTAGATCTCAACAGAAGTCGCTAAGCATGTCCATCGTATTTCTGAATCGCGGTATCACATACAAAAATTTTGTAATCATAATAAATTGGCTTGTTATAATAATATCTTCTAAATATTTAGCACAGTATTGCCGTGAAATCGACATAGAAATCATCTGACGCCATTTTGTTCATATTCATTTGGTCGTTTTTATATCAATATTTACAGTTTATAACACATAACTGTTTAGAATTAATTGAGCTGAGAGTAAGCTTTTGAATATTTTTTTTGAGGCAACATCACACTTCACAGGAAAATCACTTGACCAATTTTAAGCAAAATTGGCAAGCAATTTTAAGGACGTGATTGGGCTTGTTTTCCAAAAAACAGAATAAAAAAATATTTTTTCGTTTTAAAGATATGGTCAAAAAACTGAATCCCCCATAGACTTAAGCTTAACTTAATCTGCGCGCGCTCGCCAATCGTTACTACTAACCATTCCGGTGCCAGCAACTTATTGGAAGTCTTTGGGCGCGCAGCATAAAAAAGGGGAAGGGCGCTCAGCTCAACTTCCGCAGCGCATTGTGGCGAATCCTAGTATATATACTTTCGTGATCCTTAATGACACAAGTCATTGATTATATATAAATTTAACCGGCTGTAATTCACTATTCACTTCAGTATTTACTTTAATTAAATTAGGATTTGCCGGACGATTTTCAAACCAATTCGGGGTTCATAAGCTCATGGCGGACTCGCGGTATGAACTGTCGGGAAAATCCTGAATTAATGAACGTTAACACAGCCGGCTAAATAATAAATATTTTGTCACATTTCCTATACTTAAACTGCTTACATATTACTTATAAATTCATCCATAACTGCTATTTAACCTACCTTATATTTTATTTTTATTTACTGTGTATTTTAGATTATATCGAAAAGCGTCGTTAATTTGCTCCCAGAATTCAAACATGAATTCATCCATCTCAATGTCTAGTATTGGGTCATACGCTGATTCAAGTTCAAATTACGATTTGACGTGCGAGGAATTAAAAGACAGACTGAAGTCACAATTTTCCGAAATTGCCTTAAAAGACGCTCTGTTGGTGCTAGATGAAGTCAACGAAAAGAAGGTTCTAGAAGCATTTGATATTGGATGCAAAATTCTTGGCACTACGAGAGATACCGAAGTGGTACGGGATTGTACTCCTCAGATCCTGAAAGTATGTATGATGTTTTTAGCTTGATAGTTGATTAATTAATAACATTCTACATGTGCACTTTTCTTTTTATTTAATTCTTTTGTTTTCATTGTCACAGCTACATGCTATGTCGGAGTAACAATATTTCAATTTATACATTTCTATGATTAGAATTGCAAATAATAATTATTATAATTAACAATATTATCATTTGTTAGAGAATAATTGATTATTATTAACATACATATTACATATAAGTATATATTCATTACTTATGTTCCAGGTTGTAAATCACTTGACAGAAACGGAATCCTTGATGTTACTTGCGTCATATCTGGATACTGAAACATCAAAACTGCCGCGACAAGCCAAGAAATTACATGAAATATGTAAAGGTAGCCCATTTCATATAGCGTTGATTGGAGCTGAATTAGCTGAAAACAAGGAGAGGTTGCTAGACGATCCCAAGCATTGGAATTACTATTTGAAGAAGTTGGAAAAGAAAGAGTTGTCTTTGTGAGTTTAATATTCTAGATCTTTAATATTATAACACAAGATGGACTGTGAAAATTGAATAGGCAGTTCGCTCTCCTTTCGAGAGCAGCTACACCGGTGAATGCCACTAGGATAACATCTATTCTTTCTTTTATACTATCTAGGTCAAAGCTTGACCACATTCCACCTGATGGAAAGTGGTAATGTAGTCATAGGTGGTAAGGCGCACATTAACCTAGAAATTCACTCTTCTCTTGAACACACCCATTGTATTCGGCCGGAAATACCGACGCAGGCAAGCTGTTTCAGTACTAAGTAAAAAAGACGAAGCAAAAGCAAAAGACATTCCATCCTTCAGACGGTTGGAATGTCCACAACAAAAGGATGTATACCTTTCGGTATACATCCTTTTGTTATAAACCGTTCGGTATACATCCTTTTGTTATGTCCGGTATAAACCCAAAAAGACAGACTGTACTCAAGTACAGTCTGTTTTTTTGGGTTTGGTAGTACTTGGGCTAGTAGAGATCTATACTAGCCCGAGTACTCGGCAGATATCTTTCTACAACTGTATTGTCGTCTGCATACCCATAGATACCGGGCTCCAGGAGATCGTTAATGTGCAACAGAAAAAAAAGTTGCAGAAAAAACGGACCCCTGAGGCACTCCGGCATTTATTGGCAAGGGTTCCAAGGAACACCTGTAGATAACTACTCAGAGAGATCTCTGGCTCAAAAAGTCCGTCACTCAGCCGATCAGACCAGGAGGTATACCGTACGCTGAAAGCTTGATTATAAGACTCGCATGCCAGACAATGACAAATGCTCTCGATACATCCAGAGAGACGTCGACTGCTTCTCCGTTCTTGTCGATGGCCTCACCTAAAATGTATGTAGCATAGACTAGAAGGTCCCCAGTGAACCTATTTCGGCGAAACCCGTACTGTCGGTAAGACACGCTTTATAATCTTGCAGAGTATGGAGGTGATTGAAATCGGCACGGCTACTTTTTTTGGACACTGTCCCAGTCTTGAAAGAGAGGAAATACAGACTTATTAATACAGGAGACAACTCAGCTGCGCATGTCTTGAGCAGAATGGCTGGTATACCATCAGGACCACTGGCTTTATTCAAATCTAAACGACACAATGCTCTACAAACCTCTCTGTTTGTGATGCACATTTCAGGCATCGAAATACCGCAGTGAGAAAGATGTACTGGAGAAGCATTGCCAATGTCTAGATGCGATTTATCAGCAAACAGAGAAGCAAATAATTCGCTTTCTCGGTTGCTGTGAGCCAGTGATCCATCCGGCTTCAGCAGACAAGGCAGTGAGTGTTGGCAGAAGTTCGACTCGATCGCTTTGGCAAGAGACCAGAAAAGCTGGACTGCCAGTTGGTCTGACTGAGAGCTTTTCGCCATTCTTAGCGATTCTATCGACACGAGCCTTACGCAATGCCTTTTTCTGGGGTTTGGCAGCTTAGTTAAAGGCTCTCTTCTTTAAACTTACATCCGGAGCTTTGCGGCTTCGAGTATCCGCGCAAATGAGGTATACCGAATGTTTTCGGTCTTCAGCATGACCACATTCGGCATTAAACCATGGGCGAGCTTTGCCGCTGATGGGTACGTTAGTAAAAACAATGAAATACTCCATTGCCGGATGCACCACACCGGTTACATCAATGTTACTAAGGTGGACATTAAATGAGGAAAAGTGCACCCGCTGTAAAAACTTTTTCTTTTTATTGCCTTTCTTCATAAAAAGAAATAAATGTGCATAAGGTGTATAGGGATGGAAAATGGCAGTTGAACGAGGTGGTACGTATCGAATCCTACGTCGAAGTCGCTTATGTTATGCCACTGGGAGGCTAGCCTGGAATGCGGGTACGCTCGAATCCCTCAGGGATCGCCATCGGGCCTCCTCATCTTGTCATCAACCAGCACGATAGAGCCACAGTAGGATTTTACGCAGCTGGCGGGGCAGCCTATCGTGGGTGGCTAACGTACTAATAGGGCCCCCAACTATCTGTTGGCGGTCAGCGGAAAGCCTTGCTTCGGATCCCGCTACCCTCCTGGACTAGACACCCGACATAACTAACACCAACTCGACGTCAAACCGGTTCGCCAACACAGCTTCCCATAAACAGCTTCGTCGAGCAACGTGCCGGAACACGAAGGTCGCTTTGCAGCACATCTTTGCCCGATGGGTGGTAACTTTGCCGGCGACCTGATGTTATGGTCTACCACTTAGATCCTCCTGGGCCATTCTAGTAAAGGCGTAACTATATTATAGGGTTCATGTACTCAAAATTACTTTTGATATCTCATGTATACTTACGCAATGTGTGGCAGTGTGTCAAGTAGGTTAAAATGTGCCCAAAAGTGATTTAAAGAAGGAGCGTAGTGGTTGTTCTGATCGAGTTCTAAGAAAAGAGCTCGATGGTATAACCTGTACCATCCCCATAGGATTTTGCTGGGACACTCTTTTCCCAATATCTCTATACCTAATGGACGGATTTTGAAAAAAGTTTTTATTTGGATGACTCGACAAGTCCTTTAATTTCATAGCAAACACCGTGTACCCGTTTGGTCTGCACTAACATGGTGTTAATGTATTATTAAGCAGATATTATACCATATCAATTAATTTGACAATTATTTCAGCTTTCCAAGAAACGGTAATCCAATGAAGACGGTGGAACTATGCATTACCTCTCTCAAACCAGACATTCTGGCGTTGTATAAGATGCTAACAATTTTACCAGATAATATCAAAGTATCAGCCAAAGTACTCAGCAAACTGTGGAATAAAGAAGTCATCCAAGTGGAAAGTATTATGAAGCAACTGCGAAGTAAATCACTGATTATTGAGTATTATGATAGAGAACAAAGAAATTATATATACGAGGTACACGGTCTCATCATGAGTTATTTGAGATCCAGTTCCAATGAAGAGGAAGTAAAGAAATTGCATGCAAATTTTCTTAAAAGCTATAATTATGATAACTTAAATGATCTTCCCGTGGAAATAGAAGATGACGGATATATAGCATTCTATATTGGATATCATTTAGCAAATACAAAGAATTATGGCAATATGAGGAGCCTGTTTAATAAATTATATATGAATTTGAAGTTTCTGGGCAATAAAGTGAGGTTAACCGGACCAGCAGATGTTATTTTGGATTTGCAGAAGTATGAAAATTATATTACTGATGATGTAAGTAACTACAGTAACATTTCTGGTTTAAATGGTTATTTCTTTGTGAATTGCATAAACAAAATAGAATTTGAGTTTGAATTTTTTTTTTTTTTTTTTAAATAAATTTAAATTTTAAAATAAAAAGATAATTCATGTTTTAGATCATTTAAAAAATAATAGAAAATTCTTATAAAGTTTCTTTATAATTCCAGGAGTTGGATATAACACTATTATACAGCATCAGAGAATACCTGAGTAGATTCGGTATAGACCTTTATAGATATTGCTGTACTGATATTATACAAAGTATACTACAAAATGAGAGTAAAGGTCCCCTATACACTAAAGCCAGTCAGATTGCTCAAGAGAGATGTATAAAAAATGAACTCTATTTCGAGTTTTTGTAAGTGTTCTTCTTGTATTATTTACATTTTAATAAAAAAGTTAAGACAAATAAATATAATCTTTTTAGACACGAACCAAATGTAGAAGAATTAAAACATTCAACTATAGATGTTAAGGAAAAGATAACTGCGGTTTGTTTCCTCGGTGACTACGTCTTGATAGGCACCGACACCGGGCTCATTAAGGTAAATTTTGAATATAGTCCTAATTAACTTTAGAATATGGTCCTCATTAACTTTTGTATATATATGTACGTCTCTCCGACCGTGTTCGGTCATGGCGGCCGTTAATCCATTGGGAGGACCCACGTCTCTGATGGGCCCTCAGGTGACTGACATAGCCGATCTTGGAAGTAAAAGTACGGCTGTCATACTACAAGTCAGCACACCTCCGACAAAATAATAAAATATGGCCGCAGGTGGCAGGGCCCTTAGCTCGTCTCGTTTAGCATGTAACTCACTTCCACCATAATGAGAAGTTCACCCGGAATATTGTCTATGCCGGTCGCCTTTTTGTTTTTCTGTTGCCTTATGGCGGCAGTAAACCTCACTCAAAGTCAGTGGATCGTCTAGTTGATTAGCAATGGGGCACTCCCCATCTCCCCTTGTCATAGTACTAATGTACTGCATGTCTGCAGATCGGTTGACATTAAGAAAGTCCTTAGAATGTTCTCCCCATCGATTTAGAACATCTAACTCTGTAAGTTGTTGTTTGTAAGTAGCTCCGTGCCATTTTGTGATTTTAATGGCCAATATATGTATGTCGTACCAACAAGTTTGCGAACCTCGAAATAAAATAAGCCCAACTGATTTAAATCAGAGAGCAACTGAATATGAACAGTTAACTTTTGAATATAGTCCTAACGTTGGTTTACTATTTACCCACATCTTAATATATTATAATAGTATAGACGGCTTGTTGGTGTGGTTAGTGGTTCTGATGCTGAGCAAAGTTCGATTCGCACTCGATACATTTATTTGGTGTATGTCCATAGATTGTTTTTTCGAGTCGGGGTGTTCTCTGTTTCCATTATTTCTATGTTTGTAAAGCCCCCTATTACATATCAATTCATCGTTTTACCATCGAATGACCCGAGTCTTATCTCTGTCTGCAGTTCTTCCACATCCCCACCAACAAGTTGCAGCAGCAGCTGCAGTGTCCCCCGGCGGTGCGGTGGCTGGGCGCGTGTCCCGTGGTGCCGGCGCTGCTGTGTGCGCTGGACGGCACCGGCGCGCTGGCGCTGTGGTTCCTGGACGACTTGCAGCAGGACCAACAGGACGCCATCGATGAAGGTGACGAGCGGCCCGGGTTCCATGCCGGAAGACTTTGTTACCTGACCAGTCCGGTCAGGACTTTGAAAATAAATTTGGAAATTGCATTTTCTTGCTATTTTTACCGATATCCGTGATCCGGATTTCAAAAACATTTTGGGTATTGTATCAAAAAAAGTCGCTAAAATCACCAAATAATATACTTTTTTGTTTAGTTTCTTATATTAAGTTTACAATGACAAATACCTGTATTAATTGAGCAATCAGTAGAAATTTTGTTTTTGGTTTTCTCTAGCTTTATATGACTATGTTACGTTCATTAATACATTATTTTCCACTTTAAAAACCAATGTTGCCCGATGTTTATAGAATTAATATTTTTACAGAAAGTGAAGAATGCTACAACAACAACTATCCAAGCTACATAACAATACCTCCGAAGCTAGGACCCTTCATTAATTGCCGGTGGGCTAACCACAAGGAAATTTTGATCACAAACACATCTAAAATAATCATATTATACTCCACGAAGGGCGAAGTTATTCAGGTATTCGACAATCTGTTTAGAGATCGTGACATCTTGTACTGTATTCCATGTAATGACGACAAAAATGTGATAGTCGCTACCTCTCATACTCTTGAAGTTGTGGATTTGAAAACTAAAGAAAAACAAGTATTTGAAGAAACAGATATGGCTTTGGATATTGTTACAGTACCCGGTAAGAATTATGTTACTAAAGTATACTTATTTCGAGCTATTATACATACTACTGAATTGTTTGATTTTTTAGCGCACAAAGTATAATACATATTATTATTATCCACAGGGACCAACAGAATTCTGACCTTGAAAGAAAAAGAAGTAACAGAAGTTGAATTCCAAAAATGGCCTCAATTTAATCAAGGCTTGACAACCGGAAGCAAAACTGTGATTTCCAGCAACGCGGTTAAAGAAAACGTATCATTTTTATCCATGGTCGTCAACAAGACCGGGACACTGTTGTTCGTGTCCACTGACGACAACAGAGTCATTTGTGTAGATTTAAAAACTAATTCCAAGGTTTTTGATTTGGAAAATAGACGAGGGTAAGTCGATTTTAAAATACAACTGTTTTATTTTTAATTAAATCATATAGACTAAATACTAATTATTACTGTAAATGTAAAAGTGTATGCGCTTTGTAAATTATATATAAACATTCGTCATTAAAATTACTTAATGACGAATGTTTATATATAATTTACTCCTTAACGACAACGCTTGAAGATGAATAATTTCTTTTTCACTGTCTATATTATGTTTGTGGTTGGTCTGGTAGTATTTATTTGATCTGTATCCGCATGGTGGCAGTAACGTGACGTCGATGTCAGTGAGCGAGGTGTCGTCGGACGCGCTGAGTGCGGGCGCGGACGTGTTGCTGACGGCTTCGGGCGCGGGCGAGCACTGCGCCAAGGTGTGGGCGCTCCACGAGGGATACGTGGCCGCCAACACGCACCGACACAAGTACGTGTACATCTTAATAAGCTAACACTAAATTAATTCAATTTCTTTTTCTTTTTGCCAGCTGCTTTTCTTTCTTTTGGTAGTAATAATATTTTTTTGTGTAATCGTTCGCTGCTTACATTTGGACCGTCTCACATCTTTCCCAAGGCTATTTTTTTATTTAGCCGTTTTAAATGTTGATACAGGATATATTTTCGTTTACTTTGTTTACAAAAATTACAATGAATCACAAATATATGGGACCCATGCTAGGCTCGCTTTAATTTAAATAATATAGGATATAAAAATTCATTAACCTTGGTATCCTTCGCTATCGTTTAGATATACGTCACAGTTAATTTTGGGTTATTTATGTAACCTTTGTCAGAACTTAGTGCCTCATGCTGGATCTCTTACATATGTTATACTTACCAAATTCATTTTTCAGCAAAGTACGTCTGACAACAAATTTCGACGCCAACTTCCTCAACATCACCACACCCTCCCCCACTATCGTCAGTACGAACACCACGCCGAAACGAAACCACTCCTTCGCGAACCAGAATGGACCCGTCGTTAAGATCCCTGTCAAGAGCACTATGAGCTTAGACAGATATTCTCTCAAACCTCTTAATCTGAAAGGGATTTGTAATGGTAACACCGGCGCGGTGCAACCATTGCTGGCGGTTGTGGATGACAAACATAACATACAGGTAAACTATATTTAAAACTTTTAATTCAATATAGAATGAAAAATAAACTGATACGAGTAGATTCGAACCCGCGACCTCTGAGAAACTTGTATCACTAAATGAGCGACTACCAAAGGATCTAGCGATACGGTAGCTCGTTTGGTAGAGTGACGACACAGTTTGCCTGAGGCATCTTAGCAGCCAAACGAGTAGACGGATTTGATTGGGGATTTTTTTTTTTAGTCGAAAGTCAGGTCCGTCGAAATTGCTATTGGTTATGTTTGGTGGATAATGCAGTATTTTCCAAGCTTTGAGCTTTTATTGGTGCTGGTGAAAGGTTCTGATGCTGTTATGAAAATTAAAGCTTAACAAGTGAAGATTAGTGTGTTCCTAGGTTCATTTAGTAAAATATAAAACCAGTAACATAATTTTAAAAAGTATAAGAAATATATATTAAAAAATATAAAACCACTAATACAAAAAGACTCTAAAAATTATAAAAATTATAATTTTATGTACTTATTGATGTTTTTGCGTCGGGGGACTGCTATATAAAGGAACAAATGGAAATGCAAGTGAGTAAGGCAAATAACGAAATAACAATATCAAATCGTATCAAATATAATCAAATCTAAGTCCTAATTAAAAAGATTCCAAAACGCATTGACTTCAATAAGTATATATTAATACTATTTTTATCCTTATTGTATCGGGGGTTTTTTATTTTTTTTTTCCATTATAAATTTATTTGAAATTTTAAGAAGCTTAACATATATATGTTTATAGATAATTTCAAACATAATTAATTACAGGTTAGTCATCATGCATTTCAAGGCATATGAAAAATATTTTTATAAATATTTAATCAAAACTTAACTTATATACTAGGCTATACATGTTTATAAATATTTTCAAACGTGAAAAATATGTTAAAAAAAAAACATGTAATAATATTTTTTAATAAAAATAAAATTATGTCATAATTTTAGATAATGCGAGGAAGACAACTTATAACAGAGATAACTGCTAAATTAGAGGAACAGATAACAATAGTACGAATATCGCCTTGCAACCAGTATGTTTTATATGGTCTGAAGTCGGGTATTGTAAAGAGGTTTACAGTTCGATCCAAGGAAATAAAAGTTATTATGGATGTCTACAGCCCGGTACAATATTTAAATTTTGTCAATTCTAATTTACTGATAGTAGGCGGTAAGAATAAGTGCCTAATGGCATACAGACTAACCGAGTCTGGTGATTGGGAACCACAGATGTTGCAAAAAGGAAATTGTCATTTAGGATCCCAAGAAATTTTGAATGATATACAAGGTTCGTTTTTATTATAACGTTTTTTACCTAAGGATTATTCGTATTAAAGAACTGTTTTTTGAATCAATAAAAATAATATTTATGTTTTAGGTAAAAAGAAATCAAACCAATCGTCAAGTATGTCAAACCAATCATCAAAAATATCGAGTTCGGACAGCGAATCGAGTACCAGTTCCAAAGATCGTTTCTTCCCCAACGGTGTCCAATTCCGACTCTGCAAAGGAAGTAGTCTAGTGGACTGTTACTGGATACAAGACATGGGTCTAATTACCATAGAGTCTAACGCCACTATCAAATTATGGGATCAAAATTTAAATGTAGCCAGTGTGTTGCATGGAAGACAGATGGACGTATGTGTCTATTGCTCAGCATTTCAGAAGAATATTCTTGTTATATGTGATTATTATAATAAGTCATTTCAGGTGAATATTTGTTCAAAAAAAGATTGATTTACTTTTCTATTAAAAAAGAAATTTCTAAAATATGTTTTAATAATCAAAAATTCTATTATAAATTTCCAGACATTTGAACTTAAGGGAGACCAATTAAATCTGATACAGGAATATAGACAAAATAACAAGATACACTCTTGTGCACTCACTGCTGATGGAACCATACTAGCATTGGGACTTGATTCAGGGGATGTTTTGGTTTGTTTCGTTCTTTTTAATAACATTATTATAAAGCTTAAAGCAATAAACCCACGGATTTATCTACCAAGCTTAAAGTGTAGATATCTTTATTTAAATACATTAAATAATGTGATGGGTTGGTGACAAACATATTTGGGTTATACTGACAATGTTCGAAACCAACAGATTTGGAGCATACATACCAAGCGGCAACTTCACCTCCTAAAGCACCACAAGACCAAGGTGCAGTGGTGTTCGTTCTCTCCTGTCCCGGCACGTCCGTCCCGCCTGTCCGCGCTGTCCCCCGTCCCAGACAGACTGTCCCGCCCACCTTCACTGTCCCCTGTACAGGACAGGCTGCCCGGGATACCCGACGACGAGCCTCCCCTCGTACTGGTAACAATGGCGACCGAGATCGTCTGGTGGAATATAACCCATGTCCTGCGCAGACGTGCTAGTAAAGGGAATCTGAGGTACGGCTTTTTATATATTTTCTGGTTATGGGGTTTTTTAATCTTTAAACGTTTATTTTTCTATATTTAATGTTTATAGGTCGGGTAGAAATGCGGTGACACCGATACCGAGTCCTTTAGATCCGAGAATCGATCTAACTCAACCCAGCGACCGCGGCGACTTAAACACGAGTTCACACTTTTCATTTGACACTAGTTTTTTAAATCCGCAGCAATGCTGGAAAACTAATTGGAAAGATAAAACGTAAGTTTTTATTATTATATTTTATTTAACCAAATTTAGTTTTTTTTTAAATACTCTTCATTTAATTTAAGACATTCTGCACTTCAATACTCTTTCACTTCATATAAGTAAATTATCTTATCCATTGTTTCGACCGTTTTAGATTTAAAGAAGGTTCAAAAAGAAAGGAAATCCTGGCCTGCATCAAGTTATCAGGTATGAACGCCAAGCAGATCCGCTACGACGATAAGTTCTCCTGCTTCGTGACGGTGGACAACCCTGGCCTTATACATATTATGACTCTAATGAATTCAAATTAATATCAGAACAGCTTTTATATATGTATTACATTTACAATTATTTAGAACAATCCTAGAATAAAATATAAAAAAAATTGTGGCTTATGAAAAAACATGATTTTTATACAATAATGTAGGTGCCGTCGGTGGCAAAATGTTAAAAAACCATGAAGTAACATGTTCGTAAGTGTATTTTAATAGAATACGTATTAATAGTTTAACGGATGATCAAAGTATACAATTCATTTAGTTTCAATTATTTACTTAGTACTTTTATTAGTTTTATGGAAATTGAGATTCATAAGTATTAAAGATTGATGCTCTCTTTCCGAGTGATATTTTATAATGTAAATAGTGAAAACTATCTATTACTTAATATGAAAGTCAAATATAAACTGCCATTTTACATATATACGTAATATTGTAATTTTACATTATAATAGATAATTTGACAACGAAATAAAAATGTATAGTTATATTTCATTAGTACTGAAATAAAAGCGCACAATTTTAAATTATACAAAAGTAAAACATTTTATTGTTTAAAAATACAATCATTTTATGAAAATTAAAATATAATACTATTTCTGGAATCTTATTATAGTACTGTGATACAAAGAATTGATACAAAAATGTATTAAAACTGTTTTAATAAACAACACAGCGACGGTAATGTATGAAGAATTACTCTATATTCCATAATTACTTTTCGGAGTTGTGCCCTTTTAATAAATTGTGTAAATATTAACAAATTATTATTTGTAGATATAATTGTTTATTTTTTTATATAACGTTAAGCTATTATAATGGTGCTATAACTGTCGGATTTGTTGTGTAATAGTTATTTGGGAGCTGTATGTTGTTGGATGTGATCACCATTTGTTAGTGAAACATGTTGTAAAATGTTAGATTTAAGAACAGTGCTCAAATTATGCATTTGCTTTTCCGTTCCTACCTGTGCTATTTTATGTCTATGTAAAAACTATCATAATCAAAATAATAATTTTATACCACTGAAGTAAAATAGAACACTCTTTTTGAATATTTTTTAATATTTTATATAATAATTAATTATTAATAATTTATATTTCATTACCGTAATTGTTACAGCATTATTACGATATAATAAAACTTTTTTATGAAGGTGATAATATAACGTATCATTGTTCATGTTTTTTTTATGTTTAAACATAATGCAATAAAAACAAATAATATTTTTAGATATTTTAGATACATTATTTTGTGAACAATTCTTTACATTCAATAAAACCATTTTTCGTAATAACGTTTTTCATTAAATAATAAAGCTGTAAGTTCTTATTTTTATCCGAAAATGTATCTTGTTGGTAGAAACTAGCCATGGAACATAAGGCTTCTCCATAATTGTTTAGTAGGTACTTAATAATAATTCGTATATCAGAACTAAACAGATCAGACCTTAGGCCTCAATATATTATCCAAATTTACAAAACTGAAGACATATTGTACATCATAGTATGACTTACAAAACCCGGTAATAAATATAGCACATCAACCTTTGGAAAGAGACAATCGGCTAAATTCGGCTTCGTAGAGCTTTATCACGGTCGCACGAAATACAAACAGTCCGGTATCAATTAGGAGCTGGTAAAACAAGTATAATTTGTTTCTTTGATAATGATTTTTATTTTTTGTATAAAAAACACATTTTTTTCTATAAGTGGTGGTTTTAAATTGGGGTAAAAAAAAAATTTAAAAAACATGAAAAATTATAACTGTAATTACTTATTATTATAAAATTAGAATTCCTAAGCCTAAAGCCACCACTTATAAAAAAATTGTAGCTTTTATACAAAGAATAAAAATAATTTTCAAAAGAAGCAAATTATATTTGTTTACGGCTCCTAATAGATACCGGATTGTTTCTTTTTCGTGCCACAGAGATAACGCTCTACGAAACCAAATTGTCTCTTTCCAAAGGTCGATGTGCAATATTTATTGCCGGGTATTTTACTAACATTACTTATAGATAATTAAATAATAGGTATTTCGCACAAGGTACAAAGAAAAGATACATACCCCGTAAACCTAGGAAAGTAAAGTAATAAAAACCATTTAGTATTTATTTTATCATAAATTATTATCTACTAATAATTTATGTAGAAAAACTAATGATGTCCCATCAAAAACATAATTGTGACATGCGAACCAAGTTATAATATATGCCTTATTCCAATTCTATAATCTTGCCTGACAAAAGAAATGAGTTATAAATAGGTGCCACGTTCGATGGTCAGACCTGATATTTATTTATAACAACAACTTAAAAAATCACTTTTCCTTATAAGTAAATGGCAAGTAAAAAATGGCAGTAAAATGGGAGTATCTTAAAACCTAAAGTTAGTTTATTGTAACATAATATAAAAATTATTATGAAACTGAGAAGTTGCAAGTGTATTCGAACCTTTATACCGTCCAAGGTGGTATGTATTACAACTATTATTAATGAAAAAGCGCGGGAAATCTTAAACTTGGCGGTTTTGTTTTTTGTGGTTCAATGTTTTAAAAATTAATTTAATTATCAGTTGGGTACTATTTTCATATCTTTTATAAATATTCATTCTTATTTGTATATTTTTAGTTAATAGTGTTCGAATTTCCTGTTATTGGTGAGTGTTTTATATCTTTTTGCCCCCCCCCATGAACGAGCCTCCCGATGACCCGGGGGGCTTCGTCCCCCCGGTAGCCAGTTATATTACCATCCAATCAAACGAATCTGGAATGGAAACAGATACGTCTTCTACAACCCGTACTTTAAAAAGATGTAGACGTAATATTTGTAAACATTGCAATAAAAAAAGAAGGAGTCATCATGGTTCAGAAATAAAATCTTCAGATTGCAATTGTCATTCTGAAACTCCTATTATTGACTCTCAGCCTGTTAACACAGCACCAGAGGTTACTCCCCAGTCCACCTTTCTTAACAATTCTGCAAATACAACAAACAACAAAAATATAACTTTCTCACCTGTTAGTAGAACAAATTACTGTGAAACTGATATTGCTCCATTTATTTTACATATTCAAAAAAACATAATTTCTCCCGATGACAAATCATCCATACATCCAGTTATATTTGGTAATTTTCTTAAAAAGAACAATTTTAATAACATTGTCAATGGTAGTGTCAAGAAAATTGGTAGAAATAAAATATCAATAGCTTTTTCTAATTTTAAAGATGCAAACAGTTTTCTTAGTCATAAAGCCCTTGAAATTAATAACTATAAAGCTTTTATTCCAACATTTAATATCACACGAATGGGGTTGGTAAGAGGAGTTCCATCAGAGTGGTCTCCTGATGAAGTGAAGGCAAATGTATCTGTACCTATAGGATGTGGAGAAATAATAAAAGTCAGACGTCTGAATTATAAGAGCTTTATTGATGGCAAACCTACATGGAATCCTTCACAAACTATTATAATTACCTTTGATGGTCAAATTCTTCCTAAAAGAGTCTATCTATGCTATAATGCTTTGAATGTAGATTTATATATATATCCGACAATACAGTGTTATAACTGCTGTCGTTTTGGACATACAAAAGTACAATGTAGGTCAAAACCTCATTGCTACAAATGTAGTAAAGAACACTCTGGAGACTCTTGTGATTGTGTTGAAGATGATGCTTGTTGTTTTCTGTGCTCTGGGTACCATTTTGCAACCAGCAAAAGTTGCCCAGAATTAGCAAGACAAAAGCAAATTAAAGTTCATATGGCCCATAACTGTATATCATATGCTGAGTCAGCAAAGTTGCACCCTCCTGTGTCCAAATCATTTGCAGATGTTTTAGCATCTAGACCCACTCCACAATCTGCAATGTATAGTAATAAAAATCATATTAATTCATCCCAACTTAATAGTCCTGTTATAAATTCTTATAAAAAAACTACATTTTTGAAACCTCGTAGCATTCCAAACTCCGGTACTGGGTATAATAAAGCAGCACACAATGCTATTATTAATGATTTCACTATCCCATTGCCAAGCAATGGATGTGCTTTACAACACACTGCTCAAGATAAAAAAACTGACTCGCATATAGAACTAATTACAGCTCTATTTAATCTCTTAGCTAAGTATAATCTAATCTCACCGTCCAACGTAGCACCATTAATAAAAAATATAACTAACCCTCAAATCATAAATAATGAATTCACAGATAATCATTCAGTGGAACACTCGTAGTGTCATATCTAACAAAAGTGATATTATTTATTTGACTAACAAATATAAACCCATTGCTTTTGCAATGTCAGAAACGTGGCTAAAACCTGATAAAATTTTTAACATTCATGGTTACTCCTTAATAAGGGATGATCGGATAGACAGACAGGGTGGTGGGACAGCAATACTTATAAAAAAGACATATCCATTTTCTCCAATTCCTCTTCCTCCACACACCTCAGACATCTCTATTGTGGCTGTAAGTGTAAACAATATCTGTTTAGTATCCATTTACATACCTGAACCTTCTTCATCTATTTTAAATGAATTAGATAGCATACTTTCTAAAATTCCCAGACCATTTCTAATTCTTGGAGATTTTAATTGTCACCATAATGTTTGGGGAAGTTCTCACTGTAATTATTTAGGCCGAAAATTAGTTGACATTATTGACACCCATAAATTATGTATTCTTAACACTGGTAAACCAACACGTTGCACTGATCCCAACCAAAATAAAAGTGTAGTAGACTTATCTATTTGCACTCCAAATTTTGCCTCTTCCTTGTCTTGGGATACACATCCATTTACCCATGGCAGTGATCATTACCCTATACTTATTAAATTATCAAACAATCATTTAAAGCACATCCGAAATATTACTTTAAGAAAATTTAAGCTACCTCATAAAGAACACACCACCTGGGAAACCTTCAAACACAATGTTGAAACTAAAGTGACTTCTCTCCATCATATAAATAAAGAAAATGACATAGAATGTGCAGAGGCTTTTACTCAAATCTTAATTGAAGCTGCTCACGAAACCTTTCCTACTAAAAACACTTCAGAATATATTCCATCCCCACCATGGTGGGATCAAGAATGCACTCAAGCCATTCAAAATCGTAAGAGTGCAGAAAAAAAATATTGTACAGACATGACTCCTAAGAATTTCGGAATTCTTAGTGAAATACGATTGAAAACTAAAAAATTATTTAAAAAAAAGAAATTTGAAGGGTGGAGAAAATTCTGTGCTACTATTTCTCCAAACACAAATCTGTCAATAGTATGGAACAATATTAAACGATTTAGATCGGCTTTTAAGAAATATTCATTTCCTATACTTCCGTCATCACTCACTAATGAGTTTCTCGATATATTAGCTCCCCCGTGGGTTCCTGAAAACCCTATAAATTTGCAATTGTCACCCATACCCCTCACAGATAGTTCTAACTCTTTAGAAAGTCCTTTTACTCTATATGAATTAAAAAGTATAATCAACAGCGTTCGAGACTCTTGCCCTGGTCAAGACGGAATAACTTATAGTTTTTTCCTCCATCTTAATGATATTAGTCTGTCTTATTATTTAAACGTCATAAATAGTGTTGTAACAACAGGTAACATACCTTTATCATGGAAGTCACAGATAGTATTGCCAGTGTTAAAACCAAATAAGTCTGGCAATGAAGCCTCAAATTATCGTCCCATATCTCTATCCTCTGTTCTAGCTAAAATCACTGAACATCTTATAAAAAATCGTTTAGAGTGGTTTGTGGAAAATAAACAGGCGCTTTCCAAAAGCCAATATGGTTTTCGTAAAAGTAAAAGTACAATAGATAATATAAGTATACTTACAACTGACATCCGATTAGCTTTTACGTGCAATGAATCGGTGGTTGCAGCCTTTCTAGATATAAAATCTGCGTACGATAATGTTTTACTTCCTACCCTCAAATTAAAACTCGAGGCATTAAGTGTTCCACCTAGGTTTTGTAATTTTATCATTAATTTATTATTTGAACGCACAATCACTCTAGTTACTGACCCCGATTCTCATAACCCTAGAACTGTTTGGAGAGGCTTGCCGCAGGGATCCGTGTTGAGTCCTTTATTATATAACATTTATACCCATGATTTAGAATTCATATTTGAAAATGATATCAAACTTCTTCAGTATGCAGACGACCTTTTAATTTACTCTACAAATCGATCAGTAGATAGAGCATCAAATATAGTTTCATCTGCTTTAAATAAACTTAACATATGGTTAGATCAAAATGGATTAAGCCTTTCAGTCACCAAAAGCGCGGTAGTAGTTTTTTCCAGGAAACGTAGCAGTGCCCCATTTCATATCATTTACAATAACAGCGCCATTCCAATTTATAACAACTTTAAATATTTAGGTATTATTCTAGATTCAAAACTATCAGGTGTTGCTCACTGTGATTATATTATCAATAAATGTGAAAGGGTTTTAAATATTATTAGGTGTTTATGTGGCGTCTGGTGGGGAGCTCATCCTTTCAACCTTAAATTAATATACAATTCTTTGATACGTAGTCTCTTAGACTATGGTACTTTTCTATTGGAACCTATTAATGTTACTGTTTTGAAAAAACTTGATCAGATTCAATCAAAAGCCCTAAGGTTAATAACGGGAGCTATGAAGTCGAGCCCAATTAATGCCCTACAAGTGGAATGCTGTGATCCCCCTTTAATTTTAAGACGCCAATATTTATCCGACCGATTCCTTTTTAGATCCCTCCAATTGGCAAAAAACCCTTTATTGACTCTTCTACAATCTCTAGCAGAAAAAATAGATTTCTCTGATTACTGGCGTCACAAATCTACTCCATGTTTAATCAGTAGTTACAAAAAAATTATAAGCCTGCCCTCTCCTACGCATCGTTCATGTTTACTTCCTCCTTTTGAGGTTAACTATGAATCCTTAATATTGTGTCCAAATATAATTCTCAAGTCCATTAAAAAAGATTCTAACGCAAATTTAAATTTTAAATTTTTACTTGATACTTTATTTAATAATCATAACCATATATACACCGATGCGTCCAAACATGATTTATTTGGCTGTGTGGGGGTAGGTGTATATCATAGTCAATACAATATTGTCCAGAAAATTAAACTCCCACCAGAAACATCCGTTTTTACCGGAGAATGTTTTGGTCTTTTAAAAGCTATTGATTATATTCTTATCATGAATCTTAAAAAAACAGTTATATTTTCTGATTCAATTAGCGCTCTTCAAACACTTTGTAAATTTCCCTTGAAAATGAAAACATATTTTCCGGTTATTTTTGAGATCAGAAAAAAACTTAATATTTGTATTAGAAATAGCTACGATGTTCAATTTATGTGGATCCCTGGCCACTGTGACATTGATGGGAATATTATATCAGACAGGTTAGCTAATGAAGCTGTGCTTTGTGGGGATATGCATCCATATAAAAATTATAGCCATGACCTTTTATCACTTCCTAAGACTGACCTTCGTCATACTTGGTGCAATATCTGGGAAAAAAGTTCTCGTGAGAAAGCTAAATTTTTTGTTAAGATCCAACCACATATCCCTCTTAAAACTTGGTTCCGAAACATTGACTTAGGTAGGAAATCCATTTCAACTATTATCCGCCTACGGCTTGGTCATGTTTGCTCTCCCCAACACCTTGCAAGACTTAAAATTATAACAAGTGATTTATGTGATTGCGACATGGTTAGTGTTGGTGATCTCAATCACATTTTTTTCTCGTGTAAAAAATATAATTATTCCACTTTTTATGAAAACTTGATATCCCTCAAAATTCCTTTTCCAACTTCGATAATCTCCTTACTCCTAAATCCTTCCGCTTATAGAACAATTGCATCTTTTATTATTCTCAACAATATAAAGTTATAATCAATATACAAATAAATTTCCTATCTCATCCAATTACTTATCCAAGAACGCTCACCTCATCTTTCCTCTCTTATTTTATTCTACCCTTCTGATATTCCTTATTCCAAATTCCGTTTCCTTTATTATAATATTATTTTCCCCAAGTTTCCCTACCTTTTAACAAATTAATACAACAATTGTCATTGGCTAAATGCACAAACCGTGCGAAGCCAAAGAACTAAAAGAAAAAAAAAAAAAAAAAAAACTATTATTAATTACTACCATTTGTTTTAAAATGGCAATACACGATTTTCAGTGGCAAAGATTTTAAATTCTAACGTACTTTGAATAACTGTCAAGATTTGTTTAGCTGGAAATGCGAGTAAAGCGCTAAATAATTATTCTCCGAAATTTAATTGACTAAATGACTGATTTATTGTTTTAAATATTTATTTGTTTCTTTTTGAAACCGTCTTTCTGTTGCACTTGTGCAAAGTATATTAATATAACTAGTAAATAGTGAAACCATGGCGCAGTTTAACTACCTCAATGAATTAAATAGTTTAGCAACAATTGACGGACCCCTAACTCGTGGACCTCTTCAACGTTGGGTTAAGAAGGGCACAAATGAAAATATAAACCCGGGATTAAGTATAAGTTCTTGTAATCAATCGATGCAAAAATTATCGGTTTCGAGTAACCAAAGTTACAACAATAGTGTATTATCCAGCAACAAGACACCGACCAGAACTGAAAACAAGAAGGGAAAGAAGACACCATCTAAAAATAAATCGCCAGGTATTATTTACAATATATATATATATATATATTTATATGTAACTATTTATTTTGTAGACTATAGTGTTATTCTTAATGTTTTAGGAAGGTCAACTACACCTACACCAAACAAAGCAGGCAAAACTCCAAATAAAGCAGACAGGTTCATTCCATCCAGAAGTAATTCTAATTATGACCTGTGTCATTACATGGTAATATATTATATATTTATAACTTATTTTTAAGTATTAAATATATCATTTAAATATATTTAGGTTCATATCAATAATCTTAATTAATATTTACTAAATTAAAGGTAGCTGAATAGATTTACAACAAATGTTGTTAATAAATATACCATTTGTTTAGCATATGTAGCTAGGTTACACTGTTGAGTAACAAGGACCAGCTATTAAAAAGTGTATATGCATTATATATGAGTTACTCATTATTTAAATAGTTAAACCGTGAAGAAGACAAAGTGGAAGAAGGAGCTCAATCAGTAGCTAGTGAAGCTATCGGCCGAGCTCTCTGTGATACGGAACCAGGCCGAATGTTACAATACACTTGTAAAGCCCCAGCTGCTCCTGAAGGCTACCAAAATAGACTACGAGTTGTGTATTCACAAGTATGTATAACCAGAATTAGTCCTATTGTTCAAAAACACACAGTAATAAAATAATTATATTGCATTGAATTTATTGTAGGCCAAAGTACCATCCACAGTTAAGAATACAACTAGATATATTCCACAAGGACCTGATAGAATTCTTGATGCTCCTGATATCCTAGATGATTATTGTAAGTATATTTGAATAGTAAAAAAATATTTTAACTTTCAAGACTCCTACAAATTTATTATACTATAAAATTTTATATTATGTTAATCATTGTATCATAAAACTTAAAAATGCATTATTAATAAAAATCTTAAAATATATATTTTTTAATGATTTGTTATCCTAAAGTAACATACAAAATTGTACAAAAATAAAGTTTTAGATTCTTCGTTCCATTTAAATATTTTATTTTAAAATTATGTTATAACTACCTCCTATAGAATACAAGTCCATATCTTTTGAGACATTGTAATTCAAAGTATATATACATATTATTACCACATTTTAACAGATTTAAATCTTGTGGACTGGAGTGGATCAAACATATTAGCCGTAGCTCTTGGTAATTCTGTATATTTATGGAATGCTGGCACCGGTATGATTGAACAATTACTGACTTTGGAGGGCTCTGAAACAGTATGTTCAGTGTCATGGGTGCAAGGTGGGGGCTCACACTTAGCTGTAGGCACTTCTTCTGCTACAGTAGAAATGTGGGATTGTGAAAAGATTAAGAGGTTGAGGGTGAGCTTTGGCAGTAGTCATTTTATTTACAAATATATACCAACGTTTATGTTAAATTATCCAAATATAAAAGAACTTAACTCTCATAATCTATTTCTTTTGTATCTATGAATATATTTTATTTAATACAATGTAAGATTAGAACAAACTTTAAAGTCAGTCGTAATTTTGTAGTAATTTTTAAAATATTAGTTATAATTAGACTTTAACATTGCAGACAATGGACGGACACACGGGTCGCGTGGGATCTCTGGCGTGGAACTTGTTCGTGGTGTCGAGTGGCGCCAGGGACGGAAACATCGTGCACCACGACGTGAGGCAGAGGGACCACGCTGTGGCTACCATTAACGCACATACGCAGGAGGTTTTATTAAAATCAATACTATATTCTATTGTATCATCATCATAATTTTATTTTATGATTTAATTGCTCATTTCTTTACAGATATGTGGACTGAAATGGTCTCCGGACGGCAAGTACTTGGCTTCAGGCGGTAACGACAATTTACTTAACATTTGGCCTATCGCTCAGGGACAGCATTATACACAACCACAATATTTATATTCATTCAAGTAAGTAGACATTCTAGAACAAAATATATATGTATAATATATAAATGGATGGATATATTATTAAATCTTGTCGCATTGCATAATTGCAGTCAGCACCTGGCGGCGGTGAAGGGTCTGGCGTGGTGTCCTTGGAGCTCCGGCGTGCTGGCATCGGGCGGCGGCACTGCCGACAGGACCATTAGGATATGGAACGTCAACACCGGCGCTAACATAAACACCGTCGATACAAAGTCACAGGTAAAATACAACACTGCTATATTATTGATTGTATATTATTGTATACTATGTATACTTCTATGCATTTATATGCTTATTTCTATATTATTGTCTTGGTAGACCATAACATCGGGTCGTCGGCAAAGTTACCACTCATCGGGTTAAGTCGAGCCGCAAAGCGACCTAGTCGTGTTGCCCTTTTACCTTGGCTCCTACTTTCCAAGATGTATCCTTGGAATACCGGGACCGGCTTCAGTTGTTAGACTTAGAGATTTCCTCGAACCTTAATTTAGGTCGGTGCATTGAGTCCAGAACAAGAGCAGCTGCAGGTAAGTTTGCAGTTCTTGGGATGGTCCGACAGTACTTTACACCGGGATAGCTGCTTATTTTAGACAAAGCGCAGATCACTGTGGTCACATATTTGCTGATGCTGCAAAGTCCCATTCTTGGTCCCATCGTGCGGACTCAAACGAGAGGCTAGCAAAGAGGCTTATAGGCGACCCAGAATTGGTTGAAACCAACCTTTCACAGCCTTGAACACAGGCGTAAAATTGCTAGCCTCTCAGTATTCTATAGGATACATTTTGGTGAGTGTGCTCAGGAATTATACAACTTAATTCCCCCGTCCCCCTTCCATCACCGGACGTTCCGACGCACGGCAGGTATCCTCCATCCTTACGTCGTGGACACTCCACCTGTCCTAACGATATGCTATGCTTCGTCTTCCTTATTGCGTACAGCGAAGGACTTGAACAACTTGCCTGCGTCGATATTTCCGACAAAATACAATGTGGGTGTCTTTAAGAGAAAAGTGAATAGGTTACTTAGTTAATGCGCTACTATGACTACATTTCCACTTTACATCAGGTGGAATGTAGTCAAGCATTAACTTTGAAAGTATAAAAAAAAAATTGATTATTGATGTTTAATTTACCGGAGGATCGTCACGTAAAATAATAAAAAGTATAAAATTTTACTTCCTTCATATATAAACCAAAACATAAACTATACTAACAGGTCTGTTCGATCGTATGGAGCACGCACTACAAGGAGCTGGTGTCGGGTCACGGCTACGCGCACAACCAGCTGGTGATCTGGAAGTACCCGACGCTGACTCGCGTGGCCGAGCTGAGCGGTCACGTGGCGCGCGTACTGCACCTGGCGCTGTCGCCCGACGGTACCACCGTGCTGTCCGCCGGCGCAGACGAGACACTGCGGTAGGGAAACAGATTCACCTTGTGTGCGCTATTAGCTTTTAAAATAATAAATAAATAAACAGATTGTCAAATTTTATTAAAATATTAGTAGCTTCTTTATTTTTAAAAGATTTACATTTATAAATATATGTTAATAAGGTTTGAAATGTCTATTACGGTTGGAATTCGTGTTCGTTATTATATTTTAATATTGTCATCTTGTTACAGACTTTGGAAATGCTTTATGCTCGATCCGACGAAAAAGAAAGAAGCCACAGACTCCAAGGCGGCCAAGTCTCTTCTTAACATGAATGCACTAATAAGATAACAGACTAAATAATTAAAAAAACAGCTAATATTAACTGTATTGACTGAAACTTTGTGATTGTTAATCTTAATTGAATCTTGAAGGATGTGTATAGTTGATCTAGATTTTAATTGTCCAGAGCGTATCAGGATATTTTAATTAAAATACGCTTTCGTGACGAATGTTTTTGACAGGTATTTTTGCTTTTATGTTGTTTCAGACTTAAAATATGTACGAATAAAACATGGGTTTTTAGGAGACACCACTATGTATTATAATGCAGTATACCTTTTTAGTTTTAACTTAAACAATAAACGTGAAAATTATTTGAGTAATTCGTATACTAAAATGAAACGAAAACCATGTAATCATTTTTATATAGTTTTAATTAAATAAATTTTTTGAAAATGTTTTCGACGGTAAAAACACGAAGTTGAGGTCGTAAAATGTGTCGCGATGTTCTGAATATGTTCTTCTTATACTATTAAACTTGATTTTCAATTATTTCTGTTTTAACATTTCATTACCTCGGCTTCCTTGTTTTATGAACTTTGTAACAATATTATGTACCTAGTGAATTTCTAATCTTTCTATGAATTTGAGTGTTGATTGTGATTTAAGATTATTTTAATTGTGGCATGTTATATTATTTTATTGATTCGTAATAAAGAAATCTCAATTACTATTTGTTTTTCTTAACATTTTTGATAAATCTATATGAGAAAATAAAACATTTTTTAAAAAGTAATAGTTTATTGACTATAGCTAAATAAAAGTGGAATGTAAAATAAAATATGATGAGACACAATATATGCAATAGTAATGTGCGCGTATTATAAAATAAATGTGATGTTTAAAAGCGACATTGTCTGGAAGCCGTGTTCTGACTAGAACTAAATATAAGTATTGCATGATATAAATTTTTAAATGCCTATAAGGAACCAAAGTTCTAATCTCGATTTTCAAATCATCTCTAAAATTATAACATCATAAGGAAATTTTAAAATATAAAAAATGTGTTCAAAATAGAAATGAACATTAAGTAAATGCCTTGGCAGTTAATTTACATGTGATGTGAAATACGATCTGGATCTTGACAATAATTGGAGATCGATGTTTAAAAACTTATTAAATGCAAGACACCATTTTGGACCTTTCGTTATTTACTTTTATATTGATTCAAATATTAATGTTATCAGAAGAAAAGTAAAATCTATTTCAAATATTAATCTGTAATGGGGTCTTACCGTGTGCTTAATACTAAAACCATTGTACTTATAATTTCTTGTAAAAAACATTCACAAACATAACTATGTATATAAACTAAGTACGCATCTAATAATTAAACATTATTCAATACAAAAATGTCGTATTAAATTGACGACCTATTCACTATGTTTTAGTTTATTATTCTATTGTACTAGAACATACCATTTAAAACTAAATATTTTGTTTGGTGTTGTAACGTTAAGATACTTATATTGCAATAATACATTAATATAACACACTTTTAACAAAAAAAGGCCTTATCACAAAATCTATTAAGAGCTCGATTATTGATTATTTTATTATTATTGTATAGCTCATGCTTTGTCATCATTGACTAACATTATATCTCAATCAAAAATCATACATACACGAATTAATAATAATTAAAAATTAAATTAAATATAAAGTACACTTTCTATTTACTAGAAAGAAAAAAAACTTACACGGCTCTAATAACGAAATACATTGTAGTGGCTGATGAGAACACATTTTGCCTAATTAATCTACGTTAGTTGTAAGTTTAAGTTATGCCATATAAGTTGCCGTCAGTTCATAGCACTACAGTCCTTAATATGTAAGCTCAATTTATTATTGTATTTAAGTACCTATCAATATTTGTAGATTTTAGTTAATAATATTATAAACTGAAGTTAAATATTAGAATGCTTTCTTTTATAAAACAAATTACACGTTTTTAATTAAATAAAGGAGTTTCGAAAAGTTTAAGCCTCTTTTATAAAATATATTTTTTATTATTTTGGGTTTGTTTTGAAAGAATATATTTTTTTATACGTTTTACCTAAAATAAATTCGAATAATAAGACTTCAGTCGTAATGAAGAAACTCATTAATTCTAATAGTTTGTAAAATAAAGTTAAGAATGATGGTGATTCTGCTTAAATTTCAAAATAAAATAAATAATAAGATCACATAAGAAAAAATCATCATGCCGTTAATTGTAAACTAGGTTGGCAAACAACTTATTCAAATTTACTCCAATCTACACACTAAATTCATTCATTAGACTTATTCAAAATAAAATTGATATTCTCATTAAAAGATTCGAAAAAATATTAATTCTTTAAAGATAGTACAGCTCAGATCACCGATCCCAGGCTTCGCGTATGGGAGGTCGGTTCAGTCATGGCGGACATCGCCACGGTATTAGATATGGGTTCAACATCCCTCACCAACTGTTCATGGCTCGTAGTCAAATGTCCGCCGTATTTGAAACTCCGGCGCAAACTTGATCGGATGCTTTTAGAATCACTCTTCCTAACGAAGGATCGTCGAAGGTAGTCCCTGGTGAGGGTTAGCGAATGTCGTGAAGATGTCGCACGGTTCTGTCGTGTCGTGTCCGGCTCGTCCGTTATAATGGCGGGTGTGAAGTGGCCGTAGTCTGTGGAGGTGGTCTGTAGCGGCTGTCTGTCCACACTCTCACTCAATGTGATAGGTAGCGATGTCTCGTCAACATTTTCCTCTCGTGTTGACGTTATTCTGTTGGGAGAAAGCTTCCATTATGTAAAATTACACATAAATTGTAATTTTCTCTTATAGTATTTGAAAAATATTTATGAGGTAATAAAAATTAACAACATTTAGATATTCAAGGCACGAACCTTCTCAGCGTCCTGAAGCTCCGCCGCAATGTGTTTAGGAGCCTGGCGCCGGTGGCGGTGGAGTAGGAGGGGGGTGGCGTGTACTTTGGCGGCGGGTCTGGTCGCTCGATGGTTGCGGTTCCAACCTCCGGACCGGCCGACATCTCCGGTTCGGTCATGCGAGGCCGGTACAAGTTTTGGATTCGCTGGAAAAATATTTGTACTATTCAATTAGTTAGTTATGGTAAATAATAATAGTAAAATGTTAGGTAGGTTAATCGTAATGCTAGCTAGACCACGTTGATAACCTTACCGTGTCTTCCGCGCAGTTGGATGTATAATCCTAGCAGCATTTGAACGTAAGAATTCATAAATTGAATTATTTATTTATTACCTCATAGTAGGTATACAAAACGCTATAAATTTCTATAAATTTATTTTACATAGAAATTAAATTTACTGACTTCTAATATATCCGGAGGTCCTTTTGACATATATCTCCAGGTCTGAACAAAAGCTGTCACTGGTATTATGAGCAATGCGGTCTGTTGAAGGAACACTGCGACTTGGCGCGTCCAAATTGGCCAATATCTGGAAAAGGTACACCAAATATTATACGTCCTTTTCGGAGATAGTTAAAGCATTTTTAATATCATATGCATATCGACACAATAACTAAGTAAATTCTTCAAAATTCTCAATAAACTATTAATAACGTCTATTGTTGTAATATACGTTACGACGTACCGACTATGAACAACAACTAATATTATAATTTCTTATAAAAATATATAATCGTAAATTAAAGTATACACAATTACCCAATAGGTTTCCTCCAGCTGTATAATTGACGCTGTTGTCCAGTTCGGAAATCCATTACACAGATTGCCTGTTGGAAAAAAATATAATTACATTTCTGAATAGAATAACACTAATTTGAATATTTTTTTGTACATAACTTTAGTTTTTAGGACATTCTTATAGAATATGTGTATTTGTAAATAGGAGCGCTACTCACACACAGCAGCACGGGCAGCAGCACGGTCCAGGTGAAGCTGAGCAGCGCGGCGAGTGCGGCGCCGGCGCGCGCGCGGCCCGCGTACAGCGCGCTCACCACCGCGTCCGCCGCGTACGGGCGACCGCGCACCAGGAACACGCCCGCCGCCAGCGACACCTGCACCGCGCACTGCCACCAGCACCCCGCCCACACGTAGTCCACGAAGTGCACCAGGACGATCCCCGCCTGGATCGGGGTTGCCACTTCATTATTATACATATTATACACTTTAAATAAACATAGAATGAAATGTGCGTTAGGATGCGTATGCGGCGTGTGTTTGCTGAAGAGTTTGATTTTAAATTCTTGAGTAACGTATACCAACGCGATGGGGCTCGGGTTCGATTCCCGACAGGAACAGGCATGTATGTGATGCGCGTCGAAGTCTGTATTTCTGGGTATGGTCGATTATTAAAAATATTCTCAGTATTTATAATGTGTATTTCTATGCATTCGTACCGTTGTCTATTTTTTTTTTTTCACTACAATAAACTACTCACGATTTAAAGTGTAGTCCAAAAGTTAGAGCAGTATTATTTATATTTCTGGTTGAGAACAATGTTTAGTAGGTTTGCCGCGTATTTATTAGTACTACAAAAAAATCAACTTCATCATAATCATTAGTATCGTTTGTAGTTTTCGAGAAGGCTTTCGGACTTTTTAAAACTTTGTTTTTTTTTTTCTCGGAAATTGTACGTGTAAAATTTTTTTTTTTTCACTACAATAAACTACAAACGATTTAGATTGTATTCCAAAAGTTTTTAGAGCAGCATCATTTATATTTCTGGTAGAGAACAGTGTTCATAAGGTTTGCCGCATAATTATTAGTACTACAAAAAAATGAACTTTACTACAATAATTAGTATCGTTTGTAGTTTAATATGAGCGAAAAAAAGTAAGGTCTTTTTTAAGGCGGGGAGTCCAGCGTGATGGAGCTAGGTCTCTGCCTTGTGAATAATTTAAGAATTGTGATAGTAATTATTTTAGGTGTAATTCACACCTAAAATAATTACTATCACAATTCTTAAATTTTTCGTCAATTCAGATCATGTAATTTTGTGAAAATTTTAACCATTGTTAATTAATTATAATTAACTCATTTTGTTGGTCAAACATGTCAACCGCAATAATAATAATAATATCAGGACAAATCACACAAATTGATCTAACCCTAAGTAAGCAAATTATTTACTAGTGTTAAGGGTGTTATAAAATAAAATACACATTATAAATACTGAGAATACATTTAATAAGCGACCAAACCTAAAAATACAGACATCTATGCTCATTACATACATGACTGTCCCGGTCGATTTATTATACAAGTTTTCAAAATATAATTTAATTCACGTTTACCAACGTTCCAACATTTGTCACACTTCAAAAACTTATGTAAATAACTATTTCATGTCTATTCAGTAAAAAAATACCTTTAGATTTTAGAAATAATATTTTAGTCCATATTTTTTTTTGTAATCAAAGTATTATATGTATTAAGTATTTCATGTAGCTGAGTATTCTAAGCAATTAACTAATTAAACTATTATAAGTCCACCTTTCAAACACAAAATTTTCATACTTATATTTACGACTAAAGCAGTAGCTTCAGAGCAGTTTTCGACTTGGAATCCTGTTTATGTCACTTAAATTCCTTTTATTACACGCACACATACACCTTCTAAACACACGTACACGTACCTAAACGCCCACCTATTTGGCTTTCTTGAACGCCCACGCACAACCCGCCACTGTTCGGGCAATATTTAATATTAATAACATTGGTCGTTCGAGCACTGTTCGGGCTCGAACGACCAATGTTATTAATATTAAATATTATTACATTAAGATATACAATTAACATAATATACTCACATCAGTGGACAAAACTAATCCCACGGCAAGTCCGAACACACAACTGAGGAACGTTATAGTGGTCTCCCATACTTTAAGCGCTTTAGCGTTAAACGCCATAACGCCAGTGATAACGCAGTGCCATATAGCCAGTTGCTGCGCGATGCCGAACATTATTAGGATGAAGTAGAATATTACTGCCCACGCTGGAGAAATCTAGAATAAAGGTTTTTTTTATAATAAGACTTATTTCAGAATTCATTTTTTAATCTATATTTACTTGAGTAATTGTATTTATAGAGTATGTATGTTCAAAATCAATTTTTTTGTTTTTCTTAAAAATTCAGCTTTTGTGACAGCTATAATATTAATATATATATATATACATGAATAGCCATTATTTAAACATGAGTAGTGTTAAGTTTATTTGAATTAAATATAAACCGATACAAGCAGTATTAAAATCCGTTTCCTGAACGGGACGGTTTCCCAGAGGTCGCGGGTTCGAATCACTGCATGTATCAGTTTATTTTTCATTCTAGATTTATTTAAGAATGTAAATACATACAATTAAAAGATATTATATTAACTGACACAATCAAAACATTATTACATTTTTAGTATGTACTTACAACATTAGCTGGTAAGACAGCCAAAGTGGCGGGAACTATTTGCGTTGCCAGTTGCAAGGGTTGCCAACCACTAAATGTTTTAGCAGTGTTGCCAGTCTTCCACACAGTGACTCCTACTATGCTACCATAATGGCCCATGTACCGCACGGGCGCTGACACAGTGTTGCCAGGTAGCGGTTCTGAGTTTGGCCAAAGAAACTGTGAAGATTTTATTGTCTCTGAAAAATAAAATAACAAAAGAAGTTATTCATCAGGCCCTTCAATGGTTAAAAATCAAAACATTATAATTTTTAAACATTGGGAAAATTAAAAAAGAACACAAGAAAATATATATGTGTATTCAAAAATAAATACGATTTTCGACAATTTCTTATTCTTAGATTATATTTAACTGGAAAATAAATTAGTGTTTTAGCAGTTTTGTTTATAATGAAGAGAAAACTTAGAATTAGAAAATCTGAATATAATAGACATTTACTGTATATTTAAATGATACTAACCAAAACTGCTTGGCATGTAATTGAATCCATTATTCTTTAATATCCAAACACATACATTTGCTAGAAACGCTCCTAACAGCAACACAGTAAAGGTAAACACAACTATACAGGCACTTTCCTTCTGTAGTGTGTTGTGTGTTTTGTGCTTTGGGTGTTTGTGTGTTGTTAGTTGCATCACACATGCTGATAACAGGCCCCAGGTAAGGTACGTTTCTTGAGCTGCTGCAGCCCAACTCTGAAATTTTTAAAAAGGAAATATTAAAAATATCGCCCAAGTGCGAGTCGGAGTCGCGCACGAAGGATTCTGTATCATTATAAATAAAAATATGTGATATAACTAAAAAAATATTATTTAGGTTTTGATTCCGTTGCGAGTAGTTGTGAGTTTGAAAATATGCGGCTTAAATTACTGTTTCTAGTGATTACTCTGGCATAGAAGTTTGATTTTGTTACAGCTTAAAGATAATATCGACCTGAGTATTTGATACGAATTTCAGCATGATACCTCCAGGCATTCCTGAGAAAAATTGTCTTGACAGACGGACACCGGACGGAATAAAGAAATAAAGAATAAAGTAATCCTATAAGGATACCGTTTTTTTCTTTCGAGGTACCCGACCCCAAAATATATACAGGGTTACTTTTAATTAATCGACCACCTCTTGCAGGCAGCCTTTCTACATCAACCCCAACAACATTTGTTCTAAAACTTTTTAAGATTATTAGTTTTTATTTTTAAACTTTCAGTTTTCCCACACAAAATTACAAATAACGATGTATATTTTAAATAAAGATTCATTAAATTTATAAATAATTAAAAGCTACTCACATTACTATTTATAAAAAATTCACTCCATTCAGTCTCAGAGAATATATTGGTCACAGTATCATAAGGTATGAGCGTCAAGAGTTTAGTACAGAGTACCAAAGTACCACAGATGGGAAAAAATATAAGCATGTATACAGCCTGAAACAGAAATTATAAAAAAAGTATAGAATATCAGTTCATTTTCATTTGAATTCGCTTAAATATTTGAATTATATTAAATACTCGCTGTTGCCCGTGATTTCGTTTACGTAGACCGTAACAATAATATTTTTATGGCTGGGGACATTAACCATATCGACAAAAAAGAAATTAACAACAAATAATACCGACATGTTGACAGAGTTTTGGTGGGAATTTTGTCAATTACAGATATCTGATACATGGATATCCAACAGTGATCAAGGCTAAAACTATCTTGGACTTCTGACACAACGGGATTTTTGTGGAACTTGTTACAATCTTATGCTAGTAACACTACGAAGCATTATTGATACTAAATAATTACCTTGTATTTGTAATAAGATAAATAGGATAATTGATAATCAAAATTCAAAAAAATCTAAATTCAAAATATTTTTATTCGAGCAGGCATTTACGCGCTCTTTTGAAACGTCAATGATTACATTAAAAAGGTCAGTATCAGTCGTGAGCAAGTTACCACTAACTCAGAATACTGGTCTATTGGAAAGAGCGGGCCAGAAGCCATTATAAATTATAATCATTATTATTGTCAGTTTTTTATTGAAATTGTCTATTATTTAATTTTAAAGATCAAGTTCTTTTAAAAAGTACACTGTGTATCGTACCTAATATTTCTTTCTAAATAAAAAATATATGTAAACAGAAAAGGAAAAATATATAAATAATTAATAAACATAATCAAAATAATAAATATTAATCTTAAAGTCCATTTAAGCCTTGTTATTTTTAGTTATTTTTGTGATGTTGAATTCGGTTACATTATTGCTCTGTTAATATTCAGTGTCGTTTATTACTTAAAAATTACAATTAATTACAAAGATAATAAGACCCACAATAAAATTTAGAACATTATTTTGCATATAAATCTAATTAGTAATTAGAAATACGTTACCTTGCCGTATGACCTCAATCCTTTGCTGAGCGAGACAAAAACAATCATCCAAACAACAGCCAAGTTGAATGCTACTTGAAACTTTATTGTACCAAAACTACTTGAATTTACGTTGCGCTGTAGAACCTCGCTATGAAAATATTGTGGCAGTGTCTCTTGTATTTTTATTGTACTGTTTCTTTGACCTAAATCTAAAACAAATTATTTTATAATTTGAAAATGTCTGCTAAATTCTTTAAGCATTTTTGATTTTATATATAATACTTACTATCAAAACTAAACTCCTGAGGCAACGCCCATTTATACCTATCATTGGAAGTTATGAAGGAATCTCTGAAGTAAACGAATATCCAGGATAATCCAATTATACTATACATTCCAATGACAGCTTGCGTTATTAACAGAGATATACCAACTCCTTGGAAAATGGGTGATATTTTCCACATATCCACCGGCCCTGACTCCAGTACTTGGCCCAAACATAAGTGCAATGTAAATAACGGAATTCCAATTATTAATGACAGGATAATGAATTGCACGATAAAACTCGCTGAAATAGAAGAATTAGTTACTTTTTGATGTTTACTTCCTCTTTGTTTGAACTTAAGCTAGTTTTTGTTTCAAGACTCAAGGGCTTCCTATTTTTTATAATCTTTTGTTATTTATTGATGATAAATTCTATTCAAATGTCAACAAAAGTATTTTTTATACACACCTCCAAAGTTAACGCTAAATATGGCAAATCTTGAGATGTTAAATATTCCTATGGTGCAGCTGAAGCAAGCTAACATCGCGCTCATTCGATGTGGCCAAACCCCAAAAGGGGGGATGATATCAGTCTCTTCATGGCTGAAAATAATTAAATATTTTCAGATAAAATTATAAATGTAAGTGATTTGTTATTTAATAATTAAGCCACACATTTTCATGTGTTATGGATAGCTAACATTAATAGAAACATCTTTAAATGCACTAGAAAATGTGCATTATTTTAATATGGGCCAAAAATAAATTGTCACATAAGATTATTAATTTTTAATAAAATAAGAAATTACGGAAAGGATTTTAATTTTTTGCCATCATGTACAGAAAGACTGAACAGACATCACGATTTTTTAAAATAAGAGTCTTTGCTCTTTCAAATTATTACTTAACAACCACTATTTATTCTGTTTTGTCTGGAAATTAAAAGGAACAAAAAATTGCTTCTTTTTGTTTAAAATTTGTATTTCTGGGTCTAAACTCACAACTTTCAATAGTAGAACTCAATCGCTTATATTATTTTTGAAGTTCGGCTAATTATTGTTACGGCTTTTAAAACTTTTCCTATTCTAAACTTCTTAATTTTAATAACTTCTTAATTTCTTTATGTTTTATTCCGTTTTATTAGAGATGCTTGTGAAAGATGTTTATTTCGGCAAATGAAACCAATCTACCGAACGATTCATCCAGGTTCCTTTTAAAGTAATCGATAACCGGTAGGGAGGAAAAGCTACTGTTTACTAATAGAGTACTTACCGTTCGTTTGACGTTGTACTTTGATTCACTACTGCTAAACCGGCTAGAGATTCTTCAGACGAGCTTGACGCACTTCTTGATACAATTCGTTCGGTCCAATTTGTTGTTATATCACTATCACCAGGCGAAGGCAATGATAAAGCTCTATTCATTAGCAGTGTTCTTCTTCCTACTATAAGAGGGCCAGAAGTGCCGTCACTGTTTAAATTTGCAGCTGTAACTTGAAGCTGTATTGGAGAACTTGTAGGTCGCATATTAACATGATGCTCCAAAAATAGTATAACGGGGAGAGTAAGAGGTTCAGATTCCTGGGTTGTAATTGCTGGTAAAACTATAGGATCTAATCTTCTCATTGAATTTCTTAATGTATCATTTACCGTATTGGCCCGTTCTAAAGCTATGGTAGTCGTAAGTTGACTAGTAGTTCTAGGAATCTCGGAAAAACTTTTTGAGCGAATAAGATTATTGCGTACAATAGAAGTAGTTTGTGAAGTTTCTGCCCTTTGAACATTATTTATTGATGCTGTTGAAGTAGGAATGTCAGAGCACACAACTTGTGTGTCATCATCCAAAGAGCTTTGAGATTCTGAATGCTCAGACTTGTCCTCCTTATTCCCTATACATTCTTTTAATTTGCATATAAGATCTTCTTCGTCACTATCTAAGGATTTCGTACCATCATCAAGACATGCAAGTAAAGACTTATCTAGTACTTCATCTAAGTCATTCAATATATCCATAAACTGGCCAAGTGCCGCTGCTTGAAACTCTTCGTCCTTTGTGATGTCGCTTAAAGTATGTGATGCATGATTTGTATCAGATTTATATATACTAGGTAAATGTTTTGTAAGATCTTCTTTTAAATCTTCTTCATCTTCACTTATAGGTTCACTGCTCTCAATGCTTTCAAAGACACTTGAAGCGTCACTATCAACACTACTACTGCCTGGAAAAGTCTCCTTTTGTTCATATCGACCCTCCTCCATGTTGATTACTTCCATTTTTATTGCATGACCTAAGTCATAACCGGCTCGCCTTGGTGTAAACCCTGAAACAACATTTCGGTGAAGTTAGGGTGTTACAACCATTCAAGATAGCCTGTGTAAACTCACAAATTTTTCTCATAATCATTTTCCACAACTTCAGCATTGCAAAACTTGTAAACAGAGTGAATATTACTATGCAAATAGACTTACAGTTAATCAGTCCTATTATCATGAATATGCGAATAAGAGCTATTAGTGGAATGGTGTAAAGTGATCATATAATATGTACAAAGTGAATTATGCAACATTCTCTGTATTGGCCAAAAAAGATAACACCTTGAGATGATTAAACCTACTAGTAATGTTAATTAGCACAATATAATAATAATTAAGAAATAAAAAATCTATCTGTTTTAAAACCCAAATTTTTTTATTCAATAATGCTCATAATGGTTCATTGTATTTTATTCTAAATACTAAAATACCAAGAAATATTACAATGTCTGCTATTACATACTCAAATTAATATTAGATTCCAGACAGGATAATAACCTTTCCAATAATAGTGTGAAATATTTACCTGATCAAAAAAACAGACAGGCAGACACACAAAACAAAAAAAACTTTCAACAACTAATCCATTATTGTATTTAATAACTACCAGATACTGTTATAAATATTTAAATGATGATGGTAAATAATATTGTATTCAAACAATATATTTTTAATATGAGATGATGATAGATATTTTTATTGTTTTTGTCATATAACTTTTAATACTATAATATTACTATTTCAATTAATATTTCAATAATTAAAAGACTTTATTCCCTTTTTTATTGTTTTTATCATATAACTTTTAATACTTAAATATTACTATTTCAATAATTATTAAAAGACTTTATTCCCTTTTTTTAAGAAAATTAATTACCATTTTAAAAACTACATAATCTTCCAGACTTTCAATATAAATATTATATTTATTATTAATTGGTTGACTTTGAGTCTGCACAGCCGTTGGCTGGTATTTGCTGACCACCCGCCTTGAGACCCTCAAGGAAGGGGAGGTTCAGCTACCTGATTTATTTCCGTATATGCTGTATTCCCTAAAACTTTGCTCAAAATTGTTGTTGTGTGTATGCTTGCTTGTTTTTGTAGAATGTGTGTATCTATGTTTGCATCTAAAAGGTTAATATAACACTTAAGGCTCTTCGCAACTACTCCCGTGGCTCCTATGACTATTGGTATTGTTTCTGTTTTAGTTTTCCATAATCTTGTGATTTCTTTTCTGAGTAAATGGTATTTGTTAAGTTTTTCAATTTCTTTTGCCCCTATGTTGTAGTCGGACGGTACTGTGACGTCGATGAGATAAGTTTTATTTTCTAATTTATTTATGTAAATGATATCTGGTCTATTATGGGCTACGGTGACATCTGTCTGAACTGGCATCTCCCACATTAGCTTCGCTTCCTCATTTTCTATAGTTTGTGGTTGTACTAAAGTTTCCTTCCACCAAAGTTGGTTAACATTAAATTTGTGTTTCTTTGCAAGGGTCCAGTGTATATATTGTACTATGTTATTGTGTCTCTTAACGTAGTAGGTGCCGGCTATTTTTTCGCATCCCGAGACGATGTGTTGCACCGTCTCATCCTTCGCAGCGCATAGCCTGCACTTACCATTTATTGGTTTCTTTAAAACATCCCGTTCAAACTGTCTCGTAATAATATTTCCGTCCTGTATAGCGAATATGGAAGCTTCTAATTTGGGGGATATGAGTTGTTTTCTGAGCCAATTAAATGATTGTTCTTTGTCTATGTTCTGTGCGTTTATGATTTTGTTGTAAAATTGTCCGTGTAAAGATTTCGTTTTCAATGTATTTATTTTATTGTGTGTTATTGCCTTTCTTATCTCTGTATCCGTGTAGTTTTTGTGTTCCTGTAGTTCTATTTCTTTAAAGTGTTCTACCGATTCTTTGTTAATGGAGTATTTTGTTTTATTTTTATCGTGTTCGTTAATATTTTGAATTAAATAATCTGTAGCCTGGTTCAGATATTTCCTATATTTTATCATTTGTACTTTGTATAGTGTTGTGATGTTCGTGAGTCCCCTTCCGCCTTCTTTTAATGGTAAATATAATCTTTCTACTGCTGATTTCTGGTGATGTAGTTGATTTAAAGCTAACAATTTTCTGGTTTTAACGTCTATGAGTCGAAGATCCTGATTTTTATAATTAATTATTCCGAAAGAGTATAGTAATACTGGGACTGCAAATGTATTTATGGCCTTAATTAAATTTCTGGAAGCTAAATATGAATTTGTGATACACTTAACCCTTTTAAAATATTCTTTACATAATTGTTGCCTAACCTCGTTATGGTCGATCTTGCCTGACTCTAAAATGCCTAAATATTTGTATTGTTGGCCTTCATTAAGATGTTGGAATTCTTGGCCACTGAGAAGTATATGGTGTCCGGTTTCCTGCTTTTCTACTCTTTTACCGCTCGAAAGATGTAATACATTACATTTGTTGAACCCAAACGTCATCCCTATGTCTGTTGTGAAAATCTCTGTGCTGTCTAAAAGTACTTGTAAACTATTTTTGTTATTGGCGTAAAGTTTGAGGTCATCCATATATAAAAGGTGGTTGATTTGTGTGTTATTTTTAAGCCGGTACCCTTTGGATTTATATTTACTGAGTGTATGTGATAGAGGATTAATTGCCAGACAGAATAAAAGGGGCGATAACGAATCACCTTGGAATATTCCTCTACGTACGTGAATTGGATCCGTGATTGCCGAATTATTCGTTCCATGGGCCGTCATGATCACCCTCCACTTGGGCATTACCGTTTTCAGAAAGCATTTGACGGTGTCTGGACATCTGTATATATCGAGTACCTTTAAGAGCCACTCGTGCGACACGCTGTCGAATGCCTTCTGGTAGTCGATCCAGCTCATACTGAGTTGCTTTTGAGACTGATGTGCATCTTCTAGTATGGCTTTGTTTAGCATTAGATGATCCTTGCATCCCCTGGACCTCCTTCGGCAACCACGTTGTTCTGGCGCTATAATGTTGTTAGTGTCACAGTGTGTGTATAGTATGTCAGCAAGTACGGAAGTTAATAATTTGTATAAAGTAGGTAGGCAGGCAATGGGTCGCCAGTTTTTAGGATCCTGTGTGTTATTGTAGTCTTTCGGAATTAATATGACTTTGCCTGTTGTAAACCACTCCTCCAGAGCTTCTCTACCTTGCAGGATGTTGTTAAAAATATTAGTGATGAATGTATGTGTGGATGTAAAATATTTGAGATAGAAATTTTGAATTTTATCGACCCCCGGTGCCTTCCAATTGTGTGTTCTTTTAACTGCATTTTTAATCTCATCTACTGTGATTTCTTGTGAGTTTTGTTCCTGTACGTTATGTTGTGACTCTTCTACGTTTTTAATCCATTCAGCGTTTTCGTTATGACTTGGGTTCTGATAAAATATGTGTCCAAAATTGTTCGATATCTTGTTTGGCGGGAATTTCGATTGTGGATGTGTTTTTATTACCTAACAGACTTCTATAAAACCTATGTTGATTCTCTTTGAACTGTAAATTTTGTATTTTCCTTTCATTCATCTCATCGTATCTTCTCAGCCTTCCTGCATAAGCCTTCACTTTCTGTTTGAGTATTTCAATGGTATTATTTAAATCCTGTTCGTTGTTAATGTTATGCTTATTAAATAATTTATTCCTAATTGCGTTCATTCTTCTACTACTGGCTCGTTGGTTTTTTATTTCAGTTAACCTACCTAACTCTTTTCTGTTATCTTCTATTTTTCTTTGAATTCTAATTTTCCACGGAGGTATTTTCTTAGTTTTAATAATATTATCTTTGATATAAGGTGTCTGACCGTTCGCTAATATTAAAGTTGCAGCTGCTGAATAAATGACATCGTTTAAATCTCTTAAATTATATTGATTAATTAGTAATTTAGGTAAAAATATATTTAGTTTATTTAGGTTTGAAAAATATTGTTTATTAAATTTAGGTTTCGGTAGTTCTTTTCTATCGCTAATAGGAGTTTCTCCGACTTCAGCTAATGTCTGTAAAAGTTGTACAATAAGTGGATCTTGATCTTCATCAACGTTAAAATCTTGGGAACTTTCTAAGTTATTTTGTGTATTTTCTTCTTCTATGTCACTAAGTGTGTGTTGTGTTGATTCGCTTGTATTAAGTGCATCCGTTTCTGCAGTTCTTGAGCTTACATTTATTGTTGTAGTTTCGTAGGGTGTATCTAAATCTAAATTTAACTGACTGGAATTCTGATCATTAACTGCTGGTGTGGTTGGTACCGTGGAATTTTGAGTTGAATTTTCCGCATTGTGTTTAATTTCGTCAAGAACTTCTGTTGAAATTATTTTTCTTTTTATGATGCTACGTGCTTGATTTGATAGTTTGTTTCCTGTGAGTTTTGTACTTTTGGTGTTACTGTAATTTCTAGTGTAAAATAGATGATACAATCGTGTTATGTATCCCGGTCCTTCTGACTTTGCTTTATAATAACAGTACATCAGTTCGTGAAGTTCTTGATCTGACCATTTCTTTCTGGCGTCGGATTCTAAAATATCAACATTAGAGGAGGTGTTATCTTGAGAGTTGTTCGTTAGGGTGTATGTGTTTAGTGTATTACTATTAGATTGTTGTGAAGGAGTATGTGTCTGTTGTGTATTATTTGAAATTTCTGCATTATTTTTGATTGTGTCGAGTTCTTTTACGTCTATTGTTTTACGAGATATGACTGTACGTGCTTGGTTGGCTAATAAAGTGCCGGAAAAAGAGCGTGTTTTGGGGTTATGTGGATTTCTTAATTTAAAAATCGTTTCTAGTCTGTTGATGTATCCGGGGCCTTTGTGTCTTGCTTTAAAGAAGCAAAACATGAGTTCACGTAACTCCTCCTGAGACCACTTTCTTCTCGCGTCATCGTTTGTATTTGTTACGCTCGCTGTGGTCTGTGTCGATGAGCCGGCAGAGCAACTGGGCCCAGCCCTACTCCGCAAAGCATCATCCACCAAATGTTCGGCTGTGGCATTTTCGGGTTTCCCGGCTCCAGCCCGCCTGTTCAGCTGGGAGCCACTGACGGTTCGCATGCTGTCACGCCCAGCGTCAGCTCCGGGCGTGCCCTGGCGATTATCCCCAGGTAGCGGTCCTATGCGCGAATTTCTTGTATACATTTCTCCATACGTGGGTTGCCAGTGCCTTTGTTAGCTTATAAGATTTTACAAAATTGTATAAGTGTCCCCCTCCTGCGTGGGTCTGGTGGTCGACCCGGACGAAAAGGTTGGGCTTGAGGAGGGATATTTATTATATTATATTATATTATATTATATTATATTATATTATAAATAAAACATATTAAACATTTTCCTAAACATGTATATAATATCAGCATTGTATTATAATGTTTACAGAAAGCTCAACTATAAACTGTGTTTATAGAACAGATGTTTTTTCCTTACTGTGACATAGTCATTAAAGACAATTCTAGTAATTGACTCATTATAACTGTGATTAGCTTATCAAGAAGATTGATGATAACAAGCACTCCTATAGCTCTGATAGGATATAAATATTCACTTTGTAACCTTGAAACTCCATTTATTATATGTACATATTAACAAATGTTTATTATTATTTTTTTTGTCTTGTTCATGCTAAAAAGTGTCCTATTGTGTATTACTTAGATTTATGTTCAACATGTAATTTTGAGTGCCCAAATATTATAAATAAACGAACTAAATGAAATATAATTACTAATTACCTTATCTTCATAATTACATATGGTAATGGTAGCTGTCAAACGTAGCTTGTTACAAATAATAGAGATGAGCACAATAGATTTAGAATAAAAATGTTTTTAGAAAATAGTCACTTACCCAGTTACTTGTTTACTATACAGTCCATAAACTTCCATACCCGAGGTAAAGCAACAACACAGAACTGTTTATGATGCCATTGAGGCTGAACATAAGAAAGTAGACTGGACAAAACTTATGGACGTTAAAAAAATAACTAAATCATAAAAAAATATTATTCTTATTCAATTAGTCATTATACTATTCATTGTCCATAAAGAAGATCGGAGTAATAAATAATTATTATTGCAAAAGTGAGTAAAAGTTATTAGAAAAAGAAATACTATGACATTATTATGTACTGACCACTGTCAACTTCGTGACATTTCCTCATACAATGGAAATGTCAATTTTTATATTTGTCATAGAGTTTACAGAATATGTGACTTTTAAATAATACATAAACGAACTGCGGGTTTTAAGGTCTATCACAATATGTTTTTATTTTTTTAAGTCATTAAAAAGCGTTTTTGAATATCGATGTTACGAATCATTGATAGTGGTATACGCTTACATTCATGATATCTGGGAATTCAAAAGAACTAGATTACATTTTTCATTCATTCCAAAAAATTCCTTTCATACCGACGTCGTCGACGTCGACATTAATTTATTTCGGCATTATGGTATGCATGATGCCCCATGCTTATATCTCTCTTTTCTTAGATGGGCGGGTACGTGGCGATTGGCAAGATCGATGGTAGAGGGTTTTCCACCTTTAAAAGATTATAACGCTATAATAATTCTACTATAGGTAGATAATATATTTACACTACTACAGCAGTATTAAATAAATAAATGGATAACTTTTTATTTTAATTTTTTATACATAAATTATGTTTTTTAAGATTTTATTCCTTCACGGCGGTCTTCAAGCGACCTAGCACTCGTAATTAAGGGGAAAGACCCTTCTTAACCTATGTTGCTTATAATTAAACGTGTTGGCATTGGTTAATTATTTTTAAATCATTGAATAAGAAAATTTCAACATTGTTGTTAATAATTGAAAATAATTTTTGGAATTAAATTATAATCTGTCATGACTGCATTTTTCAAATAAAGTTTGTTTATCAGCCTTAAGTAATTAGAAAAAATAAACAAGAAGGATGCTCAAACTACTTTTTGTTTTTTTAATTATAGTGATAATTGATTAATTGCTATCTACGCATAATAACACAAAACGTTTACAAAACATGTGCTGCCTATAAATATATATAGAATAGCTACTGTAAGTGTTTTCTATTCGCCGCTGTCAGAATTACCAGAATATAAATTAATTAATAGAATCTTTAAAACGAGACAATATAAATATGCTGACGTTACAAGACAATTCTTAAGGCTCACATAGACCATCCAGTTTTATTGAAGACTAATACTTACCATAATATAATTTGTAGACTTTTGTTTTTTTAGACCATTTTATTAATCTAGGAAATTTATTTAACAGGATAGATACTTCGCGTTGATGCAATTTAATGAAAAACAAAATATCATTTTTGTAGTATTCTGTGCGGCTATAACCAATTTGTTTATGAAAGTATTCATATCAATATTAAACAAGTTCTTCAAACATGACGCGTATCAATTGATTACGTTAAACCGTAATTGACGCGCGTTAAACCGTTTGATCGTCTCGGAGGTACTTAATAAAAACCAGTGGGGTCAAAGATTAAATTAAAGAAATGAAAAATATTTAAATTGCAACTTTTAGTTTAATACATGAAAGTTCAATATTGAGCAATAATTTAGTAGATAAGTTTGAATAAATATTTTTTTAATTTACTTGTTATCTTCTTCATTTGTGCCTTGTGGTCCCGTGAATTAATCTTCTTTAACTATACCTCCATTTGAGAATAGAAAACAATTATGATCATTTTAAAAGGAAGTTGTTTAATGAACACAAAAATGTGTCTTTCAAGAAAGGTTCGTAAGTTCGTTCTGTTTTTCTTAGGTGCCGCGAAACTATATAAAATATGTTATTTAGTAACTCCAACCAGTCGCTTTCGATCCGTTATAGAGTTAGCTACTCGTACCAGTATTATTAGCATAATTACTTTACTAAGAAAAAGAAATAGTTCTTAAAACTTAGGTACTCATTTTTATTGAATGTGTTTTCGTTTTACATCATTGAACGACGATTTTTAATACATGTTGTTGTAATTTAGTTACTAAAAGCGATGGCAGCATACTCAACAAAAGTTTCGTTAAACGAAGTGGTCATAGCATCTGCAGTGAGAACTCCAATAGGATCATTCAGAGGAAGCCTTTCGTCTTTATCCGCTTCAGAATTGGGAGCTGTCGCCGTTAAAGCTGCGATCGAAAGAGCCGGCATTCCTAAAGAAGAAATTAAAGAGGTTAACATAACTGTACCAACTTTCTATTTGTACAGTTTTAATGTTTTATGAGTATATTATAATGTCTATATGTTGTGATAAATCATATATTTTCTTTAATTTGGCATTTAAATTCTTATCAGTACTTTAGTTTATAAATGATAACAACTATTGTACTTAAGTTTTGAAATATTACATCATTTTAATAATGTTTAGAATTATAATAAATGAAATATTCATTATAAACTACCTAAATATGATATTGTTTAATACACCATATTTATTTAGATTGCATCATACAAGATTATTCTTTATTATAGGTATACATTGGAAATGTTTGTTCTGCATACCTTGGACAAGCGCCCGCTAGACAGGCAGTAATATTTGCTGGTTTACCAAAGAGCACAATATGTACAACTATAAATAAAGTATGTTCATCGGGTATGAAGTCTATCATGTTAGCAGCACAAGGACTCCAAACAGGAGCCCAGGATGTGATACTTGCTGGAGGCATGGAGTCTATGTCCAATGTTCCCTTCTATTTAAAGAGAGGTGAGACCAGTTATGGTGGAATGCAGTTAGTTGATGGTATCGTGTATGATGGACTTACTGATGTGTATAACAAATTCCACATGGGAAATTGTGCTGAAAATACAGCAAAGAAATTAGAAATAACAAGACGGGAACAAGATGATTATGCCATATCCAGTTACAAAAAAAGTGCAGCTGCATATGAGACAAAAGCTTTTGCTGATGAATTAGTCCCAGTACCGGTTCCCCAGAAACGAGGAGCACAACCAGTATTATTCTCTGAAGATGAAGAGTACAAAAAAGTTAACTTTGAAAAGTTTAATAAATTATCTACAGTATTTCAAAAGGAAAATGGCACAGTTACAGCTGGCAATGCCTCTACCTTAAATGATGGGGCTGCAGCTCTTGTTTTAATGACAGCTGAAGCAGCTCAGAGACTAAATGTAACGCCATTAGCTCGTATTATTGGTTTTGCTGATGGAGAATGTGACCCAATAGATTTCCCAATTGCACCTGCTGTGGCTATTCCAAAATTGTTAGAAAAAACTGGTGTCAACAAGGATGATGTTGCACTCTGGGAAATCAATGAGGCCTTTAGTGTAGTGGCAGTAGCTAATCAAAAAATGTTAAATCTAGACCCATCTAAACTTAACGTCCACGGAGGTGGAGTTAGTCTTGGTCATCCAATTGGAATGTCTGGCAGCCGAATTGTTGTTCATTTATGTCATGCTTTGAAGAAAGGGGAGAAAGGTGTAGCAGCTATCTGTAATGGAGGTGGTGGTGCTTCTTCAATTATGATTGAGAAGTTGTAAGTTTGGCCACTTATTTTACTCACAAAATTTGAACTAATAATCTAATAAATATGAATATTGGTGAGTGATATTGTAAATATATATTATAATGTCACAATATATTAAATTTGACACGGGTTGACCTACGTTTTGACTATCACCATGTGCCTTCAATTTTTTCTTATGTAGTTATTTTACAGATTTTATTTGACAGAAATTTATATAATAATTAAAAATTATATAATAATGGCATAGCTTTAAGAATAAGAATTTGTTTTATAGCATTGTTAAACTTATATCATAAAGTATATAAAAAGGTTTTTATTAATAAAGCAATTATTTATTTTTCTATTATTTATTTTATTAATTCCTCAGACAATGACATTTTTCAGGGCTGAAGCTGTTGACGGCCCACCTATCTTAACATTCTACACAAAAGATCCATGTCCTCTTTGTGACATAGTAATGGATGAATTAGAGCCATATAAAAATAAATTAATAATTCATAAAGTTGACATAACTAAAAAAGAAAATGTTAGATGGCTCAGATTATATAGACATGATATTCCAGTGCTGTTCTTAAATGGCAATTTTTTAAGCATGCATAGGCTTAACCATGATTTATTACAAAGACGCTTACAAATAATTGAAAAGGAAATGAAAAACTGATTTATATGGTTAATAAATAAATCATTGATTATAGTTACTATCTAGAATCTAGATAGTTACTATAATCAATCATTTATTTAGATGATTCTAGATCATGAACATATGATTGACTAATTTTATTATTACATATTGTATGAAATATATTTGCTTGATTTTTAAATTACTATGGAAATAAATACTTCAAACTGATCCAACTTGTGTAATCAATATTTTTTCTGTAATATTCGTCATCAAAAGTAAAAAAATAATATAGTATGAAATATATACCTATACATATTTACTTTGCCGTATATATGATAATTTAATATAAGTATATAGATTTAATTCAAGCAACTTAATTTTTTTGCTGTATAGCTGTCAAATCATAAACCTATTCTCTATTTTAGCTAAAATGCGATAAACTTTGAGCTAATTGGAGAATCTGAACATTTTTGTTCTTTTGTTACATATAAACTACTGTTATTAGTCCCTCGTACGAGTTGCACCTGACTAATAAAAACAATAAAATCGGTGTGACTAAGTGATTTTAAGTCGTTACAAAATTATAAATTTATCGGTATATAATATACATATGTACCTACATATTTTAACCTACGTAAAAACGTTGAATCTTGCAATTTTAACGTGCATATCTGTCTGTGTCCTGTGGTATCAAAGATCTTAAAGGGATATACCAATTTGTCTCTCGAAATGGTTCTTAGCATGTTTGGTGGAAATAGTGGCAGTCGTCTCATAGTTACTAAGTTCCCTTTGGAGCTGTGAAAGAATCGAAAATAAAGCAATTTTCCCACGACGCTATGACGTTTTGATTATAATATGTCTATCTGTCTTTCTATATTTTACACTTTATAGCTATCCCTTGTGTATAAGGCAGAGAGCATCGAGCGCCAAGAGTTGTGGTCCTATTGCCATTACTCTTTCTTGATAAAAATCAAAACTACTGACTTTAATTTATTAACACATGCTATTAAAACATGTACTGAGTCATATGTGCGATTAGTTTATCCTTTACAATGGTTTATTATTATCGGGAGTTTTATATATATATTGTATGTAAATACATATAAGTATATTTTTTTACAAAATCTTAATCTCATCTAGAGGGAATGTATAAGAAATTATATTATTATTTCTAATTAGCTATAAGGTACTTCCATTTCCCAAATAGTGCTTAATATCCCAATGTTTGTACATTGGGCATAATATTTTTATGTTACATCGTGGAATAGTATGCATTTTTACCTTTATATATATATTTGAATCAACCATAATCAAAATCTAAATAATTTACGCTCAGAATAATTGCTTTAGTTATTGTTCTCAGAATTCACGTTTCATTTGTTTTTTTTTTCAGTCATCGTTTTTGACAGATCCAAAATTTTTGTCTCGTAAGTAGTAAGTCTATTTTGTCTGTACCTGTCACAACTCACAACTTGATTTCTTCCCCATTTCTGGGACAAAACCAGATTTTCAGAAATTACAAATGCAGAATGTTATTATAAATTTACGATAGAATTATAACATCATCAATAGAAAATATAGTATTATAATTGCGGAATTTTAATCAGTTGTTGATATGCTTCTTTATTAATAAAACAATTATTATATTGTATTTTTCTTGTATTTTTGTTGTCTCAAAATAAACATAATGGATAATACCGCTTCTGCGATTCAAACTCTTGAAGCTGCAGCACAAATGTTAATGGTCAGTTTTCTTAAAAATTAACTATATGTTATTTTGATATTTCCATATTTTGATTTTACTATTTCTTCATATAGGCGCCGCCAAATTTAGTAACATCCGAACAACGGCATCAAGCAGAAAGTGTTTTTCTAGAATTTAGGAGTACCAAAAACCCATATCAATTGTGCAGGGACATTCTTGAAAAGTCTAATTCAGATTATGTGCTATTTGAAGCCGCTGGTCTTATCAAAACAGCTCTAATAAGAGAATGGAACTTACTGTCTGAAAATGATATATCTTCATTAAGGGAATATTTATTAAGCTATTTGCTAAGAAATGAGACTCCCCCATTCTTAAAAGAGAAACTATTACAGGTAAGTTTTAAGGTTAAAATATTATTTTACACATTATTGCTGAGTAAATCAGTCTAACTGTTATAATAAATAAAAAATAAATTCATCAAAATCAATACAAAAGGATATTCTGGTATATACGTTAGGTTACAATTATTAAAGTTTCTTAACATAGTTTTGTCTCTCCACACTTTAAGCTTTGCAAGTATGAAAGTATATGTTTGTGCAAAAAGTATTAAAGTACAACATTTTTAAATATAAAACTTAATTGTTTCATAATTAGTTAATACTATTGTTTATTTTTGTTTCTGCATAAAAGGAACTGACTTATGATACATAAAATAATTAAAATTAAACATCCTTAAATGTTTTGTTTCTATAAGTTGAAATAATGGTATTGAAAAACTGCATACTTTATTATTCTGAACCATCAACTCATTTATTATCTTTCCAACCAGACCATTGCAGTTATAATTAAAAGAGGTAGTATAAGTGATGGTGGAAGAGAAAGAAAAGCTTTATTAGAAGAGTTAGAAAAAATAATACTTAGCTCACCAATAAGCCAACAGAAACTAGCATGTTCCCTAATATTGGCTATTATGCAAGAATATGCAATAACTGTTAAATCAGCTGATGTTGGTTTAATATGGGAAGTACATTTTAGACTGAAGAAATCATTTGAGGCATTGGATTTAAAGAGAATATTTAGGTTCACTGTTGGTGTTTTGGAACAAATAATCCGTTCTGGTCATCGACCTGAGGGTGATCAGGCATTACTAACAAAACAATTATTAACAATTGTTGAAACTGTTTTGTGTTGGAGTCATGTTTCCCCATTATTGTCCAAACGACTAATTGGTGCTTTTGAGGCTATATATGAAAGTGATACAGCACCAGCTCTACGATTAAGCCTAAATTGGAGAGATACAATAATGCAACCGGAGTTGCTAGCTCTATTTTTTGAAATTCACATATATGTACGGACAAATCCTGAACTAGCAAATCCTTCTCTTACATGTTTAGTACAACTTGCTAGTTTAAGTGGGGTTGTAGTATCTGCAAGTAATCTAAAACACCAGTATTTAGAGAATTATGTGAATAGCTTTATGAGGATGTTGGCATTTATACAGCCCTTTGATAGAGAAATGCTTGGTATTTCTGATATTTACCGACGGTTGGTGCAATTTTTCACACCTGCAATGATTGCTTCCACGCCACCAGCTTTTTTGCAAAATTTAACTAATTATACTTGCCACTGTATTAGAGGAGCTGTTATTGAGGAAGGTGTAAGTAAATTTGTGTTATTTGTACCAATAAATGATTAAAAAAACTTTTGTTTATTTGTAAAGATTATGCTCATAACTACTGAAACTATTTTGAACAAAAAAAATTGTGAGTGAGTGATATAGTATAATATATATTTATCTTGATATTACTAGGAATTTTATCGGAGAGAAAAGTACTATCGAATTTATTTACGCGTCTATGATGATGTTTTGTGCAAATTATTTACAAGTAGATCTAATACCTATTTATATCATTGAGTTAGATGATTTTAATTTACTAAAATTATCAACAATGTCTATCTATCATGTTTTAGGTGAATGATGATACAGTATGGAGAGAATCTTTAAACAAATTTCTTCACACTTGGAGTTCTATAGCTCATGATTCAGATGGCTTCACAGATGAAACACTTATGAATCCTTGTATTGAAATATTTAATACATATTTGCAATGTAGATTGGCACCACCCGATGGAACAAGGTAATATATTTTATTTAATTAATCATTATAAAATAATCTTTTAATTGTACAAAACAATGTTGCTTATAAATGATGTATTTTATTATGTACAGTAATTTATTCAAATAGAGTTTGTATGTCCTATTTGTAGGCAGTCTTGATTCTCATAAAACAAACTCAGAATACAAATACATAATACTTACTGTGTTTGATGTTGACAAACTTGCCGGTACTATCACATCCCTTGCGGCTCAACAGTGGTAGGGTTGGCACATTCATCTAAAAATATTATATTTTTTGTATAATTTTGAAATATTTAGACAAGTTTCAGTAGTTTTTCATCACACGTTTCCTTTCACAAATTTTTTTACTTCCGATTTTCTCATTGAGTCTAATTGATTGTATTGGGTAGTGATGGTTTTTTTAGGGCTTCTTATATTTTTTGATTTCTAAGATTGAATTGCCATTATGGTTTGATTTGAAAAGAAGGCCTACCGTGAATATTTGAAAAAAAAAACTACATCAGTGAAGCTGCTAATCAAGTTTAGTCAAAATATACGAAGAAGGTTACATATATTTAGAAAAATAATACTGCTCATAGGGGTGCAGAGAGTGACAATTGCACAGAAGATATCAAGGACGATATAGAAGAAGACGAGCGTCAGTTGCATAGTAATGTTCTACTCACGATCGGTGCGGTGGCTCGTAAGGCGCCTGCGCACTGCTGCCATGTGCTGTTCACTCTACTCACTGATAGGAGTAAAAGGTACTTTAAATTACATTTGTATAGATTCCTTCCACGTTATTATATATTTGAACACTTGATCAGAACTAAGATCAAGATTTATACCCCATCCCCATCATCCAGAATTACACGATTTAACTCCCCCATCCTCTTTCCATTACCGGATGTTCCGACGCACGGCAGGTATCCATCCTTACGTTGTGGACATTCCACCTGTCCGAAAGAAGCGCTATGCTTCGTCTTTTTTAGTGCGTACAGCGAAGGACTGGAACAATCTGCCTGCGTCGGTATTTCCGGCCAAATGTAATGTGGGTGTCTTCAAGAGGAGAGTTAATAGGCTGCTAGGTTAATGCGCGTTACCACCTAAGACTACATTTCACTTACCATCAGGTGGAATGTAGTCAAGCATTAACCTAGTTTTGTATTAAAAAAAAAATACCTATTTCTTTTTTGAAATAACATACTTCTTCAATTTCTAAGGGCACTTCCTCTTTTAAAAAATAAAATATTATTTGGTTGGGCGCAATAGACTTGATTAACATCCGCGATCGACCCGTTAGCCACCTCTGCTATATGGTCTTATGTATACATAAGATGTGTAACATCAAATCTTTAAAGTTGGTAGAAAAAAATAATTGTATTAAGTTTAGTTACGTTTAGTTACGTTTAGTTTACATCATTTATGATGTAAACTAAACGATTAATTTGTAAATAAATTCAGCAATGCACCTAACCTCTCTCTTCTATATTAAGTAATAATTTAACTTTTTAAACTTTTCTTTTTGTAGATGTTAAGGTATATGTTTCAGGTTGGAGAGCCAATTACAGATGATGCATATGGGTAAATTACCAATTGTAAGTGGGGGAGACCAACTTGTCACTCTTTTTGAAGATCTTCACTGGATTTTAATGATAACGGGTATGTACATACTTTGTGAATATATAGACATCTTTTTCTGTTTTAAATTATTTCTAATACATATATTGTATTTTAATAAGTTAACATAATATCGATTTTACTTTTAATTAGTCATACTTTCATCTTTATCATGGCAAATACTATTTATTACTAAAGTTTTTTCTTCTTTCACCTTATAATTTTGTATTCAGAAAATCGTATAAAAAGGTTAATATAAAAATAAAGTAATTTAGACAGGAAATTTTATAGCCCGAGGTTTATTTATTTTTTCTTTCAGGTCACTTCTTAGCAGTGGATTGTACGGAGGGCGAGACAGTAATGATTCCACCGGAAATAGTTCAGTACAGCATGTCTCAGAACGCCAATATCGAGGCTTCGCTTAGGTTCCTTGTTGGGGAGAGCACTAACACTGAAAATGTTGATCCTATATTGAAGTTAGTATATTTCTTTATTACAGCTGTTAATTTATATTTAAAAAAAGTCTATGTCTATTCATTGTTAAGTCGATATATATAATATGTATTTATACATATTTAAATATAATTTCTATGGTAAGATTTAAAAAAAAAAATCCAAATTTGTTAATTTGGAGTACATGTTAGTACAATAATAATTATAGAGGGTTGGCTTAGGGCTTCCAATCCCGCAGTCTGCATCCAATCTCGGTATTTGCGGGACTACAAATTTTCAATCCCGCGGGATCTCGGTATTTACGGGATCCCGCATATTAAAAATATTCATACTTATGTGAGGCAAATAAAAAAAATAATTAATCAACTAACTCCATATTTAATTAAGCATTAGGTACTATTAGAATGAGATCAATAAAAATCGATAATTAATACTGGAAAAACAAAAAAATCTATCCCTTAGAAAAAAGTCAGAAAAATATTTAAAAAATCAAACAAAACCCATTTTTAACTCAAGACCATGATAATTATTTAAAACTTTATCATTATTTTGTTCGGTCATTTGGTCAGCTTTCAATTGAAAATATTTGGGAAGGAAACACAATATATCTAAAGTGTCGCTTGCCATACTATTGCGTATTTTGGAGACAATATAACCGGCACCAGAAACCGTTTTTTCGGGCTTTTCAGTCCCGCAAATCCCGCGCGGATCCCGCGCCCGTAATCCCGCATCATGCGGGATTGAAAATGACGCGGGATCCCGCAATACCGAGATCTCGGTATTCCGAGATTGGAAGCCCTAGGTTGGCTACTCTGTTGTGTTACAACATGGTAAAATGATAAATTTATTAATGGTCTGTCCACGTAAGCATATAAGCAAAATTGTTTGGTTATCTTCGCTCTCTTTATATTTATTTATTAAGGATCATTCTATAATATTTTAATAGATTTGAATTCATAGTATGTATAATAATTCTATGTTTGTTTTATTTTTCCGATTTTGAAAACTGTAATAGTTTTCGTGACTTCAAAACTCGTGGTAGGGGTTCCATATAAATGACTACTTAATTTTCAAATATGAACGTGTATACGTTGCTTATATCAGATAAAGTCCTAAGACGTTTTTGTGACAATACAAGCTATACGTTTATTTTTAACAATACAATTCCCTTAAGTAATATTATGATATGTATCAATAACATCTCCAATGACATTCCATTGTGAGAATACAATACAAAAATATAAAATTAGCATTTATATTATTAAAGATATATTTATATGTAAATTTATTTTAATGCAAATCTAACATTCTTCCTTGAATAATAAAAAGGTATTTAAATAAATAATCTCCCATTTATATAAATAATGCATGATTTCTATGTGACTTGTATTTGTCTATTATAATTATAAGCATTTTTTTAACGCCAGTGTTACGCATTCCATATCTATACTATAAATCGTATATTAAGAGGATAAGCATACTAAATAAATATTCCCCAAATAAACTAACATTTCTTAAGCAGTTTTCGTAAAAACAATTACTCACAACAACAATGTTGTACATACAAATGTATATAGTAAACTACTTTTACACACATGACATACAAATAACGCAGTATATATATACAGTGTTATTTGTAATTAGTTGGCCATCTCTTGCAGGCTGCCTCTATACATCAATCCCAACAACATTTGTTCTACTACTTTTTACAAATTAATGGGTTTTAAAATAAAAAAATTCCCATACAAAATTTATTTGTATCTAACTGTTATCCCTTAAAAATATTGGGAATATAGTCATATCAATTTTTGTGTTTTTCCTAAGATAATTTTCTTATTGTAAAGTATTTTATATATTGATTTAGATATAAAGCTAACGTCATATTAAATTTCAACCAGATCTGGCCAATACTTTGCTGTTAAAATGAAGCAATTTTCTATAGTAAAAAGTAAGTGTTGACTGGATCAATAAATTATAAGCAAGTTTTCAGAATTACAAACATTATTAGACAAACAAACATTTTAAAAACGATTTATCATGTTGAAGTCTTTTTCACACACATTACACGAAGTATTATTTAAAAACAAACGTAACCCTAAATTATTTTTCAAAACGTATAACGCCTTCTATAGTTTACGCGGACAGTCATCAATAAGATATACTCGTACATAACTTAAAATAAGTTAAAAGTCGAACTTTTAATCAGGCAATATACGTTTACGTCAGGTTGATAGGTGAGATTCTTCGTATAAGTTCGTGGGAGTGCCTGGCGCTGGAGGCAGGTCTGGGCGTGGTGTTCAGCCCGGAGCTGTCGGCCACGCTGTCGTGGCTGCTCAAGATATGGGCCAACTCCTACCTGGTGCCGCAGCCGGCGCAGTACTCAGAGGTTTGAGGACTTTTACTCATACATAGCTCTGCTTATTGGTCGAGTGGGCATAGTGTTCCGAGTTATTTAAGTTCCTGGAAACGAATTCGTATTTTGTTACAATAAGAAATGAACTTTAAAAAAACCGCAACAAAATATTCTAAAGACGATTACAAATATATATATGATGGTACGTAATATTATTTGTAATAAATATATATGAGAAGATAACAAATGTTAATATTAGGATAAAAGTTAATATATATAGTATAGTGTGTAAACACATTCATATAAGCAATCATAAAATACAATTAAAGAACATACAGTACATAATATAACATACTAAGAGAGTTGTATAATATCTATATTTACAAGATATGTATATTATCTTGCACATAATAGCAAAGTACAATATAAAAAGTCAATATTTAACTTGTTACGTCTTGTTTATATGGTAAAGCAAGTAATTAATATTGCCGCGCATAAAATAGCATAAAGCATAAAAACATATATAACATACATAAGCAGTCTACCTTCATATGGCACACAGATATACTTTGAGATAGAGACGATGCTTCTTAGCATTCCATGGATTCACCGTGCGGATTCCGGGGCCATCGTGACTTGCTACCCAGGAGTAGGTTTAAGGGGCCCCTTTATGAAGCACAAACTCGCTCGCTTTCACTGTCTATACTCCTCTCTGTTATAGGAACATTTAAAATTGCAACCCAACCTTCACGATCGTCTAGTAACATTCTTTTTTTTTTTATATAACTACAAAAAGACTAAACTTATCGAGTTGCATAAATATACAATATTCATTATTATCAGAATACCTATAACTATTAGCTGCTGTATTAATAATTACAAAAATTTGTGACGATATACAGCTTACTACGTGACTTAATAAAATCGCAGTTTTCGTAACTATAACCGTTACATATTTTCGTAGAGATAATCAAAATCTAAATTTTTGATGCCCGAATCGTTTGATAAGGGATAAATCCCAATCGAATCCGAGTAAGGCAGGTTAATATACACGTGAAGTGCTCCAGGCGCTGGAGGTGTCGTTCGGTCGCGGGTCGCGCGGCGTGTCGTGGGCGGTGTCGCTGGTGGCGCGGCGCGCGGCGGCCTCGCTGCGGCACCTCGCCGCGCAGCCCGCCGCCGCACGACACGCGCTGCTGCTGCTGGCCACGCTGGCGCACTCGCACCACAAGTACGTGCACACATTATACTCTTCACTCCCCCCTCTATGACCCTCTAATGCCTCTTTTTTGTGATAATAGGGGGAAACCGATAGATGATCCATGTGTTAGTGAGAGGGGCAAAAATGAATACTTCCAAATGCGTGTGCGTTCTTGGATTGAGGAACGTCATAGAGATTAAAAGATCGAGCGAGGCGAATATATTGCAATATTTTTTTCTGTCCTGAAACTGTTAAGTGAATTATCTATATTATGTCAATAAATAATATCCAGGGAGAGTCCGTTGGCCAGCTGTGAGGAGTTCCTGTCGCTGGTGGCGTGGGAGGCGGCCGGGAGCAACCTGCCCGGGGAGCTGCGACGGGAACTGCATCGGGCCTTCGCTATAGCCGCCACTTATGCAGAAGGTGTGTAAAATTATATAAAGAGTTGCTTTCATTGCTTCTAATACGCTGTTAATAAAATAAAGCCCCCTTTCATAATATTACTTGTAGTTTGGAGTTGTTTTTGTAATCATTTCAGATAAACTAATTTATATGTTGTTACTTGAAGCAGTCGATGTCATACGATTTATGCCTTTGTATTTTTTAAAATAAATATAGAATGAACAAATCTGAAAAATAAACTTAGCATAGCTAACATGTATATATTTATTTTATTTATTTTATTTACCCTTTATTGCATAAATACAAAAGGCGAACTTAATGCCTAATGGCATTCTCTCCCAGTTAACCTCTGCGTATGGTGAAAAAATTGTGGTAGGCGTATTTAAAATTTAAAAAAAAGAAAAAAAAATAGTAATTATCCAAAATGAAACGGAAAATGTAGACTATAACAATAATAAACATTAAACAAATACACATTATACAAATAATATATATACTTTCATATACGAAGGTACACAAATATATTACAATACACATCTACATATATCTATATATCTACCTACATATAGTACGCGGCAATAAATATTGCACATCGACCTCTGGAAAGAGACAATCGGCTAATTTCGGCTTCATAGAGCGTTGTCACTGTCGCAAGAAAAACAATCATTCCTGTATCTATTAGGAGCTGTTAAAACAAGTATAATTTTCTTCTTTTCTAATTATATTTATTTTATGTATAAAAACATTTTTTTTCTATAAGTGGTTATTTTAATTGGGGAGTAATATAATTTAATAAACATTTAAAAATTTTATTATTTAGGTAAATTATAACTGCACATAATAAAAACCATTATACCCATTCTTAAAATGAGACGTTGTAGTACAGTAGCCGGCAATAAATATTACACATCGTCCTTTTGAAAGAGACAATCGGCTGATTTCGACTTCGTAGAGCATTATCTACCACACTACCTATTTCTCAAAATAATAATTAAAGCATAGAAGGAGCTTCATATGTTTAAGGCGTACACTGCCGTAGACAACAATTTTTTTTCTAGTGATGTAACATTGTGTAAACTTATCCGCGATATCGATAGTGATCCTTATCTCTATGGTAGTACCTACTGTTTTTTAAAGGCTGTTTAAGTGCTTCCCATCACTTGCTAGAACGAGATACATCAAAAAGTACTATCACCTAGAGGATTTTGCCGTGTGCGATAACGTTCAGCTATATTCCGTTCTAGAAAATAACTAAGGTAGTATTTAAAAATAATCAATACGACAAATAAACTAGAAAAACAAAATCAAAAAAAAATATTAAAAATAAATTAAAAAAAAAATGGTCAGGTTAACACATATTTTTAATTTTTTATTCGCCACTTTGAGAACGTCTTATAAAAGAAACGACATATAAATTACAATAAAACTACATCCTTATTTTTCTAAACTATTAAATATTAGTTATTAAAATATTGTGGACTAAAATGGTTCTATTCCCAATTTTTCTGTGCAATCGTGTCGATCCATATCTGTCGTCAGTTAACGTCCACGGGAAATCTAGAATAATAATCCCTAGATATAGCACATAGATGTTGCAGAATTCATTAGAATAATACTGGATTCAAATATTGATAACTGTGCTTTTTACAACACTGTAGCAAAAAAATATAGAATACTTTAAAATACTCAAATATCATAATAAATATTGCATATAGCAGTCCTATAATTTGGTCATAGGATGATTTTCTCTTTATAATTTGTAAACCATTTAAAAAACAAAAATAGTTTATTGTAATGAAGAACAACGTAAAAAAAATACCATGTTGGATCACTTACCGATGGAAGGTTACGTTTTGAACTTAATTTTCTTTCTGGAAAGAATGGGATTTACAGCCCCTTATAATGTAGGACATTGCTCTTGCTATTAGGTCATATTTTCTTTCAACAAAACGGAGAAAATATGTAAAAAACTATATGAATTCGTAAATGAAACTAAACAAGAATAAACCACTGACAGCCGACATCAAACATCGGCACTGAAGAGTGGAAAAAGGTTTGCCATCATACAATCAAATGTGAAAATGAATATAGAAGCATTCAACACAGTTTAGACAATTACTCTGATGGACTAGTAATAAAAATAGCTGATATTGACAGTGATATTGACCTCTTTGAGAGCACAGATGGTGTAATGGAAGTAGCTGAGAATTAGAATTATTATTATTACAATGTCTCATTTCAAGAATAGCTATAATGGTCTTATTATTTACAGTTATAATTTTCCTAAATAATAAATTACGTGAACATAATGTAAGCATGTTAAGCTATAGCATGGCTTCTATCGCGGGCCTTGAGCGTGGAGACCGAATCCAGAAATTCCGTAACGAAAATAACCTAACACACCAGTATTGTGTACCTATCATTTAACAATAGCGTAAGCGCCAAGTTGATAATATGTGTTATGAACTTTATTATCCACAGCTTAAGGCTTAGTTTAAAATAAATGTTTTACTTGTACAAATGTATTTTTTTCAACAAGGATTTCATTTCAATGACTTTCTGTTATGGTGTTACAAAAGATCCTGAGTACAAGAATTTAACAATCGTAATTGAACTTTATTTCTGAGATTTAAGGTTAAAAACGTTTTAGTTGTTATATTATTAAGCTTTTTATGATATTACATAGCACTGATAATTTCTCATTTAAATAGGACTAAAATAGGAATTAAAATTGGGAAATTATACCATTCTTATTTAAAATTTTATCCTATATAGCGTAAGAAAAAACTATAAATGAGTAATTTATTCACTAAAAGAAAAAAAAATGATTTTTTTATAGATCACCACGCATACGCAAGTTACACAACTTGAATTAACATCAAAGAAAAAAAACAACTACATAAATAAATAAATAACTATAATTGCATAAGTTGATAAAAAATGCTATGCAATAGCTTTACCGCGGCAGTCTCCGAGTGCCACACGTCTTTTTTTTATTATTTTATTTTACCCCAGCTTAAAGCCACCACTTATAGAAGAAATTGTGGCTTTTATAGAAAGAATAAAAATAATTATCAATAGAAGCAAATTATACTTGTTTTAACAGCTCCTTATAGTTACAATACTGTTTAAATTTCGTGCGACAGAGATAATGCTCTACGAAGCCGAAATTAGCCGATTGTCTCTTTTCAAGGGTCGATGTGCAATATTTATTGCCGGGCACTATACATACATATATATATATACATATACATACATACAAATACATACTTATAATATAATGCTTGTTTAAAAATTACAAATAATAATGACAAATATAATCAGTTAATATCATGACGTCTTTAGGAAGTGTGCTCTAACTAACTTTTTGAAATTGCTCTTTGAGGGTGCTCTTCTTACTATTTCCGGGAGTTGGTTCCATAGGAGTGAGGCTTGGATAGTAAAGGATTTATGGAAGAAGTCACTGGAATGAGAATGAATGGTGGTTGTAAGGTTGGATGATGAACGGAGTATTCTGTCGTGGGTGGCGTGTAGGTATTGAAATTTTTCTTTAAGGTATGTAGGGGAGGATGGATCATTTAATATGGAATAGAGGAGATGGAGAATCCTAGAGCTACGCCTCTGACGAATAGTAAGCCAATTGAGTTTGGAGCGATATTCCGAAACGTGATCAAACTTCCGCAGATTAAAGACGTAGCGGATGCAGTTGTTGAGAAGGCGATCAAGTTTAAGGAGAAGCTCGTTACTTGGGTTTGGGTAACAGCTATCTGCATAATCAATAATTGGTAAGATGAGAGCGTTAACTAATACAATCTTGGTTTTAAGAGGTAAAAAATTTTTAGTTTGATATAAAGACCGAAGAGTTCCGGTAACTTTACGGGACAACTCTTTTACCTGCTGGTGCCAGCTCATTGTACTATCTATGTATAACCCAAGATTCTTAACAGTCAAGGAAAAAGGAATTATGTTGCCATTGTACCTTATTGATGGCAAACTATTAAGATCGGTTCCAGGCAGTAACCTAGAGATAGAATATACACAACTTTAAGTATTATTTCAGTCAAATTTTCAAGTTTCCATTTGATCTTAATCTTCGCCCGGGGTAGTTATGTAACCGACGATTGAACTTCTCAAAATCAACTACATCGCTTTGACTTATGGTGGCTCGGCGTACTCCCCTCAGGTGAAGTTCGTCAACGTCTGCTAGGCAGCACTGTGGCGCTGCGCGACAAGCTGCTGGGTGTGCTGCGCGCTGACTGCGACACCGAGCCCGCCCGCACCGCGCTCGCTGACATTCTAGACTGCTTCATCGGCGTCACCGAGGGTGTACTCGAGGTACTTTTATATATTTATTTATTTCATCTTTGTCCATACGCCGTGCGGTTGCGGCGTACTTTAGGATCTCCTCCTTATCTTGTAAAGAGTGCCGTAACAGCGACCAAGCGATGAAATACTTACAAGTGAGTACTATCATTCAGAACCTATCTTGTTGAGATTTAGTTGTATGCTGTTGGCTGATGACAATGTTCTTGTCCAGTTCAGTTTAGTGTGTTTTGGTTTTGAATACCAAAACAGCCATAAAGTGACAACAAAAATATGCGAGTGGGCCTGAAAATTAGCAGCATGAAAAGAGACCACATGATCCGCGATTTCGAGCGCGTCGGAAGTTTTGACCAATAGTGATTGTTTATGCTCCTAAACCTACCTTTTTACTTAAATTTGCAAATTATGAAACGGAAAATAATAAAAAAAAATATTTTATATGATTTAATCTTTTTTTCCGTCCTTCTTGCATTGCTTTACATGTCTCTGGATTAACGAACAAATAAGATTGTTGAGACGTTTTTTTAACATTGTATATTTTTCAGGTTGGCACAATGGACGAACAGTTCATAATGTTAATGGGCGCATTAGATAAGATACCCGGTATCGTGTACCGCTACCACAACTACCCAGGAGTAGTTCTCCCCGCACTGACGCTCCTCGCTAAGAGCGCTAAGCGTATGCTGCACTCGGTACAGCCGCAGAATGTTAACAAGTACGTATTCTCAAATGTTTTTTGTTGTTTGTATTATTTAGTTTCTTTAGATCTTTAAAGAAGGTTTTACTGTGTTGTCTTTTGAGTTGTATTGAAATTATTTTATTTATAAAAAAGTGGTGTTATGAATAGAATTGGTTCGGATTTACAGATTCTTGGAAATATGTAATAGCACATTTGAAGTTTACACCAAGTGGAATTCCGGTAAAATATCAAGTATCCCACAAGACGCGGAAGAAGAAGCTTATGAGGTATTGTATAATTATAAGTACATAAAATTGTTTTTTTTTTCTCCCTTTATTTAACCGCCACGATGATAGTCTAGATAAAGACAAATTAGTATGTTTTCATGGCATTGCCTTAACACGAGTTACAGACTTCTTCTATCATCGTCAAGAACTGCTTAAATTGAACCCAATTATTTCTATGTACCTGCTTATCAAACTATCTATCAATATTTGCTTACACTAATAATTCATTGATACATTGGAGACACCAAAGTTTGTAGAAGCACGTTAGGGTCGCGTCCCTAACGTGCGTCTACGCGTCCCCTATTGAATCCTGCCGAGATTATTCTAGCATTTCTAAATCATTTAATTTTAATATCCTGTGGTGCTTAGGACATCTGCGCACTGATGGAGGTCATCAGCAGCGTGTCTCGTTGCGGCGGCGGCGGCGCGTGGGGCGGAGCCTGCGCAAGAGGACTGCGCCTGCTGCTGCCGCTGGTGGCGCCGCCGCTGCTGGCGCTGCCCGCGCTCGCGCACCGCGCATACCGCATGCTGCGGGACCTCGACCACGCCGACCAGGTACGTACAAGCACACGCACACGCGCGCACACACCCGTTACTTATTTATGTAAACAAAATATTTATTAAGTAGGAAGCCAACTTTTATACAATATTTATTTTCTTACTTTATGTAACACAAAACATTAAATTGCTTAACTTATTAACATTGTTTAACCACTTAAAGTCTAACTCAGCATTCATAATAAAATAATTTTTTGTCCGTATTTAAAGATTATAAAATAATATTAATACACAAAAAAATTCAAACTTCATAAATGAAACAAAGTTGAGATGTAAATAAATCTAATCCTTAGTAACAAAAAGACATGAGGTAACCTTAAGCCATCCAATCTTTTTTAAGTATTTGCTTAAATAATGAGGATGACTGACAAAAAACATCTAATTTACCTTTTTTAAAAATGTTATTAAAGGTGAGTACTATTCTGTTAATAGGAGTGTTCAAACCTAAGTTAGTCCTTGTCCTCCGCAGCTTAAAAGTGTCTTTATTTTCAATATGAGACCAAGGTCTCATATTAAAATATAAGGACATTATGTTTTGGTAGTGATCAACCGTTTTTGATAAAACCATGTTGATTTTCTATTATATCGGTTTTCAAATACCATGTTAATATTGGACAAATTAGTGATTCAAAGACTTTGGACAAAACTGATAAAATACATTTCGGGAACTCCCCTGTACTTAATGATATTTTAAATATGAAAAATAAAGGTTCTGCCAACCACATAGCACTTTTTTATATATATATATATATAAATATATATATATATATATATATAGGTGGGATATTATCAGAGCCAAATCCTTAACCTTAATCACATAAAGTTTTTTGAGTTGTTTTAAAATATAATTTCGACTTATATTTATACTGCCTATTTGTGAAGTACGTACCACATTAGAGTAATTAGCCGATTGTAAATTTGTAATATTTTGTAATATTAAATATGTACCTAAAAAGTGTGCCGCAAATTGATTACAAATTTCAGAACCATTAGTAAAAGTACCATTTTTCAATGTCATTATAGCGGGATAGTCACATTCAGTAAGGCGCTTTTTTTTTAAAATATGAATAAAAATATTTAGGGTTTGACTTTATGTTATTTTTTACTGACTCTATATATATTTTATAGTCCAAATTGATAAGAATTTAGTATCTGTCTCGTAATAATTTAAATTGAATCTCGTCCAACGGATTTTTATATTTTTCTATAAGTTTTCTATATCTATTCTTCTTCGGTAATCCTCTGATCAAGTTTTTAGAGTGCCATATTGGAAAAAATTCTTTGCTTTTAATTTTTTTCTTTGGCATATATTTTCCAATTATTTTTCGCAATTGCAAGTAAAATATTTCTGTCATTTCATTTACGTTATCACATCTATTAAACAGATCAGTAAGGTTACATTCCAGTAAGGTTAGAAAGTTGTTCATTGATCAATGAGTAGTAGTAAGCGTTTCGATAATTGTATTTTATTATTGTATTAGAGGAAAGTAAAATGTCTTTTTTATTTAAATCACACGTAAATTTATGTCTAAGGGTGGGTGATACTTATCTATTTAGCAAACGGAAAAATTACTACGTTCTATTTCAAGGTTGCATAAACTACTAAAAACAAGATCAAGTACTTTGCCATATACGTTGTTTACGTAGTTATATTGAGCCAATCTGATTAGAGCCATAAAATCTTTAATGAGATTTACAACTGAACTCTTGTTACTAGAGCCACTATCTGCATTTGAACTGTCCATTTGATAATGGGATATTACCTTTAAGGTCCTCGTTACCTGCAAGGTCATTCCAATCTAGTATTGTAGAGATTTTCGTTATCATAAATATCTAAAACTCTATGTAATTTTGGTAATTTTAATTAAGTAGTCTGTGCAATATTTAATTTGTATATCATGTATTCAAAGAGAAGTCTGTATTTCATAAATATTTCTAATTACAGTTAACGAATCTTCCAATCGAGGACTTCAACATGGTGATCACAGCTTTACGAGTGGGCCTCACTGCCGTCTCTTGCGACGTGTCCACATTATGCTGCGACACCATTGTAGGGCTCTCCAACAGGGTGCGCTCTCTAGGAGACGACAACCCTTATGCCATATCACTATTAACCCTCGCAGAACTACTGTTGATGTTAATTATTAAAATGGAAATACCCCCCGACTCCATACCGGCCGCCGGTGCCGCTATATATGCTTTAACGTGCGTAAAGCCGGCTTTACTAGAGGGACTGGCGAGACAGCTGATCGAAGCTTTCGCGGTCAACGACCCCGCTAACGTTCCCAGGTTAGAAGAAGCGTTCGGAGTCCTCACCAATGGCGTACTTTTTGATGGATTGAGGACGCACAAGCTTCGGTTTCAAGATAACTTTGATAAATTTTTGGCCAGTGTGCATGGCTTTCTTATTGTAAAATAAATATTTTACTGCAGTTATATATAAGGATTAAAGTTACGATTTGTTCGTATGACTAGTCACTTACCACGGAGGTATAATTCTCAGTGGAAGACTTGGAAGTTTACTAACATTGTAAATTATTTTATGCTTGAGATGAATGTTAAGCGGTGAGCGGTGTCCTTCCATGGGGCTGTGTTGTAGAATTAAATATATATGTATAATATTTAATGAAAGAAGTCCACATTATTAACTAAATTTAATATTAGTTTCTTGTATTGTGATGTGTATATTGATCAGGGTGCATGTGACTTCAAATGTCTATCCTTATGATATTATTCTATCCATTTAAAATTAGTAATTAAAATTTGGAGTATTCATAACGAAAATTAAAATATGTATTAGTCTTTAAGGTTGTGAAGGCATAAGTACTTGTATTATATATCAATGTATTATAAACCTGATCTATTCTAAAATTAAGTTGTCGTTAGACAATTTATAGTATTTTCCTATGAATTAATTTCAACTAGCTTATCCTTTATAAAAATAGCACATGTGCAATATGCGTAGATTTATATCAAGCAAGCATTATAAACGTACAATTTACCTTCAAATTAAACTACATTTAAATATTCCTTTTTTTACTTTATGCTTTGGTCTTTAATAAATAAATCTTTACATTGAAATTACTTAGGGAATGTATTAAAATTGTCAGAAAACGTAACAAATTTGGACTGAGTAGATCAATATTTGGAATATCTATCTAAAGTATTGTATTTCGTAACATTGTCTTTCTCTTAACTAAATTACAAAAGAAATAAAATTATAAATTGTTAGTGTTGTGGGAAGATGCGATAATGTGTAATATATTAAAGAATTTGTATTAAATTTTATTCCTATACATAATAACTTATAACTTGCATAAATTAATTGATGCCTTAATTATTTTAATTGCATCTTATTTGCAATTCTCTCAAGGCAGTAAATTTACTATTTATTTTTATTGATAACCCTTAAGGTTCTTTTTGTATTAAAGTAGTGAAATAATGATTGTTACAGCATTGATAACCAATGTATGTAAATATTAAAGGTTAACCAAACCAATAAATCACGCTGTAATACTTAAGTCACATTGTAATTTCGAATAAAATTTCGATGAACTTGATAAATCATTTGATATTTCCAATAATAGCTATTATTGTAAATAATGAACAGTCAAATATTAACAGTTAATATGGAGATTCGCTGCGACATTAATATTTGAGAATTGTAATAAATTGTACAAATTTTCTATTCCGCATATTTGTTTTATTTTTAATTTTAATGAAGACCAGAAAATAAAATAAGTTCGTATGTTTCTGTAATTATAACGTATAGTATTTCTTTATTGTACATGTACGGATGATTTAGAACATTCCATAATGGTATTGTACTTATTTATAAAAATGCCGAAAATTAATAAATATAAAACTTCTACTATCGTTATATAGTTCTTGATTATGCTGCTGCGATACATCGATAATATCTTCTACTGCCGCTAAAACAGGGGGCCTTTGCTGAATATACGTAGATACAAAATTCGGCCGCAACACGGTACAAACGAAACAAAGACGTCAAAGCTATTCTGAACCTATTTCAAGTTTACACACGTCTTTCGAAATAAGAATATCCGTTTATATGGCCATATTATAAAAGGATCGTTTATAAGAGCATGCTTTATAGAGCCACACTCGGTTGCAAATATGAGTATAGTTGATTATTTGATTTTTAATGTTTGTCTTTCTGGTCGGGTTTGTGAAAATCTAATAGGTATATTCTAATAATATAAATGGAGAGTTTTAAGCATACGAACCTTCAAGCAAGGGCCACATCACTCAGTTTGGAGCCGCAACCATGCAGTTTTAAAACGATTAAAACCTACATAAAACTAAATGATGAGTAAGGACAGTAGAAAATAGGAAAATGAGGAATGAATTACCTAAGCAAAGTTCGTCGACTTTTTGTTGTTCGAAGTAATAATACTACTAAATTCTCGAATGTCTGTCGGTTGAGTCTATTTAAAGAAATAAACTCAACGTCGGTTATTATAACAATATTAAAAGTGTTTTTAACCAATATGTACGTTCACTGTTGCCAAAAATTTTAACGCGGTGTCGTGCGTCTCAACGTTGGGTGGAAACTGTAGTCCCCAAAAATAATATGAGTGCGTAACGTAGACCTAGCTATGGTAACCCTACAAAAAAAAACCCTATAAATAAATGACCCAAGCATGATATGGAACGATCCATGTAACAATGTTTACAGTGACTTACACATATAAAAGAATACCGTTGAATATAAAATTAATTATTTAGAAACCTTTATTACAAAAAAAAAACTATTGTTCCCTAAAATTGTTTGCCTGTATTATTAAATATACCTACATAAATTTAAGGTATCTGGAGTAAAATGCGTCCTTAGTCTTATTGAATCTGTCGATAGTTCGGTAAATAGGTAGGTCAAACTTGAAAATATTCGACCACTTTTTTTTTCAAAAGTTAAACGATATTTTACATTTTTAAGTATTAATTAAATGTAATTTAAATAAGCTTAACATGGCTATACATGTTTAAAGATATTTTCAATAATTTTTAAGTATGTATATAAATGAAAGATCTACGAGTTGGGAATCCCCCTAAAATTCTTTTAATGATTTATCATAAGTAAAATATTATTTCTTTATCAAGAATAAATTATAATAGCACTAATTACTATTGACATAACTTCAATTATATAGCTATTAACACATTAGAATTTAGTCGTATATTTATAAAGATAACAGTTAAAGTCGAAAATTGGAACTCGAGTACGGATTAACGAGATTGACAGTCTATAACACTTTAAAATACTTTGTGGTCCACAGTTCAACTATTGAGAATTGAGATTGATCATTCCAAAAATTATCGTGCCGCAAGGAATATAATACTCTGTGTCATAACACAGTGATTACAGAATACATAAATAAATTTTAGAAGTCCGATCTCAGACCTTGGCCAAAGATTAAATTTCTGATCCTGGATTCAAAGTAAACGGTAAGTAGTAATACTCAGTACCTATTCAATAAATCAAAACATAAATTGTTTTAATGTGTACGAACATAATACTTTTTGGTAATATCGAATACTCGTAACTCGTTCAAATATACTGGGCAAGTAACACTTGTAATAATTATTTATTAATCTATACTCTATTATTTATATGGTAGCTAGAAACGTCAAACATTGACAGTCCAGTTTTTGTTTGTATTTGTAACTTTTCCAAAATAATAATTTTTATTTTTTATTAGTTATGAGTGTTGCGGAACAAAGTCCGTCATTTAATTCATCAAAGACTTCGTCACAGTTGGACGCTTGTGAAAACAGCATGGAGATTAATGCGAGACATTACGTGCAAGAAATTCTAAAATCAAAGATATTTTTAGGCCGCTATCTCGAAAGACGGCTTATTAACAAACATATAGGCTATCGGGATGTAGTTGTAGTCAGTCCTGCAGAATTTGAATTAAAAAAAGTTTTGTTAGAGGTCAGACAGAAACTGCTTTGTGTTTACTCAAAGAACCATTGGATTGGCATTTCGGATTCAGAAACCTTAGGCTACTCGTCAGGTGTCAGCCTATTAACAGAGATAGATAACGAACCTTTGGGACCCTGTTGGTTCAAAATAAAAAGTGTCAAATTCAGAGATTCAGAAATTATAGTCATATTAAAATGTCTAAGGCACATTACAGATAGTTATTTGGAAGTGGAGCCAATTCTTACAGGAGGATCTGAGATTTCAAGATCAAGTGTTTTAAATGCACCTACTGCTATGATTGAATCACACCTCAAATATGCTTACAGTGAAGTTATAGTAAATATTAAGGATTCTTTGACTTTAAATAATATGAAAGAAATTGTAATATTTATCTTTGCATTTTTTATTGCTCTATTTAGTGGAAGCACCACATTTGTAAATTTCCTCGGTAATTTTATATTAGCTTTACTTAGAGAAATGTCTATTTTGGTTAAAAATTCCACACCTATGTTTTTGGGTGTCTTAGATTTCATCAGTAAAATTATTGGTGGTTTCTATATCCTGATGGCAATGGTTTTTAGGCCTAGCAATCCCAGGCCACATAGAGGAAGGAGCATTACATATGGCCCACCACAGAACTATGATTATAGAGATTCTTTTTAATCATTGCAATGATCTCACTTCATTTATTGCATATAGCATTTTAATAATGTTCAAAATAAGGTTGCTATGGTTATTTTTATTTTAAAAATGTTTTACTCGTTTTGTACTCAAGCTTTTTTTTTAATATTTTACATTCCTTTTGGATAGTTTTTGCCAAAACAACTTTTTAGTTCTATTATCAATTGTTATCTAATAAAGAGGAAACTAATTTTTATACCGTATAATTTGTATTATTTATAATTGTGATGGATATTAATGATTATTATTTAATAAACTATTTAATGATACAAGTATAAGTGTGACATTGTTAATAGTTAGTACTCGATTTGCTATTAGAAATATATAACTTTTTTGTTACTTTGTGATTTTATTCTTCTAGGGGCACTATAATTATTGGATTCTTGATATCTGAAATAAGGAAGCGGTAATTTCATATAAGTTGAAATTATTTTAATCAATATTATATAATTTACGTTTTGCAAACCTTGATATAATTTCCTACTTCTGTTCAAGGGAATGGTTGACTCCCATTCTGAAACTAAAAACAAAGAGGTAACTTAAAATATAATAAAACTGATATCTGTAGTTAGCTCTAACATTACCCACCTCGTCTTTTTGATGCCTGTCTATATTTATTTGGTGAAACTCCTAAACCCGGTTTTGACTTGCTACCTTTTTTCATGTTTATCTTTTTAGGAGGTATTTGACATATTTCGTTCTTCATCTGTACAGGCTACAAAGAAAGTTATAAGACAATAGCGTGTTATAATAATATTTGTATATTTAAAAGATTCTACCTCTGTCGATGTATCTGTTAAAACAATAGCTTTTCTTGTTTCATTATCTTGTTTATGTACATTTTTTGAGACAATATTATTGAGAATGTTAGTTATTACTATATTTAATTGACTTTCATCATATTCCATAAGAAGATTTTTGAAGAGTATAAATATAGATGGTAAATTTTGCTTCAATTCCTGTTTTCCAGTATCATAACAGCTGTAATCTTTTAATAAATCAAGATGCATCAAGACTTCGTCTAAAATCATATATTGACGATATTGTGCCAAATCACATATGGTTCTTTTTCCTATCCCTGCAAAATTTAACAATTATTAAATTATTAAAAAGACTTATACTATCTTTTGTGTAATGATTATACCTACATTTTCGAAAACAGATCCCATTTAAAAGTATTTAATTAGTATAAACTGGTATGATCTTTGGTCGTGCAATAAAATTTGATTTTGCTTGAATTTGACTATTATTGTATAGGCTACGAGTATTTTGTGCTCTGGAAATTAATTTCTTCTTGTCATTACCTTCGTAAATTGATTTGGTGAAGTACGTTATGGCCATGTTTTTAGCGAATGTTGGCTTCAATAAGTTCAATGTAGCATTCAAGGTGTCTACTGTCTCTACTTCTAGTAATGTAGTTTTCTTTCGTAAAACTTTTCTGATATCATTGCATATTTTTGAGCTGTAGTTTAAATATCTTCTGCCTTCTTCTATTTCTGCAAGTTTGTAAACTGCACTTGCCGCAAGATTCTAAAATAAATAGTGATTCATTTAATAAATATGCTAGCTATAAGCTAATATTTGCGTAATTCTAACCTGAGTTACGTGGTCTCCGCAACTTCTGTATTTACAAGGCCAAGATATACATGTAATTATTATTGAGTGTTCGTCGAAAATGCTACAAATATCAGCGTGGATACATCCTTGAGTTATTTCAATTTTTTCTTTGTGCTTGCGTTCTATAAGTCCCTAATAGTATAAAACATAAACATCATTTATGTACATCTATTTTTTTAAATATTAGTAGGTACATTCGTGTACGTAGGTACGTAAATACTTACTTCATTTAAAAAAATAAGTGCATTTTTTGTGTAATCACCACCCATATAAAGAAATTTCTTTAATATACGTAAGTTTTTAATAATCTCGCCAGGATTACTCGTAGTATATTTCGAAACTTCATTAAAATGTATTACAAAATCATTATAATGTGGGTGATTTAAGCAGTGGCATTTTCTCGTAAGTCTTTTATATATCGAGCAGTCATCTTCCTCATCCTTAAGAAATAAAAAAAATAATTCGGACGGCTCGAAGGACCACTAATATCCAGAAAAAAAATCAATTCAAATTAGTTTCAACTGTTTTGTTTTTTTACCTCTATATAAATAGCTTCCAACTCTTTCGCATTGTTTTCCAGCTTCCTTAATGCTGAAGACCCAATGACATCAGTATTAACATTTTGTTCCTATAAGAATAACAAAAATAACAAACTATGTAAAAAAATAAAAGTTATAAATGCATAACAAGGATCTCCACCAGACAATATATATATATATATATATATGTATATGCATTAATAACTTTTATTTTTGTACATAGTTTGTTATTTTTGTTATTCTAAAATACGTATAATTACATCATGGATACTAGAAATAATCTAATCAATAAATAATAATATATTCTACAAGATAAGAGCACAAGAAAGAAGGAGAGACAGTATAATACAATATATAACAGCGTTGAGAGATAATTATATTTATAAGTAGGATAGTATACTGAATATTACTGTGCAGAACAAAGGCAAAGATAATAATCTTTTATTAATTCCTTAAAGGTATTCAAAGATTATGATTGTGTATTAAGTATTGACAGTGTCATCCAGAGCAAAATTGCTTGAACAGTAATAGATTTTTTGGGAAAGCGAGATGAGGACACAAAAGTTTTTTTCTTATAACAATTTAGTAAATGGTAGTTTATAGAGGTAGCAGGGATGAGATAATATGTTGATTTGACGAATTAAAAAAAATTAATTACCAACTGAACTTTTCTTTGTTGCTTCTTAAAGCAATTCTCTAATTAAACCGAGAAAGTATTTGTCATATAAAATTCATGGTTTTATCATAGTCCAACATGTAATTATTACCAAGGTCATGAAATATAATTACCAGGTGGTTTTTTTCTTTCAAGTTAATAAGTTTTGTCTCTCAAGTTATTAAATTTTGTCTCTCAAGTTAATAAGTTTTGTCTCTCAAGTTAATTCAGTTGTGCCTCAGTGATATCAAGATAATATGCATCAGGCGGAGTGAAGGATAAAAAGTAGGAGAGATTGGGCCAGTCGCAGCAAAGCTTTTTTCTGCTGACCTCATTTATTTGGTGAGAACATGATAAAGTGTTATCGATACACGTTGGCATAGGGCTGCATTGACCTTTATCTCAAACTATAAACTCCAGCTCAAGGTTGACTCCAAGTCTTCTTGGTTAAGGCAAACTACGGCGAAAGGCATATGTGCCAGAATTGAATGGGAATAAATTTGTAAATCGTCTGCATGCATACATGAGAAGGAATATTGTAAGTAACTAATTGTGTTAATGCAGATAGAGAAGAGTAATGGTGACAACACACCTCCATGAGGTACACCGAATTTCACATTACACCAAGACTAATAACATTTGTCAATGCTCAATGCTAATGTACTGCCAGCGTCCATGCAAGTAATTATGAAACCCTTCAATTACCTATGGAAATATGGTAAGATAAACTAGCAGACTCAGCAGATCATAAAAGTGCATGCTATTGAACGCCTTCAAAGTCCAGGAAGACCAAGACAAGAGAGTAGTTAAGGATATACCTAAGTAATTACAGGAGTCGCAATGTCAAGTATAGGAACAAATATTTTTCTTTTTTCAACGGCATTCAGTGAAATGGGTAATATAATTCTCTTAATCAATCACACCAGAATTAAAAATCACATTCAAAAAATAAATTAAAAGTAAACCTTCAAACATTCAAAAAAAAAATAAAAAGTAGTAAGTTAAAAAAGGTTAAATTGTTGAGATTAAATTTAATGTTTTTAATTTGTGATATTATCCAAAGTAATATCTGATGTCGAGAATGAAGTAGCAGCAGACCCCTTAAGACTTTAGAAAACCGTTATCGACAGATTTCAAGATATGGCGTCGTTGTGCATGTGTAAACAATGTATAATAGCGATTACGTATTTTGTTAAAGTTGAGGCTTTGTTAGATCTATTGATTGTTCTCTTTTGTATAGAAATAATTCGACAGAACAAAAATAATACAAACTATGCTATTATCTATATTAATAATATCAATCTACCATGAAAACTTGTACTCAGAATACTATAAAACTATAATAATTTAATAATCACAAATGATTCCGAATCAAGTTTAAGAGCTTTGGCGTATAATGCAGTTGTTGTATTTGGTACATTATAAGAATCACTTCTTGTGTGTGTTTTAGCCTGTAGTTCTTCGAGTAAACTTAGTAATAGTTTCGTGCTTTTTTTCAACTTAGTGATTGAGTCCTAAAACATTAAATATCATAAAAGCTTATATGTCGAGATAGCATAAAAATACCAGAAGATAATCATATCAGAAAGAATTTATCATTATTTTTCTTAAAACTATACCTTACTACTATTTACTACATGATTCTACTTCCTTGGAGCATGTTCAACTTACCAGGTTTAAATGGCATATCGGTTCAATAGAACTTGTACATTCTTCGCAAATTCTTTCATTAGATTCATTAGACATATTTACAATGAATATTGTTTTATAATTAGATTATTGTTGTGTTTGTTGTATTAAATCATTTGTTAACCTGAGATGTTATAGAAATATGTATAAATAAAATTGGTGGACAACAAAATAATGTTCTTAAATACTTTCATTTTCAGTTCTTGGATATTTTATTCAAACTCGCAAAATCTCTATATTTTAGAATTTTTGTGCACAATTTGGCTCATGAGATGACATAATTGTATAGTCTATTAAATGATAGATGACTGGTGATTTTTATATATCATTAAGAATATTTGAAAACTTTTTTCATTTAATACGAAGGAAGAAATAAAAAGATAACTAGAATCTCTTTAGTTTTCAATAAAACTAATGTCTTTACTTAAAAAAATAATATATATACTTATACTAATGATGCAGGATTGATTATGTAGATAGATGAAACAATAAATAATACCTACCTACCCAAAGAAAAAAGTCTTTCGTAGTGCGTAAGGTATCGGTAGTTGAATGATTTTCTTTCATACAAATCTACTTATAAATCTAAATTTGCTAAAGTTAAAACACCATCTTAAATATTAATATCTATAAGCACCCAGCTCATACTAAATAAAAAACGCTTCGGAAGAAATTATACCCCAATGCCGCTGCGACTATTAATGCTCAGCAGCTGACCAAGCTATTGTAATCGGGTAAGGCTAACAAAAACACTGTATATAGAATTAAAAAAAAAACCTAATCTTTATTTACGTTAGAAATAACTGTATTTTGGCTTTTGTCTGCATAGACATGTCAGCCCCATCATACCCTAACTCTTACTAAATAAAAGAAACGGAAAGAAAATTATTGATGATTTATGACCATATTTATTAATTATTTTTCTGTGTCAGATAACGGCTCTCTTAAAAGGGATAAAAATACACTCACATCATATTTATTAATGTCAAACTGTCTAATCAATGATTCTCTTTCCGCCTTGTATTTAACACATTCATGTAATATGTGTTGTACATCGTCCAAGAAGCTGCATGTGTCACAGTCGGGGGATTCTGCTTTTTTCATCAAAAAAGCTAACTTTTTTGATGGAAAATGCCCTGAACGCAATCTGTGTGCGGTGATGATGTACTTCCTGCCAATATTTGCTTTTATAAACCAATTTAAATGAGGAGGCTGACTTTGAATAATTTTGTACCATATACCCTTTTCCCTACTTCTTTCGTCGAAATACTCTATAAACTTTGTGTAACAATTAATTTTGAATTTGGTCATTCTTTCTGTAAAAATAGGTAAAGTATGTAGTTCAGAACCTTCATTTATAGCTAACTTTGCAAGACAGTCAGCCTTCTCGTTACCAATAAGACTTATATGCGATGGAATCCACTGCATCTTCATTCTTTAAATTGCATAAGCAAATTTTACTTACAGGGATGTTTTTATTTGCCGAAAAATTTATTTGGTTTATAAAATAATTATATAAATCTTGTATATTATTACTAGAACAGTCGGGGCTGACTACTGAGACAAACGAAATAGTCAGATCCTTACAATACCTTTTCCAATTAGCTTTTTTAAACTTACGCTTTTCAATGTACATTATTTCACCAGCAAAACTCAAAATAATTTTAATCACAAGATGATCACTCCCGAGGTTCTCATTAATTATTCGCCAGTTAAAATTAATATCTATATCGGACGATACAAATGTTATATCTGGAGATGATTTTTGCAAAACACCATTTACTAATTTAACTCTTGTTGCATCTCCATTGTTGAGCGATATAAAACCTTGATCCAAAGAAGAATCAAGTAATTGCTGACCCCTGTTATCTATTTTGTAGGACCAGTTGGTATAGTGTCCGTTAAAGTCCCCCCCAATTAATGTTTTACTAGATGCTATTGCAAATATATTATCCCAGTCAGATTGCCGTGTTGTAACAGATGAAGGACAATAAATAGAGATAATATTATCCAAATATTTACAATTAGTTATTTTAACATGAACTACTTCTATGCCAGAATTGACACTACCGGTGGGGCAAACAAACGATTTTATGGATTTATGGACTATAACGGCTACTCCTCCGTAAGAATCATAACGATCAATTCTATAAAAATTATACTCACTTAAATAGACAGCAGTACCCGTATTCAACCATGTCTCAGAAATCATACCAATATGATTTTTTTCTTGATATAATAAATTCTCCATACTAATTAATTTTGGTTTCAAACTTTGTGAGTTCCAGTGTAATATATTAATGTTGCAGTTCTTATCCATTAAATAAGTTTAAAAATTGTTCACTGATTACTGTACCAGATATTAAATTAGACACAAACAATTTAAATTCTTCAAACACTACCTTCATAATCACTAGTATCTTCTCTTCAAATTTATCTTTAGACGTTACTACATTCTTAATTTTAATTATTAAACGCCAAATATCAAATTTCTGTTTTCTACTTCTTTTATATTTCTTTATATCAGGTTTTCTGTCGGTGAATCGGAATTGTTATATTCTGAGATTTCTGATTTCAACTCTTCTTCTTCTTGTAATTCGTTTTGTGAGTTTGCATATGATTCTTCTTTTTTCTTTTTCAATTTTTTTTTAAATTGTTGTGATCTATTTAAAATTTTCTCTTTTTTGGGTTTTTCGTCAGTAGTTGTTTGTTCTTTTCCTTTTTTCAAAACTGAGCTGTATGTTGTTTCTGAATTCAAGTTTCCCGATAAAATTCTATTAGACACTTCATTATCTAAATTCAATAATTCAGGTAACAAATTATTTTCCTGTCTTTGTTCATTTAAATAAACTTCTACTGCTTTTTTGTATGTTAAATTTTATTCACTCATAATTAATCGAATTTTCTTTTCTTTTAAAAACCACAGACATGACTTATCTATAGCAATGTGTTGACCCTTACAATTTGGACAGCAAAATATTTCAATTTCACAATTATTATGATCTTTGCCACATTTACGCACGTCGGTTTGTTAGTGGAGCATACTTTTTTTGAATGACCGAATTTCCAACAGTTAGAACATTGCGTAACTGGAAAAACATATTTTTCTATATTGATTTTACATCCATATGCGGATATATATTGTGGTGGAGCAGAACTCTTAAAACATACTCGAACCGACTGACTATCAACCCATTTTCTATCTTCATTGATACGTCTTAATCTTTTAATAGATACTATCTTAATTACGGAACTAAAATTATCAAATAGCTCTTTCTCTGATATATCAAAATCTACCACTCTAATTATACCATAAGATAAATTGCCTACGTCAGTAAAAATTGAATTCTTATATCCATCTCTATGAGCTTCCGGCATTGTACAAGTTTTTCAGCTTGTATTTTATCATCAAGTTGAATAAAAGTTTTAAATGCAGTTTTATATCTTATCTTTGTAACATTAGTTATATTTTCATTTTGTAAAAATTTGACCATGCCATTTGTTTAGGCAAAATTTTTAATGAAGACAAACAAACTTCATACAGAACAGATCCATTCCTATTTCCTTCTTGATTTAAATGTTCTTCCACCCTATAATGTTTATTACTCAGTGAATCACTCCGTATCAATCTCTTTGTTTTTCTTCTCGTTACAGTCATAAATCCTTCTTCACTACTTTTTTAACATTAAGATGGAAAGTGCTTTCTCAGAAGGGCTTATTACGATAAATCTAGTATCGTAATAGGCACTCCTGACACTTCCATGTTGACGTACACAAGTGATCACTGATTATGATTCTAAGTGGAAAAGATATAAATAAATAAATAAAAAAAATACTATCTTCACCTTCACGTAATCTTTTTTCACTTTTCTTAGTTTGCTCCATTTGATCCAAGCTCCTATTATTCAACTCGTGATCGCTTTGATTTACAGGTAGTGAATCACCCTTATCAGAATCATCCTCATCACTCAAAGCCGGTATATTCATATTTAATTATAACTTTTTTTTAAAGTGGGTAGATTGATAATCTTACACAAAGTAAATGCAGTTGCGATAGTTACGTGCGCTCACCACAGACCATAGAGTATTATAAGTATAAGGATCCACAGATTCTCGCGCGTCACTGAAATTAGAACGTTACTTTTGTTATATTCTTTATAAGAACTCATTCCGAGTACTGAGCGGTTTACTTTTATTACATCTATTTTATGGGCCTAAGCCTCATAAAAAAACTTTCTGGTCGACTCGGCTTAATAACATAGTCATATCAAAGAAATATTTTATGTAACTTTTCAGAAAAATGCCAATATTTGTCAATACCACGAGATAAGATAAGTTATTTCGCAAGTTAATTAAATTTACTTCTTAGTTTTGGCATTTGTAATGTTTCGTCACTTTAAGCCTAAGGCAAACTTTTTATAAGGGGGGGAGGGAGCAATCCTTTCCTCTTTACAACCTAGGTACTCTCTTGTTTCTCTCCGACGTATATTCAACTCGTCTTATTTTTCAAAACTTTCTTTCCCGTAAAGCATGCAAGCGTGTGGGACAAGTATAAGATAAATTTAATATTTGGACAGAAAAGATAAATATAAGCAAAATGTTATATGCTTTTGTTTAAATTGTATCCCAAATACAAATTGACTACATACACTATCACTATAGCCAATTTTATCAAGATCAATTGAGTAGTTTTTATAGGATACCCGTTAAAAGACACGGATAGATTGAAATAATAAAATAATAAACTTAGATACCTAAATCTAAGTGTACGTCAATAAGAATAAAATATTAGTAAGTTTACATTTTAAATTATCCATGTTTTATTTTATTTTCTCTACGTACGATTATAAGTAACTTACTTAAGTTAAAGTAAATTCTACTGGAAATCTTCTTTGAATCTGGCTTTCGCAACAATAATACCGATAATGACAAATGACAAAAGTAAAAACTTTAACTTGACAGTTGACACACGAAATTTGTTATTTGTTTATTTTCAAAGTACAGTTTGTTCACGGTTGTGACTTGTGCATCATAAATGTCGAAAATGTGTTAAAATTTTAAAGTTTTTTATCATTATAATGAATACTTTTAAGAATAAAGTCAACTATGAAAGTCCATGTGATTCCGATAACGACTGGACAAATTCATCAGATGATTCAAAATATTCCGAATCAGAGAGGTATTTAATTATAATTGTTTAAACATTTTCTGCAATAAATAAAAAATTAAACTTATAAGAATATTGTAGTTCAGTACCGGATTGGGATTCTGACATAGGAGAAGATGGAGAGCTTATTTTTATAAAAGTAAAGGCAAGCTCTGAAAGTGTAGATTTTTCTAAAGCTCCATTACTTGAAAATTGTGAAACGTTTAAATTAAGAAGTGATTTCAAAAGATCTTCAACCAGACGGTCCACTAAAGGTATAATGGTTCTATGTATATATTATATATAATTGTGATACTTACATACACTTAATCTCGTTTCGTCTTTAAATTATAATGGTATAAAACTATTAACAATATAATATATTTGGCAGGCAGAATTTTCAGAGTTCTAAAAACTCGAAAAATTAAAAGCAAAGATATTGGTAATGGAAAAAAAACACAACCTGAAGACAACAATAAAATTATTAATATACAGGTAATATTAACAATAAAACTTAAAATAACTTAAATATATATCTTAAAAATTTAAGATTTATATATATAATTAATATTATTATTTTATCAGGTCAGCAAAAATATGATATTTAGCAGTGAGAAAAATTGCCAAATAGAAAAGCTGTTTGGAATCAGTTTAGACACACTTGCTGATGGAAAAACATTAGTTGTGGCCGACTTTTTATCAGAAGCAAAAGCCATATACACACCTAAAATCAGTACTGGCTATTATTTACAAAAAATTAATGGTATAGAAGTCACATCACACAACATTAACAATGTTCTCCAAAGAGTTATTGAAACTGTTGAAAATCCAAAACTGACATTCCAAGTTGTAGCGGAGGGATATAATATAGACATAGAAAAGTTATTATTAAGTAAAACAGCTCCGGAAAATTCCCTTACCCAGTTAATAAAAGACTCAATGTGCTCTGTGTTATACATATGTGGAAATGATGTTGAATATCAAAGTAATGATGACAATGTCCTGTATTGCTTTCCAAGACCATTTAACCAGAACTTCCTGTACAATACCAAGGGTGCCTACTTAACACTAAATCATCTAGCACCTAAATCTTTAGGCACAAGTGAACCAATCTTATCTACAGTTTTACACAAAAATACCCTAATAAATATAGCATATGCATCACATTATTCTGACTTGCTATTAGTTGCTTTGCCAAATAGTGTGGTTGATATTTTTTCAGCTAAAAGAGTTATTAGTGATATTGTTAGAATATTAGAATTTTTGTATGGTTCTCTGAAAATATGTTTTACAAAACCCAATAATGTTGATAAATTGGATGGTTTGTTCTCAAGGATATTTGTAACTTTGCTATTTGGTAATAAAGAAAAGAACAATGATAATGTATTTCTTGAAGCACATTCTGTTTCTTTACCTATGGAAGTTAAAATCCAAGTGGATGATGCTATAACTGAGTTGGAGGCAGCTGATTATAGAGAATGGGTAAAATAATTAAATATCTTTATATATTTTTATTCACTAACCAAAAATTAGAGGTAAGCCTTTAACAAACTTACTTTACTTTCTTCTAGACAGATGATGTAGAAAACTTCCAACGTCTGTATACTGTGATTGGAGCCTGCTTATATTATTCGGGCCACCTATTAAGCTCACATCTACAAGATGATGACCTAAAAGAAATTAATGCTTATTTAAAATTGAATGGTTTCTTTAAGCTTACTATGGAAAAAGAACTGGAAAAACTCGTTTTCTGGAAAGAAGTATTTATTAATGAGAGTAGAAAACAGAACAAAAATGATGGAAGGGAATACAGGTAGAACAAATTTTACAAATATATATTTATATCCGGTAATAGTATTATATATCATATAGACACCAGTCAGTATTAAACCAATTAGCTCCTAAAAAATACCTTCCAATAACTATTATTACATATAAAAGGAACTAAAAAATCTAAATTAAAATATATACAAATATTTATAATCATGTATATTTATAAGCTTATTTGAATTTTTAATAAATATACAATAAAATACATGTTTATAGAAATTTTCGAATATTAATTCTTTTGTGGCAACTTTTCAACATTATTCTGTACTGCAAAGTTAGAATCATTGGTTAGGAATTTTCGAAAGATACCGACTAGATCACCAACGTCCTCACCATCCTAATAAAGTCTATTATATAAAGTATTAAATTCATCGAGTCGGGTAGCGATACAATAGCTCAGTTGGTAAAACGTCAGCACGGTTTACTAGAGTTCGCGGGTTCGTAACCCTACCCGTATCGATTTATTTTTCATAATGTTTTTGTTCAGAATTCCAGATGGACGTTGGTTTATTCTGATTGTGGGGAAAGGACACTTCATTCTAGCTACATTGATGGAAGCTGGCGGATGTACTGAGGATGTAAGCACTAATTTTATGATCATCACTTATTTTGAAATATTAAATTTCAAGATTATAAATAGTTTGTTGTTAAATATTTGGGATAAATTCTTCGTCATATTGACGATGGCGAAAAAGTATTCCTTTATTCTATCCATAATATTATTATAAAGGAGATGTTGTTATAAACATTACACCATAGTTTTGGTTTTTTTTTTTTTATTTTTCCTAAAATTCAGACAAAGGACTACGAAAGATTTTAACTACGTTCTCTATTATGTATTCAATTATAATTATTATTCTTCGGATATTTGTTTTATTTCAGGCTGTAGGAGTGACTCCCCCTTCGCCGTTTTATGTAGAGGAATGTGAAAGCTGTTTGGAATTATTATATGAAGTTGGTTTAAATAAATATCTACCTTCTTGGTTTGCTTCTAACACACATCCACAGATAGAAACAGCCCCTGAATGTCTAACAAAATATGGAAAGAAAAATCGTGAAGGTAATTGTATGTATATTTGTAAAATTTTGTTTGTCCTTTCAGAGATATCTAGCAAATAAAAAAATAACCTATTTTCTGTACTGTAATAAAATGTTGTAGTTAGATTATTATCTTACTTTAATTTATATTATCCATCTATATATTATGTAAAAACTGTGTTTATGAGATATCACAAAATCCTAACTTAAGTGTAAAGTTCATAAAACAAACCTCTTCATTAATTAATAGACCTCTTTCTTATCCACTAAATTTCATTATAAACAATAATATATATTGTTACTGAATAAAAATTTTAAATATGTAAAACGTTTTTAGCCTCTAGACCGGACATCAAGAACTCTCTGAAGTCAAAACATAAAGAACTAAAACGAAGAAACAATTCAGAACTTAAATCTGGTTCTGCAGACAATATAAACTCTCACAGCCTATACTCACAGTGGTATAATGGACAAAAATACAGACATTCTAGCTTGGATGTTAGTTATTCAGAGGATTCTGGCAGTATAAAGAGCAATAGGTGAGATTTATGATCATATAAATTTTAAAGGCTTAGTTGGAGCAATGGATGGTAATAGTTTTATGATGATCATCATTCATTCGTTTAACAAAGTTTACAATCTAGTAGATCTAGATATGAGTGACAATCATATGATATGATGATGATCTAGATATTATGAGATCTTTAAGTGGTAGAGACATGACAAATTATTTTCCTTGTCTGTATTCCCTTTTCTTTATATAATTTACAGTGCAATATTTAACCCAAAACATTTATGAGCAAAAACCCAATCAGATGTGAGCTCACTAACAGTCCTTTTATAATGTGATATTAGTTCACAAGTTAAATTGGATAATGTAATGGGTGGTAGGGTTAAATCCTTTTTTTTGCTATTAATGGCCTACCATGGGCATACCCAAATTTTTTGCTAGGGAAAGCAAAGCAGATTTTTTAATATATTTTTGTAATTTTAAAGCTGTAATTTTAATTTTCTGAGCATGATTTAACAATGAAAGAGCAAACGCTGATGATTTGTCTCTCGGTTCTAATGAAGATTTTAGACTTTAAAGTGTTTGCTAAAAGTTTTACTAGAGAATTGTATTTGTTTGTAAGACATAGATCTATAACAACTTTTTAAAACTTAATTGGTTTTATTTCTTAATGTAAAATACCAATTTTAATTTAAAATAGAAGAGAGTAGAGAGATATACAATGTCAAGGTGGGGCTGCCCCCCCTGCCCCCTCCTCGGTACGCCCATGTCTACTCCTCTCAACTGTCATACTCTTAAGTGTCAAATCTGAAATCAATCAAATCCATTCTTATGTTGCAAAATTCTTGTATGTGTTCACATACAGCACTTGAAACTACGACTAGAGGACTCAGCCTTAATGTCGTTTTCCCCACCTCTCCCCTAGGGGTTAGAGAGAACAAAGAAGCTGCTTATATTGCAAATGTATATGCGTGACGGTCATGTGATAAATATTATATTTTTATTTTTTAGTGAAATAAGTGAAGATCGAGTGGTAGGTAGGAGAGCGGACAGGGAACAAAGAAATAGACGCGACTCTTCAGGATCTGAGTCCGATTGGGACAAACAGGTATATTGTTGATTTTTGTTTTCTAATACCTACATATTAAAATATATACTTTGAAAGATTTCTTCATTTATTTAATATTTTATTTAATTTTACGTTTTCCAATTATTTTGTTATTAAAATGCAAACACCAAGACAGAAAAAACCGGTTAAATATAGTTTGGTGTATTAAAGTAAATATAAAACTTTAAATATTAAAGTATATTTTCCATTTTCTAGGACGGCAGTAGATCAAGCAATATAGAAACTTCTGATTTCCGAAAATCGCTTTTAGACGAGCTCAATAACCATGTCACCATCCACAGGTATTACTTGCTCATTTATTTAAAACATTTACTCTTAAAATATAGTATGTATTAATATAAACTATTTACAGAATCACAGCTGGTGAAGAAAATGTTTTATTTCACTTTATCCACTTAGAATGTGAGAAAGGAATGTTATTAGCACCCGTTAACAATTTAGAGGAACAGGCTAACAATTTACTTTATTCATATATAGTAAAGACTTTTAAACAAGCATGCAAGAAAATTCACGATTTACTTCAACATAGTGTTAGGTAAGTTTTTATTTATATTAAAAACATAATAAAATATTGATGTTGTGTTTCATAGTTTATTTGTCTTATAATTGATTATACTGAAAGAACATTCTAATTTACAGGTTTAAGAAAAATCAGGTTTCATCAAATAATTTAAATAAGATTCTAGTGGCAGTTAAAGAGTATGGAATGCTTTTTGAAGTACCCTCTGAAGTACTAAGTAAATGTGGAACAATTAAGAAAAATTGTGGACCTTTTCAATTTTGGGTTGTTGGGTGAGAGTTACAATTTTATACAACCATTTATTTTTTCATAAGCATAATGCATAAGAGATTAATATACAAGGAGCTGAACAATTATTGCTAGAATAAGTGTGACTTGAATGCATTAACATATACAGGATTATTTGTAACATTTTTTTACAAATCTTGAAAACAAACATAAAAAAAAACAAGAAACATTTTTGCTCCCTCTGTTACTTATTTACTCTGTATTTTGTAAGAAGTACCTAAAAGATCAACACCCGGGCGCCATACCTACGCTCAGAGTTAATGCTAGTTCAGAGGCAACAATAATCAATAATCAATCAATAATTGTACTGGAAAAACTTAATTTTTTAAAACTTTTAATTTTAACAAGTCTTTGAACAAATGTTGTTGGGATTTATGTAGAGAGGCTACATGCAAGAGGTGGCCAATTTATTACAAATTATATTTATATATTATATATTTATAATTAAAATACATATGTTATTACTTTTCAGGCGTGTATTTAGCGAACCCGAGCCTCGGGAGCTATACATCTGCTACCACGAGTCCGTCCCGCAAGATCTCATCGAGATAGCATATATGTTGTCTTATCTAGAATAGACATTTGTTTATAATATAAAAGTAATTTACAACAGTATTAACAATAATATCCGTCCATTGTAAGAATTAATTAACAAACATTTTTATTTACATTTTTCGTATTTATAAGTGATTTATATTTTTATATAAATATATTTTGATTTAACCAATAAAATCAGCAAGAAATAAACGTGTTATTTTTACCGAACCTTATTAAAATTTTAGCGGATTTTTTGTTTTTCTAACCAAATCGAATTTAGCACTTATGTCATGTGTATATGTTATAATAATAATAATAATTCCTTTATTTATAAAAAAATATATAATAGACAACACGGACCCGTTACAGATTGAGAATAAATTAAAACTAAAACAATAATACAACTACAAAATAAATAAATACTAGTTATCCGCTGGTCAACGAAGAAAACTAGAATAAAATCTGAGCAATTCATTTTACACACTCCTTAGAGCTCCGATTATAAAATTGCCAGACTCGATTAGTGTTTGTCTAAATTTAGCAACCCGATGCCTGATCAAAGCCTCGAGATTCGCGGGCCTCAACGAACATCGTCGATGCACTGGACCAAGGATTTATTTTAAATAAAACTGTAAAGGCATCATTGTATAGGACTTTACAAACTCTTCAACTCTTCTTTCAAAAGTTTTCTTAGTCCGCCAACAGAGGGGCTCAGCAAGACCATGTCGTCCGCATAACTGAGATTATTCATACAGATTTTATCAATCTAGAAGCCAACACCGGCCTTGCAAAGCTCCTCAATTAGCTGATCTACGTAAAGATTAAATAAGAGAGGCGAGGTCAACCCACCTTGTCTTACCCCACACGAGAGAACATATTCTTTAGAACACGCGCCATCCCATCTCACAACGTTAACCTGAGAGTTATACCAATACTTCAATAGAGAAACAATATCAGGTGGCACCCGTGCTAGTTTCAGTTTACGCCACAACAAATTGTAATTAACTCTCTCAAAAGCCTGACAAAGGTCGAAAAAACAGGCAAAGATCTTAGTCTGTTGCTTGACATAGTAGTTTACGATCTGCTTTAAAGAAAATATTGCTAAATCCGTAGAGCTTTGTTTTTTAAACCGAACTGAGCATGACTTATTACAATATATTCTGATAAAATATTAAAAATAATGGAATCTTTTAATTTAGCACACGATGTGGCAGTTGAAATTGGGCGATAATTATTGCTAGAGGTAGCACTTGACGTTCTACGTTTAATAACCGGTGTAACAATGCATTTTAATAACGCAGGAGGTTGATATCCATGTCTGAGATATGCGATAATAAATTTTTAGAAAAATTATGTTACCCCAGGGCTTCCGAAACGTTTCAACAACGGTTACTGAGAACCTTCGGGTTCTCCCGTTGGCTATTACCCGGCGCGGTGGAGGTCGGCCATGGGGGTTTGTGCCCGGTCCATGGCTGACAGGGGGTGGCCTGTCTGCGGGGGGGAGGCTTGGACCTCTTTCCGCCGAGCAGTTAATCGCTGCTCGACGGTGAAGTGGTCTAGGCAACTTGCGGTGCCTGGGATTTCGGTTGCCGAGTGCAGTGCTGGGGCGCATTCGGTGACGGGGGTTTCAGGGGCAGTCACGGGTGCCTCCTCAGGTATTCAGCATCGCTGGGGGGTGTCCCGTGGCTGTCTGATGAGGGGCGTGTGGGGTAGAGTGGGCCGAACTTCTTGCTTCGGGTGCGGTGCTGGGGCGCACTTGGTTGTGGGGGGTTCGGGAACAGTTATAGATTCCTCCTCAGGTATCCAGCATCGCCGGGAGGAATTCCGTGACTGTCAGGCGGGGAGGAGTGCGTGGGAGAACGTGTGGGTTTATCCAGGAGCCCGCCGATAGCTGCCGTTGTCCAGGTAGATGTCGGCGGTCTTGTCCGGAGTGGAGAGGTCGGTCATGGTGGTTCGTGCCCGGTCCATGTCAGAGAGGGAGGTTGGGAAGGAGAAGGGTTCTGCCCGTGCCTTCCCAGCCGTAGGTACTAGCCACTAGATCTGCCACTAGATCTGTGTCTATGAAGTAGGGGTACTCTAGTTGCCGGGAGTACCCTCATCAGGGGGGTTCGGCCGAGGCGTCGCGGTGAATGCTTAAGCGATCCCGTGGCGTCTCATTGTAGCGATGAGGGCAACCGTTGCTTTTTTTAGTGGGGTGCCTTAAAAATGGCAGTTACCGGGTGCCGCACATACCACCCGGCCATCGCCTTCCTAGCTGGTGTGACGATGCGGAAACGCATTTTTCCAACGAAAAAACAAAAAAAAAGGGCCTCTGAAACGTTTCTTTTCCACAGCTAAGTCGTCATGACCGCAAGCTTTCCCTAAGTGAAGTTTTTTAAGTGCGTCAAATACCATACGCTCATTTATATGTTTGGAAGGGAGACACCAAGAACTAAAGGAGCCAGAACCTAAATCATCAAACCGTTCACATTGTATGTTATCCCGATTAGTACTATTAACTATAAATTTATTTTTAAATATGTTTGCAATATTTTGTTTATTGCTTTCGCCATCGATACAAACTGGAGTTCCAATTTTGGTATTTGTTCATTTGTTACTTTCTTTCCAAAATAAAGAACACTTTTTGTTAACACATGCGTTACTTATTTTGTCTAAAAGAACCTTTTCTTTGAGATCCGGAGGTCCGGATTCTAACCAATTATTTAAATGTAATTTAGCAGCCAAATGTGCGGATTTCACATGTTCATTCCAGCCCGGCGTTATCTTACGCCCCCATCCTCTTCTGCAAAGACTAGATTGAGAATGGGCATCAGCAGCTGCAGATTGTATGGACAAAATAAATTTACTATAAATTGTATCCAAGTATCGCTTATGTGTTTGACAATTACATGATGTACACTCCACGAGCGAGCTCAACAGCTCCCAGTCTAGATGAGCTAAATAATTACTACATAGGGACTGATACCTGTGAATCTCAAAACCATTTCTTTTACCCCAAGTATTTTATTTGAAGGTTTATGCAAATTTGTATGACATCTATTAACAGAGATAATATCAAAATTAAATTCGAGTGCAAGTGGCCTGTGATCCGAGCAATAAACATCCTTAATTATATGGACATTAGATAAAGTGGACCACGCAATCGGGATCACGATGCAATGATCAAGCCAGCTCTTTGAACCATGAGCACAACATACGTAAAACTTTCACCCAAATTAGAAAAAAAATATAGTCCGCATAAACATAATAATATTATGTTTATGCGTTTATGTTATTTGTAAACATAACATTATAAGTGTCCAATATTTAAAATATGAAAAAGTAGAATGTTTTTTAATAATTTATATTATTTAAATTATCATGACATTTTCAAAATATTGTTTTTATAATATTTTATTCCCCTTTTTAAATACAAAAATACCCATTTGTTACATTTTATATTTCATTAATTAATATATATAAATATATAACGTAACATAATACAACGTACAAGTAATAGAAGATTTAACAGCTAAGTTCAACAGGAAATAAATTTTAGGAAAAACTTCTACCAACATTACGAAGTGATGTCTTACCGGAAATGAATATTATAATTTAATTGAATTAAAAATTAGTATTATAATTGGTACATAATACGTACAGAATACATTTAGATAATTTATTATGGTATTCAAAGTTTTTATCAATAAAACCAAGTATTACACTTATGATAACACCTATTGTAAAACCACTTTATAAAAGAAAAATAGTCAAGTGTCTAAGTATATTAGGGAAGCATAGACAAAAATATAAATACTTCCGTTCATTCCTGTAGCAACGTAACCGCTGCTTATTCTTTATTTTTATAATGGCAATTGATTTATCGGTGCCAACGGAGGATTGATCTTTTTAGTTTTGCTTGTGAAATAAATCATTGTGTTTGTGATTATTCGTCATGGAAAATTACTGAAAAAATAATATTCTTTTGGTGGTTTGGTGTGGTGTGAATTTATTTTAACGACGATATTGTTCTGCAATTGAAATATGATAACAAAGATGCAACCTCAAGCAAATGTTGCCGTGCCTCAATCTGTCACGACGCAGCCTCAACAAATCGTCAGCGTTCCTGCAAATGCCGTGATCTTGAAAATGTCGGAGATTCAACAAATATCTACAGTAGGTTAGTAATATAATCGTAAATCATTAATTTAATTATAGTTTGGTATTTTCGGTAATATATGTGTTATATATAATTATCGTTTGTGTTAGGACTCTTGGAACTCGCACACAGGGAATATCAAGCTGGTGATTATGATAGCGCGGAGCTGCATTGCATGCAGCTATGGCGTCAGGACGGCACAAATACTGGTGTTTTGCTACTATTGTCTTCCATACATTTCCAATGTCGGAGATTAGACAAATCGGCACATTTTTCGACGCTCGCTATAAAACAAAATCCTCTTCTGGCTGAAGCATACAGGTACTTTCTACATCAATTTAACTAATAATATTTAGAATTTTGTACAAAAGTAAAAGGAAAACATAGTTTGTTTAAAATGTCATACCTACTTTTAGTCATCTTGAAATTTGATATTCATTCTTGAGCACAAAGTTTTTGATTAGTAGATCATATAAATGTTGCTATTTTTAAAGAAAATAAAAATAGTATGATTACATGTTTAATCTTGCGAAAATTTAGTAGTATATAATCCTCAATAGAAACTTCTGTACAATATGATTATTATAATATAACATTCTGATTTTGAACAGTTTTTAATTCTTATGTATGATTATAGTAACCTCGGCAATGTATATAAGGAGCGTGGGCAGCTACAAGAGGCCTTGGAGAACTATCGTCATGCAGTTCGGCTAAAGCCAGACTTCATTGATGGATACATCAACCTGGCTGCCGCTTTGGTTGCTGCAGGGGATATGGAACAGGCTGTACAAGCATATGTTACAGCTCTTCAGTATAACCCTGTGAGTGTTTTATTTAAATTTGCTTAACATAATACAAATGAAAGTGGATAACTTTCTTATCCCTGAAATGTATATAATAATAATTCTGTAAACTCAATGTATACAATTAAAAAATCTAACAATCTTCTTTTAGGTAGTAAGATATTGTATGATATATGTTAGGGGGCTGCTCTTCTTTACTTATATTTTATTTATATCTATTACAACTTTTAATACCTTTTCATTTTTAAATAAAGAATAGTCATATGTATGAAAATAAATATAATGAAATATTGGCAATACAGATAGGTTGAGAGACATTAACAAAAAGGATTAGGTTAGACCTACTAGTTGAACTCTAGAAAGAAATATATATAGATTTAATACCCTTAATTCTATTTTGATATCCTTTGTAACACTTTATTTTAATATAACCTAATGCTGGCGTTTCCATTTGTATCCTTGGAGTTTTGGTTTGAAAATGGTTTTATTTGAAAAGAGTTGAACTCTCCTTTCTCTTAATACTATTCTCAGAAAATGTGTAGTTTTTTTTTTATATTTTATTTGTGTGAAAGTAACTTCCTGTATTTTCACCAATATTAGCACAAAAACACAATGTTTAAATAACACTTCACATCTATATATTTATTTATTTATTTATCAATATATTTATCAACACAAATGGAAAGTGTTACCTAACCTAGATTAAGATGAAATGATTATAGATTATGAAAATCTCATTTTAGCAAATCCATTGATTGATCTATTATTAGATTAACCTAGCATTTCTCTGGCATCTACCTAGATTCCACCTTAATGTGTGTATGTGTGTTAAGTACTTACTTACTATTCTAGTTTAAAACTTTAAATGAATATAAATTACTTTTAAAATGTCTAACATTTTTAGTATTTGTATATTTGAACCACATCATATATGTTTTATTTATGGTTTTGAAATTATCAGTATTAGAATTAAAACATTTTTTATGAAAATTATTGGACAATATTTATTAATTAATAATTTTGGGGATGCATAATCAACAAATATAAGATTCTTGTTTCTGAGGCATTGTAATGTTTTTTCTTAAAGTGGAATTTACTACATGAATAATAATTTGTATTTGGTTCATAGTTTCAGTATGTTTTTAGAAAAATGTGTGCAAAAAATCTGTTATCAAAGTCAATAGTGCAATTAAAAATTATTTAAGTTACTTTTGTATGTATGATATAAGAAAAAAATTAACTCATTAATTAATAAAATAGTATAATCTGATACTTTATTCACATAACATAACAATGCAATAAATATTAAAGATGAAGTTATTAAAATTGTTCCAATAATTAGTAAAAAAGGGTACCAAGGATTTTAGGGTACCAACTGTTATATGAAAAATTTATTCTCTCTAGTGTAGTGTCTGATTTCGTGTTTGAGAACCGAGTCTGGGTTATTGCATGACTTTATCGGGGTGTTAAATATGTGACTGGCTTTGTAATAGGCAAATAAACAGCATTGGACAGTACATTGTTATGAAAATGTACATATACCTTTGCATCTCCTTCATTCAAAATAGGCTATCAATAAAACAGTTTTATAGATTCATGATACAATGTAAAATGGATTCTTTTAAAGTAAAAGTATAATAATGTATAGGTAGTTTTTGTTTATTTATACAACAAAATGTTGTACGTATATTATGAATGTAAAAGTGTGTGTGTGAAATTTTAATACGGAACTTTCAATGAATCCGACTGGTGAGCATTGTCGTTTCGATTGAACATCGCAAAATTTATTGCGATACTTTTATTGTGGAACTGCCTTATCACATTGGAGTATTTTTTTCATGAATTATAGTAGTAGCTAATATATTTTGTATGGGTAATTTATACTCTATGGGTAATAAAAAAAAGCCGGAAAAATTTATTGGTAAGTGTTATGTAATGACGATTATTACGTCGGTTTGTCTGTTTGTACGTCCATCACGCGAAAATGGATAAACTTTTGATGGAATTTTCTATAGCAAATTTTGCTGTTTAAAAATTTTGCTGTTTTAAAAAATGGTTTGAAGTTATAACACTTTACAATAACAGTAATAGTAAACAGTAAATACAAATCTGTTTTTAAATACTATGTGATTAAAGCAGACGTAATCGGGTGCAAAATATATACATTTATATTGCAATGACTCTAGGATAATAAGCAAATATAAATGTATCCAGTTTATATTGAGTTGTTTGTTTCTAACAGCTTTAGTGAAACGTTAGCCGAAGATCAAATGAAATGGAAAATTACAAACGGCTGATTATATATCGAAACCGCGGTGTCTTTGAGCGTAGACCTATTTTTTAATTTTAGTATTACGATATATGTTTTTATAAAAAGTTAATAAATTGTCAAAAGAATATAATTACTCTTTATCTAAATTAGTGTATGAAATATCTTATCTATACTGTAATTCCTGTGTACTAACTTCTATTTATGCATCTATCTTTTCAGTTTAACTTAATCTTTAAAAGATTATTTGCCATAAAACATTATTATTCTATGACGTCATAACATCATAGTATTGTTAGAACTACTTTAAAATAGAACACCACATAGTGTATGATCTACTCAGTTGTCTCTGCTGAAGGTCAGGGTATTAATTTACTTGCTAACAATAACTCATTGTCAGCTTGCTAAGTATTATGTAATTTTAATTAAACAATTTCCGGACTAATTTACATAACATGATGATAGACATAATGCTATTATTTACAAGAATATATATTCAACAAGCTACTATCTCACCTTCGATTTCAGTTGCAGTTTTTATATTTACGAAAGAAAATGAGTGGATGAGATGGCACAATTATTATTTATTATATTATTATAACAAGTATTAACATTTCTATAGTATACTTAATATACAATAGCTCAAATTAAAGTCTAAAGTATTGCTTGTCGAATACGTTTGCTTTTGTGAGAGCCTCGATAAATATTATACTATGTGATGTGGCCTTGAACTTCGTTGAATTTTGATTAGGTACATAAACAATGAATGGAATATTTTCTCAATGACATTTAAAATTGACTATTCTAAACAAGAAATACATAAAACATATCTCACGAATATACAACAATGTAATTTAATATTGTTGCAGGAACTTTACTGCGTTAGAAGTGACTTGGGTAATTTGCTCAAGGCTCTAGGACGATTGGACGAAGCAAAGGTAAACACAATTTTGTTCTTCGCTTTCTGGTTTGCTCTGAAGTTAACAGGATCCTCTTATTGTTGCCTTTGTCTTGAATTCAATTAGAGTACTCTCTGTTTCGTCAGCGTACGTTGCGATCGCGTAAAGTTTGTAGGAAATTGCATTAAGCGTATGTATTGTAATGGTTTAACGATGCTTTTACATTTTATTGAATTTAAGCCTAATTCTAAGCGTTTTTGTTTAAGCCATTATGATAGCTGTTAGAGCAAGATGGAGACCGCATTGTTGACGTAATAAGTCTCCATGTTGTTTTGTATTCGGTCACAACATATTATGATTCGAAAACTTTCCATTAATATTTTGTGACGAGCGACATTGCGTAAAACCCTTCAACAATTTTCCACACAATGGTAATCATTATTTATATTTAGTTTATGTTTTGTTTTTATTTATGACTTTGTTTATTTCTAACTCAAGGTCTCTGGATTTAATGTTTTGGTTCAAAATCAGAAATTCAAACCTTGTGTGGAACGTTCAAGTCTTAAGAGGGAGTACTCTAAGCGTCAATGTAAATATTTTTTTATATACGTTTACGAAACTATATCCTGTTTTCTTCAATATTAATAGTTATTTTACTCCTTGCGCTTGTAGTGATTTCTTATTGTACATTGAAGGAGGATCAAAGGAGTAGCATTTACTTCATTAGTGGTATGACGTAGTGAGTTTATTTGTACTATATAATTTTATCATCTGCATTACTTGTAATACGCTTAAAGACAGCGTGAGCTGACAATGATCCCCTTGAGTCAGTCGCACACAATTGCAATATAATAAAGTGTAAGACGACAATCGGCTGAACTAGTTTGACTCAAAATCGACTAATTCTGTTATATTTTCACAAGGTGTTGACTGGTAAGACAGTAGGTGTGACCGGTGCTGTATTCTGGGTTATGGTTGGTACAACACTTCCCGGCCGATGACATCATTCTATCTGCTGCAGGTAAAGTGTATAAGGTTTGCAAGAATTATGAGCAGGTTTTCGACACAACGCGTGCTCTTTGACATATCATTGTTGTGACCATCCTCCATCGGTTAGGAAGTGAAAGCGGTCTACATTTTGGATTTGATTAGGAATTTCTGGATATCTTTTGTTTCATCATGTCTTCCTTGGCAGAATGGGTCGTTTACATTTCCTACTGATGTTTGTGGCATTTGGCGTAGTAACGTGTCGTTTCGTAGGGTGCAAATTGCGTAACAGACTTGCAACACTTGTTTGGTATTCGGTGATTTATGTTTTAATTCTAAATTACCCAGCACCAAACAAAGCTATGGTGTAATTGTAAACATTGGCGTAAAACACATCTCAAGACATCATCAATGTAAAACACAGTCTAAGGTTGATTTTATTAATATTTATTTTTTCGTGTGTGTAGGCTTGTTACTTGAAGGCCATCGAAACGAGGCCAGACTTTGCAGTGGCATGGAGTAACTTAGGATGCGTTTTTAACGCACAAAGTGAAATCTGGTTGGCCATACATCACTTTGAGAAGGCCGTAGCATTGGATCCGAATTTCTTAGATGCTTATATAAATCTAGGAAATGTGCTCAAGGAAGCAAGAATTTTTGACAGGTATGTAATATATTATAATTTTATAATAATTCTAACGTTTACTGTATAGATTTTAATTTTAATGTAATTGTTATAGGGCGGTGGCTGCTTATTTACGAGCTCTTAACTTATCGCCGAACAACGCCGTTGTTCATGGTAACTTAGCGTGCGTTTACTATGAACAAGGACTCATTGACTTGGCAATTGACACGTACAGACGTGCTATCGAGCTGCAACCTAATTTCCCAGATGCGTATTGTAATTTAGCTAATGCGTTAAAAGAAAAGGGTCAAGTTGTAGATGCCGAAGAATGTTATAATACTGCTCTCAGGTTGTGTCCATCACACGCCGATTCTTTAAATAATCTGGCGAATATCAAACGTGAACAGGGTTATATAGAGGAAGCCACTCGCTTATATCTGAAAGCTTTGGAAGTTTTTCCCGAGTTCGCCGCAGCCCATAGTAACTTGGCTTCCGTTTTGCAACAACAAGGAAAACTTAACGAGGCACTCATGCATTATAAAGAGGCTATACGTATACAGCCCACATTCGCAGATGCTTACAGTAATATGGGTAACACTCTTAAGGAAATGCAAGATGTGGCCGGAGCGTTGCAGTGTTACACCAGGGCCATACAAATTAACCCGGCTTTCGCCGACGCCCATAGCAATCTCGCAAGTATACATAAAGATTCAGGAAATATTCCGGAAGCCATTCAGTCGTATAGAACTGCATTGAAATTAAAACCGGACTTCCCTGACGCGTATTGCAACTTGGCTCACTGTTTGCAAATTGTATGCGATTGGACCGATTACGAGGCCCGTATGAAGAAATTAGTCAGTATTGTTGCAGAACAGCTCGAAAAGAATAGACTTCCTTCAGTTCATCCGCATCATTCTATGCTGTATCCACTGACGCATGAATTTAGAAAGGCAATTGCTGCTCGACATGCAAACTTATGTCTGGAGAAGGTTCAAGTTCTCCATAAACCAACATACAAGTTCCCACTAGAATTGCAAAGCCGTTTGCGTATAGGATATGTGAGCAGTGATTTTGGCAATCACCCAACATCACATTTGATGCAATCTGTGCCTGGATTACATGACCGTACTAAGGTCGAGATCTTCTGCTACGCTCTAAGCCCAGATGATGGTACAACATTCCGCTCTAAAATAGCTAGGGAAGCGGAACACTTTATTGATTTATCACAGGTCCCATGCAACGGTAAAGCCGCTGACAAAATTTATTCAGATGGCATCAATATTTTGGTAAACATGAACGGGTATACAAAGGGTGCCAGAAATGAAATATTTGCCTTAAGACCAGCTCCAGTACAGGTAATGTGGCTGGGATACCCTGGAACGAGTGGAGCTAGTTACATGGATTATTTAGTGACAGACGCTGTGACGTCACCAGTGGAATTGGCAAGTCAGTACAGCGAGAAACTTGCTTACATGCCACATACGTACTTTGTTGGCGATCACAAACAAATGTTCCCTCATCTGCAGGAAAGATTAATAGTTAGTGATAAAATTAAGTCTCATAACAATATGGGCAGTCTAGCTGATAATGTAGCTGTCATTAATGCTACAGACTTGTCACCGCTTGTTGAAAATACTGATATTAAAGAGATTAAAGAAATTGTAAGGGCAGCAAGACCAGTTGAAATTTCATTGAAAGTTGCCGAGTTACCGACTACCACTCCTATCGAAAACATGATTGCATCCGGACAAGTACAGGTAAACATTCTTTATACAATATATCTTTATATAATACTTTAATATTAATCAAAGTGCAAATCGATCTCGTAATAATTTTGTATCCTTTTGTTTGCTTTCATTCTGACTCAATCTTTATTTTTATTTTCAGACATCAGTAAACGGGGTGATTCTTGAAAACGGCCTAGCGACAACACAAACTAACAACAAAGCGGCTACTGGGGAAGAGGTGCCACAGTCTATTGTAATCACCACACGACAACAATACGGTTTACCAGACGAGGCAGTGGTCTACTGTAACTTTAACCAGCTGTATAAGATAGATCCATTAACGCTACATATGTGGGTATACATATTAAAACATGTTCCGAACAGCGTATTGTGGCTTTTGAGGTTCCCGGCTGTAGGCGAACCTAATTTACAAGCGACAGCTCAACAATTAGGTACGAAAAACATGTTTGTTGACACTAGTGTTAGATAACTTTATTTGCATAAATATAAAACTGTACATACATCAATAATATCAAAATATAAATTATATGTAATATAATAAATCACTTAATTCAATAGGATTACCGCCTGGTCGCATAATCTTCTCAAATGTGGCTGCTAAGGAGGAGCATGTGAGACGAGGTCAACTGGCTGACGTATGTCTGGACACGCCCTTATGTAATGGACACACAACTAGTATGGACATCTTGTGGACTGGTACCCCTGTGGTAACTTTGCCTGGAGAGACTCTGGCCTCACGGTACATATTGTTTTTACACTCACTAATCATTACACACTTAGAAAATTAAATATTATTAAGAAATGTGTATGTCTTTTTAGAGTGGCTGCATCTCAACTAAACACACTTGGTTGTCCTGAGCTCATTGCAAGAACAAGACAGGAATATCAAGATATCGCAGTAAGATTAGGAACTGATAGGGAATAGTAAGTATTTGAATTGTCAAAAATTTCTTTGGTACTGAATTTGCTGTGCGGGGGGTATTGCTTTATGACTACTAATGTATGTGCTGCAGTTTTAATATTGACGTAAGTTTAATTTCTGACTAAAATATAAAAAAATATTTTACCATTTCAGTCTCAAAGCAGTCAGAGTAAAAGTATGGACGGCGCGTACGGATAGCCCGCTGTTTGACTGCAAGGCGTACGCTACGGGCCTGGAGATGCTCTACAACAAGATGTGGTCGCGGTATGCTCGCACCGAGCGACCCGACCACATACAGGCCATAGACAAATAGATAGAGCACGGGGAACACTCGGAGTTGACGTCCAAAAAACGACGGTGGTGCTAAGTGTTGAACGTTTAGTGTTAGTGCGGCCAGTGTTTGGTGTGAGGTGTTAGTGCTACGAGTGGTAAGGAGCGTGACGTCCCCGGTGTCCCGGCTATTTGGATTTTTCTAGTCATAGAAGGTCTCGAATTAGTGATCATTCTGACATGCTTGATTATAGCAATATTTTTCCATTTTTATGTCCTTGACTGCACAAATTGCAATAATTAGCATTTGCTATGTTCTAATGTAAGCTTGGATAGTAGGTAGATATATTTCCTACTTGATATCTTGCACAGTTACGCCTTTATGAACATGTATAGTGAGAGATTGATACATATTCAATATTATCCAATGCCTTTTTACAATATTTTATGAATTATCCTATATATCCTGTAATAAAGAATAATATTTAATTCCATTGGGATTTACAAGGCATTCAAATTTAGCCCATCTAGAATATATTAAGGTAAAAAGTTGCCATGATTCTCTATAAAATGTATATAAATTGTAATTAAAATTTCTTGAAAGTATCTAATATTAAGATGTTAGTTAAAGGATGTCAAAAAGGTTAATGCAATGTCAACCTAGAAGTTAAGAGGTTCTAACATAATTGGAGACCACATTGTCGTCTGAATTATCAGAATACAATACATTGTTTTCACTATTTTATCTACAATAATATGTGTGTAAATTATAGAAAGGGAATAAATAATTTACATATGTTTGCTGAAAATAAAAATTTTATTGTTATTTCAACAGTATAAAGAGCAAATTTATGTTAATGTATGAAGTTTTTATCAATTACATAATGTATTCTTATTATTAATTCATCTTCAAAGTTATGCATAAAAAAAGTCCAAAGAAGCAGTAACAATATTCAAAGTAGATCTATGGTTATAACAGCAAATTATATAACATTATGAAACAATAGTCTAGTATAGGGAAATCTGGTTGCCCCAGTATGTGCTTGTTATATAGAAACCTGCAACCAGTGTGGGAATGGGAATTTGAGAGAATACTGTTTAGGTAACTTGTAAAGAAGACAATGACTTTGTTAGTAATTATTGTAAATAAGGGTTTCTACAGCATTAGCAGGTTATAAATACATTGTTGAAGACGCCATTATTATCTTGAAATTTCACGATATATTACTTCCTTCCTAGTGCTGTAGATACACTTTAATAGGGAGACTGAGTTTTGCTTCTAAGTTCACATTAATTATACCATGAATTACTCACTAGGTGAATAATAAAATTGTGATTGTAGAGTAATTTCTATTATAATTCTGGCATTTGTGATTAAGATTTTGGTAAAATTAGAACATTATTTTTTTTGGTTGTACAAGGTGGCATAACTATAGACAATAATGCACAACATTATAACACATGTTATGCATCACAAGTCAAGTGTGTTGCCGCTTAGGCATATAATCTGTGATTGTATTGTGAAGATAATTTACTGCAGCTGTATTGTGAGTTATGAGAATTGTTTTCGAAAGTTTATATACATGCAGTGATTATAAAACAAAGGTCTTACTATCTTGTATACCAGCTTAGTGTTGTGTTGATGATGTGGTAATATTTATTTTTTTATATTTTTTTGTGTTAATTTTAAGACTAGTGACTAGTATGTTTTTGTTTATTTCATACTTCACTTTCAGTATTGTTAAGTTAAACAAACGTTTTGAACATTTAGACCACCATTTTTATCTCATATGCATAGTTTGTGACACCATTGATTAATAACAGTGTGTATTGTTCCTCTTTAGCCTTCAATATTTTAATTTGTAAATATTTTGTCTATTAAGTTTCGTAATTAATAAGATATTGTATTAAATATGGCCAAAATTAATGTTGTTTTATTTAAATTAAACATTTTACTGTGTTTCACGTGCTTAGAGAATATAGAGTTGTCGAAATTCAAACATGGAATGTTTTGATTCTGAAAAATACTTAATCTAGCAGAATTTTTTCAATCTTAGAGCATTGTGACAGAAAAAGATCTGGCCGCGTAGTAATTCGTGATTCTGAACGATCGAAGCAATGACGGAAAGAATTCTATGAAATTCTGTGTAAAGTCAAAAGATTTAATCTCTTTAAATGAATATAACACCCGGAACCATGACGCGTATTTTAAAAGATGAGTCGTCATTATTTAACTGCTAATTAAAAAATAAAGAGGTGGTAAAATCAAAACAATTTTATGTAAAGGGGTTTCTAGAAAAAAATATAGGCGAGATTTTTTTCATCGAGTAATGTTTTAAAGTAGAATGACCGATTTTATGCTGTAATCTCTATCCAACATAAATATAAAATATATCTTTTAATAATATTTCTGGCATCGTAAAAACATTACTGACCCTTGAAATGGTCTTGATGTTAATGATGTTATCTTCTAATAATATATCGGAGATCGCTAATGCTAGGTTTCAAGGTTTATTGCAGTAAGAAAATATGTGAGTCCGAGAAATGTTAATTTATTTTCTCGGGCGGGGTAGGTCCATTTAATTACTTATCGATTTCTTCACATTAAATATGAAGCAACAGCGTAGCAAAAGATTTAAAGAGCGGGAAGGAGCTTTGGTGAGAAATGTTCAACATCATTTAAATTGTCTATAAACATGTTAGTTATGTTATGTTAATATAAATTTTAAACTCATTTAGAATTTAAAAAGAATTATCGCCTTGCCCTATATGATGATTTTTTAATTATATATTTATTTAAAATGTTTTTACATAGTCTACACACCCTTAGGTATTTATTGCTCAAAGTCGATTACATACTTATTTTCCGGAAACAACTAACGTGTTTGCGGTCACAATGCGAATTTAAGTATAGGTTCTGTTAGTGCGTTTTGTGTAAAACCTAAAATCTATACGCGAAGAGGATAGGTTCGCAGTTGACAACGTCAGTTTGACAAATTTTCATTAACAATTTTAATTAACATTGACAAATTGTTTGTCCTAATAAATTGATTCTTATATTAAACAAATGGCCAATATACAACATAGAATAAAATAAAAGTCAAAATTGTCCGTAAAAAATCCCTTCGCTTCTTTTTTATTAAAGTATAAAATTGCTTATCTATAGTTTTCATACTAATATTTTGAAATACCAGTTTGTGAGTTTGTATGTAAGTAGAAGGTAATTTGCGAAAAGTAACATTCAATATCTATAATTCTATTATCGATATTAAGGATGGACTTTCAGGGTAAATATACATTATTTCATATAAATCAAAGGCTTTTAAATGGACACCAATTTCGGAATACAATTAGCTAGTTAGGTATTTCCTAGTCTTTTTTCGGTACCATGCTTAACTTGTATTAAAATTTCTTCTCGGATATCAATTATAACTGTGACTTGAAATCATATAATTTTTAAATTGCCTTTGGATTTCTTGATTTTCCTTCAAGGAGGGTTCTCCGTGGACCTACCTTTTGCAACCCTACAACTAAGTCGGAAGTTTATGAAGTAGGTAGGTATATCCACCGGCCACGAGGGTGATGACACGGGGGGTTATGTGGGTCTATCCGGCAGCATATAGAACGCTGCCATTTTTTAGACTTCCTACTATAAACCCAACGGTTGCCCTCATGTCTTGTAGTAACCTACCTATAATAAAATAAATTGTAGTTTTAAAATAAATAAATTTTAAAATACCCTTTTGTAGAAAACCATACTTAATAAAGGGGAAAATAAATTTGAATTAAGAATAGTTTAAAAATGTTATTAGATTTGAATTAAGAATAGTGTTAAAAATAATAAAAAAATGTATTAAAAGGCGTGAAAGATCAAATCATGTTTTTAAATATCTCATTTATTTTTATTATATCAATTTACTATTAAAACGAGTTTGAGTATATATTATCTGGTTTTTAAAAAGTAAAGTATAATCTTGAAATTATCAGTGGATAATTTCAAGATTTCTAATACGTTGTCGTAAACAAAAACATTGTTTTGCGCTTACAATGCAAACGCTGGTTGAACTCTACGAGATAGATCAAAATAATGTACTAAGTATTGTATACCTTAAAAATGTCTACAAGAAAATCCGCGATGGTATATGTTTATCTCTTAAAAATAATCCCCAATAGCAAATATTTATCCTTTACTTTTTACGAAAAAGAATGGTTTAAAAAAAAAAGGTTATTTACGAAGCTCTTTTAAGAAATACAGCTTTAATCCTTATCTAATTAAATAACTGAAATACATTTTACATTTAATATAGAACAATATAGCCCTTTACACCGTTTAAATTAAATAAATATTTTCGAAGATATTACAGATTTAAAATATAGGGTCTTCGCGTTTGCGGCGGTACGGTCTACGGGCGCACTCTGCTATGAAACCGTGCAAACCGTTTCAAAAATGGCTTTTGTGAATGTTCAGTATTGAAAATTTTGTTAATACTTATAGCTAACTGAATGTTTATCATTTAAAATAGTTTTTTTTTAATAAAACTAGACCTGCAAGTTGATGGTGAAAATAACGTCGATTGTGTAGCTCAGAATTCCTCAAGTTTACATGGTCATATTTTGATTATGTTCAATAAAAACCTGTAAGTGTGATGAATGGTGATTAAGTACTTTGTTTAAAAAGGATTTAAATGGACGTTTAAGTAAAAACAAGAAAGGTGATAAAAATAATTACAGTACCTAATATTGTATCCTTATAAAAAACTTTTAATATACTTTTGACAGTGAGCGATTTAATGTCTGCCGATGTCGTTATTTTGATTGTATCACTTAAAATAAGTCAAAGCAAATACAAAAAAAAAAAAAAAAAAAGGGAAGGGAAGTGGGAATTGTTTTACTACGAATTTTTAAGGCGTGCGAAGCCGCTGGCCAAACCTTACCTCGTTACAAATATTATAAGAAAAGTGTAATATTTATAAAAAAAATGTACCTTATTAATTATAGATACAAAGTTATGCAACACACCAACAATAACGGAAGGGTCGACTGGAGCAAAAAGTTTTAACTAAGAAGCAAAGAGTTTTAACTAAATTTGCATTTTCATAGTTGATTTTTCCGAAATATTTTTGTGTTTTCTAATGATTTAACATTGACACATATCCCTTTTTTAATAAAAAGAAAAGGAATAAAATGGTCAAAAGGAATTTAATTTAAAGTTCCATATATTATCATAAAAATAATATGCTTGAAAAAAATATTTGTTATTTTATGTGATTAACACCTTGTTAAAATTTATTATTAGATATTTAGGTATAGATTATTATACATAGGGTACGTACCCTAAGCTTTTTCTCCGATCATCTTTAATGTTTTCATATTTGATGTTAGTTTTAAACATACATAATAATAAAACAGGGTCCATGTATTAGTTACAACATAATAATGTGTTTAAAACAAACAATACCTATTGTGTTTCCGCTTTGATATTTTGGATCGATATTCTGGTGCGGTTTTTACATTATTTAGAGTACTTATAAATATATAATGGAGAATAATATATATTTTATAAACAACTAGGAGTCGGAAAAAATACACTTACCGAGACGAGACTTACTGAGTCTTTTTGACCGATATAGTTTTAATCCTTATCCAATAATCTTTATCCGATAAAAGTTGAAAATTCCTATCTTATTCAGTGCTCTTGTACTTAATAAAGTTATTGTATATTATCTAATGTATTTGGATCAGTAGATATGTTATATCCTTTATGATAATATCTTCTATCAGTTTTCTACTTATTAATAATAACTAAACAATCAAAACTCATTTGCATAATTAAAAAGTTATAATAGTTAAAAGTTCAATTTTAAACATTTAACTCAACTTCTAAACGTTGAGATCGTATCAATTTTAATATAAAATATGCATGATGAGACCGACGTTCACTATTCAAACTTTTAATAGCACAAATTGAACCTAAGTCACGTAACGGTTTCCGTTTTCTACAAGAGTCAAAAACTACGAGGGTTACTTAGCATGCGGCATTACAAATACGATGGTGCGGTCCGTGCGAGGTGGCGCGCATTCATGGCATTTTGTTGTACGCGGCAGTCGCGGACTAGCAGCCGCGGGGGGAACGCGTCCGTATCTCGTACCATGCTCTCCATGAATTGTTCTATTTACCGCTCTCACAGTCGTTGTTATCGCATTGTGTTCGCATGCTACATGCGCTCCGAACTTTAGTATGGCCGCACGCGACATACCAACCTTACTTTCATTCATCAAAACAAGTTGACAAGTGAAAATGAAATGGACACAGTGCAACCAAAAATGATAATTAACGTGATATTCTTTTGTTTAGTGATGGGCGCGGCGCTTACGGAAGCGCCTGTAGATTCTTGTTTCCGAGTGCCCGGTGAGAACAGTGTGGAGTGCAATGTACGAACTCTGTCGTCTGACCGGGATGTGGTCGGTTCGATGCACTCGGATGGCGCGGAGAGGCTCGCGATCCGCTGCGGCTCGCATCTTCTCGAGAGCACGCTGAAAGATCATTACTTCGGAAAAATGCATGGTTTGACGGAAATCGTTATGACTGATTGCAAAATTCTACGCCTGCCAGGTAACGTCTTTGAAGGTCTGCGGGGCTTGAAGACTCTGACGTTACGATCTATGAACAACCAGTGGGGCCACAATAAAGAGTTAGAACTATCTCTAGGTGCATTTAATGGATTAAGAGAACTTCACACTTTGGACTTGGGTTATAACAACATAAGAAAAATACCGTCGGACCTTTTCTGTGCGTTGGAAAATATAATTTCTCTTAATTTAACGCGCAATAAAATAAAGTTTGTTGATGAATTAGGCTTTGGTCATAAATGTGGTTCTACTCTGCAGACTATTGATTTAAGTTACAATGACATCATGTCTCTGCCAGCTGACTCTGAAATATTACATCTGCGGAGACTTACTCAACTATTCTTACAAAACAATAAAATAAGTGAACTGCCAGCTGAAGTTTTTAGCGACTTGTTATCTTTGAAAGTTGTAAATCTATCGGAAAATGCTATCAATTATCTACCAGAAGGTCTTTTTCAGAATACAAAAGAAATTCGTGAAATTTACCTTAATTACAATGAATTGGAAATACTGTCCAAGAAATTATTCAATAGACTGGAACAATTAGTGGTGTTAGATCTTTCGGCGAATAGATTGAAGGGCGACCATATAGAAGATGAAACGTTTGGAGGTTTAATAAGATTAATTGTGCTTGACTTGTCTCACAATGCCCTCGGCGGGGTCACAAGAAACATGTTTAAGGATTTATTTTTTTTACAGATTCTTAATTTAAGCAATAACTCAATAGGTTTTATTGAAGACAGCGCATTTTCACCGTTGTTTAATTTACATACCTTAAATTTAGGACTCAATAAACTTCATTCCATTGGAGATCATGTATTTAATGGCCTTTTTATTTTGAATAAGTTAAATTTAAATAATAATGTTTTGTCATCGATAGCTTTAGACACTTTTAAAAACTGTTCAGATCTAAAAGAATTAGATCTAAGTTCTAATAAATTTAGTAAAGTTCCAGAAGCAATATCGCAATTATCGTTTTTAAAATCTTTAGATTTAGGAGAAAATGTATTAACAGAAATTACAAACAATTCATTTCAAAACTTATCTCAGTTGACCGGTCTGCGTTTAATCGACAATCAAATTGGAAACCTTACTGCGGGTATGTTTTGGGGCTTGCCTAGCCTACAAGTACTCAATTTGGCAAAAAATAAAATACAGTCGATAGAGACCGAAACCTTTAAAAGGAGCGTACAATTGGAAGCCGTTCGATTGGACGGTAACTTCATTTCTGATATAAACGGGGTATTTGAGTCATTGACAAAGTTATTATGGCTAAATCTATCTGAGAATCATCTAGTTTGGTTTGATTATGCTTTTATTCCATATAATTTGAAATGGTTGGATATTCACGCTAATTTTATTGAAGTTTTAGGTAATTACTATAAAATACAAAAGAATTTACATGTCAAGACGCTGGATGCGAGTCATAATCGAATAGTTACTCTGTCTGCTATATCTATACCTAATAGTGTCGAATTATTGTTTATTAACAACAATCTTATTTCAAGCGTCGCTGTCGACACCTTCCTTGATAAGACCAATTTGACTCGAGTTGATATGTATGCCAATGAAATCGAAACTTTAGATATAAATAGCTTGCGCATCACAAGAGTCGATAATAGAGCATTACCCGAATTTTATATTAGTGGGAACCCTTTCAAATGTGATTGTACGATGAAGTGGCTATTGCTTATAAATTCTATTACCTCACACCAATATCCAAGAGTAATGGATTTGGAAAATGTAATATGCAAAGAATCATATGTACGGGGCGTTAAATTTCTCTCCGTAACTTCACTCCACACTAAAGATTTTCTTTGTAAATATGATAGTTTCTGCCCTGATGATTGTCATTGCTGCGATTTCACATTTTGCAATTGCAAAATGGTATGTCCAAATAACTGTTCTTGTTATCACGATTCAACAAAGACCACAAATGTTGTCGATTGTTCTGTAAAACAATTGAATATGCTGCCGCGGGACTTTCCGACGAACGCAACGCATATTTATTTGGATGGAAATAATTATAATGAACTTAATGATACCGTTTTTGATTCAATGCGTAAATCAGTAGTCTTGTATTTAAATTCAAGCGCCATTAATAATATAGAAAATAATACATTTTGTGAACTCAATGAATTACGAATATTACATTTAGACAACAATAAATTAAAACGTTTGCAAGGCCTTGAATTTGCCAGACTAGGTAATTTGAAAGAGTTATACCTCCAGAATAATTTAATTGAATTTATTTCCAACTCAAGTTTTTCTATGTTAAATGCTCTTGAAGTTTTACGTCTGGACGGCAATAAACTAATTAACTATGGTTTATGGCATTTAGATAACAACAAAAGATTACAATCATTATTTTTGGGTAATAATTACTGGTCCTGTCACTGTAAATATTTGCAAGGGTTTTTAATTTACATATCGCAAAACGTTGAAAAAGTAATAGATCTCCCTAATCTTTGGTGCTTAAATGAAAACGTAATCCCAGCAAAGAAACCATTGAATTTAAATGTGACAGTGTGCAACGAAATAACGGATAGCTCAATGATAAGCGCCTTCTTCGTTTCCCACAATATACCATTACTAGCCTCGGCCCTTACCGGGTTCATGCTTATTTTATTAATATTAGCCTTAGTATTCACATTTAGATACGCTTGCAGAATGTGGTTATATTCTAATTGCGGTATAAAGCTCTCGCCCTTAGCGGGCGCCTTTAATGACGCTGATAAGCTTTATGATGCTTACATTTGTTATAGTCCTAAAGACGAGGAGTTTGTTGTAGAATCTTTAGCACGGGAGCTTGAAAATGGTTACCCTTCCTACCATTTATGTCTGCATTATAGAGATGTGCCACAATTCGAAGCTACATATGCCCAGTTCCCCGATTTAGTGGTCGAGGCTACTGAGGCATCGAGACGTATAATAGTAGTATTATCTAAGAATTTTATTTTAACAGAATGGTCACAAATAGAATTTAGGCAGGCGTTACAAAGAGCACTTCGAAAAAATCCTCATAAATTAATAGTGGTCGCTGTAGGGCTCGTTGCTCGCGATCCAGAGTTAAAATCCTATTTCAAAAGTGCTTTGGAGATAACGTGGAAAGAGAAACGCTTCTGGGAACGATTACGATACGCAATGCCGTCATCTAAACGACGCGGGCATAAGTTGAAAAGGCTTAATTATGGAAGAAATTCCAACACGTATACAATGGACGCGTCAGTGTTAAATAGCACCTGTCAAACGCTGTGCGGCAAATCAGCAAACTCGGTGGAGAGATCTCCTTGCGATAGGCCGTTGTCCGAGCACATATATTCTACTATAGATTCCGATTATTCTTCGAATGATTTTCAAGGCCGACATAATCAGCAGCAATCAGTGGTCTTGCATCACACAGTTCAAACGTACCTGGTGTAAAAACTAGTAATTATTTGTAAGAACGATCTCATTTGTAAAGAGGCATTCTTGATTTTGCTTTTTTTTAAGTAACCTGTTTCCACAACTTTGTAAATAGATTCAGTGTTTATATAGTGTAACTTTTGTACAATAACGATACCAAATTTTTGCAATTAATTGCAATTGCTTGTATGTATTTATTGCAGTTCGTTAAATTGTAAGTATTAATTCGAAAGACTGTAAATTATTATTGTGTAGTTTTAATCTTATGGCTGATGTTTGTATAGTCATGTAATAAAAGAAGTTTATGACAGAGACATTTTGCTTTATTGTAACAATCCCAATTTTAATTAATTAATTAATTAAACACCATTATTATTTTAGATTATAAAATAAGAGGATATTAAATTTATGTCAGTATTTAAGTTACAAAGATGCTTACAAAATTATATGATGGGCTAACATTGATTAGTTTTTTAAAACAATAAACTTATTGTAGGCAATGAATAAAACTTTATCTCAGATTAACTTACAGATGTTATTAAAGCTCAATGAACGATAAAAATGTACCTAATCTATAAAATGTATCAGGCATTATCTGCAGCTTTTGCTCAAGATAATTCGCAAGAGAAAATGGTTAAGCAAGAATGTAAATAAGTTTGCAGGAAATTTAATTAAATTAAACAACATTATTTTATAATATGAATAAAATTTTATACCAAGAACAATGAACTGACCATATCTAGAACAAATTTCTTAAGTTTTTTAAAACTTATAATTACTGATATAGAAACAAGTAATATAACTGGCTGCATTAAATTTTAATCGTATGTTTGTAACTCAAAGTCAATAATGCTTTCAAAGTAGATTACTGCACTTGACTCCCTAAATAACGACTTTGCAAAGTTAAAATTTTAAGCGTGAATAGGGACCCCCCTTGAGGAAGTCTATTAAATTTATTGCTTGTAAAGCGATAAGCTAATTTAGAGTTATACTTTATTGTGTTAGCTTAACTACCTCTCCGTGTGAGTGGCGCCGCGGGAGCAGACGAATTGTATATGCAAGGGTTACTTGGTTATCAAAAATAACAAATATATAATTCTATAATGCTAATGCTATAATGTACTAACACTTATTTTTTTTTCATAGAAAAACAATACTGACGAAATTTTGAAAGGAATAATTAATTATGAAACAATTGTAAGAAATTCTTCTCTTTTATTCTGTTAATAAAAAATAATTCTAGAACAGATATAAGAAATTTGTAATTTATCTTAGACATTTACCGAAGATGGGACCTCCTCTATAAACGTATTTACTCTAAATTAAGTCTAATCAAAAATAGTCTTTATGACGTCTATATAAGAACTATTTATTTACACAAGGAGTGGAAATTGATATTAGCATTGAGCAATGTAAGGTTTATTAGTCGTACTCGTAGTAAAACAGCGGGGTGTGTTATTTTTATAGCCCTCTATGTGTTTTTCAAAGTATTTTTCTGGAAGGTTCTGTTTACTTTGCTTTTTTTAGAAGCTACTATGAGTTTAGAATAGAATGAGTTTTCATAGTACTACTTCATGTACTTTTGTATAGAAGTGAGATAAATTACGTAGATACACCATTGGAACTGCTTTCGTCCATTTCCATGTCATTTTAATTTTGCAGATTATGTCGAATGATTATGAAATAAATCTAATTAAGCTTTGAAGATTCCTCAAGCGGTTAAAATACGTACGTAGGTTTTAAATTAATTTTACTTCATATAACTTCAAAACTCCTAAACTTTATATGAGCTTAATTAAAATATTTATAGAAAATTTACTTAATTCAGTAATATATAATATTCATATTAAATTAATTTATACGATCCTACGTACATTGTTAACACTTATAAAATATTCTTTGAAACCTACAACTTTTATAAGTACGAGTTTTAATTTTATTTGATTAAACTGTAAGCTGTATTATATATAATTTATATTATAATGTAAGCTAGATTAGCTGTATATAAGGAAATTGAAGAAGTTTTGAAATTAAAGAATAAAATTATGAATACAATACATAATTTGGTTTTTGGTTGAAAAAATAATCCAGAACTTAATAAAACATGCAACTATAAAACATTATAAAAACATATAAAAAACAATATTTTGTCTTGTGAAACAACGTTAATATTGTAAAAAAATAAATTGTAAAAGTGTACAGAATTTTATATTCCTAACAGAATGAAACGTAAAAATATAAAAGACAGTCTTCAATATAAAAACAAAACGTGAAGGATTAATGTGTTAGGCTTTGAATGGAGGCTTTTTTTTAAACTTTAGGTAGGCTTTCAAAACGGCCGCCCTAGAGGAAGCTTCACTGAACACAGGTAATTTTTCAAAGCCACCCCCTTGAGACCTGAATAATCAATAAACTGAGTTTAGACCTACCATTACGTAGCCCAGCCTAACTTCAAGCTTTCAAAGCTCTAGGGGTTAGATTTTTTATTAATTTTTACTTTTCTTTAGTTTACTAATGTTTGAATGTTAACTCCCTCGTTGCGATAGTTGTTTTTCAATTCAGCTTTTAAAGAAAAAGATTCAGACTTTCACATTAATTGCACAACAAAATGTTAAAGTTCACGGATGTCTTAAAATAGATTTAACATTTTTAATTTAAAAAAATGTGTTACTTTACAAACGTTCTGATCTAATAAAGGATTATAAAATCTATAAAACATATGCCTATATTAAGCAGTTACATTTAATTATAATTAATGCTCAATATATTTGAATAATTGGTACCGATAAAGGTAGTATCTATTATCTAGGAGAGAGTTTCACCCCACTTGTGTGCTGTCGGTACTAAACTTGTATTGCCCAGCTGCAGGCATTGCCTCAAAGCATGAATCGGAAACCTGATTTGCCTTGTGTTTATATTCATTTATGTAAATGCTATTTTCATGGACCAAATTATAATGTAATCCGCAGTCATTAAAACAATTTACTTTATTATCTTTTTAAAGACTTTTATCTTTGAAAATATCTATAAACATGTATAGGTATGTTAAGGTTATTTAAATTTTAAATAAATGTATAATGAATATACACAATACGGACAAAGATTCGAACCCGCGACTTTGTGTAAACCGGACCGTCGCACTACAAATTGCACTACCGTGTCGCTTTTTAAAAATTCCAAATTCAAGTATCAAGTAGTTATGTTATTCTGAGAACACATTCGTTATACGATAAGCTGAATATGACTCTGATCATTGGCGCGTGTCTGAGACGTGCGTTGTTTTATTACAACTACAATGAACATTCAATTCAGAATTCACGCCTGGTACGGTAAGCCACTTTAAATAAAATGAAATTCCAAAGTAGGACTTATGCTTTGAATAATAAGATCTATATTTATTATAATGACCGGTATCTAGAAATATGGGGCAATGTTCTTATTCTTACGTCATTTCTTTGTAATAGGTACCTACATTAGTATTTGAATGTACCTACTGTTATTCTGAATTTAAAATGTGAACATTGGAACTTTATGGTTAATGGATTGTTTGAATGTATTCAAATTCACCGTTTTTTATTTTTAAACAGGCTAAAAATATAATACTTCAGCCATTTCTTTAAACAAATATTAAAAATCAAATATACAAAAGCCAATAAAACAAATGTATATTACAAGGTAACTTTTAAATCTTTTCAAGTAGATACATACTCGAATTTTCTATCTTCAAAGACATTACATTTGTAGCAAGTTTAAAGTTCAGAAACTGGGCTTTGCCGAGGCAAAAAGTTTAAACATAACTAAGTTGGAATTCTCAAAAACAAATGTGAAACAACCATTTCACATTAAAGGCTACAGCTTTTTGAAATATTGGTGGTGTGTTTTTTGATTAATCAAATTTATCTTATTATGCTTAAATATTTTTGACGGATTTTATTTCAATAAAATTGATTAAGGCTTAAAACACTTGCTTCTTTCAGATTAAAAAAAAACCAAAATAAATAGAAAGTTTAAAATGAACTTTAAAAAAACAGTAAATTGCAGATTCGATAACAACTTTTAATGAACTATTTGCTTGCATTACACGTATACTGAATACATCATTGTGTAATATTGGCAGCATTGAAATTTGCGATCCAATACAAAAAATACAATAGTCAGATCGACCGTTACCTGACTATTGCATGTTCCTGGCACGTGCTAACAGCTGATCGTGATTCATCAATTGATTTTGAAACGGACGTGGCGTCCAAAACTTTTTACGTTCTAAACATTAAAGTTCTAGAATTACTTTTAAGATATTATTAGGCTTTAGCGTAGACAGCACTCCTAGTACGTGTTTTGATGTTACGAAAACTATAAGAGTTTAAAAAGCCATAACATCGAAATCAAGAATTATTATATAAATCTGTTGACATATTTAAAACAATCTGTCAAAGAATAATTTTATCTTCAGTTATTTAGAATAAAAATAAATTATGATTTATAGAATAAATATGTTAAAAAATATTTATTTGTTTATTTTTATTCTATAAATCATAATTTATTTTTATTCTAAATTTTTGATTTTACGATTTGGTAAACTGTCATAGTTTCGTAACTTCTAAAATCATACCAGGGGTAGGTTTTTAGGTCCAAAGGAATTAATTTCCATAAGATATATACTAAAGCTAGTGAGGCTATATAATGTATATTTATAATTTGCGTTGGTAGTAACAAAATGATGTGATGAATAGAATTCCCATTCATCAGGTTATCGCTAGGTAACGACACTAACAACGGTTGCCACTTGTCATATTTGAATTATAATCGTTGTATTATGTGTTGTGAATTTATAACTTCAGTTCAACACGCGTGGGTGGTGCCATGGAAAGGTATAACTTGCTATATATGGATCGAGGATGTGGTGAATATTAAATGAAGTAAGAATATTATTGATAAATGAAGGCTATTTAAAAAAATAAACATTTCTTTACATTTGTTTATAATGTATTAGGAGCAGACAGAAATAATCGGGACTACTTAGTCTACCAAGAAATTGGATTAGTGTTTTGAATTTTAGTGTTTTTTTAAATATTCTAAATTAACAATTATAACCATTGATACGATGTTACCTAATTTAAATATGAATGAAGATAAAGTTTAAGTGACACGATGTTGTGCAAAGAGGTTTACTATTTGAAGTATCATAAAATGAAAAAATATATTCTACATATATAACATCCAGTACTCATTACTATTTATTTTAATTAAATATACATTAAACATTACGTAAGGAATATAATTGGGAGCAATCTTTGAACGAGCAACAACATTTTTTCAACATTAAATTTCAATATTAATAATTTACTAAAAGTATTCCGTCTAAATTTCGTGAAAGGGTCAGCCAATAATATTTTGCTATTATTAGAGATTATAAGAATAAACGATCATTAGAAATAAATATCAATTATTCTTTAAGTAAAAATGAAATCATAAGTACACAGCAAGTAAACAAATAAATAAAATTCAGACTCAGTAATCCTGAAAAAGGATGAAAGCATTTTACCAACCAATACGAGGTGAATAAAAAATATTCCATGAACCAAAAAAACAGATTATAAGAAGTGATCTTTTTTATATCCACAAAGGGAATTTAATTTTAGATTTATTTTATAGTATATAAAAAGTCTATTCCCTCTGCACACAAATAAAATTTTGGCTAGAATTTAGATAAGTGGTTTTATTGACCACGTCGATTTGGATCTTACTTTTTAAGGGTTTTATCTTACTGGTTTTTGAAATATTTTTGTTTCTTTTTTAAGAACTAGAAAACCAAATCTGCGGTAAATAATCAAGAAGAGAAAAAGATATATATATATATTTACACTTTTGACATATTTACGACTCAAATTCAAATATTTTCATATCATGAAATAAAATTTCCGAATATGGTATTTCCCGAGATCGATAAGTAGGAAGATCCAATCCAAAGCACTTATCCCGGGGACAGGTGCGCCATATCCGTTATTTATGAGGGCCCTCCGATTCCCTTCAACGAATCACTGTTTCAGTGTCATACAGTCTCACATCTATCTTCCTATGACATATTTTTATGTATTATTTTTAAATCTATCTCAAGGGTTAGACCTTTTTACGAAATACCTATCGTTTTATATAGATTGTATTAGATCCAATAACGGTACCTAAATAAATCATAAAATTCTGAAGTCATTGTCCTCTAAAGAGTACAGTTTAGATATAATAGAATAATTTATCCCCCACACTGTCTATTTGAATGTTATTTTCGTGAATAGACAAGTCGTAATGTTCAATTTAGTAATAAAGGTTTAGCCAATTTGGCACGAAGCGGTCGTGGAGTACCATCGCGAGGAGAAGCGCAATTTGTAGAGTTGTACAGTCGCATCGAACAAGACTGGAGAGCACACCAATTAGAGGACATTCGTGTTTAACATTCGACTTGGGCGGGAAGCAATTGATTCTTAACGCAGTGCGCTGTTCCTATTTCTACGTTTGCAATATTGGCATTCTTGGAATGTTCTACTTTTAAACTACGGGAGCTTTTGTTATCAAGCTTTTATAATCTGTGACAAAATTTATACAAGTCTTTATAATCTGTGACAAATTTTATACCAGATTTATAGATATTGTCTATATAGAAAATATATGAAGAAAATGTTTGATCATATAAATATAGTTGGAAATGTTCATTAACCAAATAACCTTTTGTTTCAAAGGTATGTTATAACTTGATATTCAAGTAACACTGTATAAATTTGAAGTTTAATGCTGACCTAATTTGAATTCCTAGCTCTGCAGTTAAGCTGGTGAATTCAGTACAAGCCAAACATTAACGCGTCGCTGACCAGTGTTTATACAAAATGTCGTTATAGTCGTTACCAGTGGCCGAGAAAACTATGTCAGTCAGTTAAAATGTAAAGCAATTTAAATATAGGTTTAATAATATCATTATTTAATAGGATATTATTTATTTATTCGAAATTATTCGATTGGTTAGTTTGATTTGTAATGAATATGTTTGTAAGAATAGTCACTTTATAATTGTTTTTTATATTACAAAACAAATAAAGAATCTGATAATGAAATGATGAAAATGTTTAAATAAAGAATCTGATAAAATATTATGACAATGTTTAAGATAATAATAAGTGATGATTCATACTATCTTCCCAAATGCTTTTACAGCATAATTATATTAGAGTCATATAAGAAGGCATTGTTGTGGCGAATCTCAATTTAAAAATGTGGTCAGGAAAAGAATTCCTTGCATAAAGAACGAGCATTTTCAATTTGCAGTGCTAAATGAAATTGGAGACTATTTATTTTTACTGTTAAAGTATTAAGCAATGTGCGGGTATTTGCAATCTCATGGGTATCGGTTTTTCGTGTCATAATTGTATGAGAGAGTAAATATTATGTGTGTGTTATAACAGATTTATGATACATATTATTTTTATATGCGTAAATTGTTTATTGTAAAAATTTAATAAATTGAAATAATAAAAGAATGAAAAAAAATAAATCAAAAATTAAAAAAACCCCCGGTACAAAAAGCCCTCTAAAAAGAATAAAATAATATAATTACATGCTTATTGAAGTTGTTGCGTCGGGGGCCTTTGTACGTATGTTGAGAATGGTGTCTATTTTACGAAGTTACGAGAGCTTAGACTATACGATTCGATATCGTAATTTCTTTATTTGCCTTGGTAACTTACTTGCATTTTAATTTCTACCTTTTTTAAGCGGTCCCCAGAGGCAACGACTTCAATAAGCATATAATAATATAATTTTATTCTCTTTAGAGGTCTTTTTGTATTGGAGGTTTTTAGATTTTTATTTTTATTTTTTTTCAAGTAGGGGGTTAAAAATAAACCGAAGCAGGCAGGGATTCGAACCCGCGATCTCTGTTAAACCGTCTCGTCGTTCTACTTAATATAATAATATATACCGAAAATATAATAATATAAAAAAAAAATTAAGTAGGTAATTCAATGACCAATGAGATGTTTACATTGACGCCTATTGTATTTTATTGCCGTTACCAATTAGTTATCCCATGTTAGATCAAATTATAACTCGTCACGGGTTTTGTTAAATTGCATCAGAATTGTCCGACACAGAATTTGTCAAGTCATCTGTTAATGTACAGCTTCTTTGGAAGCTCCACGCCTTATTCATTTACACGTCTGACATGTTCAAGCTAGATTTGGTTATATATTTCTTGCTTATCACAGCTTTGCTCTGCTTTAGCTTTTGTTTCTTTATATTCACACGAAGAGACCTAAGTGTTAATTATTTAAAAGTAAATAGTTTATATTAAAAAACTCAATTTTATTTTATATTTTCACCGAATTGAATAAAATGTATTTTATATGTTTTATTCCACTAAAGCTTTGCCAGATATTAAAAGAAACATTATTTTCTATATCAACCAGTCTTCAAAGGAAATGTAGGGAAGTTTTGGCAAGTGCCCAAATTCCTTCTTATGCAGGCGAGGAATAAGAGCTGGCTCTCCATTACTCGAGAGTAATCATTAAAATTCAGTTAAAAAGAATGTTTATTTTTTGTTGTGCACAATGTGGTAATGGGAACAATTCTCTTTCATATATAAATTCCATATAAAATTAATTACTATACCTTAAATCAAAATACCTATATTTGAATTTAATTCTCGCCCTTGTTAAAATTCTGAAAAATTTACATGAATATTTTATATATTTAAAAAAACATTAATTAAGCCGAATAAGTCTTCAGGACTGTGTTCATCAAAGTGAGTGAGCTTTCCGCTTCAGATCAAGCTATAATTACAATAAAATCATTATTCAACTGCTTTTAAAATTGGACCGTAAATAGTACAAATTTACTTCGAATGGCATATAGAAATAATAAATACTAGTTATATAATAACATATATATCATATACATAATGGTATTTTAACAGCCATTCTTAAACAATAACAATACATTTGTGATATTTCAAAAATTCTATTTTCCGAACATAGTTCGTTCCAGAACTTTATGTTTAAGGTTTCTACAGAATTTGTTACAGTAGGCACTTACAAAAACAATCACTTTTAATAATTCAATCTGCTTTGTAGACACTTTTGATATTTTGACATTTCTGACGGGACATGACAAAACCAAATCAAATTATTAATTGCGCTTTGTTTAATAATAGTAAATTCCTATTTTCATGTGCTTTTAAGGTTCGCAGTCTGAATTAAAAGAAAATAAAAAATATATATGTTTTTAATTTCTTTATAATCATTTTCGTTTTCAAAATTTCGAAATTTTCGAATCCAGAATAAGATTTGACAGTTAAAAAAATATAATTTTAATAATACCTTAAATCTTTTCCCGTCAGTCCAGATGACAGCACAATTATTGGGCTAATTAAAGTTACAGATGATATCTGCTGGATTGTTGCTGACGGTTTTAATTTAGGTGAATTAGTAGTATTAAATAGATTTCGATTTCATGTAATTTTAAACTTAATGCTCATTTTACGCTTTTAGATTCTTAATTATTTAGTTGTAATTATATGTATAGTAGTTTTATATAGTTTTTTAATATAGCCGAGGTAAATGAGGTAAATAAGGTCATTGCTGTTTTTAATATGGATTTGGAGCGTATTATAGCACAGCTTACCGACAAATCCTATTCATTCTCAGGCCATGATGTGAAGGACTGAAGACTGCAAATAATTTAACAGCTACTTTCAGCAACTGACTGTTCTATGGAAAGTTTTTTGGACTACTTTGAGCTTACCGCCTACTAATAACCAGTATTGGCATTGATTCCAACAACTAGTTTTTGGTTTGGATTCCGACATTAAGTCATAAGTGTTGTAGTGATGTTCCTCTAGAAAACTTATGGTAAAACTGTGGAAGCCTCTTAATTTTCATAATTTAAAGAAATCAGCATAATCTGCGAGGAATTCAACTTCGTTGCAATACCTACATGTATATTATATTTTATTTATTTCTAACGTTCTTAACAGGTATATTCAACAAAAGAAAATAATAACAATATGATCTATACCTAGCCTAGCTCCTATGTCGTTTTGAAGGGCAGATTTTAAGAAAACGAAGACTTTCTTACTCAATGTAGTAACAAAAACTTATGTAAGTAAATTTCATGGTAGGAGGTTGATTTCAACCGGTCGAGACAACCCGCATACGAACTGCACTGAAATTACTACGCTTGGGGTACCTACATTAGTTTAATGAAAAAAATATTGAATTAGATATATAATAATAATAAAATAACAGATTCGCCTCAATTTAGAATCTCAGAACTTTTTATGATGATCCTTATAGATATATAGAGATATATAGAAACCCTTGAGAACTTTATTACATTTTAGGTTTTTGATGGAATCTCACTTTCTTTTTGTAGATGGGCCGCTTTTCTTCCTTTTATTGTCCGGAATAATTTCTGTTGTTTAATTAGCGACGGGTTTTTATAAAACATCCCGGTTGGATTCTTATATCTTATTTCATAAAATAATTACTAACACATTTTATAGATTAACTTTACCAAGCACTAAGAAAATCTAAAATTTTGATGGTCTGTGAAACAAATAAGGGATCTTGAGTTTGTGCTCATAGATATACTAAAAACTTGTAATATTATGGTAGAGCAGTAACCGTAAAGTTCAATGAAATGCAGTAGAATTATCTAACTTCTACCATTACCATTTCAAAGATGTAGCGGATTTAGAAAGACCCCTAAGTTGCTTTGAGAAAAATTGTAAGGCCGTGCATATTTATATTAAATATAAATAAAAAAAAATAGAACCAGTAGGACCCAAACCCAGGACCTATAAGACCTCGAACGCTTTCACTGTACATACTATAATTCTTGCTGTTGCCAGTAAAAATAAATATAACTTCAAGTATGCTTGATAGTACCTAAATGTATAAATAAAATTATTGTTTGCTCAAATAAATTTGAAAAAACTTCTCTTCTATTATACTCTCATTATATTTAATTGAAATAATTGTATTTCCATAAAATACTAAACTTTATACTAAGGATGTTAAAATGAACGCGTCACTTATTTTCATAGTACGTTGTTTGCAAACTTTTGTAATAACAGAATTCCTTCCAACTATAAATTATGAGGGTGGATAGTTTAGAAAAGGTATTTTTTAGATGAAACTTGTTTTCCTTCCTCTATATTTAGATAAAACTATTTGTCAATGGGATATTTGGCAAGGTATGGGAGTATTGCTGTAAGGCACAGACAAGTTTGACTCCCGTTTTTGCTTGTATTTGTTAATGTAAAATTCTTTTAGATTTCTATCTTTGTGAATCTAATATTGCAATATTAGGTTTCCACACTACTGCAGCCATACGAAAACCAGCAGAAGCGCAAATAAAGATTTATTGGTTTTAGATCTGGTTACACAGCGTTTGGTTTCTATTATTAGTCTAGAAATACACTCAAACATTGCATGCTATGGGAAAAAGGAAGCCATATTAATTTGAAAATATAAAACATACAGTTACCGATTTCATTATAAAATTTTAAATAAAATATGAAGTTTCTTATATATTTTCGAAAGTCTTTCTGAAAATACTCATTTTCAGAGGAAAAGTTAATAATTTATTGTCTTTAAAATAATACCCGTCGTATTTTACTTCGATTATCTTTAACTTCATTATTTGGATGTAAGTTCAATGAACTAAAAGGAAATGTTGACTATGTCTATACTTAATACTCATTCAATGAATTATTAAAAGTTTCAAGTCAGTAAAGGTCAAGTACAATGGGCTCTCAAATTATATACTTAACGAAGTTTTTATTCAAGTTTAAGCTTAGCAATATAAAATATGTTCAAAATTTACCTTATCATCATATCGGGTCACGTAACAAAATTAATATAATATAACTAGTAATAATATAATAAAATAATATTAATATGACGTTAGTGAAACATCTTGAAACCTAAACCTGAAGGTGACCGGATTTTTCTTTAACATCTTACAGAGCCAGAGCCAATCCTTATACAACTAGAAAAATATTTCTAGAAACAAAACCCTTAGGCAATAGAAAACTCAAACGAAATATAAAGATTTATGATTTACCTTTGATATTTTTATTGTTCGACTTCTTAGTCTTGATCAATCTTGTTAGCTTTTGTTTTAAAATAATCCTGTGAAATGAAAGCAAAATTTGATCGTTTAAATGTTAAAGAGGACATTGAGACAATTAACACTGACAGCCAATTAGAGGAACGATCAAGAATACTAATTCAGTCACTTAACTGTCCATGTTACAATAAAGGGAGCTTCTTAAGGAGGCGTTAATTGTAACTTCTGTGTGTGAGTTACGTTACTTGAACCACTTAGCACGTTTCAACTGGATACTGAGTATCATCGTGTTTAAATCAACGATAAAATCTATTTTATTTTCTCTATTCATGTAGATAAAAATACTGTGTGAATTCTACTAATGTTTAGTATTTGATTATGATATACTTAATGTATGTTTTGTTGATTGTACATCTATTTATAATATAATTGGTACCTATCGTGACTTTTTGGATCGTTCAATATTTCCGATTATCTTTAAATAAATATTTGAGTAAACATAGATTTCTTTATTCAATTTTTATCGCCAACAGCGAGAACAAGAAGTCGTATAAAATAACAAAATCTATTTCACATGGATGAGTTAAAATAAAACGTCAGCGACATTAGTTTCCAAGTCTCAACATTCACGGTCCGCTCGTTCCATAGTCTAGGCACACTAGGATTAGTGCTTACAGTCTGCTCTTTCTGTGTGTGTATGTGTGTGTGGGATGCTTAGAACGTGTGCTAATTAAAGAGGCACTCTTCGTTTTTGTAATGCGATGCCGCATCGCGACACTTGCGGTCTGTCTGCTGGAGTAAATATTTTATCATTGTTTCGCTGTACATTTAATATGGTGGTTCTAAATTAGTGTTTATTTTCTATAATATATTATTATAATGAGGTTCTATATTCTTGTATGAATTCGTAATTTTACTTATGCTATACATAAAAAAAAATAAAAAATTGAAAAACCCTCGATACAAAAAGACATCTAAAAAGTATATAAATAATATTATTATGTACTTATTGAAGTCGTTGCGTTGGGGGTTTATTATTATTTTTATTCTTTTTAGAGGTCTTTTTGTATCGGGGGTTTATTATTATTTTTTTTCTGCATTTTAAAAATATGTTGCTAGTTTTTTAATTGTACTAAATGAACCTACAAACACACAAATTTTCAGTTGTTTATTAATTTCTATTAATCTGTCCTAATATTATAAAGAGGAAAGATTTGTTTGTTTGTTTAAATTCTTAAGTCTCCGAAACTACTGGATCGATTTAAACAATTCTTTGAGTAATTTTTTTTCTAAATACAGTTGTTTATAGGGGCCTTGACTGTCCGTGCTCATAGCTACCCGAATACAATAGCTCGGGCATCTACTGAGCACTGACAGTCGCGGCCTAATATGGGGTAAATGAGTTTTTCAAAAAAGCATTTAGTACAATTATGCGGTTCTATGTGTTTGTGGACATGGTTTTGCGGTCGGGCCAGACAGATTATGCTATTTGATACAAATTTTGGCTGGTGCCGAACGCAAATACTAAAGTAGTTAACTTTGATTTTTAGTCATTTTTATTCTTTGAGTATTAGAAACCTACATTATCCCTGACAAACATAGGCTATATTTTATATATATTATCATCACCATCATCATCATCACTAATATTATAAAGAGGAAAGATTTGATTGTTTGTTTGTTTGAATTGAATAGGCTCCGAAATGACTAGACCGATTTAATAAAATATTTTATCTTTAGAATCCTATATAAATGTATTAAGTAACATGATCCAAGACTTTTCATATAGGTGTATACGAATATTAATAATATAAATATTTACAATCAATCAATTTGATTTACAATCACTTATAATACTATGATGAATGGATTTATATTGTCACTAGCTGTTTGTTGTCCGTGACGCTTTATGAATACGATCATAATCCATATAAATATATTTTTTACAGTCTACGTGGACGCAGTCATGGACAATAACTATCCCTAATAAAGTACTTTACCTGAGAAAATAAGTGTAAAAACCTTTTGGCCTACATGGCTTTTTCTTCTATATTGCTGGGAAAAGCTAATTAATGCATAAGAACCTTTCACCAATAAAACGTCAATATCTTGGAGACGATCTATTTGGACCAATTGTAGCTAAGAACTACCTCGACAAACATAACTTTCGATTAAAAAAAACCACATTCAAATCTATCCACGCGTTTGGCCGCTATTTTGCCACAGACAGACACACAGATACACAGATATACTAATACACAGATATACTAATACACAGATATACTAATACACAGATATACTAATACACAGATATACTAATACACAGATATACTAATACACAGATATACTAATACACAGATATACAGATACACAGATCGACAGGTCAAACTTATAACATCCCTCTTTTTAGTTGGGGGTTAAAAAAATATAAAGTTGTTCATGATTGTTTCACCAGAATAAATGGGGCGCCAATTCGGAGAAAGTAGTCTAAATAAAATTTCGATTTTCACTGAATATCTAATTCGGATTTTATTAAAACTATTGGCATTGGTATTACCAATTTCTAGATTTAAGCAAGCTTCAATAAGTTTATACAAACTTTAATATAGATTTCGTGCCATCTGCAAAGTAATCGTCTTAGTTTCGCGAAGTGTAGTTGAAATTAGCGAGTTGAAGGCAGTGGGCAACATCTGTCGCAGAATCAATAGTCCTCAAGGCGGACTTAACTGCAAGGAATTGTGAAAAGAAAAATTTAATATCTTACTTAAGGCATTTATTGGTAAAGTATTTCACATTGACAGATGCATAACTATTTATAGTAGTTTTTTCTTTTTTGGATAACATTAGTAAATTGTATACAACTTAATAAAAATTATATATATAATTGAAATGTAAAGAAATTTGCCAGTAACATACCAAATTCTTGCCTGCTTCAGTGAGTTTCCACTCAAGGAATTCCGACAAGGTATTGGTCACATGTGTTGAGGAATCGATCTCTCTCAGAATAGATTTGTTGAATTTCAATGAAGAAATCACTGTACTGAATTATTTTTAAAGTGAGTTTGTTGATTTCATATTTATATGTAGTACCTATAAGCGTATTTTGCTACTTAAGATATCTTTTATAACAAAAACAACTTCGGCGGTTATTGTTTAATGATAGAGATACCGATAAAAGAAATGAATCTCGTCTGGACTGTATGTAATTACCTCACTCAATAAATAATACTTTATTTGTTTTTTTATTAAATGACAATTTCTGGAATCAATGTTAATCTTGTATGGTATATGAAGTGGAATACGGGACATCTAATGAAAAGTGGTTACCGTCGTCCAACGATCTCTTGCAAAACTAGAAGAATAATGTAATAATACAAGAATACGCTTTGAAGGTACCAATGTTGTACCATCAAGCAAACAACGCGTAACGAAAGTTATATATTTTCCATATTTTGGTAATGAATGATAAAAAGTTTCTCGAGAACCGTACTTTAGAAAAAGAATGACACTACTTAATTCAACAAAAATTTCAATTTCATATTTTGGATACTTAAATAGTTATATATACGTAGTAGAGAACATTGATAATTAATTAAAATTAGGAGACTGATCCTTAAATTAATATTAAGAACTAACGATATTATTCTGATTTGATCTAAATCTGATTCTGAATTCTAGGTAATAAAATAATTTATGAATAAAAAATAAAGAGATCTGTATAACGATTTACTGTCACCTGGAAAAGATCTCAACTGAACGCTAGATAATACAATTTAGCATTGACAGTGGTTATAGGAATATGTTGGAAAAATAATAGAAAGCAAAATCTATTGAAGTTTCGATCTTTGAAGCCCGCAATAAGATGATTTAGTCCTTATTGTATATTTGATATTGTCTATGATTGTATCTGTGTGTCTATAAAGTTTTATAGTCATTTTAGAGACAATATTAATTTAATCATATTGTCATATAATATATAAAAGTAACAAATATGCGTATTTAAATATATATAAATAATCCCAAGCCCTCCAGAGAAGTCATATCAACGTCATATATTACTTTGTAATGTCACGTTTTAAACATTTTACAAACTCTATTTATGTTAAGTCATGACCTATCATAAAATAAATTATTTGGCATAGTTAAAACCATAATAACCAATTCTTGTATCGTATAATTTTACCTATATAGCTGGCCATTATAAAATCGTGAGAAGTAATTTGGCTTCCATATCAGTTTGGAATTGAAATCAGATTAACATACACCTACTTCCATTTCGATTTAAAGATATAGTAACAATACTCCAATATACGCCGAATAATTGCGGTACTAAATGATTTTTCCGGTATTTAGGTGGATACGGCTTTGGCAGCAAGCCAGACTGTCCCGGCGGGCCAGGAGTCAAGAGATGCTGTTTATTCGTACTAATGGTTTGGAACACCCAGTTATGACAGTTCATTTACATTGATGTTATCTAAACAATAGTGATGAATTTGGGATCAGAAGATCTCTTTTAGCTGCTAGGTATACTTAATGTATATGCTTTAGATCTCTCAACACTTGGTGTCTGTGTAATCTTAATAATATTCATTTTGGATAGACCTGTCAGTAAGTAAAAAACTCTTTATTTAGATTGGAAAAATATTGACAATCGTCATGCATATGATTTTACTGCAATTCTACCCCTTTTATAACTAACCACAATGTTTATGACACCAATATTGTTCACATCGGAATCAATAGAACCGGCTACAGCTGTTGTCAAAATATGTTGAAAACGAACACCATCCTTCTCTTTCAGGTTCCACGAGTCTGACAAGGACAAAAATAAGATTGCAGGGGTGAAATTTGTTTGTTTGTCATTAGGGACAGGTAAGGCATTGCCTGGCGCCACTGATCGCGTGACCTCCCTGCGGAACCACATACATTCTGCTTCTGAGTATTATTTTATATTTTATTCCGCTTCCAATATACTTTAATACAAAGTATTAAGGTTTAAAATGTCAAAATTGATATTTTGTTAAAAATAAGGAAGAATGACTCATTTTCAAAATTGTACCTATTATCATGATTAATTAAAGTTGTTTTTAATAAGATATGTACCCCGTTTTTAACGTGCTAATAAGAACTTAAGCCTAAACCAATATTATGTTATATTTTGTTTTCATCTTTTTATTTTGGTCAGCGGTTTTTGCGCGTTTGTCGTTCACAGTTTATTCGTGAACTTATGTATTTTTATAAGATGGAAGTTTTCTCATAAAAGACCCTGAGAAAGCAATATAAAAGTTATTTTAGGAAGGCACCACGGCATGATAGATCACGCTTAACTTTAATCATTAAGAGCTTTACCACTCTCGAGTTAACACGAAATATATAATGTAAAACACACAGTAAATAAAAAGTCGTTAATGTAATCGATTTGTAAGCAACTGGATGCTGTAACGACCGATGCATCCGTTATCTATCATAATATTGATGTTTAGATTATTGATTCATTCTTATACGATGCAATCCAGTTGCGATCTTATTGTTGATTTAATCAAATAAATCTTTCAGAAAATACGATTCAAATCGTATATAATATACATGACAGAAACAGGTTGTTAAGAAAAAAGGAAATATTTATTTTATTTCATTATTTGTTTTGTATCTGGAATCAATCTGCAAGTAGCTTCCGTCTCTCTACCGGAAGTCTATATTAATTACTTCTTCATAGGTGGCGCCTTCTTCTATAAAGGTAAGTAACTTAGCTCAAACTTTAAGTTATTAACAAGTAAGGGTTCTGTATGTTATCCGGCGAGGTTAATTAGTTCAAAAGAATAAAAAAAATATTCAATATAATTATAATTATAAAGTCAAGTCAAGATAAAGTTCTCAGAGGCTTTCAATACTTTTTTTTTCTAAGTAGACAAAATTGCACAGAGATAAAGATAAAGAACAGTAAAGTTGAATAAACAATGTTTTGGTGCATATTGACTTAGGCAACATTAGTGTGTGGGCGGACTCGGCATAGTTTAATGACCCCGGAAATATATCTTTAAGCCGTTTTGATAAAAACAGACTCTTGCTTCAATGGTACAGAGGTGTTTTGAAATAAGTATTCTATATACTGGTTTTGGATAGCATGAAGCAACATCATCTCAATGATTTTGTATTTTTTACAAGTAAAAACATATTTAGCAATTTTAAAATTGTAGAGAAAGTTTTGGGTCTTAGGTAAATATCCGTTTATTTCAATACTGTTGAAATCTTTTTTGCTAGTTGTTATTGCATGCGAGTGTTATTCGTTCTCACATAACATTTTCCTACATTAATAATAGTAATACGCATTATTTATTGATTCAATATTAATAATAATACCCAACCTTCTTCGTGACTGTCCTCTTTTTAACTTTTCGTTTTGTAAAAATAAAAACTAAATCTGATATTTGTTTTAATTTAAAAGTTATTCCTATTATTTAATACGTATCTTGAGTATAAGAAGGAATCATTTTGAAACATTTATATTTACTGATTCTCATTTGTAAGTTAAACAAAGAATTAATTTTATATTAAAAATGACTTATTAAGACATAAAAGTATATGCCTTAGACATAATTACTCGCATATATATTTTTATACGCTATTAACGAGTTTCTGTTTTTGCCTGTTTCCGTCGGAAGAGCGTTGCGGCGGACTCAGCTGCGTCTAATTACAGTGGTTCGGATAGCATAACAATATGCCGTAATTGCTTTTAGATATAGACAAAAAGATTACCAACAACCGCTTGGATCCAGCCGCCATTTTGTTTAATTAGGTTATGGTTGTACCAATATATGTATAATATGATTTTGTAAAACGAGGTTTGATTTATTTACAGTCTATTTCGTATTTATAATTTATTGTCGACTACAATTTAATTTTCAACGTATATTTATTGTACATAATTGCATTAATACAGTAATTTATATTCAAAATTATAACCTTTTCATTCAACACGCTTTAGTGAATTCACGTCACTAGCACGACTTTATAGACCGAAAGTTGACGTCAATATATACAGACAAACTATTTCACATTTGGAACGTTATGGGAATTTGACGCTTTTATTACAACTGAATAGATTATACTTTACCGTGGCTCGAGTTTGTTACATTTGTGTAATGTCTGAGACCACAATATCCCTTCCATTAATTAATTAGGATTACGGTAAAGGCGCGTTCACTGTGCCCGCGTCAGATAAAACTTTGTGGCGTGTGACGCCACCGCCTCCTTAAATCATTACGGCCCTTACATTTTATGTAATCCTTTGACTTGACTATCTGATAGTTAGTTCTGAATATATAGAATCTTGGTGGTTATAAAATAGCTTTGTCTTAACTTTAACATTATATTATTTTATATATTAGATTTTATATAATGCTAAGATATATCGCTTATGTGATATATCTCAACATTATATAAAACTAAAAGTAAGTTAAAATCTTTATTCTTAAAAATTACATGTTAACTTCTCAAGACTCAAACTCAACTAAGGACTCAAATAATAAACTATCTATGTCACAAATACTTATACAAGTTCAAACATTTCTCTATTTATAGCCCAACCCAATTTTTGTGTTTTCTCGTGAAAAATGAGAGAGTTTTTGGGAATAAGAGACATCCTGTATTGATTTAGACAATAAACCAACCAACCACATCAGATTTCATAAATACCACCCATGAAGCCTGATGTACAAACATACAAAGAGATAAATAAACAGTAATAATCATGTGCTGACCAATTTTTAAATTATTATACAATGTACTGATTTTCCCTTGAAATAATTTTATAATAAGTACGTAGATAATAAAAACAGAGATGCGTAATAAGTTCTTAAAAGTTGGTTGCCCAAATTTAAAAAAATATCCTAATACGAAAATAAAGAATTCAGTCCCCTAATTACGTCCCTGGGGACGATATTTGGGACAATCCATTAAGTTATAACAGGCCAAAAAATGTATAATATATTTACTACATTTTTAAACCAGATAGTTTTTATATTATTTTGAATAAAAAATCAAAATATTAATTCAGTAACAACAATAAAGCCTTTTCATATTTAAAAGACACAAATAGCGTTTATTTTAACAAGTAATATTAATATTTTATTATCGAACGCAATATTTATAAGAAAAACTCTCATTGATAAAATTATTTTCGTGTCTTTTTTTTGGCATTGGCATTTGGCATTATGGCATTTTTGCGGTCCTTACACATAAGGAGTTTTTAAAAATTCGAGGTTCGATGTTTTAGACCAGATATTATTTGTAAAAACAATATATAACGCACGAAAGTAGACCGGAGCGGACGAAATGGACGAAAACTGGCGACTGCACTTTAATAAGGGATCTATATTTATTAAATATAAATCCTTATATGTATGTAGTTTATTAAAATTTTGGATCCAAATACTTTACCAAATATTTGCCAACCGTAAAAGTTATAAACATATAAATACTTATATAACTTTGACATATAAAAATCGTCCAATACTATTTTCGTGATGAGTAAAATACATATAGATATACTGATAAAAACATGATTGATGCATCATATACATAAAACGGAGAAATTTCAGAAAACGTGATTACTTGTACCATTACTAGACTATAGGTACTTCTATACTGTTACAGTACTTGGTTGTACTTTAGATTTTCAGGAGAGAATTTAGATTACCATTCTTGAAGCACTAGTTGTCGTCATTCCTGTGAATGTACGTCGGTGTCAACTAGAAACATTTTGCAATAGGGCATTCCTCATTCTAATTGAATTAGATTGAACCTGTAATAATATTTCATAGCGCAAGTGTTAGCGCCTGATTCTGTCACTATTAATTGCGAAGGCTATATAACGAGTAATGCGGAATATTAAAAGGAAGTGCAGTACAGCCTCGCTTGCATGGAGCTTTATTTTCCATTATAACTTTTTCTTATAATAACCGTAAGCTAAAAGTTAATGCCTGTTGAATATTTAACAGTATATGAAAAATTAATAATATATATTTTATAATATGTACACATTTGTTATTATATTAATTTCATTATTTTTGTTAAAATAATATTTGGCTGTAGATGAGATTAGTTACAGTTTTTGTAGAAGTATTTATGTAGTTTTTTTATATTTAACGTACAAGAAAAATTGAAAATTGTAAATGGATCAGTTAACAAAAAAAAAACAGGTAGTGTCTAAAAATCACACACACACAAATTTCATGATATAACATTAATCTATCAAATCGTTAAAGGAACATAATTTTCATATAAAAGTTCCGATTGAGAAAATGGCTTTAGAAATATCGGCTTTGGATTTTATTATTGTAAATGAGTAATAGTATAGCCGCTCTCAAATGAGTCAGCCTCATAAAATTTAACGTCGCCCCAACGCGAGATAGTGATGATGTAGAAAAGTGCCTATAAAGAGAATTGATGACGCCATTCCCTCGTTTCTCATAATGTCTCTAATGTCGATTGTATGCCTATCGTATACTTGGAAAATGTATCTGTGATAGCCACCTTCTACATTCTTTAATCGCGTTGTTATACGATGTTTAACAGTATTATAAATTCTGACCTCACGTAATGCTATTTATTATCAATTAATTTAATTAAGATTGAAACGGAGACATGAGATTTATTCAATTACATTTGAAGTAGTTTAATTAAATGTGTTTATCTTTGTTAAGAACTTATCAGCACATTAAATATTGCTTTTTCTGTGAGTAAATTTTTATCGATGCAATTACTTTTACATATTTAAAATACTTAATTGTTTAGGGAAATTTATGGCTTACACCAAGCAAATTAGATATAAAATGGCTGAGCACGTAAGGTAAATAAAAAAACAGACTGCAGAGAAAATTAATGTTTCCGCCGAGATAACAGTTGTGGAGGGAAAAGAAAGTAGTACTCCGACCGTAATTCGTTCAGTTACTTTTAATCTCAATTATACATAATTATATTAGTTTAAACTGCATCATTTATATAAATTAACGGTTTTTAAAACATATATATGTTACAGTTACAGTAATCATTAAAGACATTTTAAATATTCTCCAATCATGTATAATGTCCATTAAATTTAGACAAGTGATAATTTACTCAGAATAAATCACTTTTACTACTTTTATATTAATCACCATCAGTCTGAAGATCTGTCAGATCAGTTTTGTTAGGTTAAGTTAGGTCAATTCTTCATCACGTATCCGGGGGAAGGCTGATGCCTTGATCGTGGAGCGCAGTGACCCGGGGGTCGAGGCGATGGCGCTGTGACCGGCGGTGTTGCCCTCAATGGGGGGGGGCTGGGTGGTAGGAGTTCAGCCTGATTCCTTCCTCCAGCCGTAGTTTCTGGGCGGGAGATCGGGGTGACCTCTCTCGTTCATCATAGGCCTACGTGGTGAGGATGCCCTTAGTTGATCGGGGCACCCTCATTTGAGAGTTCCGACGGGGCGTCACTATGAATGCAAGAGATTCCGTGGTATTCCACTAGGGCGATGAGGGCAGCTGTTAGTTTTTTAGTGGCCAGCCTTAAAAATGGCAGCGGTTCCTATGCTATAATTTCTAAGAAAATGGATATATATTCATAGCTACCCAAAGCAAAAACTTTACATGATCTAGATAATTCTGATATAATCTATAATAACCAGTTCTTATGTATATTACCTATTTAATCCCTATGACTGTAACATATATTATTCTGTATCTGCTTGCCTTAAAATATTTCAAGGAGTTAACTTTGTACTGTATACAGGTATATAAAATGATTCAATAAACCAATATTCTTTTTAGATACTTTTATATACGTAACGCTTGTCTACACCACAGTCCTTCTGAATACTAATGGCATAGCGAGTTTAGTTCATTTTACGTAAGTTAACTGTCTAATATATTTTAAGACCTGTCGAAGATGTTTTAAGCTAGTGTAAGTGAAGTATACAAATACTAGAATATTTCGGCGCTTTGTACGTTATACTCAAGAGATCGGATCATTAATAGTTGTTCAATATTTATTATCTATGCTAAAATTTCTTTAGAGTTGATTTTAACGATTAATATTTTTTTAATTTGAAAAATATACATTATTCTCTATTAACATATCAATAAAAAACTGTATTTATGAACGATGTTGAGGCAAAAAGTTATTTTATAGCGACTTATCTATCAATTAAAATATAATATTCCTGAATAACATCACGTAGTTATGAATCAATATATGGTACTAAGTTAGTTAAGCTATAAAAAATAAATGTAATGTTATTATGTTACATAATAATCATTTATGTTTATTACAAGTATAAACAAGAAACATTCTAAATCAGAGATTGAACAAAACAATCTCTAGGTAGATGAAACATGATTTTCGTAATTTGAATTTCCTTATTAGTTTATCTTCGTCCTCATTACTTCTAATTGCCTTGGATGGTTGAGTCAGTCTGAACAGAATCGCAACTCATACGACATTATGCAATATAAAGACAAGAAATTGCATACAGAATAAGTCTAGAATATGAATTGCAGCGGCATAAGAAATCGAGTGCATCATTAATAAACTAACATAAAGAATATAATGCAATGTCAAACTTTTAGCATAATTAAACAGTTAACTGTAAGTAAATTGACCAACAAAGCCGAGACCCAGCCCTGCCGTTAACACAACGTTGAACAAGCAAGTTGCTGTTGCTTGCATTTGTGTTAAATTTAACGTTGGTTTTCGAACCACTGTTATGCTTACTTGCTGCTCACAAAGTTGTTTACATTTAATAATATTTCGGGTTTTCACGCTGCTGTAATCTTCAAAACAGAGCAATTAGATGTTAATGTTTCTTGATAGTTATTAAATACTGAGACACTAGGATCAAATTTAAATTTAAAAAACTCTATTTTGTTCATTCTAAGCTCTAATGCTTTTTTCATATTTAGCTGTATTGTTTCAGTTAAGAAAGTTTGTAGTTGTTGTTATACACTTTTAGCTAAATCTTATATTTTATTATAAAACAAATATTTATTTACGTTTATTTATGGATATATATATTTGTGTAGGCACATTGATTTATTGAAAACTAGTATTTAGAATTTATGGTAACATTGTATGTAATGTATTACACAACAACAAATATTTTCAATATATTCAAATTTAGCAAATAAACTTAACTGGAATGCTGTATTTAATAGTAATTTTTAAATTACAGGAATATTTTTCGCAATTTCATTATCGGTTACTGGCGTTACGCCTAGTTTAATAAGTATTTCACATATATAATATTTATTAACTTGTTATTAACACAACCTCGACTTATTTGTGCAGTTAAAAAATATTTCAACTTTAACTAAGAATTAAAATTATGTTTTCTTACTAATTAAGCTTAAATTAGTAAGAAAGCTTAGCTCATAATAAACCTAGATTTCTTATAAAGTAAAAAAGTTGTTTGTAAAGTCTTTAGCAATTCCAGAAATGAGAAAATCTTTAGTTACTTTGATAATTACTATGGTTTTAATTTATGTTAATATTTATCTAAAACAGTTAATTATTGCATCTTTATTTTACTAAGACAAGATATATTCCTAGAAAAAATATTTTATTTTAAAATCTCCAACGACTATTTAAGTTTCGTTATCTCTTTAAACTTTCTTATAAAGCCTTTGTACAAAAAAATATCATTAAAAAATTATATTATCTATTACTTATAAAAGAGGAAGTATGTATGTATGTATGACTCCGAAACGGCTGGATTGATTTGAACAAAATTTTCAGAGAATCTTTAGATTGACCCAGCGGGTAATAAGATCATTTTTGAACTGTCACTGTCAGTTTATTTTCACAACTGACAATCAACTTTTTTTAGAAGATATATTTGTATTGACACGTGCGTTGTGAGTTTTTATGTTAATGAAGTATAATTAGGTACATTAGGTACATTGATGTAAGTAAGGATCTGTCTGTGTAGCTAGAGAAACGAGTAGAAGAAAATGAAATTCAGGAAGAATCATAATTATTATTGGTTGTTTCATTCTTATATATAATGTATTATTTCTATGTATTTGGAATCAATATATCTTTAATTAAACCTGGGTATGTTATTACATTTATAAACTATTATCATTCCACATTTTATCATTTACTCAGTCTTAGTATATATAAGTATAATCCAAACTTATACTATGAAACATTTAGTATTATAGGTACCATTACTTTGTACGGAACAAGTAATGAACTCTGCTAATTACAGCTAAGCTTACACTGCTTTAAATATATCTTTCAGTGTATGACTCCATTGTCAATTAAAATCAGGGCCTCGGAATAATAATTATCTTGAAGTTTATATTAATATGAAAAAAATATTAATTCATATTTGTTGGTAATTTAATCTAATCTTATTCATAAGTAAAAGTTTAATATTAATTTCGAAAATTATTCTATATTAATAAGATATCTTTCTTGTTCCTTTAATATAATTAATATTAAATTGTATTTATGTCCAAGGAACTATAAATCTTGTTACAGTTGAAAATAATAAGATCAAATATTTTACGTACAGCGTACAAAAGATGAATTGTGTCAACGTTATACATTATCCTTAAATTGAATTTGCAATAATCAATAATTATCTGATAACAATGGAAACTTACTTAGTGCATTGACCGCATTTCTACTACAAGGAGATATTTCGGGCTGAATAATTCTCACGCGTTACACGTCACTGGTTCTTCAGTCACGCGGTAATTTTTATTACTAATCAATCGGTTCTCGTCAACGATACTAAAAAGAGTGTTTTAAGTTAGCAGGTTTTTTGGAATCAAACATTTCGCTTTAAATTTCTTTTCGATGAAAGAAATATCAAGTTAACAATTGATTGAGAAACTGTAAAGATAAGAAAAAAATACTTAAACGAGAATAATTAAAGAGTTGTTGCAGAATTTGGAACGTTTTTTGTCAATGTAATTATATGATTAACCATGATAAAGCTTGATTCCTTGTTTGTTAGCTATGCTGTACAATTTTCTAATTCTTATTATACCATTAAATGTATATTTATCCGGCTATGTTCACATAATTTATAAATTTGCCAGACTATTTTCGAACCCATTCTGGGTGAACTCTTATTACCGAAGTTCTACGATAAAAAAATGCCAAAAACATGTTACAAGATATTTATTCTCGCCACCTTCTCAGTTTCGGAGTTCTGTTCCCATCATAGTGTGTACTAGCCCTTTATTCAAATCTATACAGGGTGTGTCAATATTCCATTATATGTAAATGTTGTTTATTAGTGCGTATCACACACAATACCGACCGGTGAAAGCTTGTTAAGCTTAAAGGATTTTTCGTGACGTGTGCAATGCATGGTAATGCGGGTTCTATCCCTTTTATCCTATTAACTATCCGTGCTGTCGTGTTACCGATTAACGTTTCCCGTAGGAATCAAAATATACAGGAGGTTCTTATTTACAGTTACATCAATTTTATTAAAAGTATATCTTGTTGATGAAAGAAAAATAAGTAAGTTCATAATTCGTATCGGTTTATCTCCGCAATGGTAATAGAGGTAATTTAAATCTATTTAAGTTGATGTACTTTTTATAGTGTAATTAAAATAATAGCTTGTACGTCTGTAAGTTAACCAAAATTCATATTCTGCTCAGCGAGTTCATACATTTTGATGGAACAAATGATGATACAAACACAAACACAAACGGATTCCATTAAAGTTATCTTTTTGTTCCACACACCTTGAGTTCTGGTTAAACGAAATCGGAAATATCTCACGTAGAAATCTCATACAATGTGTTGTTAAATAAAAATTACAGTCATTAATACAATCACTAGGACGTGACATTATCTTACAGACCAAGTATTATAATGATGGTATTATTAAATAATAAACATTTTTAATCTGGTAAATTTTACTCTTATAATTATATTTTATAAGGAAAAAAGAGAAATTATCCAGAACCTAATATCGTTAAAACAATATATATTATTAATCTATATATAAATGTATATAAATATAGAATGAAAAATAAGCCGACGCGGGCAATATTTCTTTGTATTTATTTATTTATTTTGCAGTATTTTTTTATATTTTATAAATTTAAATAACATTAACATGGCTGGCTACATATTTTCAAACATGAATCTATATCTATACAATCTTTTCGTATCTTTAACACTAAAAGTTCAAACAAAATTTTGTTATTGTAATTTTAAACTTGAATAATTTGCATCGTTATAATAATATAAATATCGATAATATCTTTTATAGAACATCTATATTTACGTGTGTTTAACATAAAAGATAAACGAACTTGAAACACGCTCACTTATCCTTTAAATCTAAACCGGAGCCAATAAAAGAATCGTTTCAATAAATCAAAGACCGTATCATATCAACAATCTTTTGATTGACGATGTTGCCATTACTCTGGTGCATAAATATCCCATTTGTTCCGCATTTTACATTTATATTATATACAAAATAAGCCAATATAATATCACTTAATAATTCTTAGCTATAATTAAAACATTCCATTTGTAATAAAACCTTGTACAAAAGAAAATGATTAAAGCCTTTTCTAAATACCTTTGAAGTGGAAAGTGGTTGCAACAATCACAATCATAATATTTATAACCAACGTTATTAAATATTTCCCCATAAAAGATTTATCCTGAACTCCCTAAGCATTTTGTATAAAAACATCGGTACACTTGAAACTTCAAACAGCGCAGTCAGCACTTCGTCAGGCAGCCTCTAATGAATCTTTGAGGACACTTCGTTAAATTAAAAAGATTTTATTTTCCATTTTCAAACGCTGTCGTTTTTCTGTGTTGCCATAAAACGTTTAATTTAGATTTACCCTTTTAAAGTGTATCGTTGAAATGCTTTATTATACCTATATGTTTATTACAAGATTCTACTTAAATAAAAATAATCTTGTCACATTCAGACCTTACAACACCAAACGTACATAAATAAACATACATAAACATACATTCATATATATATATATATATATATATATATATATATATATGAAAGTCAAAGTTAACTGGACCCATAGCCTAATTACATACATTCTATAGACACAGTATAATATAAAAGGTTAACAATTAATCTTAACTTTGTCATTTGAATCTCAGATTATATCAACTGACCCAAATACACAAGGACATAGTAGACATGCCACGTGTATAATTGCATATGCTGTCACTCGTAGAGTGACGTAGCGTATTGCTTTAAGGGCTGTTCACACTGTTACTACGTTTTGCAAAATTTGCTGCATTTGCATGCACTTCGCACAAAGTGATCTTTACATACAAGTAACGTAGTTTTTTTAAAAACGGATACTTGTTTTTCTGGTATTTTTTTTCACTAAATACTGTATTTTTTTTTTAGTTATTTACCGAATCATGTTCAAGTTCAATATTGTATAGTTAGAGTAAGTAAATAAATATTGCTTTATAAATAAACATGAATTAGTGATTTTTAAATAAAAATGTATGTAGTTTCTTTATAAATTAAATATAAATGATTTAGAGAACTAATAACTTGTCTACCATTAAAAATTATAATAAAAGTTCTCAAACGGGTTTCCACATTCCAGAAATCGAATTACTGATCGAGGAGAATACAAATTATTCAGAAAGTGATGATATCCGGGATTCCTACCATACTGTATAATTTTTTGTAAAAGTTCTCTAAAATCGACAACAATTTGCAAGTTTTTAATACCATAATCTCAATTACGAGCGCGAATAAACTGGCCTTGCAAAAACCTTCAGACTATTTCTCTCTAATACTCTTAACTCTGGTAAGCTAATAAATTTGAGTGAAACTAAACAATACAAATATCTCTATATCTATTTACTATATATCTGAATCGCAGTATCTTTTCCAGCAATATTTTAACAATAGTAACTTGGTTTATTTATTAAATTGTCATGTCTACCACTTGGGAATCGGTGTTTTAATAGACTAACTAACAATCGCATAATGTCTTATTCTACACACAGCATAAACAATCATATTGCTTTAGATGCAAATTCAAGTTTCTGTACGTCGTAGTGTTATTCGGCCGTCTAGAAGTAAAGTTTTCCAGAGTCATCTTCAATTCAATCAAAGTTCCAAATACAGAACTGCTTTCTCGGAAACGATGTACAGATTAGGATACTGCTGATAAGCTGATATATCCTTAAATTTAATGGTTTACTTGTCAAACCATATATAAATCGCATACAAAATCTAGAAAACATATTTGGAAACATGTGGTTCGGTGCGACCATACCCTTAAAGTGGCAGGAACTGACCTGTAACACTTACCAATTAATGAGACGGATATGCAGCAAAAAGTTTTCACCGAAATTTGAAAATATTTTATATTATGGAATACGAATTAATGAGTGAAATTTTTAAATGGCTTTAGAAGAGTCAGTTACTATTAGGAAGAGCTTCACGAGCTTGCGGATCCTGAATGAATGTGAAACCTTATATAATATTATATTACTAGCATTTATTCTGTCCAGAAGACAACTGTGGTTGTTATTTTTGAGTATCTTAAGAAGTATCGAAAGAAAGATGTCCCTCTTTTTAAGACCAACCATGTCTAGATATGGTTTATAGAATGTAAATTGAGGCTAGTCCGGTTTTATTCCTAGAAGACTCAAGTATGAGTAACACACAAAAAATAAATAGTCTTGTCACTGAGTACGCTTTTCTTAATGCCTTACCAAGTATCTAGGCCAGAGCTAATTTATAAGAAACTGAGCGTAAACTTCTACTGAATCTATTATGGAGAGTGTTCCTCAAAGTCCCATAACACTCTTGTTGTAAGAAAATGTAGGCGGGGGTGATCATTGGTAATGACATACATTTGCTTATGTCTGCCATTCCTTAGAAAAATCTTTCGTTTCCGGAAAGACAATAACCACTATTGCCAAAACAGGTTTTCTTTTTAAAAACAACTAGTTGTTGATAAATTAATATTATATTCAGATATTTTTTTAATCAAAATTAATTGGAGACTTTATTAAAATCCAATCGCATTGTCTTAAAAAATCATTGTTTTTAAGACTACATATTGGACAAACGAAATACTTTTCAAAATAAATCAAATCCAAATTACGTGTGTTATTGTACGAGCCCTAACTACACCGGTGGCCCCGACCGAGTTATTTATTCTGTGTGAAAAGTCGGTTAGGTGACCGGACGGTTAATTTCTATGCAAATATCCCGTATCCCATGCTTTGCGGTTAGTTCATGACGCGGCCGAAATGTGTGGTCTAATAGTGCTTAAGTATGGCTGTTATCTTTTTAATGATTATGGCGGACAACTAAATCCTTTTTATCAAATCAACCTATAGGAATGTAAGTCATTTCATAAATAAAAAAATAAATAAATAAGTATTTAGTTGTAATATATGTTCTGCAAAATATGTTGAGTTGTATAGTATATATATTCTTTTGTATACTCCACTGTATAAAAGAGTAAATAATTTACTTAGCCTATTTTTCCAAAAGGAACCGTTTTTTTTTCTGAAAGAAACCGTTTTTTTTCGGATTTGTGGTTGTCGGGAACATATTCTTTTTTCTTTTTTTTTCTTAATGTACTCACTTTTCAACAATGATGTTCTGTCCGATAATGTGATATGGGTGAGCTGTGGCCATACCACCCACAAAGACATTCCAGTCAAGTCATTTTCGAATAATCTATATCAGGTTAACCTTATCAGTTTGATATTACTCAACCTGAAATAGAAACCCAGGTATTCCTGGCTAGTCTAGCATATTTTAGTATCCATTAGACCGACAAGAATAATAAATAATTATTAATATTACATAAATAGTAAAGCTATGTAAACTGTAAGAATGTTACAAGAATAGATTGACTGACGGACGGATAAGGATTTAGGTAAACAATATACAAATACTAAATCCAGATTTGTAAACATAACCGGAACATTTGTATGGAATTTACAACAACTTGCAAACCACATTGCATAACGTTTGAAGCCGAATTGCAACTTGCAACTGACGAACCACAGCCTGTTTGTTGAACGTTGTGTTAAAATTAGACGATCAGACTCTGAGTTAAGGTCTAGGTCTGTTATGGAGAAAACAAACAACTATTTATAATCTGTTTGATGTTCTACACTGAAATAATATTTACATAAAATAACGAACCAGGTCTTGTTTATATAAAATAAAATTCTTTTAATATGCACTCGAACCAAATGATATCAAAGAAAAGTTTATATAAATCACAAAACTCTAATGACTTGTACATTATATTTGTATAAGTCCTATGTGGTTATGTATAAAATTAAGTTTTGTTCATAAATATTGTGAATACTGTGCCTCAACCAGAAAATACTATTTCGCTTAGCAATTTCATTAGGAAGACTTTAAGGAATTCATTTTGACATGTATTTTGTGTCAATGATTTCTTATATTTGTATACTTTTTCGAGAAATGTATAGTGTATAGTATAACAGTATCAATTACATATTATAATGATCAGAGAAATAATTATGTATAAAATATAGGTGTTTATTTTCAAATTGCACATTTGATTGACATATTTAATTACATTTCAATGATAAAAGCATATGATCCACGATGCAGGCAATTTGTTCAGCGACGCGGAATTTTCAAAGCTTAATATTTGCAATTTCCGAATTGAATAGATTTTGTTACTAACGAATCAAATGAACAAAAAATATTTACACTCTATCAAATATGAATATCAAAAGCTGTTGAAATGTCATTCAAATAAAAACAATATTCAAAATATGAATGAAAGATAAATTGTTAAATATTTTTCTATTTCATTTTATGAATTGGTATCTAATGTTTCTGAACGCAGAACTAACTGACAAATGACGGTTGTTTGATCAAGACACGAGACCCAACGACATTCTTGTCTTTACCGAGACCAATGGGCAAGGTATGTTAATTGTGTTACAAAGCTATTGTCTTGATTTGGATCTTTTAGTTTGATTAGATAATATATATTTTTTTTATATTATCATGATTTATACTACGGTTTACTTCTAAAAATCTTTTGATGTATTTTTTAACTATTGATAATGTTACAAATTCAGATTTAGAATGTAGATATATTTCTTAAAAAATCCCTACCTAATTTTCATCATAAAAAAAAACATAGATTTCATACAATGAAAAACCCTCGACGTAAGCACGTTAATATTTTTAAAAGGTTGCAATAAAATAGCGAGCACGTGTTGTTTCCATATCAGAATTCATAAGTCCGTCAGCGATGCGGACCGCAATGAAACGAATACGACCGTACTGACCTACATCGAGTAATTCATTCATAAATATTGAAAATTCAAGTACTGTTAACGTTAACCAATATTTGTAAATGCGCTGTAAGTGTGTAATTATGTGTAAGAAATATATACATTTTGTAACATCCTTGATTTTAATATTTATTGATCCTTAATTTATGTTTGTAGAAATTTATATTTTTATTCAGGCTTTTTTTGGGGAGGTATAAAATTAAGTGAATTCTAGATAATTCTAGATAATATTTTATTTTATTGAAATAAGGCTAAGAGTACTGAAACAGATAAAAAAAATCTTTTTAGGCTGGAGACGTGCGTATTATTTTTGTAGTTTATGATGGAGCACTTTCGGGGTTTACTGTCAAAGTTAATGTACAATTGTATAAAGAAATCCGTAGAGTGCCCATTTATTATGTTTTAGTTATTTGCTTTTAGTTTTAAGAGGTGGTCAAAGTCTTCTTAAAATAAATAAAAAAAAAAAATTAAATTATATAAAATATTTTTTCTTTAAATTATATTAAAATACTTAAAATGCTCCTTTTGGCAACGGTTTCCTTTATAAATATGAAAGGTACGGATATTAAATCCTGTGGGTTGGCAGGTTACATACCTATCATTAAATTGATTTATGCCAGTTAAAAGACTGTTTTTCTTCACTTCATAAGTCCGGAAAATTATAATTTCTCACGATTTTATCTAATTTGGGGTTAATTCAATCTAAAACGTTGTTAAATAAAAGCCGTCGTTTTTAAAAGAATTATGTCAATTATATGGATAAGCCGGAAAAGAAATGTGTTTGTAAGTTTAATATTGTTATGAAAAATAAATGTTTGTTTTTATCAAGCCGTTTTGTCCTTTATATATTTTTAAAGCGTTATGATTGCGATTTCGCAAATATTTTTGTACTAAAGACATCTATTATTTAATGATGTGGGTCTTCTGTCTTGCTGATTTGGGTTTATGAAAAAATATCTCCATGGCTTAAGTAAAATATGTCATAGGATAGTCTCATAAAATCTGCGAAAACAGAGATAGTTTTTGTTTTTGACTAATCCCGGAAGATGTTTCGTAGATGTCATTGTCTTAAAATATTATATTTTTAACGATAATGATTTAATACTCATTTTTGCAATTCATTATAAATATTTTTTATAATAATAACAAATTGCAAATACGCTCGACTGCCTGCTATTGACTAGTGATGGGTTAAGTTCTGAAAGTTATTTTTGTCAATGGAAGCTCGTGAGGGAATACAATCATTCGAAAACATTCGCCGTATTATAAAATATAAATAAAGGATCCTATATTTTATTATATCTGTTTATTACCACACATTATATCTATATACTCAATTTTGCAGAAACTAATCTAAGTGTTAAATGTAAAATTCATTAAAATCATAAACAAAAGTAATATTCTATAACATTTTGTATTATTATATTTTACATAGGCTTTGTCTGGTACAAAGCTTTGTAAAGGTTCGAAATTAATAAAAGAAATAAATTCAATCCACAGGTCGGTTATTGGTAATCAAGGAATGCTATGTAATTTAAATCCTTAGTAACAATAATTGGATTAAATTTGTTTATTATTTTCAATAGCAAAAATTTATTTTAATATACATTGAGGCGATTTAAAACAGGTATTCAATTAGTAAAACAAAAGGCAATAAAATAACTTCAGTAGTTGTTATTTTAAATCATTTAGTTGTTACACTGTTATCTGCGGCCCGTTTAGTTGGTAACATTGTTTGGTCCAATTATTCGAGACCGTTACTTGTTAGGTTCCTGTATAAGATTTATAGTCTGTGTATTCGTGTTGCTATCTCTCTTTATTGTCTTTTACTGGTACATGACAGATGTATATATTGAATTTAATTGCAGAGATAACAATCTTAATTTGTTTTAGTTGTTGATACAATGGATATGTTTCTGCATTCTTTTCCAAATACTGTTGAGGTTATTATATACATTATGCTTTATAACGCATGACCGATACTCGACAGATGACAACCGACGGAGGCTGCGCCGTCTCCAGAGGGAGTCGAGACAAGCTCTCGACGACTTCAGAGATAGCGGCTGGGATAGGACGCTTGCGACGCTCTCTCCAACACACCAGGCATTCTGGCGGTTGCAGAGAGCGTTGAAGGCGGACACTGTCTCAGATATGCCTCCCTTGGTTGGACCGAACTCCGCCATCGCGTTTGACGACCCTGACAAAGCTGAGTGCTTAGCCGACAGTCTAGAGAGCCAGTGCCGTCTGTCTGCTCAATCGGTTGATCGCGATCATGTCGAAATAGTCGACAAATCGGTCAATATAATGTGTTCTCAGCCACCGGTCGGTCCGCCAATCAAGGAAACGAACCTAGACGAGGTGACGTCCATAGTTAGGGTGCTTCACGCCAAGAAATCGCCAGGTCCCGATAGGATCACTAACAATGTGATAAAGCTTCTTCCGCCTCCTTTAATTTACCTATTGGTTACCATTTTTAACGCTCTACTGGCCGGTTGCTCGTTTCCGGCCCAGTGGAAAGAAGCCATAGTGATAGGGTTCCATAAGCCGGGCAAACCCCGGCATCTGCCTAGTAGTTACCGTCCCATTAGTCTTCTTAGTTCCTTAGGGAAAGTATATGAGAGAATCATCCTCTGTAGACTTAGATCGGAAGTCGAGAGACTCAAAATCATCCCAAATGAGCAGTTCGGCTTTAGAGCCAACCATTCATGTTCCCATCAGGTGCAACGCCTCACGGAGCACATACTGATAGGGGCCACTGTGAGGGCCAAGAAGCATAGGACAGGAGCGCTCTTCCTCGATGTAGCTAAGGCGTTCGACAGGGTCTGGCACAATGGACTGGTGTACAAGCTATACCAGTTCAAGGTGTCGGACAGACTCGTACTCATCATACGGGACTACCTGTCGAATCGCTCCTTTCGCTACAGAGTGGAAGGCGTTCTGTCAACTCCCCGCCCCATCAGGGCGGGTGTTCGCCAGGGTTCAGTTCTCTCGCCCATCCTCTACTCCATCTACGCTAGCGATATTCCTAGGCCGCGATCTAAAGTGCACCTTGCCATGTACGCGGACGATACCGCGCTTTACACGTCCTCTAAGGATCACTGGGAGATATACCAACGTCTCCAATACGCAGTCGACTCCCTTGAGAGTTGGCTGCGGAAATGGCGGATCGAGGTAAACCCTGCGAAGAGCGTTTCGGTGCTCTTCGAACGGGGCCCCCCAAGGATCCTCCCGCGAATCAAACTCTTTGATAAACCGATACCTTGGAAAGACGAGGCAAAATACCTAGGAGTAACGTTAGATAGAAAGTTAGTTTTCACTGCGCATATTAGGACCGTTCGTAGCAGAGCGGCCTACATATTAGGTCGTTTATATCCGCTGTTAGGCAAGCGGAGTAAAATGTCCCTTCGCAATAAGGTGACACTTTACAAAGCTTGCATACGTTCCGTCATGTCCTATGCAAGTCCCGCTTTTGCGCACGCTAATCTGAAACCCCTTCAGGTGATTCAGAACAGGTTTACACGGATTGCAACCGGGGCGCCGTGGTTCGTACGCAACATCGATCTCCATAGAGACTTGAACCTTCCGACCATCGCTCAGTACTTCAAGGGGCTTTCCCAAAAGTACTTTGAACGTGCTGAGCGACACCCGAACCCACTGGTGGCTGACGCCGCAGAGTATAGACCACGTAAGACTACTTTAGTCAGAAAAAGAAGACCCAAGTCGGTACTCGTTGACCCCGACGACCCGTTCACAGTAGGTAATAACGTGTACGCGTAGGCATAAGTGACACCTCACAACATACAGACACACACCGTCTATACCGGTATAGACGAGGTCCCAACTGAGTAAGTGCTCCGTTGCTCCGGCGTTCTGCCGTCGGAGGACGCTAGTGTCCAAATTTCCTTAGCTTCCCTCCTGACTAACGACGCCCCGAGCTGAGGTCCGTGTCTCAATCTGAGACGCCCTCGGGACGTCGTTCCCCGTGGGGGCCCATCTGGCCCCCCCTTTTCGAGGGTGGGTCTCCTGACCCACCCGCTCCCCCGGTGACGCTGTAATAGCCAACAGGGCTAACAGCATAGACAGACAAAAAAAAAAAAAAAAAAAAAAAAAAAAAAAAAAAAAAAAAAAAAAAAAAAAAAAAGAAAGAAAAAAAAAAAAAAGCTTTATAATTATTTAGATATAATTTCAGTTCTTTTTTCTACAAAAGAAGGAAGATGCATTGTGTAGCTGTCTACATAAGAAACGGAATCAAACATTGATGTTAATAATTTCGTATTTTCGTATAAAATATGGACCATCAATATCTAATAATGCTGGCTACTTAATAACAGAGATAATGCTAAGTTGAAGTACAATGTACTTCATAAAGATTCGCCTATATGAAAAGTGAACACAATAGACTGTTAACTCATACAAAGTTACACATAATTAATTACGAAGTTTCATAACGTTATCAGAAAATCAAAGACGGGCTGTGTACTAATAGTTACCAGTAAAAGAGATACTAGTACCAGTACCAGTACCAGAAACTTTAGCTAAATTGGTTGGAAGATTTGGAAACTATCTGTGAAAGTAAAATTATTTTAATAGTCTCTTGACCTATTAGATAGATATTCCCAAAAATAATATGGTTTCTGAGGGTAAGAAGAAAGTTTTCACAAAGACAGATGCTTTATTTAATTTTAACCGTCAATAATTAACAATTTTTTTCAAGATGCCTCAAATAGAAATACGACTATATTGAGTAAAATGTGTATTAAAGTTTTTCAAACTAACTTGTGACGCGACAGTCACTTCTATCAGTGACTTTGTGAATACGTACTGTAGTTTCTCTTGTGGTTGAAAAGTTTCCGAACAGGTAGATATTTTTAATACACCGCACGAGTAGAAGAGCACTAAAAATTTGTTTCACGTACAATAAGGAGATTACCAATAGTAGAAACTTTTTCTTATAAATATAAAAAAATATATTCATTCGAGTTTGCATAAGCTTGAAGATTTTTCGTGCGTAACTCATTCAGCAGTCTGTGGCTATACCTAAAACTTGCTTTTGATTTTTTTTACACCCATGACCCAAGGATTTATTTTTCGTCTCCGTCGTTTCTGCGTACTAGCTTTAATTTTGCCTTATGAACACCTCGCACAGAAATTTATTTATAACCAGAAACTATCAGACACAAAAATTCCGTATAATATTGGACGGTACAGATATTAATGTCTGACATTTACGTCGTAATATCTGCCATAGCCTAAATTTATCTTTAGAAAGACCTAAAATATTAAAATAACATTGTTATCTATATATTTGTTATTTAATAAAAATCGTTTACATAAATTCTGTCGGTATATTTATTTAAAGGTCGCAACAAATGAATCGAAAGGACATCACAATAAATCGTCATTTTGACGAACACCGATAAATTTGGAAGGTGTTTGAGAAACAAAAGACTGACATTACCGTTGCCTCGCAAATGGCACATTAAAATGTCAAAATAGCTTGTGATGTACTGCTGTCTGCCATTAGAATGGAAATTAATTCTTATTTTTATGGCTTCTATAAATAGATATCGTATCCAGCACTTTTTCTCTTTTGTTGGATTGTATTATTGTTTATTTAACGCTGGTATTTCAATATTCAGATAACTCTTAACTTTCAATAACTTTTGTATTTTGAGAAAATTTTAAAGAGAATCTTAACAATGAAAATTTATTCTCTCATTAAATCTTTTCTGAGGTCTAAAAATCGTTTCTTACTCATAAGTAAAATAGTAAAATATATGATTAATCTACATCCAAGGCTATATCTGTGTTGTGTATTAAATAATCCTTTATTATTATAATAAAGTGCTCCATCAAATATCCAACTCATAATCGAAACTCCAGCAACTTTTAATTACGAAAATGTTTTCATATCCAGACTTATCAATAGATAAGATTATTAGGTACTTATGGAAACTTAAGTCTAAATTATATACATTATTCGCTTTATATTGTATACTTCTTTTATTAAGTATTTATTATTATTTTTGATAAAGTATAACACAATGAATATCAAACCACAAATGTTTCCTTTACTATAAATGTAGGAATAAACACAGACAGACATAAGATATTAGGAGACAAATTACTTTACACAAAGCCTATTATATTTCCTCTGAACAAACAGAAGTTGCCAGCCAGTCTCGTTCTAAAAACGCTATAAAAGACACATATCTTTGTTCAACCGAACAGTCTACTTCGCCGTGCCATCTGCTGCCTAACGATCAAAGATTTACAAAAGAACCGACTCATAAAATCGATGGGCGATAGTTTTATGACCACTAATTTGTGTCGAGTCAACGCCATGCGATGGCTCACTTTGTAAATGTTCGAATTACGCAATCTTTCTTCGTTAGCTTAAATGATGTCACGCTGAAAGACATATTTTTTTAATGTAATAATTGTTTACAAAGTTCAATTATTTCCTTCAAAGATAAAACAACAAGTATAAGTTTCTGTAAATAATTTTTAATAAAAAGATTTTTTTTCTTTTTGTTGAAGCATGATACTATACTGTCTTAGTACTTTAGTTAGTCTTGGTATAGTGATATTGTTTCCATTTTTCTTTACAAGTTTGTCTTCGTAATAGTTAGTGGTCTTTCAATTAGTCGCAGGCGGTATAACGGAGAACTCTTAACAGTGTAACAATGTTAACAGTAAAAACGTTATGACGTAGCTCAGATGCGGTATTACGTTATGTACGTTTTTAAATTACTTTTCTTTTATTTCTTAACTTCAGTTTTATATTATTTTAAAGATACGAATACAAAACCAAAAAGAATAATAATATGAAAATCGTTTGTTGTATTTTTCAGTCAGCTCCGTTTAATCAAGCCTCAAAATTGGTAAAATAGGTCGTTAGAAATATAAAAATAAATTCTGTGTAAAATAAATGCAAGTGGCATATCAGCTTAAGAAAGTCTTAGGTAGTACCTAATAGTATACCTAGTTATGAATGTGTTTTTGTTTTTTCGTAAGTTTTGCCATACATAAAAATATATAAATATCGATATAGGCACTCGGACAGAACGGGGTGTAGAGCATTGTGTAACTTTAAATTTCTTATTAAAAAATATACACATAATAAACTTAATATGTATATGTTCATCTTTTATATACACAGATGTGTCGGTTACGATAAGAGTGTCGCAAATCTTTTGGTTTTTCACATCTTGCGTCTAAAGAACTCTTTTAATTCACCAATAAAAAAAGAAGTGTTTTTCGATGAGATTTTTTTAAATCAGTTGAAGCAAGAAAATAAATTAATAAAACGATAATGTTAGTTAATAAAATGAAAGTCCTCTATAAAATAAGAACACGTTTCTAACAAAATGTAAGTTAATATTTTACTTAAACGAAAACAAGTGCCATGTCTTCCCTAATTTAAACTCTACGGTACATTAGATAAGTTCGCGTCCAAGATACATGTAGCGCTCAGAACAAAGTCTATTATAAATTGCTAGTGTGGTGCTGTTTGTTTTGGTTGAGTTTGTTCTTATTTTCTGGGTTTTTTTAAACGATAAAAGGTGAAGAAATCGTGCGAAAGGAAATTGGCCATTTGTCTGTGGCCACAACACTTTTTAACGCACTCCTCCCGCGCTTTTCTTGTATAGTTGAGAAAACAGTGGGATTTCATATTGTCTTTCCTTTTTTGTTTTCTTCTTTCAGTTCTTTTTTATTTTCATCTTCAAGACTATTACTTAACTTATTGATATAATCAGAGTGCAAATAGTTCGTATATATTGCACATAAGACTTATAATAATAAATGAATAAAAATAAAAATACTTGTATTATATCTATCATATTTCTTAGAGCTATAATTCTACGAATTTAGCAGAGTCCGTTTTATAGCCTCTATAAACTGACGCTGAAAACACATTACTCATTCCTAACATTCGTGTGTCCAATAATTCATGCTTAGGATGGTTTACTACAAAATACAAAAACAATACAGTTTGTCAGCATTTATTTATGCAACGTGCGTTACTCCGTCAACTGTTTTCTTTGTAGATGATTTATGGATATTCCAGATATCGTTTATGTTAGGAACTACGGACGGCGGCAAATCAACTTCACTCGATGAAAGATTATTATGGGTAAATATATAAAATATTTAAAAATAATTTTATGATTCATTAATACTGTATAAATTTAGCTTTAACGGTTTTTGTTATAAAAATCGTTATTGAGGCTGGTTATCTGTGTATATTTGGTTTATTTTGGGTTTAGTGCCAGTATAAATCTCCCAATAATTATTTTACTTGTACAAAATTCATATAATTTAAGGTACAAAACAAAAAAAATTATAATATTAAAAGTGTGTTTGTACTTTAATTATATATTTCTTAGACCATTTAGCTTTTTAATATAAAGGCATCTTAAGTAAATTTAATTCTAATCTAAAGCAAACGTCTAGCCGTCTGTCTTATTTACATTCATTTTAATAACATTTTGTACTTTAATATTGTGTATATTTTTAAAATATTATAGAAATTCTTTATCAAAATATCTCAGACACGAATGTTAGGACGTATTTACAAGTATGACTAAAGAAAAACAATATTCTATAGCAGTGCATTATGCAAGCAATGTAATTATAACAATGCCTAAAATTTGCACACGGTTAAATAGAATTTGGGGTGTTGAGTATTGCATATTAAAATACGAATATATTATTTATAACACTATATAAGAAATGCACATTACCATATTGGATATAATAAGTAGCAAGATTTCTTATTCAACTAGTTACTAAATATTTTTATATTAATACATTTGTAGAATATTTAATAAGAATTTTGTGAAAAAGTATAGAATGAATAATAAACCGATAATCACAAACAGATTTGCACCTGCGACCTATGAAAAACAGTTCAGTTGCTCTATGAATTGAGCTACTTCACCTTAGCTTAACATGGGTCGAGGCTAATTGGGCTACCTTACCCCAGCTTAACATGGCTATACATGTTTATAGATATTTTCAAAACCAAGAAAAAAATTCATAATAACTGGCCAATATATAAAGTTTACTTTCAATATAACAACGACTTAGTTTGAAATGACTTAAGTAAGAGCAAATAAATCTTTTTAATTCAAAGTATACTGTTATTTTAATAAAAGAACGTTTCTTAGAACTTTTTGTTGAAGTTCCATGTATTTTCTTGTAACAAAGGAGAAGTTTATATCAACTAGGAGGGTCTTTGCGGGTCAAAGCGTTTGCGTCATTATTCTAATACATAAATAGTAAAAGTATTATATAATAAGCTTACGTTGGTTTTTCCTTAAAATATTTTATATTATCTCATTTAATGATACTTACAAAAATAATATAGCACTGACACGCAGTATGATCATTTTAAAATAATATATTTGTAGTATGAAATATTCCTCTCCTCGGCATTTTCGTAGACTCGAATCTACGAGTTGCTCTGCCAATTGACCTACCATGTTGCTACCAGATTCAATGTATAAACGTTTTATACATATGTAATAGGTTTTTAGGGTTGTGGTGATATCTTATGAATGAAAACAAATTAATGTTTGAAATTGTCTACAGAATAAAATTCTATATTTATATAACATTTAAATAATCTTAACATGTTTGTAGATAGTTACAAACATAACCTGCTTTGTCTAAAGACATTTTGTCATCTCAGCGACTATTTTGATGTGGGCAGCAATTATAATAAATCGTCAGAAGCAATAACAATTAATTAGGAAACTTATTAGTGCGATACGGACCATTAATTATATTAGGGAAAGACATGTGATAGAGTACAGTATTATAGATCTGTGATACTTTGTGTCGAGAGGAAGATACATGTATTAGTTGAAATCAAAAATGGTATATTATGTGCATGATATCGATATTCGGCTTTAAGACGTTCACAGACGTTAACGCTGTCTAGTCCAGAATATTTTGAAATATACATATATGTTAAATCTATCATATGTTTGATAAAGGAGAAGAATAAGAACCTGGTTATGTATTCAGGTTTGATTTTCAATATTCTATTTTTATCAGGTATATTTCTCTGAGCCTTCTTAGTTATATCAAACTAGATATTTTTTAAGTGCTATTGAATATTATAGATGATATAATTTTGTATCAATGTAAAAAAATGTATAAGAATAGTATGTAATTCACACGACTAAAATAGTAAAAGTATTATTTTTTTTTATTAGATTAGAAGAAATTGGTATTTTACTGTAAATATATTTTCTTAAGCGTTTAGATGAAAAAGTTATTAGGCAGAATAAAGTACTTTTAAGTTCATCATCTTATATGAAGTTTATATTATTTTGTATAATTTTTGTTTTGTTATATCAAGAAATTACAAATGATAAGATTTTAAACGTGAAATGACATTACTCCAAGAAGTTTCTACCAATTACGACTCCAGTTTCTAAACTCCAATTACAGGACAGCGGGCACTTCTTTGGCTGTATATAAGAGAGTACTAGACACAATTACAGACTCAACTAACAAGGAAATTGGTCTCATGATTCCAATGTAAACTAATGGATCAATTATACATTTTAAATTAGCAAGTTTACTATTGATTATAAGCTATAGTTTCTGTGTCTTCGTATTTGCTTACTAAAGACAAGGATCGAATTATGTAGTAGGCGGATACACACAGTAGTTCCCACGGCAAACTAACCTACATCGAACATGGAGTTATAGTAGCAAGCTGTGTATAACCTTAGGGCTTTACTGTAGCGAACATATATCGGGATGCGGGAATGCCCTGGAGAGTAGACTAGCCGAATACTGAACAGTAACAATAAATATATGTCATTATCAGACTTTGTGGTATATTTATCTTATTATATATATATAAGTATGTCTTAGATACTTATCATGCATCCGTATATTGGCCAAATAAAAAATCGGAGTTTGTCAACTAGTTATTTCGAAATATAGCACGAATGGCATATTATTTAGCTATGATTTTTTATACATATCCTTTATGTAAAGGGCTATAATAATTAAAGTTGTCTAGTTTAAAATAATCTCAGGAAGTTGTCAGGACGGTATCTATTGCAAACTGCAACACAAAAGTAGCAACATTTACGAAGTTTGGATTGTCACCTTTCAGGGAGTACTCGTATCTGAGAACTAGTTGGTGTAGAAGTTTTCTACATTAAGTGGTGATAAATACTCAACTTAGGTGGTATACTTTGCTTTTTTATATTAAATGAGAATAAAAGTAGAGCAGTCACTGCACTGACGTTCTTTAAGTTTATAAGTTTGTTATGAACTTAACTTAAAAATAGCTGGAATGAATTGGATTTAAGAATAATCTTCTCTTCACATCGCTAATTTTCATCTCACCAGAGGTTAGAGGTTACTATACAAAGATACAGATTAACTTGCCTATTCGATGTGGATTACAAAAGATAAAAGTATAACCTTTTTTTGCGACGGTTTCATTTACAAACAATGCAATCATCTCGACGAAGATCTCATCGCCGATTATATCCCGGTACCGAGATTTTTGCCTCATTATTTTTTATTCTTTCATTTTGTAATCTACGTCAGCGCATTTCTACATAACTCGCTGATTATTTGAATGTGTGCTCTATGTGTGTAATATATAAATGTAGTAAATTAATACAATTTAAATTGGTATTTAGTGTTCATGAAATGGATGAAGCGATTTGAATTTGGGTTTGATGATACATTTTATAACTAAATTTACTTATTTAGTTGATTCACGTTGAATGAACCGGTGAGATGGTACTTAAAATTGGATTGGTATATTGTAATTTAATAAAAGTTTGTTTTCCATAACCATTCAGTTAAAATTTTAAATAAAATAAAATAAAATTTTATTTTATTGGCTTTTGGCAGCGACTGTTATTCTAAAACGTTATATTGATGTAATGTCAAAGATTTAGCCACTATTTCATTATATGTATGTCAGACAAGAATATAAGATTTTAAAAAGAATAACTAATGAAAGAAATATAAAATATAGCGTTTCACGTTAGTTTAGAAACGGGACAAACGTTCGTATGGTTTTAAAAGTCGATTTGGCAAAACAAAGCCAACATAATGACTGTATCGGCTCATTAGTTTGTGTGTTGTTGAGAAAGCGTTCAAAACTACTCTCTACTAGTTTCATACTCAAGTTCTGATATATGCAAATGGACCGACGGTACATTTACAAAATACATTTATGTATTCTGTATATTGAAATTAAATGGAAATATTAGAGTAATAGTACCTTTCAAAGTAAATAAATCATAATTATCATCGCTCTGTAAACACAAAGCTCTATTGGAAAGTAATTAGTGTCAAATTTTGCGCTTTTGATACATGTTTTGGAAATTAAATTTATTTCTAGCTTTCATAAAAATTCATGAAATTTATAATAAATTAAAAAACACTCTAGACATTTATTGCTTGACATACACTGATGTAAATAATGATTTAATAAAAGACTTTATAGTCCGGCTTTTTAATTAAGAAAATGTACAATAATTATTCATAATTACAATCATTTAATCTATATTGATAAAAAATTACGCTAAATACACACACACACACACACACACACACACACACACACACACTTACAAACACACTTATCCACTCATAACTCTTTACTGTCTTTATTATCTCGTATATTTTATAAACAATGTTAAAATCTTTGAAGATCTACACATCTTCTTTTTTCCATCCACCATTCATCTTTATCCATCTGAATGACTGGGGACCGGTACCTAATATGGGTCACGAACATAGCACAAATGTCTAAGCGACTTATTTGATTTGAATTTTGAATTATTTTTATTTTCTTTATTTCATATGATTACTTCTAATATTTGAATTTTAATCCGGGTTTGCTCTACTTAGTGACGTCAAAATTTCCGTCTAAAAGAGGTTATTTTGTGCTCGAATAATTTATTTTCAATGTGACCAATATAAGTTCAAATCGAGACATTGTCTATGAATAGACAAGTACGTTCCATTTTAGTTTCGTTGGTCTTTGTTTGATTTTGGTGGATATTTTTACGATGTTGGCTATTTTCTGAACTCCCGATGTTTCTTTATTGGACTTATTTCTCCACACTACGTAGCTTAGTTTGGCCCGCCCCTGTTGTGTTTTTATAAATTTGGAAGTGCGGAAAAGTCACCCCAAAGGTAGGTAAGGGGATTTCCTTAACAGAAGTCCTAATTTAAGTAATTAGAGTCATCTTAGATGAGTTTCTACAAAATTTTAAATCAGAATTTCTTGAAAATTAAAGCTTTCCGCATGGTATAAAGGGTGTCAGGAGAAGACTATTCTACTCTTCATTTCCCCCGTCCTCGTGGCCCCAAACTTGCGGGGCAGTAAAAAGAGGTTTAACCTAGAATCCTTTAAGCTTGTGAAAATGTGAGAGCATCATGGAACTGGTAGTATGATTACTAATTTTAGTTTTCTTTTAGGAACTACGCTTTTACTTGAACTTTAATTTGTTCTCAGATAGCAATTATAACTATGTCTCAATAATCAATACTATAGATTAATAATAAAGTTAATATATTCATTTCTTGACAATGTTTTTTTACGGATCTTTGAACCTGGAACCTTGCAACAAGAGACTGACGTTTCACAAGTGCCAATGTATAAAATTAAAGAGTTGAACTAATATGTGAGAATACATTTTAGTATCGGTTATTGTTTAATTTAATATATTTATGAAAATGAACATATTAATTTGTATTTATGAATATAAATAAACAGTTCATTTGTATATTTGTTCCTGATTGCGATAAATAAATAATATATATGATACATCAAACATACTTTATGTGTTTATATTATAATGTTATTATGAACAACAATAATTAAACAATCAAATCAGGTAAATTCAATCAGGTGATACAAATGTGTCAAGCAATAATCAATTCACGTCCATTCACGTTCACTCGTCCGTGAAGATCACGTGGCGGAACTAAAAACATAATAACGTAATGCTATTGACCGCTCCATTAACTAAAATGTTTCAAATGTTTGGATAATACCTTAAGTAGATTACCGACTATTTATAACAACTGTCCTTAATTATGTCTTACATCAAGTTATATTATAATAATTGATTTTAAGTATTGTGTAACATTTACCTTAAAAGCCCGTTTTTAACATCTAAGATATTAAAAACGGGCTATGACCCGAAAAGGAAGCTTTTGATGTGCTTATTCGGGTCATGAAGTGTCTCTATCAACATCTTTTTAAGTTAAGTCAGTATATAGGTTACATTTTATACAATACTATACGATTGTTTGTAATATGCAACTGTTATGTATATAAATTTCAGCCGTATTATTAATGTTACTATAAATATCGACTGTTCTATACTATTTGGTTTAAACGTCATTTTTTAGCCATATGGACTTATATACATATTTCAAATGAGTGACTTTCCTTCCTCCAAAGATATGTCATTATTATATATTTATAATATTATTTTATATTTATTTCTATTTATATATGGTAAATATGATATGTTAATCAATTTAATGTGCAATTCATGACCGACCGACCATGAAGCCTGTATACTATCAGTAAATCATGTGTCTGCATTCAAATGAATCGCATTCAATAATATGTATACTATTAATTGTACAATTATAATAGGTCTAGTACCTATGATAATATTAATTAGAACAATAGAAGTAACAAAACAAATGCTGTCTGCACTTTTGTGTCTATATAATTCTAGGTCTATTTTATCGTAATTGTTAATTGTGTATTGTTAATTATTAATAAAGAGTTACTGTCATCAAACGTCTTTACCCCTTAAGATATTAAGTGTCTGTTGTTCCTCACCTTTGTTGTCTCTTCAGATTTAGCCTTAAGACCTAATTTACGACAATTATTAGAATTAAATATCAAAGCTACCACGAGGTAAATTCTAAGCAAAATAAAGTAGCTTCAGTAAATTTCGTCCTGAAATTGAGTTTCAGGAATCATTTAATTTTGATAAATGGATATTTTTAAATGGCTTCTTTTCTCTTCTCAGCTTTAGATAATTGCTTTTAACGTTCTTTTTAATAATTAATTCGATTTTTATGAAAATTAAAAAGAGATGTTACATTTCCATAAATCTGCGTTATGGATATCATAAATATGTTATGTTATTATCATACTTGGAAAATAAATTATAGATGAAGGTACTTAATAAATAAACAGATGTTTAAAATAAAATTTAAATTTGAAAATGGAACAACAATTGTTGAAAAGTATTATTATGTAATTGTTTTATCAGTAACAATTATTTGAATGTGTAAAATTTTATGTAAAGTGTATAACCGTATTTTTATGTCATTATTGCCTTAATCCTTATGTTAACACAAATTGAAATACGAATATTAAAACAATCATTGAAACAACATGTGTGTCAACCTGCTTCCCATTTTATCTACATCTCCCTTAATTCATTGTATGTAACATTGTGTTTAAACATTTATTCGTTTTATATTTCGACATTGGTATATTTGTTATATTAATGCTACAATTTTTCGTTTTAAGCTTTTTGTTTCGTACTTCCACGTATATTCGTCACCGGAGTTGTTTCGGATTTTTGATTTGTTACCCCGACGTCAGTGTTATTGATGTGTAGCGAAATTGGAAAGTTCAGGCGCACTTATCTCCCAGATTTAGATAGCGAGGCAATTTATAAAGAGGATTCCCCCTAAAGTGAGCCCTTGACAAGGAAGGCTGTCGCCCTCAGACGAATTACAGAAGTTTCACGATTTAAGTAAAAAGTGTTTTTCGGATAATACCGATTACTGATCTCAAGATCTATGTTGATGTTATGTTGTGGTGTCCTGGGTTTTTATACAACAAGTTTTTATTTAAAATAATATACCTGGGTTTATACAGAATATGTTTTCTTATTAACATAACGTGTTTGGATAACCTTTTTAGTGCTTTGTATTATTACTTTGATAAAAAGAAATTCTTTATCATTATTCCACTCGATTATAGCTATCATATTATTTTTTAATACCCAATACGGCTATTTCTATAAACACCTTGACATAAAATCCAAAAACATTAAACATTATAATAAATTGACAAGATATTTTCTTGTAATATTTCATTTTATTTATAGATACAAAAACATTTAAATATATAAATAATTTTAAAACAATATGATTAATATTCAATGAAATATTTATAACTTTAATCTGTATAAATGTACTTGAATTATATTAACAATTTATGACTATAATGGGACTAATAAATTGAGATATCCATTTTCATCCCAACGCCAATCCAATCATCCTGTAATCTGCTCGATCGTGTCAGTTGTGCTCTTTTCTCATATCTATTTAGAAAGGGATGAAGGATATCGATTGGATCACGATCATCCCAGTTCCACTTGTTCCATTGGTAGGAATGTTTCAGTTTGACCGATTGTTGGAATAAATGTATGTGTTATGTTTGTTATAATTAAATTATGCATTTGTTTTCTTTTATGAAGCTTGTTTAAAAAAAAAAATTGACAGTTTTTTTTTGTCATGTATAAACTTATTTTTTTATTAAAGTTCGGAATATTTTATTAAAATAAAAAAGTAATGATGGTATGTGAACGATTTTACTATATTTGCTGTTGCCATGATTCAATAAATCCGTGGAGTAGTTTGTGGTTTTGTTACTATACTTAAAATAAGAATTAGAGTTCGTGAAAAAAAATAGGAAATGTGAGAAAACAAAAATGAACATTCAACTTAAAAAGGCTATACATGATGTGTATAAAAAACTTGATAAATTTTGTTTCATATATTCAATCTGATAGCATCTTAACATTTTTACTTAGGTATAAAATACTTTTTAATTTAGAAAACGTAAAAAGAAAGCATCCGTAATAATTAATTAAGGGCGACACTTCACTCCAACTTTGTTCTTATTCCAACAATTAGTTTTAATTAGGATTTGTATCCGCATTGCGTTAGAGGTTAGTCATGGAAGTTAGATCGGGAATAATAGGCTAGGGTTATTGCAATATGATGAGCAATTTCCCTTATATGATAGATCATTGAGCAATATCGGAGATTAGCTTCTGGAAATATCTTAGATTTTAATGGCAAATTAATTTCCAATTGCTAAATTGGATTTCAAAGCAAGTATCTAGTTCGTATTTCGGAAATGTTTGTTTGAAAATTGTACCTTATATATAGTCTTGCAAATCTTATTGTAGTGGAATCGGATGTTTTGTGTAATTTGCAAGATATTTTGTTAGGAAATGATGAAAATCCACATGTAAGTGACATCATGGGACAGGTCACATGCCATACTCACATGGTTCAACGGAATATACAACTTGCTAAACGATCGCATGTTCTAGAACAATTTGTATATGTATAGCGATAAGTTCGCATTTTATGGTTGTCTTTGTTAAGGTCATTTCACGAAATTCGTCGCGTTATTTGCCACAAATATCACAGGTATATTTTAATTTTTTCATGTAAACCTACCTTTATTTTTTCAACATAATAGGAATTTATTAAAGATCTTAAATAATCTATATCGTAATCCAGTTAAATTAGGTTAATTGAAGCAATTAATTTCTATTTATATTTTCTTAATCAACCAATTTGTTTTGTTGTTCACATAAACTCTATTCTTTTTTTCCTGTTGGTTTTCTTTTTCAGTGACTGAAACATCTTGATTGTTATTTATCTGTTAGGTTCTGGAACAAAGATACTATGAAAAAGAACACGAATACTTGTGACAGTGCAAACTGCATAGTACTTTAGTAACGGAAAGACTGTCTTGTGTTATTTTCTTTTTGTTTATCCGACTGATACAGGGTTTTTTATATAAACTGGATAGTGGAAAAATATTCTTATTTATTTAAAAAAATATTTTTAAATAAATAAGTATATTACGTATATACATATATATATACGTAATATACTTATATATATATATATATATATATATATATATATATATATATATATATATATCCGGCTATAATCATACAATGTAATCAAAGTATATTACGTTATAGATTTCAAAACATGAGAATTCTTCCACAAGTAATTTTTATTGTTACTATTTTCATTAATTACTATTTTCCTTAATTTTATACCTGTAACTTGTATATAAATACAATAGTTCAGTATCCTATCTAAATTGAATAAAAGTTAACAAGTTTATCGGTAAATTAACATAAAAAAGGCTTTGGCACGGACGTGTAGGTCGCAAACAAAAAAAAGATTAAAGAGAATAAATTGAGAAATAAAGAAAACAGGCGCTTATTAATTGATTATTTGATAATAAATAAAAAGATTTAAAAAAACAGTTATTTCTAAAAATAAAAAAGAATGTACAAAAATAGAAATCCCATTTATGCGAAATATCTTTACAAACTGTCAGAGTAACGTCAAACTTTTCACTTAAGCTATTCTTCTTGCATCTGTGCTGGTTTTATGACTTAACTTTGAAATAACTTAGATTTGTTATGCGATATTTATATAAAAAGTAGATAAAGCAATCAAGATATCTGGAAAGCTAGAATGGAAGCAAGGTTTTTAAAAAATAGGTACATTGATTCTAAAACTTTTTATTGACTTAATTTCAGAAAGTAGGTACACTATTCGTTTTAGGTAGTTTTATTTAGTGACTGATATGAGGGTGTGGCTAGTGTTTTTAACATTTATAGATAAAAGCAAACTAATTACTTGATGTATTCTTGACATCAAATTTAAATAACAGCTCTAAAAGCAGGTATACTGACGCTAATAACTTCAAATAGTAGTTAATTACATTAATTATCTATTATTATTATTCACTATAATATATATTATAAGATTGTAACGCATGTATGTACGTTACCAATAATTAAAACACGCACCCCGTTGTTAATATTCTGAGGCTTACCAAGTTTAACAACTCAAATTCCTTTATTACATAACTTTACGATCTACGCAGTTTATAGATGTTAACGGTGGTCTGTAATACTAATTTTAGCATAATGTTAGGTGGCATTTTATATTAAAATATTTTATTGTTGTTTCTAAAGTACCGTACATAAAAAAATATTTATTAAATAAACGTAAACAATATATGTTTAACCGAAATATTACCTATACTCTGAGATGGAATAATAGTTAGAAAATGTAAACAAAGAACTGTCATTGTCAGTGTCATTACGTTACATGTCAAAGTATTCTTTCAGTGATAATAAACATTTTCTAAATTGGTTCATTTTTTATATTTTACTTTTGAAATTATCATAAATAATTAATATTTATGATCATTTCAGTACAATACAATAAAATAATTTTATAATCATTTAATTTTGTTTTTTTTTTTAACTTTAAGTATTATTCTATGAGAAAAAATAAGGAAATAAAATTAAGCAACAGTGTAACATTATTAGTTTATTCGCTGTCACTAGACGTAAGACTTGATAAGCCCAAATCAGAATTAGTTACATTTATAATTAATTTATCAGATACGTCGTCAATGAGGTGAATAAATGATTACCAAAGGTTGCGTGTGCCTGTGACATTGCACTTGTAATAGACATATTTTCGAACATTTTTTTATTATTTTGTTGATACATGCACATATTTTTTTTTAATATAAAAAACACAAACCGATTAATCGTATTTGGATTTGCACTAAATATTAAATATTTTTTTGGTGATGGTAACTCCTTTGTTTACATTTACTATTATTCCATGTCAGAACTCAGAGTATACATCATTTTAGAAAACAAATTCAGTTACGTCACATGTTATAAACATAGTTTCTCCTCGTTAAGTGATCATTTCACTTTATTCTGTACTGACAAATAAATTGCTGTAAAATTTCGTTGGTATTTTAATAAGCACTGACGCTCGTTCCCCGCTTTAAATATAATAATGTGGATGCATTCGGAAGATTATTTAATGACCTCCTTGTTGGGTAACTTTATATCTGTTGTGAATTAAATGTCTGATAAGAATGGTTATCATTATTTAATTTGAATAATCACTGATGTAGTAATAAATGTTAATCAGTAAATAAAGAAGACATGTTCTACATATTGAGATTAAAATGACAATAACTCAAACATAGTTTTATTCTAATATGCGACATTTGATAAGATAAGATTTTTAAACGAAAACATGAAGAAAACGATTTCGAAGTGTTCTAATGACAAAAGTTTATGCGCATTGAATTAATTAACTTATTCGTATAAGTAGAAAAATGGTTAAAAATTTGCGGCATTTTTTTTAAATTTTGAATAAATTGAAGGAATGAATTTCTTCCACTATTCTTATATAAACATTTTTCATTATTTCATGTAAAAAAAAATCCACTATTTTTATATGTTTGTAATAAAAATCTAAATATAGGAATCCTAATCTGACACCATACGCATATATACAAATGTACTCTCAATACAAATACACTTGCAAACATTAAATATAAGTAATAGTTAATTATTATGAATTAATGAGAATTAATTTAAAATCATCTTTTACTTATTTTATTAAATAGACAAAAAAACGGTCAATGGAATTTGGTTGGCAAACAGAAAAAGATATTTTCGAAATAAACCTAATAGATGTCACCACCGTCCCGATAAAGACGATCACGTATAGAATGCTTAATTCACCGAGGCGGACAGCGATACGGTAGCTCAGTTGGTAGAGCGACTGGACGGTTTCCCAGTAGTCGCGGGTTCAAGTCCCTGCCTGTATCGATTTATTTTTCATTCTATATTTATATAAATTTAAATAAGCTTAACAGGGCTATACATGTTTATAGATATTTTCAAACAGAGAAAGAGAGAATAAAACTCCAAATTTTTCTCTCATATATATTATATATTTTGGTCATATATAATATATACAAACAAAATATATATGTTTTTCAATCTCAAAATTTGTTTCTATATTTTTAACCTCATTAACTTTAAAGACTCAGTCACTTCTTCAAATACGAATTTAGATATTACCTTATACCTTTTGAAACCAAATTCATTAACGTATAACCAGATGGCATATAACAGTTACTGACCGTTTTTATTAAAATCCAATAATCTCAGATGTTTAAAGAAAGACAAAAAATATTCAAACAGGAGCCTAAAATCATCCAACCTAGAAATATCGTGAAAAATGTCTCTACGCCGTCTCAGGAGGACAATAAAATCTTTTAGATTAGGTAGACTAATATTAATATTTGAGTTAACGATAACACGAAGAATGAGAAATGTAACGAAAAGGTATTCCCAAAGATTCCTGATTTATTGACTTAGTGCGGGAAACGGAAACCGAAATACTATTTAGCACTGTCACAAATTATTTATGTAAAAAAATATTTGACAGCACTGTCACAAATTATTTATGTAAAAAAATATTTGACAGCACTATCACAAATTATTTATGTAAAAAATATTTGACAGCACTGTCACTTAGAAATTCGATGTCTGTAACGCCACCAAAATATAAGGAAGGTTATTATTTATAATAATCGCCTTCTTTATGTTTGTTCAACCTTACAGTAAAATGAAAGGACAAAATGATAGTATTTACATATTACCTTACGTTTTTAAGCATTTGACTTAATATACAATGATACTTTTTTTTAAATCCTAAAATTATCTTTATTGAGATACATCTTAGAAAAGACTCATAAATATTATTTATCAAAAAAATAAAAAGTTAAGTTTAAATAAGACAGTCAATAGAATTTTTCTGCTTTGTTCTTAAAATTATAATCCAACAACGATAAAACACGTATATCGTTATAATTATCTTTAGAAGAGCCTTCAATTCATCTTCAATTTAAACCGAAGTACATATTAGAGGGACTCTACTGAGCCATCCTCTCCATTATTCCAAAGCGTCACTTGTCTGGTCGACATCGCGTCACACGCTATTGGCATTTCTACCCTAATTACACCATCGTTCTCACTCACTTGATTCTACACGTCTCTACGAATGGATATTTGAAAATAGAATTCGTATTTAAATTATGATTATATATCCTTATCCCTTTATTCTTCTGTATTATTAGAATTAAAAAGTTTGACAGAATTAAAAATGATTTATGTCAAACTTATTAACTTTTTTTTGTTCCGTCCACGTTACTGTTTATTTCTACTAATTATATAATTATACATTTCTAATACTATATTATTATGTTAACGTAAATAATTGTATGTTCTAATATCCAACAATATACTGTAAGTGGTAGTTATAAAAGAACATTAATTTCTGTTTGCGGTGTGCAGTACTGGATTGAATCGTAAAAACAATATTATTAAATCGTAAACGATTTTTTTATAATCGTTTAATTGAGCCATTAATTCTTTCATGTATACATTTTTTTAATTATGTAATGCTTTCAGGGTCTTATTTTTAAATATTACTGTCTTCTTGTGAGACTTACCTTGCACCAAGAACCATCTGCTGACCACACAGCGCTATTAGGTACCAAGAATAACTTTATTGTAAGAAAATAAAAGCGAATGTTAGGAAAGTTATCAGTTTTATCACTATAACACATGTGTTCAATTATCTCATGTCCTTCAAACTGCTTACTGAATCATTATATAGTTTTTATTAATTTAATAATTAAAATTGTCACGCCTTTCTTTTCAGTTGTTATCTAATGAACCAAATTAATATACAATCCATGTACAGGATTTATACTAAAGATTCATATTACAATCCTCTGCTTGTATTATAAGTGTAATTTATTTCAATGTCATATTGTAAATTGATTATTCTTTCGGTTTCTTAAAAGTCTGTAAGAAGTTTTTTTTTTAAGTTGTTACGAAATATTATTAACTTATTTCTAAAAAGTAATATATTAATATTGTTTGGAATATTTTATGAAAATATTTTTTAAGTTAAACCAATACCTAATGTAAAGTTATCGGTTAACTTGACTAAAGTTTTACCGCCGAGATAGGAGTAGTTCATAGAAACTTTTTCTAAAATATCGTAGCTCTAGTCATAACCAGTAATTTTCTAGTCATTTTGAACGACTTTTATAAAGTTTAAATTTCTACTGAAGCTGAGACTTTGTATAAAAAATATATTTGTTAATTTATTAACAACACAATACCAATCATTTTTTCTTGTAATTTATAATATAACCCCATATATGTTTCATAAAGCATATTTTTAGAAAATAAAACTTATAAAAGTAACACAGGTCTTAATAATATTATATGTAGTTAAAAAGATGAAGCATTATATATATATATAGTCGTAGAACAAATGTTGTTGGGATTGATATAGAGAGGCTGCTTGCAAGCGGTGGCCAATTAATTACAAATAACCCTGTATTATTCTATATTACAATAAAATGTACAAAATGAAATCCTTTTTTTTATTTAAATATTTAACTATTGGATTTTAAAACTTAGCACTCCGCAGTATTCCCGCTTAGCTAATAATTCTTTGAAGATCTATTTGACCTCCTTAGAACAGTTGTGATATGATATCGTCTAAGATACTTTTGTGATTTTGATAGATACTTATATAAAGATATTATCGTAAATCTTTTTATACAGCTTCTTCAGTGTAGTAAATATAAATAAAGGAATTAAAACAACACCTACAAAAAAATTGCTTTTCTGAAATATGACGTGAATTATCACATTTTGTTGTCATTGTCCAAAAAGATTTTAGTTTATTTCTAAATATTTGCTGTTGGGATTAATCTTAATTTAAAATATTATATTTTGTTAAGTAATTAGTTTAAAAGCTACTGGATCATGGAACGGTAAAGTTTGTAAAAATGGATGGATGTTGTTTGTTAGACTTAATATAAAATATGACTCAATATATATACATACACCCATACATACATATATGAATGTTCGAAGTGACAGTGACAGATGAATGCCACTTCTAATTTTAATAAAATACCACAAATTAAAAAAAACTTCTATGCAATAAATTTATATATATCTGTACTAATACTAGATAGAACTAAAGTTTATAAGATTCTAAGTTTGTGTCTAGAAGATAAACTTGGAAACTATCTAGTCGATTTCAAACTCCATTACAAATATTTAGACTGAACCTTAGCAATGAATGTAGAACTTACGGGAACAAGAATATATTTTTATCCTGTTTCAATTAAATAACTCTTACTGAAAACTAATTTTGAAAAGGACCTTAATAAAAACACGATAGAGGTAGCTTTTATTTTTAACTGTTTTGTACCGCAGGCGGAATGACATCATCTAGTATTTAATTAAAAATAAAGAATCAAGAACACTGAATTTTAAAATTAAATGAACCCTAAGCCTGATTTTAATGCAACCAAAAAATCTGATTGAGAGAAATCTTATACCATACTTTGGTATAAATACATTAGGATAAATTTAGAGATTGTAGTTAAATTATTTATTATAAATAAAGGATATATTTCTTATTCACTCTTTTTACCATCTAAGCGGATTATTAACACCATTACAAAATGCAATAAACATCAGCAAAATTATGATTCATTAAAAAATATCTCAGTAAGTGCGAAATAACTAAAATATGGGTTATAAGTAATAAAATATTGGTTAAAAATAATAGATTCTTAGAGTTATTGTTAAAAATAGCTTAACAATATCTACATAAAGTGAATGATAACTGCAACAGTGCAAGTGAGGCACGTTCCGCACACACAGCTACAATATTCGATTAGTTTGATTTACATACAGTTATCGTGATGATTGGATAGTTCTTATATATATATATATATATATATATATATATATATATATATATAAGAACTATCCAATATATATATGTATATATATAGTAATCGATTTGTATGTTGTTTAGTCCAAAGGATATAAAATGTATTTATGTGGACAATTTCTCTTCAGTTTAATTATGTTGTGAAATATGTTTAGGTATATGTTGCATATTAGATGTTATGTGCTTTTCGTCTAAAGGATTAACTGGAACAGATAATTTCTTTCTTTTTTTCACTATATGTCACCCTTGTTTTTCCTTTCTTTTTTTTTACTATATCTCACCCTTATTTTTCCTTTCTTGGAACTCCCAGTTTTCCAATTTTTCAATTCCATTTAAACTTTTCTTCGAAGATGATAACAACTTGCTATTCAATGGAAACCCTACTTCTAAAAAGTGATAAAAATTTGACCTTATAACCGTACAACTAAAGTCTCAAAATAAATATAGGTTTTCGTAATACCGTTTTTGTAGGTACTTCTACTATTTATTGAAGTTGACACTGTCATTGTATTGATTGATTGATAGATAAGACTAGATAGATGGTGTGGTTATTGGCGGTTTAGATATTATTGTGCGATAGGTTCCTAAATCTGATGCTTTGTGGACATTATTGAATAAAAAATTTCGATAGCCTTAATATGATTTTTATAAACTTATGAAGTGTATAAAAATAAATAATATAATATCAGGACAAATTACACACATTGATCTAACCCCTATAATTATAAATAAAGCGAGAATAATACTAAATATTCTATAAAAGGGTATTTCAGGTTTATATTTCATTTATTAAGTAAGATTTGATAAATGTATATCACTTTATAAGTAAACCAGAGAAAACATTTCAAATAGTCGAGTCTTACCCATACTAGTAATATAAAATAGCAAACTTTCGAAATGAAAATACCTCTTACATATTTCTTATGTAAAAGTACAGCAATATCATTTATCTACCCGGTGCATCTGCTATTTCATACAAAATTCATCGTGTTCAAAGTATCGATTCCTAGAAGTTCATAGCAACTGATATCTAAGTATGGTTTAATGTTGAGTTATATTTTGATTTTATATCTTAATATCTTGTAAGATATATTATTTTGTTAATAAATCTTTGTATCAAATTACGTAATATTTTGAATTACTACAATTACTAAAAGCAGAGTATGAAATATTTATGTAATATATAACGTGGATGTTTTAGAGGTTGTTAAACTTCTGAAGAACTTTACTCATTGAGATAATTACGCAATATATTTATTTTGTTCTAATACGGTTATCGTTGTAGCGCTTTTATCAGAATTAGATTATTGGCAATTTAAAATATATCAAGCAAGATTTATTTTGTAGAGAGAATTAATATTAATCTTTGTTTATTCATCAGGCCAAAGAACGAAACACTATATATATTATTATCTTATTTATTAACAATGATCTATTTACCAAATACGATATTGGATATCCGGTCCATTTAGGTATTTATTTTCTGGGATAAGTTCCTTTGAACTAAGTATTGACGACAACCAGTGTTAGATGAAAACGAGTAAATTGTAATCGGCCGGAAATTGAAAATATATTAAAGAGCCCATGATAATAGATTTAGGGTTTGAAATACGCCGCCTCGTTGCGGTCGAGTGGTTAGCGCAGAAGTTTAGCGTATAACGGCGCTTTGAGGACCGAGTTCGATTCCCGACAAGGACAGTCATGTGTGTGATGAGCATAGATGTCTGTATTTCTGGAGTTGGTCGTTTATTAAATATAACCGCAGTATTTGTATATGTATTTCTAAACATTTGTATCGTTGTCTAACATTCTCAACACAAGCAAATAATTTGCTTATTTCGGGGTTCGATCAATGTGTATAATTGTTCCTGTGTAATATGTCGCTTGACTTACTAACAGTTGTTCACAGAACTTAATATTCTAGAAGAATAAGTTATATCGTCATAATTTTTCTTAAAGCGAGTTTATGTCATGTCATTAGTAATTAAAACTAGGTTGTTATTCAATTGTTTGCGAACAAACAAACAAGCATAGCAGCTGTTATTTTGCTTTATGAACTTTAATACGTAACGAAAACAAAAATGACAAACTTCAATGTATGTCACAAACAAAATACGCAAAGCAACTCAGCTTGCCAGCAGATTAGTTTATTTAGTTCTGTAATGTTGCTTTGTTTGTAATTACAATTGCAGTGAGTTGCAACTTCTTATCTCATTTCCGTTTATGAACGGCTTGTCTGGGATTAAGGGAAAAGCCTTTCAGCACTTAAGAAAATCTGTCGAATACAACTAAGTATAAATGTAAAGGAAACATAAAGCTTGTATTATGTATTTGAACCTTATTTTTACCTTCATTAAAAATTGTATGTTTAAAAATAATTGTTCTAAATTCTGAATTGTTGTGATTTGTATTATATTTCTGATCAGAGATTGAACAGTGATTGATCAGTGGTCAAGCTTAATACCTAATATAATATTTTTATCTGCATTAATTTCTCCTGAAATAATAATTAAGGAAAAACAGTAGTAGATATTTAAACAAAATATATGTATAAATATATATATTATATAATTAATGTTATTAATATAGTATTGTTTGCTGATAACTTTTTTGACATTTGAACCGACATAATTTATGTATCGATCGACGATCTTTACAAGACGAGTTTAATGTTAACAACTTAATATTATTGTAAAAACTTAGACTTAAGGATGTGAAGTGATTTATTGGTAAATGAGGAAGTTATAGATTTTTTTATTGACATATTTTCGAAAATATTGATCTCTCATTATCGAGATATCTGCGATTCTAGTTAGTCATAGTTAATTATAGTAGTAATGTCATATTGTATCCCACTACGAGGTAACTGCTGATAAAGTTACCATTTTCGTTTTACAAAATCGCTATCTAAGCAATTTACAAACTGTACCCTAGAGATTCTTTGCGAGATAAGTTTAAGAAAATCAAGGTACTATCGGTCGCCTTTTACATTTTTATAAGAATACTGATAATTTTATTGGTCAAAGATATAAATACAATATTAATATTAAGAAGAAACATAAGTTGGACTGTTCTTGTATCTGTTACATGTATGGGACCAAACCATATATAAAATGTTTCATCAAGGTCCTAATAAACGTTTCATTATTATCCTATGACAAATTAAAAACTACTTGAGCATTTTGGCTTCTAACGGATATTACATACTTTATTTACCATTTGTTTGAGTAGGATCTTAGTGGGCACAGAGTAATCGCTGATTATTAGAAGTACATTGGGTACTTCTAAATTTAATGTAAATAAGTATTACTAAAATAATTTAAAAAGACAAGAACAATAAGTATCCCTCAAGACGGGTAATCTTAAGTCTGTGGCTAAGAATGTTTTGTAAAAAAATAACTTTTAATCTAAAATTATACGCTTTATTTTTATTATATAATAATTAAATTAATTATTACACACATATACAATATTAATAATGTAAAAGCAAGCTTTGCATACACATTCGCTCCGATTACCATGTATTTAATTATTGTATAAAAACCAATATAAATGACAAATAGTCAACATAATATTTTTAGGCGGGTCTTTTATGTGTATTTTAATTTAATAAAAGTGGGTTGAACAGAATTTTAAAAATACATTTTTTGGTACACTTTAATTATATAAATGAAACAGTATCAATCTGTACTAAAAGACACATACAATAATGTTATATTAATTGCATAAAAAGTATACAACAATAGTCTCAATAAGGAACCTTAAAGCATCCCAATGAAGATTCTTAATTGATAAGATATTCAGAAGTTATGATTAGTATAATTGCACTCCAATTTTTATTTTATATAGGTTTTCTACAAAAGTAGTGAAATCTGTATCACTTAAAAAGAATATAATTTAAAACACGTTGACAGAATGAAAGACATTGTAGTTATTTCATTGACACTAATACATGAAATGTAAAATATCGCGAGAAAAAATGTTTTAAATTTATAAAATCCGTTACGCTCAACTAGAAGCACGATCGTCTCTTTATTCTTTTAATATTTTCAATATAAACAACAGGAAACTATGTTATTCGAGGATTTTATTATACAAAAAATAATTGTTCTATCAAATAGCTTCGCCCGTTATATGGTTATATATATCATATTTTTAAAAAATGAAATATGTTTCATATAAATTAAAATATATATTTCATATATTTATTTTATATATTTCATATTTATTAAAAGAAATTTTCGATTTTCGGAGATAAATGGAAGTTCTAACTAGCCCCGTTAGATCGTCTATATTCCAGTATACCTAAGTCCCATTAAAATCGGTTAAGCTGTTGCATTGATTACTTAAAAAATAGCCAGACAGATAAACATACAATTATAAGCAGCATAGTTATTTTGAAATTACACACGTAAGGTTAAAATTTACTTATATTTAGATATATCGGCGTGAAGACGGAGATCATTCAATAGATAATCAATTTATGAATTTTATTATTTAAAATTATTATTGTTATTTAAAATGTCCTTGCAAGTTTAATAAACACTAAAACCATTACATTAGCCAAACTAAACTAAAACTCAATACAATTAATTATTTGAATAATTACATAGTAAACTTGCAAGGAAATGTTAAGAAACAATAATTATTTTAAATAATAAAATTAATGGATTGATTATCTATTTAATGATCTTCGCTTTACGCCGATAGATAAAATATGTTGTGTCGGAATGAAATAAATACACATATGTATCATAAGATTTTCACAAGTAGCACGAAGTTAAGTTAAATTTCGAGTTAAGTTCCAACAATAGTGTTCAGAGGAACATTTACATTTCATCAAATCTAGGTATCTGTCGACATATCCTTTTATCGTTAATTAAAGTTGTTGTTTCATTAAGATGTATTATTTTTTTTTTTTGGATAAATGCGTTACGTATTCACGTCGGCCAGGAAGGTGATGGTCGAGGGGGTATGTGGGAATAACCGGCAGCACGGAGAACGCTAATAAAACCCCTGCGAGAGGCCTCGATCCACTTAGGGACACTCTCACCATGTAGGCCTATGGTGGACGAAAGAAATCAACTTGGAGAGATTCGTCAGGACAGTCGGTGATGCGACGAATCGCAACTACGACGTCGTTTCTCGTCGCAGTGTCGTCCAGTCCCCTAAGCCTCACCGCCACACGCTTAACGGGCCGAACGACATCTGCCACGCGATCCAACACTGGGCGAAGCTTCGCCGCCAGTGCCTACGCCTGCTCGGGAGTGCCCTTAGGCAGCTCCAAGAGCCTGGCTCCTGCCACCGAGCGGCGAATCCTCAGCCCATCCCTGAGGCCGATGTCGCCGAGATTAACCATCTCAGAACATGGGCTGTCATGTGTGTGTCGACATATCCTCTTATCGTTAATTAAAGTTATTTCATTAAGATGTATTAACATAATTATATCAATTTATTTTAACATATTTTTAACATGTATGTATTGTTAATCTGTTGCATTTTAATATTGAATTAATATTGTTGTTATCTAAATATCCTTCATAAAATATAGAAACGGTTAAAAATTGTCAAATCTTAGAAATAAACGCATAATCAGTAGTATATATTGATATATTCAATGATGAATAGTTTTGTAGAAACTATTCTAATAGCAATCTTCTAAGGATTTAATTAAATTAAAAAGTTTGTAGAGTATATTATCTTAATTTATTTAATGACCGACAAACATACGCTTATACAATGTTTACTAATTGTAAATGGATATAAAACTTTATTCTTAATACGATTACACAAATCTTTTCTGCAATGTGTAACCAGTATTAAAGTTCTACAGTGTTTCTAGAGGGAATTCCGAGATGCGCAATCAATAACAATTGCAGTTTTATCTCATACCTCGTTATCTGGTACGATGTGAAAACTGTTACTTTTATGGGCTTTACTTTGTACGTAATCGTCTTTTCAACCGCTGCAGGCTTAAATTGCTGAATGGATTGTACGGCTTGATGTGCACGTATCTGAGTGTTCCTCTGATGTGGATTTGTAGAGCACTATCACTATCTACTGGATGTCTTTTGCGTTAAGGTTGTTTGAATTTTAAGCCAATAAGTCTGAATAAGATTATAATTTATGAATTCCTTATAATACTTGTAATATCGTTTTAAAAGGTATTATATATAAAGTATGTAATGGTAAAAACTAGCTCGTATTTAGCTTGTAACATGAAAAGATTTTTGCGTAATTTAACTTAAGGTATAAAATAGCTTATCTTTTGGTTCTAGTCTGAAATATTAGTTCTGCTTATACATTAAAAAACTCAATAACATATAAATATATTAATATCTAGTGTCGTAATAAATATTCGTGCTAAATATTCACTCTGATGATGATGATGTAGAATCATTCGTCCCTCTTTTAAAGTCAGACTATTTCATAAATATTCCAGACTTTTAAATAGCGAATTCCTCTTAAATACGAGTAGGTTCTTTGTTTCTAGAGCACTATCGATTTTCATAACTGGTAGGGTGCAATACAATGTCCCTATCTTCAGAATCCCTTCTTTTGATTGCTGACAGGGGACTGTGTTATGGCTATTAAGATGTCATGTAACAGAATATATAAACGAAATCTTACTGATATCGATTCAAACATTTAATCTTTACATCGATAGCAAACAATGGTTTATATGGTAATTTATTAATCAAAAAAATACATCAAACTACTAATTGTTGATTGTAGGGATTTCTAAGCAAATATACAAAAGCAATATTAATATTATAATTTACGCAGATCGTTTTCGATTATGTATCTGAAATTACCTTATATATACGAATTTCGTTAACAATTCTGATCGCGTCTCTCAGGGCGTTCAAGTAGCAAAACCTACATTCACATATCCCCCGTCATTATTCTGAAGTGCTCTCCGATCCCTCGCAACACGTTATAATTATTTGAAAAGTTTTCTCTATTAAAACACGAGGGTTCCATCAAAGGTCTTTTGTGTTATTTACAGTTTAGCGCATCGTCTTCAATGCTCGCTAAATATTATATCAGAAATGTTGTAGTCAGTTTTGAGTTTAGTGCTTCAGGGTTCTAGTTTAACGATGATATTAGTTTGTATATTCAGACATTAATATATTATTATTTTGATAAATATTTTATAAATATTAAAGCTAATTTGAACCTCAAAAAATGGATGAAAATTTTTCATTACCACCGTTTTTGCACATTGCAAGATGTAACTAACACACAAGATATACTAACCCAACAATAGATGAGGCATTAGGTCTTCAAATATAATGACCGTAATATTAATAAAAAAATAAGTAAGAATGCTTTAGCGTATTTATCCAAAATAGGTCACAATTATCTATACCGATGCTTGAGGAACTTCTAAGCCAGTTTAAGCTTACAACTTAGCGAAATGCAGTAGAAGAACACATATTAAGGCTCTAAGCATGCGAATTCACGATCACCTGGTTAGAGAGCCAGGGAAGTTGTTGCATAGAATATTCATGTTACAGTCGACTTTGCAAAGTTGCTGCGCTTTAATTACACGCCCGCAATGGCAAAGGAACTTACACCTGTCCTATTAAACTTTAACTGTCTTTGCAGAAAACAATATTGTGTCTATCTCCTGTTTTATTGCACTTCACTACGAATGTTATTTACTGACGTTCATGTTCGGTTTTGACGTCGAAATATAAATATTTCAAAGGTAACATATTATGGTTTAAGTTCTATAGTTAAACTAAGCAAGGTATTGATTTATTTGCTATTAGAAATAATTGGAAAATGTGACAATGGTTGTTACTTTTTTGGTTTTAGGTTATGAAACGTAGTGAAATATGAAACTAAAACACAATACAAATTATAATTACAAAACATTTAAAGTAGAAAATAAGTAGGTACACTTAATAATTGCTTGTAAAACTCTTTCCAATGAAGCTTTACAAGCCTCTTTAGAAAATATCTAGCCGCTTTGCATTTAAAGGCGTTCCTAAAAATTTATTATTTAGCATTTTAACTGCAAAATGTATAACATTCTTGTATTTTGAATAGTGTGAACTATTTTAGTACAGCAAAAGTTTTGTTATACAAATGTGGGCCTTAAATTGTTTTATTTTCTAAGCTACTTTTAATTATAAACATAAAAGCCAGTAGTTATAGTTCAATGAAATAACTACTTAAGTTGAAAAGTTATTTAAGTTTTTATATGTAGGTATTAAAATGCTAACGAATAAAATCTTTATTGAGGAAATTTTTGTAAAGACGTAAAGGTTTTTTTCCAATAAAATATGCACTTGTAGTGAATGGGAAATTAGCCTTTTATGATTTGAGCTGAAGAAAAGTGAACAGATGGAGTGTTACTAGGGGAATATGATTTCTTTTATACTCTTGAATTCCGCAGTGACTTTCAGATTCATATTTAAATTCTCCATTTACTGTATTATGTATAAGTACGTTATATACAATATTGATATATAATATCTAAAGGATTTTTAAACTGTGAAGTAACAATAGAAACATTTTTTTTGATAGTTGCTTAATTTTTATTTGTTAACTATTTAACATGTAAAAAAATGTATGGTACCATAACAACTTATGTACATCAAGCTTATTAGATAAAAAAATATATATATAGATATATAATTTATTTAACGGCCTTTATTGAATATGTAAATAGTGAATACGTGAATGTTGTTCTCTTAATAATTATGTACTTGCTATTTAAATAACATAAAAGCAAAAAAAGTTCCATCGTATGTCAGGTGTGGGGTTCGAACCCACGCTCCCTCTCGGGAACCAGAGCTTAAATCTGGCGCCTTAGACCACTCGGCCAACCTGACTTGCTTTGCCTTGTCGAAATTAATAATATAACCCTGATAACATATACAATCATTTTATTATTTGTTATTTAATGTTTTTTTTGTGAATTAGAATAAATAGTGCATTAATTAAATGTATATGTTCGTAGAAAAAACCAAGTACATTTTTTATTTCATATTCATTTTATTACTTTTATACAATATGATGCAACAACGAAAATTATTGCCACTTCTAAGATAGTTTCTTAAATTGAATTGCTTGAGCATAATTGAAAGTAATGTCTTACAAGAAAGGAATTATTTGAATGCGAACACGTATTTATCAGACGGTGACGTCACGATGAACATAATCATGATAAGGAAAAGTGTAAAAGAAAAAGATAAATATTCTTAAATACATATAAATGTTTGAATGAAGTCATCGGTAGGTGAATCAATTACGTTATCTTAATGTAACAATTGGAGTTCCTTATACATATAATGTGATGTTTCATACATTTTATTGACTAGTTTTGCTCTTAACTCTGCTTGACGTAAAATAATTATTATTTACACGGCCACTGCACCACTTGGAATAAGTTGTATGTTTTTATTTTATACTTTTTGACGTCATACGCATAAGTATATATTCTGTCATTATTGTCCACTTATATATATTTTTAATAACTTGACCCTAGCGCCATCTATTGGATCACTCTCGTCATTATTTCAACAAAAAAAATATTTGTGCTGGTTTGACCTCATTAAGTGTATTATTATAATATAATATAATAGTGCGTTTGTTGAATTAATTAACCACCTATAGGAATTTGCATATATTTAATACAAATAAGAATTTCTTTAAAAAAATAGTAAAAAACTCCAAGTTTATTTTACAAGGAAACGTAGTTTTGTAAGAAAATATGAGTATTTTTAATTTAAGTGATTGATTGATTTTTTATTGATTCAATGTTATCTGTATCTATCTATTATTTATTACAATGTTATTTCAATGTTTCTTGCCGTGGCCTACTTTATTCTTACCTTGAAGTTTAACTTAAAATGATTAAATACGTGTATAACGAATTACACACATAAATTGAACTTACACAAAATAGGTATACCACGCAATCATTTTTATACTAATTTTTAACTACCGTATTGTTCAATTGCTCAATTGTTAGAGAGACGGGATGGTTTCCCAGAGGTTGTGGGTTCGATTCCTCGTATCGGTTTATTTTTTTATTTTTAATTTCATATTTATTCCATATATTAAAGATATTTTAAAAGTTATAGTTATGTGCTCTCAGTTATGATTGTAATCACATTATATAAAACCAAATATTAATTATTAGAACAATATTCATAAAATGAACCATTTTAGGAGACAGGTCATTTAATAACGCAATGTAGTGAGGTCAGTTTAGGGTCACAAATACCAGATCCCGGATTCACGGGATTCCGGGACTCGAGGGTACAGGTTTTAATTGCGAATGTAATTGCGTTGCGAAAATTATTCTCGCGCGTAATTCTAGAATGCGAAATAAAAATGTTTATATTTCCCGTTACGGTCTAATAGCCCTCTAAATTACTTTATACGGAAAATCAGCACAAATGTCTCATTATTGTATTTTTAGGGAAAATGTTATATTCATTTTTAAACATGCTGCCAACATTAACAGAAGTCTACATTAATGTACCTACCTGTAGTCATATATATATTTAAAATTGTACAATGCTGCCAACATTAAAAGAAATCTATTATAATGTAACTCGTAATCAACTTGACCAATCTTATGTAATTATATTGTATTGTCGACGTGATTACATATAGAGTGCCAACATAGCATTCAAATATAACATGTATTAATCTATTGTATTAGTTAATTTAGTCATTTATTCATTGTGAACGAACAATGCAGACATAATAGGGCTGTTCTACATCTAACTTTAAATTGAAGGCGGAGGTACACGTGATACATCGCGAGCCATCCATCGTATGTGTAGGTCAGCTAAGTGGGACGTATCACAGAACCGCCTACTAATAATCTGATATCAGTGTGTCTACAACTTAATTTAAGCCTAGGAAAGCATTGTATTATGTAACAAAGAAATTAAAGGTGTTTTGTTTTACGTGTATCGTAATATCTGAAAATAAAAACGCTTAGAATAGGTATATGTATTGTTTTGTTCTGAACTCTTTAATATAATTTCTATTTACATAGCTTATGGTTAACATTTATCAGTTCTTATGTTCTGGTTTCAATTTTTTGGTAGGAATATAGTGTTTTCTTTTTATGGGGCATTGCGGCCAACGAACAGACAATCCATCTGATGGTAAGTGCTGGTCGTTACTCATGGATATTTGCAAATATCTATGTAAATAGCGACCCTTGAGAAATTGAGAGGGATGGAGGAAGATTGGAATGGGAGGGAAAGGGTGGTCTTGTTTGGTCCAATATCACTCACTTGGTACTTTATGGCGATATTCTATAGTATGATGTTACCGATACGAGGTGACGAATGACCTTAGTTAACCTCTAAAATCCAGGTATTCTTTGCAATTATATAAATAAAGTCAGATACAAGACTGGAAAGTAAAATAATGAGTTGCGCTCTTAGTTATTTCACAGAAGAAATCATAAGACAAATGCCGATTCGAAGAAAATATATTAATTAACAATTACCATTTTAAAGTATTGCGTCATTAATATGGATATTTTCACCTTATTTAATTTTGGACGACTTATAGGTTTAAAGTTCCTTTTTGAAAAGCTTTAGTAAGAAAAAGACTATATTTGTGTTAGAAATGTCATCCTTCTTATCCCAATTCACTTTGGGTCGACAACGCATCCCTCCTTCTATACCTATCTATAAATCGTTACGTCATTACACACTCAGTCTAATCATGTTATTTCAAACAATTTATTTCTCTTCTTTCAACGCCGTATTCGATTTCCTCGTAACACATTGTCTGATAAAATAATTTTATATTAACAAATTAAAAGTATATAGTAAAACATAAATTGTCTGTTTGTAATATTTTATATCAAAATATTGTTAATAACTTTAGTACATTTTGTAGCCAATAATGGGTAATTTCAAATTACCTTATAAAATATGCAAGAACAATCTAGCAGGTTGAAGGTACTCTGTTCCGTGATTCCTCTGTTCTATATTCATTTGCTGTGATACAAGGTGATATTTACTATTTTATTAACAAACAGTGTATACTCTATACGTAGTAAATATTCTTACTGAAGACTAGGTTTAATTGTAACATTAGATAAAAAAAAACTAATGTGTCGCTGTAAGTGGACAATTGTAGTTATTTGAAAACCTTAGGTCATCATTTCAATTTATATAAGAATTTTAAATTTGGTTATACAATTAGTCAAAACATTGACATATCTTTAGTGACGTTATACGTGTTTATATTTCATTTCTTATCTATAAATGTACATTCTACTTTGTGATAAATACTCCATGAGATCTCTATCGGCTGTACATGGACGGTTTAACATAAATTTATTTCATTGGATATATTATAACGAGGTAACGTTACTTACCTATACATCAAAAATATTACTATAACTTATACACAATGTCTTTTTATAAAAGGTAATTTATAATGTCGATAATCCAATCAAATAATAGAGTTTTTATTTGTATATCTGGACAAAATATATTATTTATCGTTAAATTATCTATATGGACATTTTAGAAACAATACAGTTTAACAGGATTATACCTAAATATCAATATTTTACGAAATTAGTCTAAAAACAATTAATAAATTTTATTTTAAATTTATTTAAACATATTTTTCGTAACGCATTTCAGAAATAGAAATCGTATATAATATTTTCTTTAAGACGATCCTATGTCTATATTTTGCCTTCACATTTTCACTGTAAGAATATCTCATACAAGCTCATAAACAGCTTTCCATTCAACACCTCTATGGAGTGAATTTAATATACTTATTTTCAATACACGAACTCAGGTACATCGGTCATGCAAATGCGCCAAAGAAAACTTTATTCGCTTGCTTGGAAAACGTAACGAACCAACAAAGCTGTTAGAAGTAAAAGCTACCACCATAGCAAGTCACAAGTCAAAAGCTTATTTCTAATGTATATATGTAATATGAAGATCGAATATATTTTAATACTTTTTTGGGAAGAAGTCTAAAATACTTATTGTGATATAATTATTTATTGCAAATTTATTTGTGTAATACTATTTGCAGGCAAAATTCCTTGCATTTTTTGCATTGGTACGACTAGATAGAAAGATGCAAAGTTTCAATTCCTAAGATATTCCTTTTATGTTTTAGCTGAGATATTAAATATATGTCATAGAAATAAATATTTGTTTCTTTTAAGCGTAAGAAATTTTTACTTTTAAGTCATGGTCATACATTCGCTAATAACTTGCGCTATAAATTCAAGCAGGTCTGAAGTTTCTAAGCGTTTTATCGCTCAGTCGCAGTCAGACTTGCGAATTAGATGCCGTAACCCAGTAACAGTCCTATTCATGATAAAATAAACATGCAACAAGAGGATGGCATTTTTCCTTCACAATTTGAGGATATACATAATTTTGTTATCAGCAGCATGTATTAAAACTTTTGGCTCTTAATAATGTACCAGTTCGGTCTATTATGAGTTTATACGAAGACAAATCTAACTTTAATGAAACATGTATACATAAATTATTATTTCAATAAATATAAATCCTAAAAATACACATAATTCTTCAGAACTTGATTCTGTATAAATTTCAAATATTTTCCTTAAATTATGTGTGTACTTAACTCAAAAACGGCTTCAAAACCAAAACAAAACCTCAGTCTGACGAATTAGTAAAGGTAAAGTATACATATTAACCGCAGTGCATGAAGGTTTAGCTGCTATTATTTTCAGAACCACCGCAAACTCCTAAACAACGCTTTGTCCACTCTCCACATGATTTATTCGGAATGCCGCGACGCTTTTGCGGTTAGTTTGAGGATAAATCTCAGAACAAAGCGGTTTTTAATACCAGATTTGCGAGATGAATTAGATAGTTATATAGTATTATTATGGTTGTTGCCTGTGTCATATCTCGCAGAGAAATTAACTTTATGCTTATAATTTATAAGACAAGTACATTTAATATTTAAATATTTCTCGAGGAAAATAATCATAAAATAAATAATGAATCCGACAAGATTTCTAATTATAGCTTATTGGAATAATATACATAAAAGCAATTTATAAATCGACTGATAATATTCTCATTTACTTAATGCGATTGGTGAATCACACACTAGATTTGCTTCGCCCGCATCCATATTTGTTTTAAAATGAGGTTAATATTAAAACCATCAGCTATAAAGTAATAAAGCTTATCGATGTGTTTGTATGGTATTAAGTCATGTATATTTTCATTAACTTATATATCCTTCTACTGAATGGACTAAAAGGCTTCAGTATAATTCAATTATCTATTCATTTGCTTAAATTTATCCAAGTACTGTGGTAGTTCGTTTTAGTATTCTAAATATAAAAACAAAATTGGCATAGTAATTTCTCTAATAACTATAATAGCATATAATACCGACAGTATTCATATAAATTCCAAATATGATAAATGATTGACATTGCAGAGAATAAAAATAAAAAACAATGTTGTAATCATTTCAACTCCGGACATTTCCCTACAGAGGCTGTAAGAGTCTACAGATTGCTGATGGTAATTTTCTTCCTCCAGCGCCTTTAACTATTTAAAATGTAGTTACATAATCTCCCAACAGTAAGGTAAGATTTAAATACAGCATTTTGGATATATTATCTATATAAATAATTTGTTTTATCCTTTTTAATATACGCACTTGATTCTAAATATTATTGGCAAGAAAAGCTCTCAAAGCTCAAGTTTTTCATTAAGCCGGGCTTAGTCCAGTTTCTACAAAGGAATCTTACTCATTTTTATCTCTTTAGAAAGCATTTATTGCGGTCAGCAAAAGGTCCCGATCCCAGGGAGAATGCTATAAAATATCTTGATAGGAAGTTCGAGAAAGGTCTGTGTTTCGTTAGTTTTATGATGGATTTTGGCAAAATGTAGATAGTTTTGTTCTCAGTGATTACGTTTTATATACTTTGTTCTTTTATGTTACAGATTGAAATCATTGTTATTTGCTTCTCAAATAAACTAACTAAATAGTATAGTTTTTATCTTTATGGATAGTATCTTTATGTATATCTATATGTTTTGTTAAGCAAACTTTATTTTAAATCATATTAGAAACCAACGTATCTTGTACGATTGTTGTTGATTGGGAAATCCAATGAAAGTGTGCAATTAGTGCAGGCTTAGTGCTGTGTGATTACACACAAGTAAAGCGGTCTACAAACGAAAATAAACTATATTAGATTTTAATAATAGTAATGGTTGAATAAATGTATGTATAGAAGTTTTAATACTACATATTAACTGTCATCACGAACAGCAAAACTTTCTTTAACCTTAGATTATGATCCATTAGCAGTCCTATACAAAATATATATTACCACACACGCACACACACTTACACACACACACACACACACACACACACACGTATATGTATATTTCATACTACCTATACATATGTGATGAACTCACATGTCTCTTAAACTAGTCCTTTGTGTACTAACTACTTGTATAGATTTAGTATACATTGAAATTCAGTACTCTGATTATATATAAAATACAATCTTAAATTATTATAAACTGAATCGAATCGAATCCCAGCCTCTGTTTAAGATTGGTTATTCGCCGCCAGTAATATAACTGTCAGATTATTTTACAACTCCATTTGTCAAGAGTCCAAATTACATAATAGAAATTTAATATTAAACAAAACAAACGAGACAATCGTAGGTTGGGTCCGCTAATACGATCTCGGTGGTCCTATCTGTAATCCTTTTAACGCTTATGTATCTTAATAGAATTGCTGTTCTGTCGTCCTTATTACATATGCAATAGAGTTCAAAATGTTTTGTACTGTATGTAGAATAAATATGTTATTGTCTGTCTGAGTCGCAGATGTGCATCGAAGTGTCTATCTTGATTTCACGATCGGAATACGAATTTAATTTGCGTCTAGTAGGGGAAGCTACAGTATTAGTTATCAGCTGTGGAGTTTGTCAGTACTAATGAGTTTATGAACGTCAGCAGAATACGTAAGTGTGCGTTAGTTCACACTTACGTATTCTATATATCTATTGTCAGACTATATGTATATTGTGATTGAAGGATGAATATGTACGAAAACTTAGTTCTTTCAAGTATCTATGAGCACGAAAACTTTATAAACTAAAATCAGCATAAAAATTTTGGGACTTTTTATATCACATATCTTGTTGTCATAAAAAATACTGTATTTTTATTCATGTTAAATTTTATATAACAATATGGAAACTTCTTAAAAGATTGTAAACTAAGTAATTGGGCCCAAGTTGGTTCTTTTGTGTCTTATCTTATTTTTTCAGCTGAAATCCATCAATTCCATTTATTACAAACAGATTTTAAATATTGATTATATTCTTTAATTTAATAACAAAACATAATGTATTATTTTTAGATAGAAATATCTAATATTAATTCACCTTGTTAAATATAAGGGCTTTTGGTTATCGTATTTTCTAGCAGTATTGCTTTTCAGACATGCTGTTGGTATATACGTTTAATTAATACGGAACTTTGGTAAATTTCCGATATTGAAACATAGAACTATCAAAATCGTATTTTAAGATGATATAGGACTATTAGGAACTGTTCATAAATACTATTCAATTTGATTTGCAGTAACACATATTAAATATTAAAATTAGAATAAAATTGCAAAATGTTGAATGGTTTTTCCAAATGTCATTTTCAGAAATACGAAAAAGTCACTATTAATGTACAAGTTTATCGAAAACATTTACTTTAAAAGTAAATAATTTTTACTTTAAAAGTAAATAATCGTAGGAGCATTAGAAAATTAAATATGGGTTTCAGACTTCATTTTTTAAATTGTACAATATTTTTTTAACAATTTTTACAAAAACAATATTTTTTTAGAAAACATTCGTAGAGAGAGTTTTTATACCACAGGGGGTTAAAAATAATTTGTTTAAATTAGAACTACCCCAACATAACACATATATAAAAAGATCGTTCATATTGAAACTATTAGTGACAGTTTTAACACATATTAAATTACAATTTTATAACATATTAAATTTGTAACAACGTTTAGAATGCTATCTAGCAATCGTGTTCACGGAAAGTCAAGATGTACATTTCGTTGTGAGTTCATACCAACGATATTATATTTAAATGTGCGCACACGTGGATTTCTTAGCAAATGTAACAAAATTTCTATACTTTTAAGAGCAGTGAGATAATAAGATTTATAAATTAAATCGTATAGTTATTTATTAATTCCTAACGATACCAATCATGTATATAAACCACAGTAATTGTCGTTAATCATTATTTTCAGGTCACCGCAGTTAAAAGGACCGCATGTGAAACAGGTGAAACCCATTTGCGTTTGTTAATTTTTATGCCAATTACGTAGATCCCTCAATTGTAAATTGGTCTGTTATTGATATTAAACTCATTGTGAATGGAGGTCTAGCTGGAGTGGTCATAATGGTAATAAAAAACTGTGATAGCACGTAATGTCTCAATTTTATTACTCGACTTAGCTTTGTAATAATTTGAGCATTATCTGAGCATTATAATTTTTTTCTTGGTAGTTTGTTGACATGAATTGAATATCGTTTTATATCTGATCTAAAAGTCCTTATTCGTTTGGATTGGATTTATTCACGATCTCGGATAACTTAGTTTATATATTCCGATTACAGCGGTTTCGTAAACATCTATCAGTTTTGTATTTATAAATTTATGGTACGAGAATATTAAAATGAACCTATCTATCTCTAGTTTTTGTATAGTTACTTGTATGGAAAATCACGATACTTTGTAAATAAATACTCCTTTTTTACAAAGTTATTGGTAATAAAAAGCTATAAACATTTTAAATACTAAAACTTATTAAGTCAACAATTTATTTTATAGATAGAATATTATTAGAAATACTTTAATTATAATATATAAAATATCATTATTATATAATTAACTAATTTTATATTTGTTTTTAATAGTGTTTCAAAGCTGAGATATTATATTGTAGATTACAAAATCTCAATAAGAGATCAGATAGAAATAGCATCAAATCCACTAACATAATTATAATTTCAAAAGCACCGATGAGTCTGAGTAGTGTATAGGTTTTATAGCCGTTACTTTTATTAGTATTTGGAATGAAGGTCAAGTGGTTTACGTACATTGGAACGGGAAATGTAGGTCACGATAAAGAGCAACTGCGTCCGAGAGGTACTCAATATTAAGATATTGCCGATGGTTTATTGCATCCATAATAACTAACAAGTGCAAACAAAAACTAAAATGCTTTAAGATTTTGTATAATATTAATAATTTTCGCGATAGCTAAAAAAAATCTTGTATCGTGTGTAGTGAGTGTCGCGTTTAAGTTTACAAAGGACTTTATAAAATGTGTTAAAAATGTCTTCTTCTGTATAGATATTATTAATTTCAAGATAAGATAACAAAAAAATATGAGATAATTTAAGATGCGAAAAGAGATTTGATATTCGCGCTACAATTAGACATGTGTCCATTTTTGATTTTGACTTATGGTGTCCATTTTTGAAGTTCGAATATGTCAAATTTAAAAACGTAGGTATAATGTATTCTGTGTCTACAATAAACCAACCATTATGGATAGGGAAGAATAAATAAAACCAAAATGATTTATTACCTAACGTCACAACTCTATGTACTATTTGTTTTATGGTTGCTTAAAATATTTGTAACTATAATCAACGTTCAGAACAGATTTATCAATCTAATTATATTTACCTACTACTAAATTATGTAATTAGGTTGGCGATACCTTTAGGTGTATACTTAGCCTGGCCACAAATTAAGTAGTTATTATAATTAAAAAAAAATGTTGCATTCGAATTTGAAATCTGAACAATAAATATTGTGTTTTCTCCTTTTTGCCAATCGGTTTAAAATATTTTGTGAATTGTAACATTAAAATGGAGTGCGGTTATACTCTTTATCACCGAAATTGCTGTGGTATTATACCAAGTAAGTGGGTATGGAGTTAATTTTAATTTCTGAAACTGTCCATCTCCTTATATGCGAATGTTTGTGTACCGGGTTTATTGCTAGGTTCAATAAAATCTCTCTTTGTGACCAAAAAAATCTGGCCCTCCAATTGGTATTAAAAAGACGATAAAAAAAATTAAAGAAAAAATTCGAAGAAATCCTAACCGAAAGCAAAAGATTATCTCGGTAGGTAAAAAAATGTAGCTCCTAGAAACCAAGTTGTGTTTTTTAACTGATGATTAGGTACCAGGTTATTGATAAGTAAAATGAAATCCCCTCTGTCTGTGACAGAAAAACCTGGACGTTCGCGTCATCATCACAATAAAAGACGATCAAAACAATGAAGGACAGAGTTCAAAGAAATTCTGACCGAAAGCAGCCTTCTGCTTTCGGTCAGAATTTCTTCTATCTCGCTAAATAAATATTAGAACCTTTTCTATCGCGCTAAATAAATATATCACACTTAGAACCATGTCGTGTATTTTGAAACATGACATAGTACTAGGTTTTTATAGTTACAATAAAATCTCCTTTGTTTGTGAAAGGAAAATACCTATGCTCGCCTCGTCTTCGTAAGAAAAAGACAATCAAAGCAATGAAGGACAGAGATCGAAGAATTCCTGAAAGCAAAAGATTCTATCTCGGTAATCGAAAATATCACCTAGAGGCTAGAACCATGTCGCATATTTTAAAAGATGATTTAGGACTTGCAGTTTTTGTCATTGTCATTCATTAGTTAACATTAAAAAAAATAAAAAATTGTGTAGTAAAATAGAAAACAACTTCTTAAACTTAGTTTGTTATGTGAAAAAGCACTCCACTGAGATGATAGAAGAAAGACACACCAAATAATTGGGCTAAGATGGATACCTGTTTATTATTCAACACATTTTAATAAACCGTATCTAGTATGTTAATATATATATATATATATATATATATATATATATATATATATATATATATATATATATATATATATATATAATACTTTATTATATATAATTGTTTATAAATAACATATTAGCTATCACAGTTAATTAGTGTTTATTATAGCGTAGTTTATATTAATAGTAATTTGAATTTTATTTATTATAAGAAAATGTCCCTAATACTTTCTCTCCTAGAAAGTTGTTCAGCTTATTTAGTTTTATAAGGCCATAGCTCGTTGTAGAGCATAAACAAAGCTTCAAGTTTATCAAGAACAAGTTCGTTAATCAATACCGAGGTCCTTTTATATCTTTATTTATTGTGAAATAAAACAGGTTCCTGCACCGATATTAAAACAGGTTTTATTGTTTTATGGATTGTTTATCTCTTAATAACTAATTACTAACTACATTTTATAAATAGTAGACTATAATATATCAATTTTATAAGCATTATAGTGACGACATTTTTTATATTCTTGTGTCACAGGAGATTAATGTGAATGTTTTATTTTTAACAGCAAAAGACAATTATATAACACTTAAAAGTAAAATAGAGAAACCAGTAATTTTACAAATATTTTTAAAGAAAATGGTAAAATTTAATAAAACATAGAAGTCCAACACAGAAACCAGTAATGATTCAAATTAGAAATAAAAACCAATAAATACTTATAACATGGAATTAGATAACAAAAGATTAAAATAGAAAGAAATTAAAAATTATTTTCAAATACCCACTCGTTGCAAGTAGAAGGGGTGACAACTCGGTGGTGCCGTCACCTGCAATTTGAACAATGAAGTTGTCTCCTGTTCAAATCCTTTTCAAGTTACGATAAGCCAGGGATTGAGCTTTTAGTGTCGAGGTTAATTTAAAACTAACCCATATTTATCAAATATAATTTTTATAAATAATATTTAAAATACTAACTTAATTTTATTATTTATTTATTATGAACATATATATTTACTTAACGTCATATGTATTGTTTGATTTTCAAACATTTATAAACATGTATTGCCATGTTAAGCTAAATATATAAAAATATAGACTGAAAAATAAACCGATACGGGCAGAGATTCGAACACGCGACCTCTGAAAAACCTCATATGTATTGTTAAGTTTCATTTTTGCTATTTATATAAATTTTAAGTTAATCGTTTCAAAAAAGGTAAAATTTATTGTTGTATTTGTTGTTAATATGTTCTCTGTTGAAAGCCACCTGTTTTGTCGTTTTACGTTTGCTCTTACTAAGTTAGTTTATTCAAAGGGTCTCAGTGGGAGACGATATGGGCAATTTTGGTATTAGATCGTTCATCTATAGATTTGTTGATTGGTTGTTTAATGTTGTTACAACCTAATGGAGACTGGAGTTGATCAATTTTGTTTGATTTATATCGCTAGGGGAGTTTGTTCGAGTATACACTAAAAGTTTTTTATTATTTGAAATGAAATATTCCGAAAGTAATAAATTTCATTTAAACACATTAATTAAATAATACAGACTTAAAGCAATCATCTTTATTTCATTTAAATTATTCAATAAGTCGCAAGTTTTTATGAAATTTGAACATTTTTATGTATTGTTTTTGACACAAAAGAAATATAACTTACTGTATCAACTAGGGACAAAGTCTAGTCGGTAAACCAAATATCTAACGCATAATTTTATCTCACCAAACGGGGCGTATAAAATTTATCTATCCCTTTATCGAAAAGCAAAAATTCCTAGCAAAGTTGGCTTAGTTCAAAGGTTTCCCTCGGGACCAGTGACTTATGTGTTTGGGTCGGACTGACGCAACACTAATAATGTCGATATTCAATAAAGATAGTGACGCTTACCTTATTTTTGACATTTTCATTTCACGATTGTTTTAAGTGAATAGGCTTAAGTTGTTTTTATTAAGAAATATGTCATAAAATCTTTTACTACCTTATTTTTAGTGCTACGTTTGTGTAATGTTTGTGTTTCTTCGTTAAACGTGAAAAAAATATTTACATTTTATATCACTTTTATAAAAGGGCATCTGGGATAGGTCTTTAAAAGATAATAATAATCCTATGTACAAAATTATTTTTATGTGTTTGTTAATTTAATGGTAAATCAAGAAATGTATAAAAAAACAATATAATTGATGGGTACTTAAAAAAAAACCTTAAAAACATGAAACCACATATATTCATAGCATATTACTTCACGTACTTACAACAACATATTACAACTAGACATGGGCGTACCCAGATTCTGTGCTAGGGGGGGCAAACCAGATTTCTTTAATATATTTTTATAATTTTGGAGCAGTAATTTTAATTTTCTGAGCATGGTCTAACAATGAAAGAGGAAACGCTGGTGATTTGTCTATGCCGAATCTTTGCTTCTAATGAAGATTTTAGACTTTAAAGCTTTTGCTAATAAATTTACTAAATAATAGTAGTTGTTTGTAATACATAGATCTATAATAACTAAAAAGCCACTTTTCTAGTTCCCGACTGACCTTCCTGAGAAAGCATTTCTAAAACTTCTTCAATTTTTAAAACTTAATTGTTTTTTATTTTTTAATGTAAAATACTAATTTTACCTTACAATAAAGGGTTACGATGTCCAAGGGGGGGCAGCTGCCCCCCCCTGACCCCTCTTCGCCCATGCAAATAGATATTAGAGAGTATTTAAAAAAAAATTGTACAGAACAAAAAAGAATTATCATTTAAACAAATAAATGTGTTCACTCGTAAATGAATATCGAAAATTGTCGTATATTCAATAAAATCGCAACAAATAACTTAATATTTATTTAAAACAAAAAATACAATTTCGACTTTAATAATTTGATTATCGAATGAAATACCGGTTTACGAATGAATGAAGAATCTTGATAATTGTTTTATAAAGGTCTCGTGACTCCATTGGATTTATAAATAGTATGAGTGCAGCGGCTACGGGAAACCGACGGTGAAATGGTTTGGAGAATAACAAGAATATAACAGAAATTATGTAACTTGGCGACCGTTTTAATAATGGAACGGATAAAGTTTAGTACACAATGAACTTTTATAAATATTATTATAAGTATTGCACTAAGTGTAGCTAATAATTAATTTGCTATTTTTAAATCTTGGAACACATTTAATTATTTTAATTAGTAAATAGGTTAAAGCTAACTAGCTTAACGTTAGAAAAGATAAACATACTTACTTTGTAACTTTTGGTGTCTGTACTCCAAATATTTGTTAACGTTAATTAATTCGCAGTTAGTTTTATATAAAATGCAATGTGTAACCAGCTTTGTAAAGTAAAACTAGGAACCATTTTGTATGTTCAATTTGTTGTAACATTGTATAAATGTTTCTTTTGTTTTAGTGTGACCTATAAAGTTAAACAAAGAATACAACGACCGTTAAATTTCGACGAAGGTCATTACATAATAAGAGTCATTATGGGGCTGTTACATAGTATCCATAACTTTGTAATTGTTAGTGCGACCATTGTTGATTAACTAGAACTACCAATGGCGAGGTAGTATTATTTGTGTTTGGCGGCGATTACATAAGTCCTCGCTTCAACTAATTTTGTTTTATTAATAAATTAGTAAAAGTAACTTTTATATTGTAAAAATAACATAAAATTCGTTTATTTTCGTTATTTCGTTGCTTTGAAAACAGAGACAAAATAATTTCTAGGAAAAAAGTAATTCATCAAAATTGTTACAACTGTCGTCACACTATATATATTAATTATTTCGTAATATTTATTAATATATTATCATAGTATGATGTACCCATTTCCTATTACCATATTTACTTTTCTATTCTCCTTTGTTCTAAAAAGAATTAATGCCATCTATTCATAGGAATCCCCAAATAATTACTTATTATCGATAGCCCTGACTAAAACCCAAACTTATATTTCACAGAGCTTTTATATTTGGACATTTGATTAAAAGTGTATAAAAACCTACATTTAAATATTTTTTATCCATAAAGTCATTCTAAGAACCTCTTCAAATTGAGCTACCAATTACTATATTATAATATATTTGCATATTCAAATTATAGAGAAGATATATATCTATTACGTATGAGTACAAACTCTCTAACATTTATGATATTTCCATTATATTATGAAAAAGGGAACTTTCATCTAATTAGCGACATTTACTATATATTCGTGTAGTATAATTACCTCCTCCTGGCTTTGCATTTAAATGTACTTTAATACTGAATAAAATTTGTCGACTCTACGCTTTGAGAATTTAGAGAGCAACAAAATTTGTTATGTGTTTGAAATTTCAATGTTTATGTGACTTTGTAATTCACTGTAATATAATTACTGTATATATACTTATGATAAATATATATTTTCATGTTATCATTACCAAAACAACATTTATTAATTCTACAAATTCAAATCCAGAAGTCAAACAATAAAAAATATTATTTTTTAATAAGAACGAAGTTAGAGATTAAAATACCCTTCCGAATAACTTGTCTATCTCCGAACAAAGCTGAAAAGATTTTTAAATATGAAAATTTTAATTTTAACCTCATTGAGATGCTACAAATGAAAGTCCAAACAAAACCGCGTCTTTGATGGAAGCAAACAATGGGTCTTTTGAGGACTACAAGACGTAAAATTAGGTCGAGGAGATTTGAATAAGTAATTTGGAAAAGATATAAGGTAAACATCAGTATGAAAAAGGAGAAGGGATGATGGGATCGACACGGATTTGAATGGGTCGCCCGACAGTAATATTAGCAATAGCTCATGTGACCATGCGATTAGGGGACTTAGGAAGATATTTTATTAAAAATAATAAAATATTAAACAATGTAAAAGTAAGAAGAGTAAGAGAGTTGTATATAACAATAATTTAAATGTAGTTAAATGGATGTTTGGAAATATGTGGTACATAAAGGTAAGGAATATTCTCCGAAGTTTGTGTCAGACTTCTATGTGGGCGGTATACATTTTTGTAGTACCACTAAAAATGATGAAAAAAAATAAAAAATATAATTTTGTTTTATAAAAAGTATTTCGTTGTGTATATACAAAGATAATTTTGTTTTTAAATCGAATATTATGCAATCATTGGTAATGATTAAAATAAAAACTATGTCATTTCGTCAAGAGGTATTTTTTATATATTTTTGATTTCGCAAATTTTCGTTGTAAATATTTAACGTTATTCAAGGTTTATGAAAATTACAATTTAATTACATTAAGTAAAAAAATAATAATCTACAACCCTGTAAAATATGGAGTCCATACTCAGCCCCTAGGCGACTTTATAAAGAAACGCGTTACTAGAATCCTTACCCAATCCGTTCATTCTGTTAACAATAAAATATTTTCCTACTTTGAAAACTTTTGCGACTGAATATACTTTTTCAGGTCAAAAGCTTTTTAGCACTTCCATTTGCAATCATTATCGAGATTATTAAGTGATTGTTGACAACTCGTCAACTAATATTCCCTTTAAAATAATTATTATTTTCACATAAACTAAAAGTACTGCATTGTTAAAAAATACTATCCCAATATAAATTATGATTTAATTAATTAATGGATTTGTCAATTAAATTAAGAATCAGTTAAATATTGGTAAACTACAAGTTTGTTGTTATTTCATATTTAACTGGTTTGTCTCCAGGGCTCGCTCTCGAAGTTATTTTGACCGAGATAGTACTTTACTTTAACTTTACCACCTTTAAATTGCTTTTATGAAAGGTTTCATGATTAAAAGATTGATCAGTGATTTTAGGGGTGTTAATTACACTACATTTTGTTCTAGTCTTTTAATACAGTATTTGCTTATTTAAGTGAAAAACTAGATTTTACGAACACGTCGTTATTATTATTCAGGTAAAAAGGTAATGGTTTCGAACAGTTATATGGTTTTGGTTTTATTAAATTATAAAAAAGATATATTCTTTGTTTGTCGATACCGCTGATAGGTACTAAACCTCAATAGATTTACTTTTACTACTTTATCGGCACTTTGTAGCTTTATTTGTTTATATATATATAATATTGAAAATTAAATCTCTCATCATAATGTATCGAATTATTTTAAAGCAGACAAAGTTTAATAAAACTATTATTTGTTACAGGACCACTACTATATGCATTTTTTTATATAAGTAAACCTAAAACTTTGATTAACTTAAGAGATTCCGAACCCTTTTTTAATTATCATCTTTTAGGGACTCTTAGACATTTTATTTATTGAAGCCAGAAAATGTCTTTGAACTAACTAACCTTATCATCATCCTCATAAGTTGAATGAAATGCTTATAAAGGTGTAATATTTTAAATAAATTTTTAATGCATGGACACCCAAATTAAGATTTTTCCCTTTTCATCAATATTTCTTACAGATTTTTTCTAGTAATAGTTTACGTTTCTAATTTAAAGTTAGTAGGAGATTTGTTAATGGGTCATTAGTATGTGTGTACATATTTTTTTTATAAATATAACAATAAAAATGTATCAACATGACTAGACTCGAAACTGTGACCCTTGAATAGGATCCGTCGTTCTGCCACTTGAGTTATCGTGCAATTGTTAGACTTGATACCTTAGTATTTTATATATATTCATCTTTATCAGAATTCGAGTCGTCGGATCGGATCGGATCGGATTTTACATATATAAAGAATGACCATGCTATATAAGGAATTGAAATATATAAAGTTGAGTTGAGTTCAACGTCCTTTTATAAGTTTATCCTTTATTCTGGAAAGAGAAACCCCAATCTAATCAAGTGCTAGCAAATTAGTTCGTTTAAACACAGAGTATTTGTTCAGTCTAGGAATCGAATACTGAATCGTTGTTTCTACACGTATAATCGATTTTTATTTAGCAATTGCTTTATGACCATAAAGTTTAATTATTTTATAGGGAAAGAGAATTTAGTACTATCTTAATCATAAATGTCGGCATGAAAGCAGGCGCTGTCAAAAGTTTGACAATTTAAGTTTTTGGGTGTTTTAGTTATTACGTTATTAATATTTATAATTAAATTCATTATCAATGGTATTTTGGGTTTGAGAAGAATATAAGTATTGATAAATAGATCTATACATATATTTAATTATATTTCAATCCTTATATCTTTATGTATAATATGACACGATTAAGAGAAAAAAAATGAAAACAAAAACCGGCGGTTTCGAATTTTCTACTTGTAACATAAACTCTTATCATAATTCTTTTTTTAAGTTTACCCTACTCGCTAAGAGATGGCGCTACTTGCATCGTTTCCTAAATCCAAGTGATTGTAAGCAATATTGTATGAATGACCATTTTTTTCTTTACTTATTACAACTTTGTAATACTTATTTTTTATGCTTGGTGATTTTTAAAACGTATAAAATATAATCCAACAATGTATTGTAATGGTATATTTGATTCTATAATGAATAAAAAAATAACTCTTCTATTCCACTTTGTCAATAAAATATTATAAGAAACGAAGTATATCATTATCTAACATAAATACATTTATTACAAAATGATTAATGATACAACATAAAAAAGAAGCAGCATATAATAATACGTTTTTATGTTATTCAGTTTATTTACTTATCTGAATCATTTTAATAAATTCTTATACCTATAATGAAGAAATTATTCATTTTTTTTAACTTATAAATATATATATATATTTATATATATTTGACTAAATTGATTTTAATTCATTGTCATCATTGAAGATGTCCTCTTCTCTCTGTATTTAGTTGTTTTTATCATATTCTACTTGTAATTTTTTTTAATATGCTCATATCATCTTGTGTACGGTCTCCAGAACATTTGCCTGGCGAGGTATTTCGCGTAGTAACTTCTGGTGTACCTACCCTTGTTATCAATATAGCTCTATGGCCGGTTTCATCATTTTAATTTTCCCACATAACTCGGTGTGTCTTTCGTTTTTATGTATTTTCTATTGTTATGTGTCAAATCAAACCTTTTTATATAGCACACTGCATTTAATATTCTCTGCATGTCTTTTGTCCATTTCGTAAATTTCTCTGTCTGGCATCCGTGTGCTAATGAAGGAATAATACAAGGATCCATAATCTTCTCCTTCAGCGTTACTGGCAGGTTGCTTTTTAATCTATCCTTTAAATTCCACAATTTGTGTTGTCTTCGATCTATCTCTTCTTCATTGCTGTTATAATTGAAACTTGTTTGTTTATCAATATATATATGAATATAATTATTGTTTTTGTTGTTTGAAGTGTTTAAATTATGTATCACAGGCTGGCACTCTATTCAGATAATACTACTGTATCATCTGCGAATTGTAAATAACTCAGAAAATTGCATTTAATGTGTATGCCATGATTTTCAATTTTAAAATGCTCATGATGGACTCCTGTGTAGGTATAATTACTTCTATTGGGCTGTTAAGGTTTCCCAGATGCCGGCTTTTGATACAAGAAGTATATCAAACGTTCTCTATTAATCGCCTAAATGTAATACAATGTTTCTTTAGTTTCTTTCTACTAATTGTAGTTCATTGAACAGCTCTTAGGTGTGAATGGAATCGATTATCGAGAAGCTTTTGCGAAAGGCTGCATGTTCAACAGGTCGCTTTTTCTCTAAAGCTTTATTCTATAGTTTATTGCAGAGACGAAAAGTTTATAGGGTATCGGTAAGAGGCTGGCAGGTCTATGTCTGTCTATGTCACGTGAATAGCCTTTTCTATATAATAAATGATCCGTACAGGTACTTATTTTAATTGTCTATAAAATTAAATTAAATAAGTACATCATAATTTTTCAATATGTTTTTTTAAATATGACATACAATTTGACGATCACACTTATATTTTATTTTACAAAATACAATCTCTTAAAATAATTATACCTAAAAAATAATATATTTTGTTATCCAAAAATATAATAGTGTCTGAAGTTATAAGCACTATAGGTAATACTGTAAAAGATGTTAAAGAACGTAAGATCATTAATCCCAGGGCTATTTATATTATTACTATATTATTACTTTGTAGGACTAATTTCTAAACATATTATTCATTATGTAGCTTAAAGAACCCGAATGTTATAATCAACGCTTTAATTGATCTGGCGTTCAGATGAAAGTTTAAGACGGATGCACACTACACACGCTTCTTATTATATTACTCCATCGCTACCTGATCGCGGCTATCGAATTAAAACAGTCAAGTTGTCAACAAAAAGAGCCGACAAAGTGAAGACGACCTAACAGTGGCGACTACCGCTTTTTTCCAGGACTGACACACAGATGTAAAGGACTGCCAACATTGTTTACATTTTTTAAAACATTGATAGAGTTTTATATAGTATCATTATAGTTTTACGATTTGTAATACTAACCATTATTTGATAGAGATAAAATATGTCTTTTGAGTAATCTTTTCAATCATAGCTGTAAGTTAGCCGATACTTTTACGTAATAAAGTTCCGTCCTTTTATATTGTAATAGTATATATTATTTTCTGGTCAATATTTAACTCATTACATGTATTTTATATTGTACATTAAATAAGCAAATGACGACTTATTGGCAAAGTGGTTGTAACTTCGTTTATTGTCGCGCAGAAAAAGAATTAGATAATTTTGATGTATGTATTATATTATGAAGCATTCATGTATGCTTCGCAACTCTCAAGTATTAAAAGTACAAGATTTGACTTATTTGAGGCTAGATTGAGTTGTGCGAAAATGTCCAATAGTTTCCTTTATAAGTACCAAAACCTAGTCATTGAGAAACTAACAAAAATAACATAAATAATAATTTGATCATTTTCAATCATATTAAAATAAGTAGATTTAAGTTAAATACATCTATCTCGCTAAAATATAGCAACATCCGTGTGTATCATATATATGGGCGCCTTCTTTCTAATACACCTGCTTAGAATCTTGATACTGAATTCCCAGACTTTAAAAACCAGTTATCAAGATCTTTCGTTTCCGCGACAGTAAGGAATATAAAAGGGTAGTTTTAAATATTCACGGTTCTAACCATTTTGGTCATTTTAAGTGTGAACAAAAAGTATTAGAGACAACAAAGGCACGCTTTCGAATTAAAATATTCCTCAAATTATGTTATCCATAAATAAATATATAAAAAATATATATAAGAAATACAAATAAAAAAAAATTGCGATATGAAATATCAAATATTAGCGATATTAAATGTCTAAACTTGAATATAAAATTTTGAAACTTTAAACCATAAACTAGGTGAAGGGAAACAATACAACATAAGTGGGATAGTTGATTCTTTTCCCCAAAAATTTAATGACCGTCTCCAATCATTTGGTTGCTTTTTGAAGTAATTAAGACGAAGTGGTCATGGTTCGACAGGTGAAGATATCAATACCTTGACGGTGTTCTTTGTTTAGACTAATAAGGATTGTACCCACTTTGTACGATAAAAAAATATTCAGCTTTTTAAATAGTTTGTCACAGTGAAAGATATACGATAATATGTAAAATGTATGTGTGGTATTTATCATATACCGTGAATATTTTTTCAAATTAATTTCTCACCTTTTTAAAAAGTATGTTTATTGATACATTTAATAACGATTAGTGAAAAATATCGCAACTCTAATAAATTGACTAAATTTATCTACTACTTTTCATAATTATATCATCATTACCTAGTATCTAAGTAAGATAATTAATTACTGTTTAATCATATAACTCAAACTCTCATTATTCTGTTACATTAACCATTATTATAATTATATATAATACACGTCAGAGTATAGATAAATTATATTTTATATACCAGTAATTTAGTCTCATTATATGTAATTTAGTAAATAGCGTATATTATATAATTCAGTCAATTATGTTATGATACCTAACGGATATGTGACGTGTTATGAGCACTTAGATTAAAAATACTGATAGTTCTATTATTATATTACTAGTTTTAGATATAACACTATTCAATATATGTCAATTTAACAGAAATTGTATGCGAATTTTTTTTAACATATATGTTTTTTATTAATTTAATACTAATAGTTTCGAAAAATAAGACCAAGATGCGTTATAATTATAACTTTTAGCCAAATAAGAAGCAGAAATTAAGATTTTAAGCCAACGATAAGACAAAGTGTGACCATTTTTAAAAGACAATCTAATCTTTGATACAAAGGAAGCACCTGCATAGCGGCAAGGTGACAAAATGCTTTGATCGTTTAAAACCACCCTTATCTGAGCGGAGGTGGCGGCGGAACAAAACATCTTATCCCGATAAGGCAGATTCCAGACGGTGTTAATTGGCTAACTGCTGAAACTAAGATCTAGGCGATAAAATAAATTGGGCAGTCCAAAACAAAGTGGAGCTAATCTTGTTGGATTTTTATCTAAAAATGGGTGTTACGTTGAGTAAAATAAAAATATATATACGTAATATAAAAGCCATAAAAGCTTAGTGAAAAAGGTAAATGTAAAATTAAAAAGGTTATGAAAAAAAGCATTCTTACTGGTTTAATTGGAAATAAATACTTCTAAGTAGGTTAATAATTCCATATTATAAAAACAAAAATTTAATATTAGCCTGGAACAAGATCGTTATCGATTTTATGTAGGCATTGAACTATATCCTGTGAAAGACTTTGAAAACAAAGTGTATCTGAAGTCTTTAATTATAAGTTTAAAGCGAAGTTTGAAGATAACATGCAGTGATTTACCGATAACGATACCAAAAAGATTATCACACTTCAGCTAATGGATCCCTAATTAATTATTACAGTACTGATGCCCAGCTTTACGCCTCTTCCCTTATGAATTATTTGTAAAGCATTTACACTTCAGAGCAACGTTTAAATTTAAATCTTGAAATCGAGTTAAATAAAATGATTTCACAGACTTTCGTATCCATAATGGTTTTCGTTTTGTTTTGTATCGAATTTATATTTATAATTTACCAATAATAGTATTCTTTTGTACCACATATTGTGTTTTAATTTTTCATCAAATATGATATTTATTTTGGTATTGTTCAGTATTTTTTTTAAACAATGTTTAGTAATGTTTGAAATATTTTGGACAAGATATTCTCGGGCTTTGTGTTTTATTTTTAAGGTAAAAGTGTTTCCAACAAAGAATACCTAAAAATCTTATTTTAACGACATTTTAATGTTCTGCCGCAGGACATTATTCTCTTACTGAATGTAATCGGAGTTATTTTTGCTTTGCTTACAATCTATCGTCATCGTTGGAATATAATTTTATTAAAGTTTGAATCAAATACACTGATTATAATAAAGAAATTTAAAACTTTTCATAAATCAAATATTCTAGAGGTGAAGCTATATTTTAAATAGTATTAAACTATTCTAAGTTAAAGTGAAATAACCAAAAAATTATGTGAATGAGAATTATTGAAATATAAACTTTATATTCTAGTGTTTAGATCTATATTCAAATGATCCAAGATATCTATACCATTTTATTAAAGATCCCCATATATTTTCCTCTCCTAGTCTTACTTAAATGATTAATAGTCAGTTTGGGATCGTTCGGTTTTATTTAACCCTTTAATTTGATTATCCGTGACATTACTTTTGTTGATATCCACAATATTTATGACTGAGAAAGAGTTGAGTGCATTTTTATATCTAATAATAAATAAATTAATTTTAGTGTTGTCAGCGGTGGGTTTCAAATTCAATTTATGTCTATAAATTTGGTTAAGGGCTTTTCATTGTTAAAAAATATATTACATTTGTAAAGAAAATTTAATTTTAAATGAACATAGAGCTATAAATTATTTTCAATATATGTACATAATCAAAATACTCTTCAATTTTCTTTTCTTTTTGGGTTCAATTTGTCTTATAAATCAAGTAATTATAATTATACGATGCTTCTAATTACTTGAGGTTCAAAATATCTTCAAAGGCAGATTCACATATATTTTAACGTGTACTATGTCAAGGAATTTACTAAGTAATTGTGTAATTAGTAACGTTTGTTACATACATTATGACAGATTCAGATACTAATGAAAATGTAATAACGGTTGATTAGTATACACATTTGTCACTGTCTGAAATATCAAATGATTGAATTAAACAATGAATAGACAAACATATAGACGTACAAATATATGTAATAGTTACTATGATGCTACTCTCATATTTCATGTATTACTATTGTTATGGTGATGTATATACTTAACTCTTTTCATATTATTCCAATTACTTTTGTATTTGCCTTAAAAATAAATTAACATTGATGAATGTATAATGCTATTATGATAGTTTACTTAGATTTTTATAAAGTTTCGTACCCCAATACTAAGACTACACTGTCCGTCTATCACCCGTCTGTTTGTCCGTCTAAAATAAATAATTTTAAGGGGGTTGCATACAAACAACATTATTTTGATATTTATTAATAACGGTAACAGTAGACACTTGATATATTAACAGAATATTTAGTTAGACACTCACTTAAAGAAATAATAATAAAATTAGAATAAAATAGATATTCAAGGCCACCGTTTTTATAAAAGATGCGCCGAATAGTGGTTTCACCGAATAACCGAATACTACTCGATTTATCTTTTACGGAACCGAATATTAGGACCAATTATTCGGTTTATCATTTCATTGTTTGTTTTTCATAAACAGGTTCTAACAAGTATGTTACATGTGGCTTCTGACTAGATGAATAAATATGTTGATTTCTGGTTAAACATATTTTTTTGAAGTTTAAAAATAAATGCTGATTTAAGGTTCAAAATAAATATTGACTTTACTAAATACCTACTATCTGTAGGGAAGGAATAATAAAATAAATATGTTGACTTGATATTTTTCGAAATAAATATTGATTTGAAGCTTAATTGCTTTATATTATTAAGCTTTATGCCCAGTTTTTTATTGTTATGTCGAAATTTTATTTTAAAATGAATAGGAATATAAATAGAAACCAAATTATATTTCGATTTCAGGAATAACTTTGTTGTTTCAGACTTAAATTGTATATTCATGAAATAATTGTAATGGCCCGTAATTATTATAGTTAAACAAACATTTATTTCGAATTGAACATTTCAAATATTAATTGAAATAATGTAAATATAATTTCGGCAAAACAATGGTCAATAAGCTTTTAGTTTAAATCAAGCATTTCTATTGGTTGTGTTCTAGAACAAATATATTTGTTGTTGAATGTTGTAAGTTGATTTATAATGGAGGCTTGTTGACTTGGATCATTGAAGTGGAAAGTTGAATCCAAGGAGCTGTGGTCTTCATTAAAACTTATGTATTGTTAATATAGAATTTGTTTGTTTGTTGAATTATATTTGTAACAGACTTATTATACATATTTTGCTAACATCATGTAAAAGCCAGCATAATGCCGCAAGCAATCAAAAATCAAAACTAAAACATAAATAAATAAGATGAAAAAAAAAAAAAAAACTAATTTTTCTAAAGAATTTCTGAACAAATAAGTAGAAAAAATAAATGTTAGATAAAAAATCAATTTTAGATATTAAGAGAATTTCAATATAAATATAGAATAAAATAGAATTTGATAAAAGCTCACAAAAATTTAATAATAAAGTTTCTTCAACTTCATGTATTTTATTCCAGTATTATAAAACTGAAAAATATAACAAATATTTCATGTCAATACCAATTTCATTTCTGGTAGCGACAAACGCCAGGCGACATGACGTATCCTCAATTTCAATATGTAACTCGAACCGAGTGTCCTTATTTTAAACCAAATAATATTTATATATAAAATATAAATATTTTATAGTTTACGTTCTTATTACCATCACTTGGAACTTTTCTGATCTGATGATATTTCTTAACAAATAAAAATATTTGTTTTAAGATTTTTTTTTTTTAATGTTTGAAATTCATTGTTAAGCATTTTTTAATTTCAAAGAAGTGACATGGTAAAGCGACACTGTAGCTTAATTGATAGGCCAACGAAATAAATTTATCCGAGTTCCAGGTTCGAATCCTGCCGGTGTCGGTTAATCTTTCTTTTTATATCTATTCAAAAATCATTTTTATTACTTTATATAATAATCTGGTTTATTCCACGAAGTATTAGTTCCTAATTTAAAGACATTAAGTATTAGAAGTAGGTACTATAGTTCTATTTATTCTATTGATGTCAACCTTTAACCTTTATCTGTCCCTTGTCCTTAGACCTTTCCTAATCTGCTTAAAGAACCGGTTCCTTAGATTAATACCTTTTAGTTATACACAAGAGTATTAAATCCAAATTTACTAAGTCCTTAAATATATGATGGGAAATTATAAAAGTATATGGTTATTTTATTGAAATTATTAGTTAAATTAGGTATCATGGCACTTTAGTTATAATATGTTTCACTCTAATTAATTAAAATAACTATTAATATAAACAAAACTATAATGAAGGCTATTTAGTAATACTCTATTTAATTATTTTCTATCATAAAGCGACATAAAAGTTAATAATCATTTGTTTATGGCTAATAAGTGATCATCAAGTAAATTGTTTACACCTGCCGCCATTGTGATTATCTTCTATAATTATTGCAATTCTGGAGTAATTATAAAATTCTAGATGTCGAGGGTGGGAGAGATGTTTGTGAGCTCTTAACTGTTTCGCTTTTTTGAGGAACTATACGCACTGTGGTGTAAGTTGGTTAATTAAAATGAAGATCATAAAATCAAGTATAGATCTACAATTAAGAATATGATATTTTATTCTATTTATATGTATGTATGTATTAATGTATCTACAAAATATTGAATAAAACATTATCTTTAATAAGTACTATTTTCTTGTAATGAGTTTCAAATGTATTAAAAGCAACAACTATTAATACAGTTTCTTTTAAATTTACCACAGTGTTGATAGACCTTATAACTTAGTACACGGGTTGCACATATTTTTATTTCTGTTTCATATTAAGGATAGCGAAGCATTTTTAAAAGAATTTTTATTCGCAATAAGTATTTCTGTAGTTATCTATAATAAGTCTAATCTTCTGCATTTCATATACTTCCTGTAATTTTACTTGTAACAAGCTAAAATAAGGTTTTATTTTATGTCTATTAACAATTTCGAGAACTTTGTGGGAACTTATTATTGCTTATATTTTTTCCACGAATCTTTTTGTCGTCTGAATTATCTAGTCTTAATTTTCTTGAAAGTTCGTGTTCATGATAAAACAATATTTCATTACTATCTCATTCATAACATACCGGGAATAATGGAAATTAATTTCAACATTTACCACAGATATTATCTATATCCCAGAAGCATCCCAGTAGAAATATATTAAAATACAAAAATAATACAAGCATGGCGCCAAGGTTAAAAACTTCATTTTCATAATGGTGGGCGGAAGTCGTTGAGCTAAATTGTTTCTCTTTTTCCGTTCCCTTTTTCGGAACATTATTTTTTTATATGTATTACAAATGTATGTTGTTTGTTGTGACGTAATTATTTCCTGTACGTTGCTTTGTTATCATTATTACTTAATTAGATTGGTTTAGGAAATGTTTTTTATCACAGTCGATATATATGTAATTGAAAGCTTTTTAATTTTATAGTCTAATAGACTTTGAAACTCATTTTTCGCAAGCTTTGTTAGGATGATTTACACTCTCAATATAACGGAGGCTGGTGACAGGTGGGTTGGAATTAAACGGCCGAGGAAATATTGCTGTAACTAAGCCATATTAATAAGAGCGGAAATATTAATATGATTAATATTAATTACTACATTCAGATAATATTCGATAATATGCCAACGTTACAAAACTTTAATATGCCAATATTACAAAACTTATTCAACTTTATAAAGCTTACAAAGTTCTAAAAGAAATATTAAACAGCAAAACAATTATAATCGGTTTCTTGTAATAATTCATACCGTAATTACCGTAAAGATATTTGTAGCACTTAAAGCATATTCCGAGAAAACTGAGCCACTGTTACTAATCATTATTTACTTGAAATATCACAACATATTTTCTTTTTCTTAATCATGTTTAAATTCTTTTTTATCTATTCTATCTCTTTCAGTCCTATTCTAATCATTTCTGCTTATACAATAATGATTGAATAATAACTTATTAGTTTTAAGAGCTCAATGAATTCTAGGAAATACGTTTTAATGTCATTTAGGTAGGCATTACAAATATGTGAAAGATTAAAGTTTCTTCTAATTTTGGAAATCGCGATTCAATGAATACAATATCCTAAAAAAATATTGCATGTTGTATACCTAAATAAACTTATTAGTATAAAAAAGGGAAGGTAAAAGGTAAGATAACCGAAGGTAAATCACAGATTTACACACACACATTTACATTGTATGTATAATGTAATTTATTAAAATGTAATGCACGCGATAAGTGTTAGCACAGCTTTCTTATACGACTCTAATACTTTAATAAAGAAAAATATAAAGATCAAGAAGTTAGATGCGTTGTAGAAAGATGTATAGTGAAGTCCCCTCAATGTCACAGTAGATACTGATAGATTACCTTTCCAAAACAAAGGAAAAAGATTTTCCCTTCATATCATCTCATCCCGCATTTCTGCGTTCCCTATCATTTATAACGGAGTATCAAGCCATGACATTTCGAAAGGCTATCTTATATTAGGGGAGAGAGCTTCGTAAGTGCATCTTCTGTATAAGTTTGTAAATACAATTTGGAGGGGAGATGTTGGTAACATTTATTGGTTGACTGCGAAATTGTTGGTAAGAAACAAAAATGCTTATTTTTAAATACATATATAGTTACCCGGGTATGTTCATGTAAAGCATGGCAGACTCGCGGCATAAACAGTGAATAAGTCGCAAGTCCGACATGCTTCGAGCTCATGAAGAGGAACTAAAACTACTTGAGCAAAATTCCAATTCATTTCTGTGACCATCGCCTGGTAAATATATATTTAATAATCTTGATTACAAAAATGAATGCTTCTTTTTAAATAATTTATATTACATGAATTAAACACGGTCAAAACATACTTTTAATAAAAATCTTAAATACATAAAGAGTCAGAATCATAATACATTTAGTTTATTTTAATCCAATCCTTATTTAATCATAATATGTATTTCCTGTAAATAACTTTCGCATTTGCTAATATATTGTAAATTATTTCTGAAACAAGAATAGATGAATTCAATTTATTAGTCGTTTTCATTGAGAAATGAATTCCTCTGTGAACTGAAATAATTAGTTTCTTCTGAGAATCCTTTCAACTCTATATTAATATGAAATATGTGTCAGACAAGGTATTTTAATGTGTACTGTCTCATACAAATTACAGGACGATTTGTTCTAAATATTAGTATTGTTTAATATAATCTTATTGTGACTAATATTTATTACTTGGAGTTCATTAATTTGAAAATATCATCTAATATGTAAAGTTCAATTGTTTTTCTTTTATTTAAATATGGAATTTCCAAACTAACAGTTGTATTTAAAAAGCGTATTTGAATTTAAGAACGATATTACTGAAAAAGTTTATAGATATGACAAAGTGGTGGTAAATAGTATACCAAATAATCCTATAATACTCTTTGTATTCCGGGTTTCATGTAAACTAATATTCCGACTGCCCTGTGTTCTACGTTGTCCGAATAGCTGGAAGCAGTTATTCGGATATAAAGGTCGTTTAGACACGATAATGTTCAGAAGTTAGTTAACTAGTGATAAGTTTACTAATTCTAGTATTTATTTACAATTATTACTAATCCTGTATTTAACAGGATGATAAATGAGCAGACCCTAAATTTGTTGTTAGGTCGTCATCCCTATCCATGGACATTAACATAAGAGTAATTGAGGATGAAGGAGCATAAACTTGGGAAGGGAAAGAAATGTGGCTTTTAGCTCTTTTACTAACCGAATTAGATTTTTTTTAATGTGACAAAGGATCTCTTTATAATATAGGTAATATTATAAATACCTTCCAATTATTAAAAGTGCGGTTCGCGTTCTTTTGTTATATTGACTAAGATGTTCTTATGATCTACCAAAGTGTGTTCCCAATAATTTGCTTTGAAGTAATTATTGTAACCTAAAATCAGAGTTTGTAAAAACTCGGCAATACATGATACTTGCTTTATAGGCTAAGAGCTCTCCAGTCTTTTTGCCGCTCGGTTATCGCAGCTTTGACGCAGTCACGTAATTAATCTTTCGCGAAAATGGGTCGCCACGAATAATTAAGATTTATTGGGTTACTTCTAAAAAGCCTTACAAAGTGTATAATAATGTCAAGAATAATTTAAATATATTTATCAATATTTTTTTTTATTATATAGCATTTAACTATTTTTTATGATGACTCATCGTTTTATTATATTTACAATATCTATTACATAATATGAACTTTCTGGTATGATTTAATCAGTTTCATTGTTTGTTATAAATATTGTTGGTTCTAATAAGACAGAGACCGCTGTGTACTGTAATAAGTTATGAACGCTGAAGACAAGATAACGCAATTAAACTTTGTGTTGTTACAGAATATCGGATACTAGGACATTTTTTATTAAAAATATACAAAAAATATTAACAATTATTTTATAACATTTATCTTTTATATGATATTTTAAACTTAATTTTTCATTACATTTATCATCATTTATATAATACATAATTGAAAACAATTATACATTTTTGGTGTAATTGTTTTATGGTTATTATAAAGAATATTGCATCAAAGAACCTCGACCGGTAAATTGAAAACTTATGGGTAATAACTATTATGCCACATGCATGCACGCACGATGCATGGCATGCATGGCAGTTCGCAAGTTTGTGGCAATCACTTACGTCGCGTTAACTGATTGCATGCCGCACGGTATTGTTTTGTTTGAAAACCAATCTTTTTATAATTTATTTAAAAAACCAAACATAAAATAATAATTAAAAACTATTGATTAACATAACTTGTTTTTAATATCTATACTGATCTATCTATGTTATGTGCGTGACCAATTGTTAGTATTTATTAAGGTAATATTAAATTGCTTCTTATATCGTTATGTTTGTAATGTTGTGTTATCAACCTTGGATTATTAAAAACAAGTATTTATCTAACCATATTGTTGTTTTTTCATTTCATTTAAACTTAATAAAAGGTGTCGATGAGTCGACAAAAGTTGCTAGCACAATAAGCTACTCCGTTGATATAAGATTGTTATCAAAACATGCAATAATAGGTCTTAAGTATAATAAACAAGATTTAATTCCGTTTAACATAATTTAGTCTTATTAACTGAGTGGACTTCGTAACAATCGACTTGAACAATTAATGTTGATTCCGATACCGCTATTTGATTTGTATCTCGAGCTAACTGTAGATTGATCTATGGGAATTGCACTAATTACGTAACTATAAGGCAATCAACATTTATATTAACGGAAGAACGGTTTTAAACAATTTACAATAACTATGTTTAATTATCAAGAACTGTTTTAAAGAGTATATATTTTTAATTTAATTACTTACACGTCATGTATTTTGTGTCAGCAATTGTTTCTAAGCTGTTATTTGCATTTTTTATTTCCATTACACTGCACAGTAAAAGTAAGTCAAAGCGTTCATGCATCACAAAAATACAATTACGCAAAATTTTACTCTATCCCAAGGATTTAGAGAATAGAATTGAACACGGGTTATATCCTTAAATTACTGCGAAATAGCACCCTTCAATAACGCAGGGTTGTTTACTTAGTAACTATTTATGAAAGAGCAAATGGCCTGCTAACGATGCTGGCAGGTTGTTAAGCGTCTTTAACGATTTCTGCCAAATACATTTTTCATATAATATTCTATGCTTTTCCATCCCTGTTTTGTTGCGATAAATGTATATCAAAGAAAATGTTATATTCATATTATGACAGCGGTGAGTGTAATAAAGCTTTCCATAATTTAGGGAATAAAGTAACTATTGGAGTTTTCACTGTGAAGACAAACGACTCTTCGTTTGTTTTAAATGTGGTCTTTACTATAAAGAATACAAAACATTCGTTCAATTTAGAAATAAATATACTCTGATCAGGAATTCTATTTAAAATATGGTATATAAAGGTTTGATTGAATATTAAAGATGTGAAAGCGGAAATCATTGGCCCTCGATTTGAATTTAACCCTAACCTGCGGCTGCATGATAAATGACCGACGAGACTGATCTACAGGTTCAAGGTCACGACGTCGGACCTCCCACAATAAATGAATTTGCTTTAATTGACTCGTAATGCTTCTTTGATGCGAGTTTTTTATACGAAATATTATAATATCTTCTCGTTACACTTCGTAAGTTTTAAATTTAAATTTTATTTATGTTTGTTTATACGCATATCATTGCTTCTTACGTAATAGCAAGAGATAACTGAATTATAAGTGCTACGATCTTGGCCTTCTTTAAGAATCATCAATCTATTTACATATTCTCGCCGGAATATACTGGGACTGTTGACTTTGTTGTCTTCCGAATTCCCGCTAAACACGAAAGTAGAATAAAATGCCGGCCATTTCATTTAACAATTAACAAATACCGACCTCCTATCTTATATGAGTCATCCCATTTCACACGCGACCTGTCACTGCCTTATCGCGATTTGCCAATTGCAATAAAATATTAAAAACGACTGACACCCCACGCTCCAGAGCGTCTAGGGGCTTGTTCAACTTGATCTTAGTTGTGATTGCACACACAAGATGCATTGTTACATGACATACAATGTGACGAAATTAAATTGGAAATCTGTTCCTTATTTTTGTGTCAACTAAAATTTTTATTAAATTGTTGTCTTATTTTCGAAACAATATCATTGTAAACAAATAGGCAATGAGAAATAATAAATTTTACGAGAGGGTAAAATGTTTTTAAATAGGAAAACCTTGATGAAACCCAGGGCATCTATCGTACTTGAAAAGAAAAACACCCAATTGTTCCGTCCGGTTCACGTTGGAGAAACAAAGGCCTAAAAGCGGCTATGTTTTTTCATCGCATTCCTATTTTCCTTAGGTCTAAGTAAAAATAAATATTTCAATGTATTTTTTATTTTTTTATTATTAACTGAAAACGTACTTCTCTCTATATCAGTATTTGAATCCTCTTACTTTTTGTATTTTTCATTGTCTATGAGGTTTAAATTAGAAAAATTATATCCTAAAATATTTTACAAAATACAGTATAAAATTATGAAGCATGTTAATTTAATTCTAAATCTAAAACATTATATTATGTGAATTTCGTATGTTTTCAAATTATACAAATTAATAAATCGCTTATGCTTGTGACTTGGTACATGGAATTGCATATTCGAGTACCCCTTGTTATGTTAGCTGTTTGCGGAATTACTTTTTTTTAATTCCCTACCAGTACACGATAGGTGTTGTATATTCATTAGGACCGAGATGAAAGAGGGTATTTGCTTTTAAACAATTACTTTCCCTCTATCGTTAACACAATTCCAAATCCATTGTGAATTTAAGTTTCCTGTATTACTTTCTTTTTTCGAATGAAATATTTTGCTAATTACACCTTTTCTTAGTAGCAATTTAGGTGATAATTTCATGCTAATGAGATTACTTTGAAATTGTTCTTTAAAACTTAATTACAGCAGCAGGTATTTTGCTCTTTTTAATTCCATATTTTGTAAATAATTGGCTATAGAGAGTACATAGAATGAATGTTACATAAAAAGTCAAATAATTACTGTTCTTGGCCTAGTTATTTGTTTGTTCTACTTTATTAAACTTGAAGTGATGTCAGCTGCTCTCCAAGTCTTAGTTATAGGGTACTTTTCTATTCATAGTTTCTAAAAACTCGGTAGAAAAGTACGGTTTCTATCTTATCTTTATTCAAGAAATATATTTTTAAAAGTAATATAATTTTAAAATGTAACCAAATAAAAATATTCCTAATTTTGCCAGTGGCTTTTAGATGTGTGGGTAGAATTAGTGAAAAAAATATTTTTCTCAGGGTCTTTAAATATTTCTTGTTCAGTTAACGTCTTGTCAAAATTGATTATGTTTACATACAACAACAACGGATCGATGTTGGCTTACGAATAACGAACGGGCTTCTATACAAACTTTCACCAATCGCGATTCGTTATTTGATTTCTTTAAGTTGCATTTGCAAATGACGTAGTGCTGACTAAATTATTATAAATGCTTTAAAATGTCTCATGTGATGTAGTTTAGGTTGTGAGATAAGTCAGTTTTCATATTTTGTTATATAGCCTTTGCCCCCGACAGCGGGTGAAACAGGGAGTAGGGAAGTACTTAAAAAAGCGAATGACTAAAGTAACAAACAGTGGCTCGCTTGCTCTTCTACGTTTATTGCGTTTTTCCATCAGAGACGTTGTATTTCTTTGGGATAAAAGTAGCCTATGTCCTTTTTCAGATCCCGGCCTATGTGTGTGTAAGTTTTAACAAATCCATCCTGTATTAAGTGAATTACGGACAAACACCGGAAAATGTAAAACCTTGAGGGAACTGTGAAGTGGAACATTAATTTTAAATGATGTGGAATGGATGTTATAAAATTATTATAATTATAATATTGAAGGTTCTATAAAAGGAAGTTAAATATTTTTTATAGAATTGTATTAAACTCGCGTGGAACTAATTAATCAGCACAAAGCTAATTGCTAAATTGCGTCCAAGACGAGGTATAAGTCTCAAGATAATTATAATACTCACACGGCAACTAACGTGACGGTCTGTCGGTGTACTGGTGATTTGTTAGTAAATACTATTTTTATGCATGCGAAGTATTTCCATCGCAAAACTTATAAATAATTTCTAACAATATTTCACAGTTTGATTTTAATAACGAGGCTCATGCGACATGGAATGGTTTTCTCTGACAACCACCAATCATCGTTTAAAATGAAATAACATTGTTGTTATAATATTTGTTTATGTAAATTTATATTTTATTTAGTTGTGTTAGAGTACTTATTGCAACGAGTCCGTTTTGGACCAAAACCGTCGAAACTGAGTTCGAATAGCCAAGTCAAATTGAAGCTCAAAATGCATATGGAATAAATTGCCGTAAAAATAACTGGAATTCTAGTTGAGAATTAAAATATATTTTAAACAAATAACAATGTAATAAACACTTAAATAATAATTGCTTTTGAAATAACAGACATTGTTGTTTACTATCAAGAAAAACTAAGCGTGACCAACATTTACAGACTGACCAGTTTTTTATTTTATGACTCGACACATTTTTCTCGTCTCACTTTGATGTAATTTGAGAGGGTCCAGACTCCAGACAGCAACTGGCTTATATGATGATAGATAAGGCTAATTGAACTAAGTGAGCTTGGAAACAAACCAGTCATCCTCTACCTCTACATAAGGTTAATTTAATTTGGAATATAAAAAACGTTTTACTACTGAAACACAATGACAATTGTCTTTTTATATTTCAACAAATGTAGGAATACCATTAAAATCTCATTTCACCCATCAAATTTGGAAGAGATAGCGAAATAAAATATCATACCAACTAAAATCCCCCTTCATATAAACCGCAGTGAGATTCGTTAGTAGTTTTACATGAGAAATCCTAGCAGACGTCACGCAAATGGACCCGGCACGTGCCGAAACGCCCTGTGATATCCACGATACATTTTGCGATTTACGAATGTACAAATGGAGCTTACTGCTTAAATATGTGCGGGGATCCTTCGGTGAATCAATAGTTTAATTTTAGAAATAAGTCCATATTATGATTGTTGTTATACAAAAATATTTATTACAAATTGAATAATAAAACGCCCAATAAAAAGTTAATAAATTATATTCTTAATTTCGCAATAGTTTGAAATCATAAGTAAAAAACTACAAAACTCATGTTTATGTTTTTCATAAACATAGATATGGTATATATGTATATACTTCATTTTGTAATCACTATATATCTATTTCTAATGATTTTTAATTGGCCATTTATTGACAGCTGATAATAAGTAACTACCAATTTGCGGAACCAATAAATCGCATGTATTCGATTGACACTATTGTTAGAACCCCATCTGATAAATCAGATTGATATTGATTGGCAGTTAGTGACGCCCCGTTTAAACTGTTTTGCAAAACGAAGGGGTCTTGATATTCTCGGAGTTGTATCCTTACCATGTTAAAACATCGGAATACACTTAGGGGTTTAACAAATGCTTATGAAATATATAAAACAAATATGAACGACTATTGGACACGTTTTAAAAAACGACAGCATTATTCAATCTCTTTTTTCTTCCATATTAAGACTAAACTCCATCCCGTGTCACGGGAGGTTTGTTTCAGCCATATGTTAAGAATATTCTCACTTGTGTTGACACTTTTATGCGTTTGTCTGCGTGTGAAGATCCAAAATAATTGTTCTTTTATGATCCAACTTGATACCAACGCGCGGCGTTTAGTTCACGATGACAGTTTCATGCTCGGTAATGTAATTTACAGCCGAGCGTTTTATGTGTGTAATCAAATTTAGGGAAATGTTTTTATATCTATTTTAAAGTTCTTTAATTAAAAACGCTATTAGTTTGTTGAATAGAAAATGTTTATATATTTTCGAAAATAGTCCGTGATTTAAATATATATTTTATTGTAAATCTAAATCTTCAACTGGTATTGCGTGGTAAAACTGACCGACGACATCTGTGACTTTTCCAATAATATCTTTAATGATAGGTGAACCGACTTCTTTAATAATTTCGTTACCATTATCTTTTATTACTCCTTCCGCGGCTTTACCTGGAAAAAGTTATTTATGTATATGAATTGTTTATTATGTTTTACTTTCTAAAAGAAAATAAAAATAACACAATATTCATAATAACTAACTCAAAAGTTCGTTGCCGTTAAAAAGATTTTCGAATCGAATATCAGATTTTTCCTTCAATTCGTAGTTATAGGACCAGTTTGTAATGACCCAATGTTTTTTTCCATCTTGTAATGTGTCTTCAGAAATATCAGTTTCTAGGACAAATACTGCCTTTTCTGAAAACAAGTACATACCTTAGAATGTGATAAGTAAATAACAAAATATATTTTCAAAATTGTGTACTAAATATTTTAGTCAACGTTTATTTGGATACAGATTTTAAGTAGATATGCCTTAGTTAAACTATAAAGTACAGGAACTGTGTATGTAGAAGAGTTAAAAGGTTCATCTGTCAATAATACATTATAACGATAAATGATGTTATGTTTGTCGATGAAGCCAACGTCAGCGACTCGATGATATCATTTGATTTGCGCAGATGATGTAAAACTACTTTTTGTCAGGATTCTAATAATCAAACTAAGTAAATTGTATCTATTCTATGATTCTTACTTCATAAAATTGTGTACAATTTATGACATAAACTTTTTTTTCAATGTTTGACTACGATTGATTCATAAAATATAGATTCGGCCATATGAAATTGTATATAATGTTCATATTTATCAACTTAGAAACTAGAATATCATTTAAATGAATAACAATAAAAAAAATTCTCTGCAAGGCGTGGCTGGGTTTTAGGTTCAACCGGGTTCAGTTAGTTAACTAATGCTAGCTGGCTGGCTCTCAGCCATAAAATAAATATTTTGTAGTCCAAACACTTCCTAAATAAATCGGTTATCATATGGAAAAATGTTTTCAAATCGATTGATAGTTCCAAATATTTATTCATTCAGAGTTCCAAACAGAATCAATAGAAGTTGATGCTTTTTATTTTATTACAATTGGACTGGGCCTATAGATAGATAAAAATATTTTGTTGTTTTATGTATTTCGAAAAAATTTTACTTACTCAAAGAAACTTGTATTTTGCCATCGCCATTTATTGGAATTATTAACAAACGTCCATCCATCTTGTATTGACCGTCCAAATTCACTGAACACACAAGTTTAAATAGGAATTTATGTTTCTGGAAATCTCGTCTGAAAATAAATAACGATATTTTAATATAAAGAGAGAGTGATTTTATTTTTTTTATGATATACATATTGTAGGTTCTGTTTAGTCATTGTGTAAGGTATTAATTATTATTTCATTGAATGATCTGCAACCAGTTTTCACGGTAACACTTTTATTGCGAAACCTTCGTTGAAATAAAATAAAAATTTGAAATGTGTGAAAGTTATCCGTGAAAATAGTTTTATATAAATTTTATTTGTTATTCGCGGAGATAAGAATGCATTCAAATGTTTCGTCATAGTGTTGTTGAAATACTTTAACAATGGACTAAAAGAGCAAAATCCCATTAAAATATTTCCAGGGAATATACAAGTGTTGTCTGAAATAGTTTGTGCTTTTTAACAATACAATACAAATATTTGTTGAAGCACTACAATTTGTATGAAAGTGTACTTTTACGAAGATACAATTTCATTACACATACACAATAATATCAATGGTGAAAAACCTGTAAAATTAAATAAATGAAATGAATGCTAAATATGCAATACGTACCTACTTACTTAATTAAAATAACACTATTTTTACGGATTGAAAAGTCGTATAATTAAATTTTAAATTTACAATTTAAATTTAACCTGGCGTTTAAATGCTTTGCAACAATTATTTTATTTGTATTTGTTTCAATGTATGTGTGTGTAGTACTCGTAAAAATCTTTGAAAATACTATACTCACTTAACTTTTTTTAAAACGCAATCTTTTAGTCCCCTTACAGTGACATCGGTCAGGACAAGTTTAAGATTTGGGGTACTTGCATCCACATTCTGTATAAAAATAGGCTCCAGGTGGTCTATTCCAAGAGATGGCTCTCCAACTGCTAACTCTTGTAACAGGTCTTGGGTGAAGTCTTTTAAGCATTTTGTATCATCGTGCTTACATTTAGTAATGATAGAAGCTTAAAAATAAATACAATAATCATTTCACTCAATTATTTAATTTACAGTAATTAATATAATTTGAGAGATAGACTTCATATAATCGATGGTATACGAAGATTTGTAAATAATTTACGAAAAATTGTATATTGTTTTAAGTTAAATAGTAATAGTGATGTATTTTAATTTAATGTTAATATAATTTTAATTAAAATACTGTGGTTTTACACTTTTTTTAGGAAATTTAACGAAGGTTTTCATAATAAATTAATTTTTTAATATTATCATTCAGATTTAATCTTAACAATAGAGAAAAATTTACTTGTTTGACCAAAAAACTTGAATTTACATACTAATGAATAATTATTAATAACTAACTTACCTATGTTTCCGGCAGTACACGAAAAGTAAATAAACAGAAATACTACATGAAGATACATTTTCATTTAAATATTAATGCATACTAAAATTATTCAGGTAAACTTCTGATTTATATACATAGACCGAACATATTACAAATATTGATTTAAGCACTCAATCTTGACAAACATGTTAGTTTGTCTTGTACTCGTGGTTCACAAAAGCGGATACAGACTTTAAAGAAAAGTATAAAATATTTTCATAATATATTTATATTAAACTAAGGATTATTTATTATAACGGTTTAGTTAGATGAAGTTCCATGAAAACTCCAATTTAAGCTGGCAACCTGTTAAAAACTAAAAGGATAAAAAAGTGTACAAAAATTCTTTAGATACGTGATAGATTCTAAAGAAATAACCTAGCTGTAGGCAAACGAATCCTCCTGTTAGTTACTCGACTAAGGACCTACCTATTGGGCCTAATTCTATGTTTTTAATAAATAACACAACTGCTTAAAAACATACCTATAATATGAATAGGGAGGTATGTACTTCTATTACATAAACAAAGAATTTAATAAATTATATCGAATGAATTCTAGAATCGTACAAAAATATTATATCGTTGTTCCAAAAAAAATATATATTCTGTCAACATATCCTCAAAGGGTCAAGTAGCTCAATGTATCTGACGTGAGCAATGACGTTTTTTCAACAATTTTTGATTTAGCTTGAATAGTTTAGTGTAATAATTGTTATAAAATGGCAGTGTAGCTTTAAAATACTTAATATTAAATAAAACCTTTATAAATAAAACAACATCATACTATTACAATTCTAAGAACTCAAACATGACTAAACTACATACTGGCGTTAATTATTAACATAGAAGATTCTACTTATTCATTTTTTACCGCAAAAAAAACTTAGGTGACCTTAAGGTGCAAAATACGAATCAAATATTTCTGAGTGCTATAATAATTTATAAATAAAGATGTTATGTTTATCACAGATAATAAAACAGGTTTTAAATTAATGTATTATTATAGAGTTATTTAATAGTCCATAATTTAGATTTTTATTCAAATTCAGATAAAGCTAATATACTAATTCTGGCTTTAGTCAATGGCTTCGTCTGCGCTATATAGGTAAAATATAGTCCCGTGTGGTCGGACGACCAGATAAAAAGGTATTAAGTCTTATATGTATAAATAATTTTATAATAATGAGTTGAGTTGTAAAGACATAAAAGCGTAGCAAACAAACACATTGTCGTATTATGTTTATGTGATATGTGATATGGTCAACTGTAAAGACGAAATTCTTTATGCTGGCCAAGATATATTAAATATATTTAAAATCTAGTCGAACCTGCGACTTTGTACGCATAGATTCCGATTTCGATAAAACGTGCCCGTCTAAAAGTTCATCAAACTACGGTGAGTAGTTTTTGCGTGTAGGAGTATTTCTAGTTTATTTTTATATACTTTTTTTTTTATTTTAATCCATAAATATTTTTTTAATCACAGATATGTTTTAAGAAGTAGAAAGACCAATTTTTTTATTTATTTTTATAGGAAAGTTTATTATTATTCCGTACTATCAATATGTACCATCAATATGTACTATCAATATTTACTACCATTATATACTATCAATATGTACCATCAATATTACTACAATTATTTACTATCGATATGTACTATCAATATATCTACTATTGTCAGGGAATAATAATAAACTTTGCAATGAAAATAAATAAAAAAATACATAATTGGTCTATTTAATCATTAAAAACATATTTGTGATTAAAAAAATATTTATGGTTAAAAATAAAAAAATATATAAAAGTAAACTAGAAATACTCCTACACGCAAAAACTAATTGCCGGAGTTTGATGAAACTAAACGGGTATGTTTTATCGAAATCGGAATCTATGCGTACGAAGTTGCAGGCACAGCTAGTGTTCATATAAAATGAATGAATCTGATTTTAACTAAAAGTCAGAATGGCTGTCAACTTAGTTATTAAGATGTATGTAACACCCTGATCTTCATATATTTCGGAAAGGTTATTCCTATCCATGAACAGTAGATATTTTATATATGGCCTTTTCTTCAGGGTTATTAACCTATTAATTGTCTAAGTTGCCCAGGTTCTATCCCAGTTATAATCTTTGTCCCACTAAATTTCTCACTGTCCTTTACACGTGGTATTACATCTGCTTTACTAATTTTACTTGGTTTAAGATAATAATGAATAATTTCATTTTACTTCCATTGTAATTAATGGAAGTAAAAATATTTATGACAATTGGTTTTTAAATATTATTCTGCTATAGGAAGTAACTCTTGAATATTACAACGATTTTTTTGTCGTGTTAAAGAAAACTAACCTTTACAAATAACCTTTATTTTAATTAAGTTCAACACAGAACTAAACTGCATATTATTTCTAAAATATAGTGGAGACTGAAGTCTTTCTACGACTTCAGTTAATCATCATGTCTTCCAGAGCTACACTTTTAAGGTATTTATTAACATTGCTAATCATTTTTTTCATGTTTGCATTCCATACGGGTTCTTGAACTAGTTGAGCAACCTCTGCCCAATTCTCGTGAGCAAATTTGTGAACGGCGTCCGCTGTAATACCAGATTTAAATATGTTCTTGTGATTATTTATTTTATATTCCTTATTAATTCTCGTGAAATGGGATTAGTCTTTTTAACATCTATTTGTGTTTTTATACGTATAAAAACAATAAATTAAAATAGGAAATTAATTAATAGCATTTTTTTTTGTTGTTTTAATTATATGTTATTTTAATATTCTCGAATATCTATCGATTATTTTTTTGGTTACCTCATGGATAGTATAAATAGTATTGAAAAACCTTACATAAATCTTTTTGTCCGTTGAATAGATTTTTAAAGTCAAATTTGAGTGCAGATAAAGCTTGCGACTTTAACTTGAAGTTTTTGATCGCTAAGTGAGTCTTCCCATCGCTGCCAGTGGATGTCTTCAATTCCGCGTCCACTACGATATTATATTTTCCTGTAAACAATACAAACAAATGAAATATATTTACACACAAAAAAGGATAAAGAACAAAGTGATATTCACAGAAACAAATGAAAAGTTAGTCTTCTAATTATTTACATAAATTTAGCTCTGTACATACATTTATATATATTAGAAAGAAAATATTAGTGATTAATTATAACCAGATTTTGTATTATAATAATAATAATAATAATATCAGAACGAATTACACACATTGATGTAACCCCTAAGTAAGCAAATTATTTGCTTGTGTTAAGGGAGTTAGACAACGATACAAATACATAGAAATACACATATAAATACTGAGAATATATTTAATAAACGGCCAAACACAGACATCTATGTTCATCACATAATCCCTGTCTCCGCCGGGAATCGAACCCGAGCCCCATTGCGCCGTGATACGTTAGGCGTCTGCGCCAACCACTCGACCAACGGGGCGGTAAAAGTTATTCCTTAAAGTAAAAAAAAAAACAATTTAAATGCAAGTGGGGTTAATATGATATTTAATCAACTTACCTCAAATATAGCTCGGATAAAATATAACATCAAGTTATACCTACTATAATGACTTATTTCATGATTATTATACGGAACGCTGAATTTGACTTTGGTCAAAAAAATGTCAAGGACTTCTTAGTTGAATTAATGTTTTATACATATTAATATTTATTATTTTACAAATAGATTTAAATGGGTGTACCCATTAAAATTTTGGGGAATTAAGAAAGTAGCAAAAGATCGACGGAAAAATGTTATTTTAATAACAAAACATAAATACTGCAGTATCTCATATAAAAATAGATAAAAATTTACTTCTTTAATGTTGTGTTTTTTATTGTGCTAAATATAAACTTCAAACATACCTGAAGTTAATTCATAATCGCCTTTTCCTTCTACTGGTAGTATAATAAGACGACCGCTAATTTCATACTTGCCCATCATATTAATTTTATCGCAGTCTTGTACATAGTGGAGATTTTTAAGGTCTGGTGTAACCCTGCAAGATTGAAAAGTATTTTAAATTGTAATAGATTATCTAAAATATTATAATTATATGATAACTACATGAGCACAAAAAAAATAATAAATGTGAGTGGGCGAAATTCAATCAAAGGTACAACATTTCTTCCGATTGTTTTTATTTATGATAAACCATTTTTATGTTAAAAAAATAAGCAGGGCATCGAGTCTTCCAGTAAAGACTTCTGAACTTTAAAGTTGGTAGTGTCCACGTTTATGAGGCTACATCTGTCGGATTGGCTTTCATTTATTTGTCCGTTTTGCCAAATAATTATGGATGGATATGTTGTTCAATAAAACGTGCAAATTATAAAACAATTTTATCAAAATAGGTGTATGGTTCAGACAAGGTTCCGTGCGCCATGCCCATTTTATGGTCGCCATGTTAATAGTTCCACCAAGAGGATTAATCGCGGTGTGGTGGAGAAATTTGAGTTAATTATTCCAGGAGAATTCGATTTCAAAGTTCACCAGAACTCGGCCATATGCAAACCACAATTTAAAAATTATTATAAATTATATATAATCATAAATTATGCGTCGTGAACAACTCCTAAACGAAAAATATTTAATCTAGCACCTGATCATACACAACAATGTTTGTTCTCTGAATAGGAAGAATTTGAGCAGTTGAAAACTGATATTGATTATAATCCAAACCACATCTTCATCCATGAGGCACATTTTTGAATTAATGGGTACGTTAATATAATGAATTGTTAAATGAATACAAGAAAAAATATTGTTTTGTAAAAAACTTGGTTCATATATATTGTGTGTCCTAGGTTTTCACCGTCAGTTGTACTTGCTGTAGGTGGACGATTACCCAGTTATATATTTGTATTATATGTATTAGTTGTTCTTGTACATCATTTTATTTGCACATTTATCTTTTAAAATATATAAATCTCATAAAATTATATCAAAAATATGGATATAAATAAGTGTTTTAAGATGTAGATAAGACATCAATAAAAAACTGATCGCAAGGCATCAAGGAAATACTGCATTACTTTTATCATACCCACCTGACATCACTAACTGTGCATCGTTTGAAGCCAAGGACAGTAGTGTTGTAGAATACATATTTGAGTATCGATAAATCACCATTAATCTTTTCAACGAAGAGGGGATCGGAACTTTCGACTCCAATTGAAGGAATCCCTGATAGTATAGTTGGAATAGCAGCTTGCACAGATTTGGTTATACAAGCACTGTCAGCCACCTTGCATGGTGAAATCAGACTACCTTAAAACGAATAACATGAGTATCTTTACAATCCAAGGACACAAATAATTTGCAAATTGAATATATAAAAAATATATTTAATAACTTTAGAAAAATATTTTATTTTTTTCTCACTATATAATTGTTGAAGAGATATTGATTTCTAATTAAAATAACTAGAAGTAGTTGTAGTACACAAATTTACACCTCTCTCAAAATCAACTTAAATTTAATTTATTTATATCAAGTAATAATATATAATAACCATCTTCATCAAATATACGTATATATCACATTAACATGATTTTTACTTCTAAAAGAAAACAATAAAATAATAATACAATTAAATAATCGCTTTAAATTACAGAATACGAGATATACATTTAGAAATAATAATATTATATGTCTCAAGGTAATCATGTTGACATGCCTTTCTATAAAACTTAACGATTTTCTTAAAAATACCACATGGTTTTATTAAAGGTGGAATTATAACGTAATTTGAAGTTATTTATAAACTTACTTGATAAAACTCCCGTTCCAATGCAAACAATAAAGAATAATATGTGAATAAAAACCATGATGTCTGTCTAGTGCCAGACCAAAACTTATTCTGCCAAGGAGACTGAGAACCGCAAATTTATATATGTTTGATAAAGTCGATTTTATGATTTTTCTTATTTTAGTATTTCCTGTATTCTTATTATGTCCAACATACTGCTGTCTATGCCCCGTAAACTTGTTATTTTCTTATTATTTATTTTGTTTTTTAAAGTCTTCTTTGACGGGCATGAACCAAGCATGTGTTTAAAACTTTATCCTGATGATAACTATTTATAGCCTAGCTCTGTTGGTCTATTTGCTAATTTATAGAGTTTTCAATGTCTTCATTGCTGGATATTTTGTACTGTGCTTAAATTTGTATAATAGGAGACGGTCATCTTCGATTTCAATTGTTTTTTTTATTTATAGTAATAAGAAGGAAAAAAAGCTTGTGTGTCATCTGACGTTAAGTTATCTTTTGCACTATCAAAGGAAGCATAAGCATTATCGGCGTTTGAGAAGAAGGTGGGCGCTTTCATTGCAAGCGTATGTCCTTTCGCTCTGGTAAAAATCCCAAAGAAACTACCATGCATCTTTGCCCATTTACTGACTCGCTCTGTCGATCACACCTGTCACCACACCACCACAGTGCATTCGAGGCCAACTGGGCCTTGCTCATCAGGTGACATGAAACTGACAATCGCGAGATATATACTCTAACACTAGTGTTGGAGACAAGGCACTAAGGGGAGTATTCCAGAAAGGGGTTTTTTATGGATAGACATATATAATACTAAAAGACAATATAATACTAAATAATATATACAAATACTTATATATATGTACACACATGTGTATATACACACAACTTTACTACTAAAATATTACGTAAACACTAAATTTATGTAAATAATGAGTAGATTATCTTTTCATTTGTTTTCGTGAATATTACTTTGTTCTTTATCTTTTTTTATGTAAATATATTTCAATTGTTTTTGTTTGTTACAGGAAAAAATAATATCGTAGTAGACGCGGAAAAGATTAAAGGACTAGTTTCGAACCCATTAGGGGTTCCTTTCATGAGCTCGAAGCAGGGCGGACTGAGTGCAGCAGCTCGCTGAGTGCGTCGCGAGGGTGGTGGTGAGGGTGGGGGGAAGATGTAGTATCGTATTCAGAGGTTTGGTGCAGGTCTTCGTTACTCGTCGTTATATTCCATTGTAAACACACTGAACTCACCGTATCACTATTAAATGTATGTAACTTATCGTTAGTGTCCTTTGTAGTGTTAATAACCGGTAGGGCAGGCTGTTGGTAGCAGCCAATCACTATCCCTATTGAAATTTGGTAGACGGCAGATTTCGATAGCTTTACGTACTTTACGCGGTAGGTACTAAAAACTTTTCCCTAGCCAAAAATGACGATTTTCCACAGTGCTCAAATCTTTATCCTATATATAGTTAAATCCTAAAGAGCTATATCCTGTTTGAAGATATCTATAAACATGTATAGCCATGTTAAGCTTACTTTAATTTATATAAATATAGAATAAAAAAATAATCGATACGGGCAGGGATTCGAACCCGCGACTACTTGGAAACCGGTATCCTTCAATCTGGATTCATCCTCTTCCTGATGCTTTCATGAAACTCCTAATTGATTAAATGGTCCAGATTGTATTTCTGAACACTTTTGTCTCACTAAATGTTTTGCTTATCTTTCAGATTTTTATGTTTTTATTTTCACTGGACCGTTTATCCCTTAAATAATTTCATTTATTTATTTCACAAAAAGTTACCTTTGTCTCCAGTAATTTTAAAGAGGATGACATTAGGGCAGTAACAATTAAATTACGCTTTTACAAAACTATTTATGACATTTTGATCTGATATAACGGTCTATAATAGTACTCTCAAATATAACGATGTATGAATTATTTAAAAAAAAAAATGTTTTCGTAATAAATAAAAACTTACTTTAACACATAACCTGTATTTTAATCAAGTATCTTAAGTACAACTTAGAACTCAGGGTTCTGTTAATCATCATGTCTTCCATGGCTACAGTTTTGAGGTGTTTATTAACATTGCTTATCATTTTTTTCAAACTTCAATACCATACAGGATCATGGACCAGTTTAGCAACCTCTGGCCAACTCTCATGAGCGAATTTGGAAACGGCGTCCGCTGAAATACCAGGTTTAAATATGTTCATTTAATCATTTATTTTATATTCTTTATTAATTCTCATGAAATGAGATTATCCCTTTTAACATTTAACAAACCTTATACGTATAAAAAACGTAAAATCTTTTATAATTAATTAAATTAGTAATTTAATCGATAGCAATAAATTTCAATTGCTTGTAGATTATAAAATATGTGAAGATTTATTTATAATACTTTTTAATTTGTTTTAAAACTATCAAATATCGATTTGTTTTGTTATAATATTTATTTTGTTTTACTATTACTATTCAGGTATATTATTACTATAAAGATATAGAAAAGCATAGTATTTGAAAATCGCACATAAATCCTTTTGTCCATTGAATAGATATTTAAAGTTAAACTTGAGTGCAGACAAAGGTTCACACTTCAACTTGATTCAGTTTTGATAGTTAAGTTAGTCTTTCCATCGCTGCCAGCGGATGTCTTCGTTTCCGCGTCCACTACGATATTAAATTTTCCTGTAACAAATAAAAACAATTCAAATATATTTACATAAAAAAAGATAAAGAACAAAGTGATATTCACGAAAATAAATAAAAAGATAATTTACTCATTATTTATATCAATTTAACTCTGTGCATAAAAATAAATAAGCTAGAAAGAAAAAAATAGGATTTTTTTATAATTATCTAGATTTTGTATTATATTCATTAAAGAAAAAGTTTTTACCACTTTACATTCACTTGATAATATATTATTAAATTAACTTACCTCCTACATATAAGTAATGCTTACTAGAATGATTTATTTTAGGATTATATTATTAAAGGAAACGGTGAACTTGACTTTGGTCGAATTTTAAACAATTTATTAATATTTATCCAAGCATGTGGTCAAGGAAACTTACTTCTTACCTTAATTAACGTTTTTTACATTTTAATGTATATTTTTTTAGATATTTATTTTCTAGAATTTTTTTTTTCTATTAAAGACAATGCGTTTTATACAAATTGATGATTATCCATAAAGTCCTAACATTTTGGAAATTGATTAAGTGGGAAAAGCTAGATGATAAAATGTTATTTTAATAGTAAGGAAGAGTATCTCATATAAAAATAGATTAAAACTTTTTCAATATTATGTTTTTTATTGTGCTAAATATAAACTTCAAAACATACCTGTAATTAATTCATAATCGCCGTTTCCTTCTACCGGTAGTATAATAAGACGACCGCTAATTTCATATTTACCCGTCAACTTAAGTTTATCACAGTGTAGTACATATTGGAGATTTTTAAGGTCTGGTGTAACCCTGTAAGATTGAAAGGTATTTTAGGTAGTGCTAGATTATCTAGTAATCAATTATATAACAGTTGTGATGCCACTATATAATATGTTACTTTAGACGGATGTTTGTTCGATGTTATATTCCATATATAATGTCATCGACAGGCCTTTCAAACGAATACATCTCACACACACATTTTTTAGTTAAAATTTAAATATAAAAAAAAAAAGATAAATATTTTGTCTAAAAATTAGAGCTAGAATTCCAATGTTTTTGATACCAAAAAAAAAGTTACTGTAATTATTGTACGTGGGATAAAAAAAGTAAAATAGTACACAATATTTTATAAATATTTATAAAATTATTTCTCAAACAAGTACATGTGTATATGTTTGAGAGGCACATAATAACTTTATATGGATATAATCTAAGTTGAATCTGTATATATACATATCTGTAAATATATAGACAATATATAGTAGAAAGATATCAGTAAAATTCCTCGTTCATGATATTAATAAAATCCTTTTGTCAAAGTTAGATGCAAGCGTCATAAAGACATTGAAGTTATGGCTCGGGTTAGCGCACTCAGCGGACTCTTCAAGCTTATTTAGAGACCGAAACAATTTTGGATTAAAATTAAAGAAACCATCGGAGCTCTACAAACATCTAAGAGTTACCAATAGAAATATCATCGGAAAATCTAAAGATGATACTGTAACTTCTCTCCCAAAAGACAAAGTTGCCTCAGAGCTCGAGTCACGACTTCAATCCCAAACAAGTCTTGCAACATCCTGTGGGAAGGAACTAGGAACCGCGAAACACCTATTGGTAGAATGTAGGGTACTTCTAGATAAAGGTCAATACTCGCGTCGCCACGATAAGGTATTAGAAATAATACGGGAAGCGGTTAGTCTTTCAGTAGCAAGAGCGCAGAAGGGTATAACAACCACCAAACGATCTGTAGCATTCGTAAAAGAAGGCTCCTCCAAAAAATCAAAAGCGAAGCCTTATTCAATATTAGGCGCGGCTCCTGATTGGACTCTCATGATGGACACGTATGAAAAGAATTACAACATTCCTGGGGATGTTGGAGTTTGGTCATCCAGACCGAACTTATTCCTGTATTCTAAACATCTGAGGCGCGTGATACTTGTGGAGCTTACTGTTCTTCGGAAAACAATCATGCCAAGGGATCACACATTCAAGCTCAATAAGTATTACGAACTGACCAATGCGGATTTCCTAAATATATTTTGGTTATTTTAAAGCTGTCATTTTAATTTTCTGAGCATGGTTTAACAATAAAAGAGCAAATGCTGGTGATTTGTCTTTTCTTGTCCCCGACTAACCTTCCTGAGAAAGCATTTCTAAACCTTCTTCAATTTTTAAAACTTAATAAATTTTATTTTTTTATGTAAAATATAAATTTTAATTTACAATAGACGATAGTAGAGTACGATGTCCAGAGGGGGGCAACTGCCCCCCAAAGCCCCCCTTCGGTACGCCCATGATGCTATATAAAGAAACAAATTTAGCAACTTTATAAATATTCATCAATATTGTATCACGTTCTGAATATATAATAACCAAAGAAACATTGATTTCTAGCTAAAATAACTAGGTACAATAAATTATCACCTGTCTTGAAATCAACTTAAGTTTAATTTATTTATATCAAATAATAATTTTTAATAATCATCTTAAATCACTGAAGCTTAAATACGTAAATATACCTATATATATTTTACTGACATGATTATGAGAAAAGAAAAGTTAAATACTAATATTATTACAATTATAATATTACACAACTAGTTTATATATATATATATATATATATACATATATATATTGTGTAATATATGTACATACATATGTATATATATAAGGGTATTAAAATATGTCTCAAGGTAATCTGGTTGATATACCTGTTTATAAAAGTTTATTGTAATAAAGTATTTTTGATTCTTTGAATATACAATTTGATTTTATTAAAAGTGGAAATATGTATGTTTGTACTTTTAAGTTACTTATGAACTCAAAAACTTACTGGATAAAGCTTGAAAAAAAAAAATGTTGTTTACTAAAATCACATATTGTCATTTTAATATTCATGTTCGATAAAGTCGATTTGATGATTTGTCTTAGTTTTGTATTTTTTCTTTTTTTATTGCTTACATACTGCTATAGGCTTCGTACACTTGTTATTTTTTTTTTTAAAGTATACATTAACAGGCATAGGTCATACATGTGTTTAACAATCTATCCTGATGCTACTGAGCATGTTGCTCTTGAAAATACTGTTAAGCCTCTAATACTTAATCCAAGTGAACTGTGTCCTGCGTTGGTTTTAAAATTGATTAATTTTTTGGCCGAAACCAATATCATTCCTTTAGACCGCTTATGTTTGCGTTTTGATTTCTCATTAATATAAACTCTTTATAGTCTAGCTCTATTTGTTTATTTGCTGACTTATAGACTTATATATCTTCATTGCTGGATAATTTTTAGGTGCTTAGATTTGTATAACAGAAGACGAACACCTTCGATTTTAACATTTTTAGTTTTTATATAAATACATACATAAATAGGATAGAAAACGACCCTGCGCATCACCTGATATTAAATTATCACCGCTGCCAACAGACTCTTGCAATACCAGAGAATGCATAGGAGCAGTGTCCGCCTTTGAAAAGGAAGTTGGCGCTTTTTTTAAAAGCTCTATGCTCTTAAACACTTCTCCCGAAGAAAGTACCTTTAGAAGGACCACCTAGACTTTTACGACACTCATCAATTTCTCATGTGCAGTAAAGCATAGCGGTAGGAATCAAATAAAATAACTTTTTGGAACACTCTCCGTAATGTATGCGATAGAAGACGTATAAAGAAGCGATATCCTTCCGCAAGCATTCAAGATGACTAAAGTTTATTGAGTTGATTTTTGGCGGGATAAATTGTCTGGCAATGAGCTCTGGTACCTCAAGATAGTAAATGGTTTCATCCTGTGGTTGTCCATAGTCAAGTTTAAGGCTAAACGAATGCATGGAAGATCGGTTTTGTCTTTTGTCGTGTGAGCCAGGGAGTCATTCCCCACCTGCAATGTGTGGAGAGTGCTGGCGAAAGTTCCCAAAGACAGCTTGTAAGAGCACTCAAGACTCGCATCCCTCATCAATTGCATGCCAGGCAATGTATTAATTATTTCATCAAAAAATTAATTTTATCACCAATAATAAATAAACACTAACATTAACACATAATATTTATTTTAATTAAGTATTTTAATTACAACATAGAACTAAACTGCACGCGTATTCCCAATATTTTGTACTATCTTAATTTCAGTTAATCATCATTTCTTCAAGAGGTACAGTTTTGAGGTATTTGTTGACGTTGCTTATCACTTTTTTACAACTTCCATACCATACAGGATCTTGAACCAGTTGAGCAACCTCTGCCCAATTCTCGTGAGCGAATTTGTGAATGGCGTCCGCTGTAATACCAAATTTAAATATGTTGAGTTAATTATTTATTTTATATTCCTCATTATGTCTCTATAGGTATATGATATTAGTCTTTTAACATCCATCAGTAATCTTATACGTATAAAAACATTTAATATTGATGCTCCCTACAATTAGTAAATTAATTGAAAGCAATTAATTTCAGATTTTCATTTCCTTGTAGATTATAAATTATGTAAAAGATTTAATTATAAATATTTTTTGTTATTTAAAAACTAATAAATGTATATTGCATTTTTTTGGGTTACCACAAATGTAATAAAAATAGTATTAGAAAAACTCACATAAATCTTTTTGACCATTGAATAGGTTTTTGAAATCGAATTTAAGTGCAGACAAAGCTTCACACTTCAATTTGAAGTTTTTGATCGCTAAATGAGTCTTTCCATCGCTGCCAGCGGATGTCTTCAATTCCGCGTCTACTAAGATTTTATATTTTCCTGTAACCAACAAAAACCAGTGAAATATATTTACATAGAATAAAATATTAAAAACATAGTGATATTCACTCAAACAAATTAAAAGTCTTAGTATTTACAAACATTTATCTCTACACCTAAACTTAAACTTAAACTTAAAAGATTTTTTTTTGGATTTTTTTAACTACTCAGATTATGTATTGTTTTCCTAAAATGTAAAAGTAGATTTCGATTCTGATAATATGTACTCTATGTATAAACTATAAATCATTAAGGTTTCATCAAACTCTGTCAAGTAGTTTTTGCGTGTAGGAGTATTTTTTAGTTTATTTTTATCTCAACATGTATAGAAGAAGATTTGCATGGTACCTATTACGTGCTTGACTGAAATTGAAATAACTTTTTTATTTCCTAACCACTTTATATAAAAAAAAACACTAAATGTTAAGTGAAGACTTTTAAAATATATTACTCAAAATTGCATGCAAATTGATTAACCCGTTTCTGAGATTAGCGTGCACAAACATACAGACAAACAGACAACATGAAAAATCATTGTTTTGAGTTCTATAAAGCCCCCCCAATTATTATTCTTTTTAATATATCCCAAGACGATTGATTATGATCATTATCCATTAAGTCCTAACATTTTGAAAAATTGAGGAAGTGGCAAAAGCTCGACGTCAAAATGTTATTTTAATAGCAAAACGTATAAATTGCAATAATGGAGCGTAGCGATTAAAATTTATTTCTTCAATATCATGTTTTTATTGTGCTAATAATAAACTTCAAACATACCTGTAATTAATTCATAATCGCCGTTTCCTTCTACTGGCAGTATGACAAGACGGCCGCTAATTTCATATTTACCCGTCAACTTAAGTTTATCACAGTGTAGTTCATAGTGGAGATTTTTAAGGTCTGGCGAAACCCTGTGAGATTGAAAGGTATTTTTAGTTCTGCTAGATTATCTAGTAATCAATTATAAAATATTTGTGATACCATACTATATGCTAAGGCATATACCTAGCATCGTACTAGTAGTACCTTAGTACATGAGCAGAAAATTTGAAAAATAATGTGAGTTAGTGAAATTCATCCAGGGTTACATCATATTTTTCTAATGAAATTTTGAGAAGATGCAAGTCAATGCAAAAAACCTACAACGCAGAATAGCCTCAAAGCTAATGTAGTCCGTGTCATCAATTAAATTTAGCTTTATGAATAATAATAATAATAATATCAGGACAATTTACACTTGTGTTAAGGGTGTTAGACAACGATATAAATACATAGAAATACACATATAAATACTGAGAATATATGTAATAAACGACCAAACTCAGAAACACAGACATCTATGCTAATCACATAAATGGCTGCCTCTGCCGGGAATCGAACCCGAGGCCCATTGCGCCGTGGCACGTTAGGCGTCTGCGCTAACCACTCGACCAACGGGGCGGTACATACATCTGAATTATGGAAAATTAAACATTTGCGCTAATAATGATGAAGATTCGCGTCACCCAAATCGTGATGATACGAAATTTGGCGAACCCTTTAAAGTCTAGACGGATATTTGACATATCGACAGACCTTTCAAACGGATACCCTGTTTTGTTATATTTTAAAGAAAAGAAATAAAAGATAAATACTTTAGCTAAGTTTTACAGTTAGATTTACAGTTAGATCTAGAGCTTAAAAGTTTTTGATACAAAAAAAATCAATATTGTTATAATTGTACTAGCGACATAAAACTACTATATGCATTACTTTTTCTGATACCTAGTCTTCATGAATATTTAGAAGCAATTATAAAATTGTAATGAGTGTTTGAATACATTGTATATACATGTATATACTGATATAACTTGATATTTTTTTAAATACATGATAGATTGCTAATGTAATTCTTTGAATACTATAAGAACAAATAACCAAAAAATTAATTATTGTCATTGTGATTTTCACGTAGAATTAGTTACGTGGTATGTATTTAAACACTTGTGTATAATTTTGTTTAGAAAGTGATTCATGTAAAATGATTAAAGCAATTACATGCCTTCACTTCATTATGCAATGAAAATCATAATATTTTAATTGTATATCATAAAAAATATGTCCTACTAATAACATATAATATTTTTGTTATACCCTTTTACCTATTTTGTCGAGTTGTAGGCAAAGAAGTCGAATCAAAATTTAATAAACAGATATATATGTAAAGTTACAATTTATAATCCTAAAGATGACTTGTGAGTTTATCTAAGGTCAATAAAATATACAGATTTGATATTTCATAAATAAAATAGTACCTATGTTTTTTTCTCTATAATTGCTTGAGGTGATGTAATATGATAGATTTTTTTGCGATATGGAATCCTTTAGGCACTTGGCATCAGCACATCTTGGAGGTGCTTTTTATGACCCCCAAAATCATACTGTGCTTTGTGAATTAGAGTTCCATATTATAATCCATATTCAACAACAATTTAAAAGTTGCTTAATAATCTTAAATACATACTCTAATTGTTAAAATTTATATACTATAATTTTATTGGTAAGTTTATCATACTAAATTTATTAATATCATAAAATTATATCTAAAATATGTGGCTGTTTGGAGAGGTAGATAATAACGTTTATATAGACACTATCTAAGTTGAATCTTCATCTATATATACATCCATAAATGTATAGACAATATATAGCGCGACATATAAAGACATCAGTAAAATACCGTATTATTATTATTATTATCGTACTCACCTTATATCACTAACTTTGCATTTTTTGAGGCCAAGGATAGTAGTGTTGTAAAACACATATTTGAGTATCGATAAATCACCATTGATCTTTTCAACGAAGAGGGGATCAGAACTTTCGACTCCAATGGAAGGAATCCCTGATAGTATAGTCGGAATAGCAGCTTGTACAGATGTGTCTATACAAGCACTGTCAGCCACCTTGCAAGGTGAAATCAGACTACCTTAAAACGAATAACATGAATGTTTTTACAATTCAAGGACACAAATGATTTGGAAATTACTATAAAAACAAATTCATTAACTTTATTCAATATTGTATCACGTTCTGAATATATAATTACTAAATATATATTGATTTCTAGGTAAAATTACTAGTACAATAAATTATCACCTGTCTTGAAATCATCTCAAGTTTAATTTAATTGTATCAAATAATATTTTTTAATAATCATCATAAATCGCTGAAGCTTAAATCCATAAATATACCTACATATACATTTATCTAACATGATTATGAGGAAAGAATTTAATTAAATACTAATATTATTACAACTATTAAATACAAATTACTGATTACGATCATGAGATATATACCTATGTAATAAGAGTATTAAAATATGTCTCAAGGTAAGCTTGTTGATATGCCTGTATATAAAAGTTAATTTATTGATTATTTACTTGTAAACTTAAAAACTTACTTGATAAAACTCCCGTCCAAATGCAAACAAAAAATAATAATGTATGAATAAACACCATGATGTCTGTCTAGTGCCGGACCAAAACTTATTCTGCCAAGGAAACTTAGCATCGCAATTTATATAGGCTTTAAAACATGGTAAGATATTCAAAATTATAATTGTTGCTTTGAACGCGCGCTTCCGTATATCCTAATTAAGAAGTAGAGAAGAATAGCTTTATGATAAGAGCAGAATGAACTAATAATTTGAAGTTCTTAATACCTTTTACTTACTGATTATTCGACATTAGGCAATTGCTTATATTAAATATTGAAGGTGTCGTTAATTATAGACAGTAAATATTGAAACTCTTTTTATTTCTTGCACCCGGTGGTATAAAAGAATAGCAAAATTACTATATGACACAATCCTGCTATTTGAAAAAAAAATAGTATTTATTATTTTACTTAAATGATATTTATACGGTTTTAATGCTACGGGTTATTAATAATACAAGTTACAGTTAGGACAAGTTACCTGTTATTGTCAACTTCTTATCGCTCTTGGTGTTTTCTCTGTAAGTCTCTCTTTTGGTCTTTTTATCCGTTTTGAAAACGTATAACACGACCAACACATCGCCATATTAATGACCATGTTCGATGAAGTCAATTTGATAAGTTTTCTTATTTTTGTATTTTTTAACGGTCAACTTATTGCTTTCTATGCCACGTAATCTTGTTATCTTCTTATATTTTATTTTGTTTTTTAAAGTCTACCTTAACAGGCATAGGTCAAGCATGTGTTTGGCAACCTATCCTGATGCTAATGCGCATGTTGCTCTTGAAAATACGTTCAAGCTTCTAATACCTAATCCAAGTTGTATGCTCCGCGTTTTTCTGAAAATTGATTATTCTTTAGTATAGCTCTATGAGTTTATTTGTTGATTTACAGACTTTCTATGTCTTCGTTGGTGGATATTTTGTAGGTGCTTAGATTTGTATAATGAGAGATCTCTTCAATTTTAACATTTTTGTTTTTATATAAATATATTAATAGGAAAGTTAACGAACCTGGGCGTTATCACCGCTGCTTACAGTATCTTTATAATTGCATGAGACTGTATAGGAGCTTTGTCAGACTTGGTAAAGAAAGTGGGCGCTTTTTTTGAAAGCACACAAGTCGTATCGCTTTTGAAACACTGCCTAAGAAAATGCATTGCGAACCGCATTGTTGACGGACGCCATGCATCAAGATGGTCCCCACCGGTATTTATGACGTTCAACATTTCCACATTTATAGTGTGGCATTGCTGAACTGGCGGCAGAAATTAAATTAAATACCTCTTCGGAACACTCTTGGTAATAAATGTAATAGAAAACAGAATAAGGGACGATATTCTTCTGCATCAGAAAAGAATCAAACCGTTCAGACACTGTTTAGTTCAGAGACTGTATCTTCGCTAAATCGAGAGGGATAGTTGGAAGAAATCAAATGGTAGAAGCTTACACTAGAGTCATTTTGAAAAGAGAAGCGAAGAGCACTTTATGTGTGGCTGACCTTCTTTTACTAAAGCATGCGCCTTTGGTTCGGCATGAAGTAATGCCTCGCTCTGTTGATCATATAGTTTGATAGCATATTTTCTTTGAGGCCAACTGGGCCTTGTTCTTGACCATTGACCATGAAACTGACAATCGCTCGATATATGAATTCCAATATTAAGCGACTTTTTTTAGAGGTAAATGATCAAACTTATGTCTCCCGGACCTTAAAGTGAACAAAGTTCAGTTTAACCTATTCTGAAACGTTTTCAAAGGAAGTCTTAACAGAAAATAAAATAAAATAATTAAAAAAGTCCATCCTATCGCATACCATGCCAATGTCCAAAGCCCATACCAAGCCGGTTTATTGCATCTTAACTTCCCTGGAGCAACCTTTGAATTTCCTCTTATTCTCAAAACATAATTCTATCCATCTTTGTTACCATGTACATACATCTCACAACTCTGACTTTGTATATCTTAATATATATAAATTACGTGTCACGTTGTTTGTCCGCGATGGACTCCTAAACTACTTAACCGATTTTAATCAAATTTGCACACCGTGTTTAGTTTGATCCAACTTGAAACATAGGATAACTTACATCTTAATTTTAAGTCACAATATTATTTTATATCAAAATATTGTTATTTCGTTATTGGCCTTGATAAATTTACTTGCATTTTAAATTTTTTCCTTTACTTAGCGGTCGGGGGTTTTTTAATTTTGTTTTTATTTTTTCTAATACCGTGACTTCTTAAATAGTTTACTACAATGTAATAGGTATATCCAAAACCTTAGCAACCACAGCAACGCGTGGCCGAGTCTGCTAGTTATTTTATAAAACCTATTTTGTTTTTTAGTTTATAACTTTTTTATGAGTTCTTAGGTCGAAATCGTAAATCGTAACTTCCCAGGATCCGGTGATATTATCTATGTTTATAGACTTAATTGCTTGTGCTGGTCAAAAAATATTAAATCATTTATTTGTTAATCTTAACTTTGATGTATTATTATCAAATCAGATAATTAGCATCTACATAAAAAATAAAATGGATATTAATATTCTAATTAAATAAGTATATTATGATGTTCTATTAAAAATAATGTTACTTTTTGGTAGTGAAAGCCCATTTTTAGGGAATACGCTATGGTGGAGAGAGATGGAGAACCATTTGCTGGACCCGATGAATTGTTGACAGTGGGGCGACAAACAACTACATTATATTGTATATTGCATTATAGTTGTAGTACTTATCTCTTCGCTCCTACTATTTTATTTCGTTAATTTTTTTATTTTTGTCTTATTATATAATTATATTAATTTGTATCGTTTCTTTATGTGGTGTGCAATAAAGATTATTATTATTAATAATATTACATAACTAAAAATCGAATCTTCATATGTGTTAAGTTAGAGCTAAACTATTGTATTTCTAAGAGTTTGTCTTTATATGGATAAAGAAAAAACTCTTATTGTCTGTTCATGGGAGCAGCAGGTATTTTACATCTGAGATTTTTTTCAAGGTCCTATTATAATGGTGGATATTCGGAATGGAAAATCTAGCATTGCTTCTCCTTATGTTTTACAAGCTAAAGAACGCTATGGCTTAAGCTATGTTCTTTACTTTGGATCTATCCTCTATCTGGTGTTCTCATGAAACACCTAATTGATTAAATTGTCCAGATTGTATCACAGTACAACTTTTGACCTATTAAAAGTGCCACTGCCCTGTATTTATGGTGTTACATCTGGAATATTTCTTTGGTTTTGCTTATCATTCAGATTTTTATAATTGTTACCGAGGCGTTTATCCCTTAATTAGTTTCATTAATTCATTTCACAAAAAGGAACCTTTGTTTTCTGTGATTTTAAGAAGATGACGTTAGGACAGTAACAATGAAGTTACTCTAACTAAAACTATTTATGGTATTCTGCTTTGAGACATAAGTATATAATAGTAATAACTGTCAAATATAACAATTTATTAAATTTTTAAGCAAAAAAATAGTTTTAGTACTACTAGTAATAAATAAAAACGAACTTTAATACATAACCTTTATTTTAATCAACTATTATTAGTACAACACGCCTACTACTATTACTAACATAACTATTCCCAATATTTTGTATTATCCTAACTTTAAATCAGTTAACCATAATGTCTTCCAGAGCAACAGTTTTGAGGTATTTATTAACGTTGCTTATCATTTTCTTCAAACTTCCATACCATACAGGATCTTGGACCAGTTTAGCAACCTCTGCCCAATTCTCGTTAGCGAATTTGTGAACGGCGTCCGCTGTAATACCAGGTTTAAATATATTTAGTTTATTTTTTTATAACATATTCGTGATTAATTATTATTAAATGAGATTGCAGTCTTTTTATTTTTTTTTCAGAAATCTTATCCGTATAATAAAATTTATTATTTTCTTCATTAAAATAGTCAATTAATTGACAGTAATAAATTAAAAATTCTTATTTTCTATATTGAACAATATGTTAAAGGTTTAATTATGATACATTGTTGTTTATTTATTTTAGTATTATATTATTTCTTATTTATTTTTATATTATAAAATATCTCTTTCAAATAGTTAATCTAATTTTAAATATTGTCTTGGGTGTCAACTACACAGATAATAATATTTAAAAATCTTACATAAATCTTTTTGTCCATTAAATAAATTTTTAAAGTCGAATTTGAGTGCGGATAAAGCTTCACACTTTAACTTGAAGTTTTTGATCGCCAAGTGACTCTTCCCATCGCTGCCAGCGGATGTCTTCAATTCCGCGTCTACTACGATATTATATTTTCCTATAACAAACAAAAACAATTGATATATATTTACGTTAAGAAAACGATATTCACGCAAACAAATGAAAAGTTAATCTTATAATTTTCATATATATATTACATATATTTATAAATATATATATTTTTGCATATTTTTTCTCTGTACATAAATTTAATAATTCTAACGACCCAGATTTTTTAGTGTTTCATAAAGTAATAGTTTTAAATAATTTAAATTCACGTAGGGTAAATATATTATTTATCGAACTTATCTCAAGCATAGCTTGTATAATCTATAACATTAATTTATACCTACTACAATGATATATTTAATTAATATATTATTATGCTGATCACTAATATTTTGGAAAGTTGAGGAAGGGGCAAAAGCTCGACATCAAAATGTTATTTTAATAGTAAAACGTATAAATAATGGAGCGTAGCGATTAAAATTTATTTCTTCAATATTATGTTTTTTATTGTGCTAATAATAAACTTCAGAACATACCTGTAATTAGTTCATAATCGCCGTTTCCTTCTACTGGTAGTATAATAAGACGACCGCTAATGTCATATTTACCCGTCAACTTAAGTTTATCACAGTGTAGTACATAGTGGAGATTTTTAAGGTCTGGTGTAACCCTGTAAGATTGAAAGGTATTTTTAGTTCTGATAGATTATCTAGTGATTAATTTTTATATTAGTTGTGATGCCACTATATAATAAGGTACATAAGCCGAAAAAAAAATAATGTGAGTAAGTGAAATCCATCTAAGGATCATATTTTCATAATTTTTTTATATGAGGTTTTCAGAAGTTGCAGGTTGCAAAAAAGCTACAACCGAGAACGGCCTCAAAGCCAATATAATCCACGTATTGAATGAATTTCAACATCTAAGTCATAATAATATTAGCACTAAAAATGATGTTGATGCGCGTCACTTAAATCAAGGTGATAATGAAAAGAAGACCGGCGAAGCAATTTGAAATCTAGACGGACATTTGCTCGATGGTATATTCCATACATAATGTCATTAATAGGGCTTTCAAACGAATACGGCTCACAAACAAATAGTTTTATTAAAATTCAAAGGAAGGAAACAAAAGATAAATACGTTGGCTAAAAGTTTGAGCTAGAGTTTTAATGTAATTAAAATAAAAAAAAAAATAAAAATTATTATTGTTCTTATTGTTATTATTGTTACTTGCGATAAAAAAACTAACAATAGTACACATTATATTATTTGATATCTAGTTGATACCTAGCTTTTATGAATAGACTCATTTACTGGCAATTATAAAGTTATAATGAGTGTTTGAATTTATTGCATGACGTGTGTCTACTGTAATAACTTGATATCTTTTAAAAACATGATAGATTGCTAATGTAATTCTTTTTAAGAAGAAATTACCAAAAATTATTGACTGTCATTGTGATTTTCACGTAGGTATAGTTATCTATTATGGATCTAAACAATTGTAATTTTTTTTCAGTTAAACAGCATAGATTATAGTAATTACATGACTAGACTTTATTATGCAATTAAAATTATTATCTTTAGATTGTATATTATGTAATATTTATTTCCAAGGCGTCTGTTGATAACATAAAAAGTATTTTCTACTATTAATTTAAAGGAAAGATAAACATACTATATTAACAATTTTATTATAGTCTTTTGAATTATTTTGTCGAGTTCTGAAAACAAAGCTGAATGTAAAATTAATACAAGATTAAAATTTACAACCCTAAAGATGCCTTATAAACAACTGATTTAACAAAGGTCAAATATACCGATTTGGTTTTTCATAAATAGTATGTTTTTTATCTGTAATTGCTTGAGGTGCTGTAATATGGTAGATTTTTTGCGATATGGAATCTTGGCATCAGCACATCTTGGAGGTGCTTTTTATGACCCCCAAAATCATACAGTGCTACGTAAATTGTTGCATATTTAAAATAAAATAAAATATTATTAGTATCTCTCTTACGGGAAATATAATATGTTTAATATTTAGATAATTCTTCAACTTATAAGACGAAATAAGACTCCCGAATTTTTTTTATTATAATTCGTATTTAAAAACAATTTAAGAGTTGCATCTTAAACACATACTCTAATTGTTTAAATTTATTAATCTATAATACGTTTTTCTACTGTAATTTTATTGGTAAATTTATATTAAAAAATAACAATATCATAAAATTATATCTAAAATATGTGAATGTTTTGAGAGGAAGATAATAACGTTTGTTTAGATATCATCTTAATTGAATTTGCATCTAGACATATCCGCAAATGTAAAGACAACGTATAGTTCGACATAGAAAGTAAAACTAAAACTGAAAACATTAGTAAAATACCGTATTATTATTATTATGGTACTCACCTGATATCACTAACTTTGCATTGTTTGAGGCCAAGGATAGTAGTGTTGTAGAACACAAATTTGAGTATCGATAAATCACCATTAATCTTTTCAACGAAGAGGGGATCGGAACTTTCGACTCCAAGTGAAGGAATCCCTGATAGTATAGCCGGAATTGCTGCTTGCACAGATTTGTCTATACAAGCACTGTCAGTCACTTTGCATGGTGAAATCAGACTACCTTAAAACGTAATAGCATGAATGCCCTTACAATTCAGGAGACAAATGATTAGGAAATGAATACATAAAGAGTAAATTTAATAACTTTCTGATAATAATAATGTTGAAGAGATATTGATTTCTAATTAAAAAATCAATAAATAATAAATCATAAATTGCTAATGCTTGAATGCATATACGTATATATTTCAATAACATCTCTTAATCATGTAGAATATATATAACAAATAAATGATATTACAATTATTAAATATAAATTACTGAATACGTTTTATGAGATATATATGTAATAAGATTATTAAAATATGTCTCAAGTAGTCTTCTTAATATGCATGTGTATAAAAGTTAATTTAATTGATTACTTTAATATAAAACTTGATTTTATTTTAAGCGAAAATATAATGTACTTTTAAGTCACTTATAACTTAAAACTTACTTGATAAAGCTCCCGTCAAAATGCAAATAAAAAAGAATAATGTATGAATAAACATCATGATGTCTGTCTAGAGCCGGACCACAACTTATTCTAAGAAGGAATCTAAGAATTGCAAATTTATATATGCTTTAAAACACGATATGATTGATGTTCAATAATATAGATATAGATAACATAGATATAGATAAAATAGATATAGATATAGAAAATATAGATGTACGAATAGATTTAGCTGACAATCAGCGTACCCATCGCGTGTGTAGGAAAAACCAATTTTTACGTATTTTTATGATTAGGAGAATATACGTATACCAGGTATTACTTACTATACTGTGTATTATTAAACTGCTATGATTTTGGTAGGTACATTGATACACTCATAAAGTACATTTATTATTTATATTTCAAATTAAAGCTTTTTTGCTGTTTATTAGCTATAAACATTAAACTTAGCTATTTCACTGGCTAATCATGACGTTTTCATGCCATACTGATAGATAATTTTCTTTTTGGTTTGTCCATGAATGACTATGGTAGTTCAATTGCAAAAATCTTTTATGAATTTGCTTTCTAATCATTTCAGTACGATATCCCTTTAAGTTTTCAGCGTGTATTTGACCTTCAGCAAATTCTAAAAGCGAAGTAAAAAACTAACATACAAAATTTTCTCAATTATTTCCGCTTTTAAAATTTTCGGTATCCCTTCGCAACACCAAAGAATCAAGCTATGCATAGAGCACTAAGTCTTCGTCAAATCGAGAGGCTTATCGTTGCAAAGGATCAAATGGTAGAAGCCAACACTGTGGTCGATTCTGATCAGAGAAGAAAACAGTCCTTCATCTGTGGACCTTCTCTTTATAAAACGTGTTAACCTTTGCTCCTTATTGCCTCGCTTTGTTGATAACACCTAGTATCTTCAAGGCCAAGTGGGCCTGTTATTCAGATGACCGTGAAACTGACAATAACTCAATATATCCATTACTAGACAAGGTACTAATTGAAGTTTTCTATGAAGGGATTTTTTTAGTAGTAATTCAGTTTAATCTATATTTTTGCAAACAATTTCGAAAGACCAATAAAAGAAGTTTTAGTATTAAAAATAGTTGAATTGATCAGATTTCTGGCCAATATTTATGTAACTTGTGGACAATGGTGAGGTTTTTTATGAGTTCGGGGCTACACCTAATAAATAGGAACGCTCAAATACACGTGAGCAAAGATTGAAGAAATGATTTTCGGCTCGAATTATGAACGTTACAGAAGAGTAGAGTTCGTAATTGATTTTTGCTGAAACATAATACCTGACAATGAGCTCTGGCGCCTTGAGATGGAAAATGGTTTCATTACGTTGTCGTCCATAGTCAAGTTTGAGGCAAAACGAGTGCAAAGAAGATGGGCTTTCGCTTCGAAGTCGGACAACGGCTCAGAACAGAATCAAAAAAATTGTTTTAACACTATTAATAAATAAAATCGTCTTTTAACACAAAACCTTTATTTTAATATTTATTTTAATACAACACAGAACTAAACATTTTCTATATTTTGTACTATCCCAACTTGACTTCAGTTAATCATCATGTCTTCCAGAGCAACAGTTTTGAGGTATTTATTGACGTTGCCTATCACTTTCTTCAAACTTCCATACCATACAGGATCTTGGACCAGTTTAGCAACCTCTGGCCAATTCTCATGAGCGAATTTATGAACGGCGTCCGCTGTAATACCAGGTTTAAATATATTTAGTTTATTTTTTTATAATATATTCGTGATTAATTATTATTAAATGAGATTGCAGTCTATTTTCTTCATTAAAATAGTCAATTAATTGACAGTAATAAATTAAAAATTCTTATTTTTTATGTTTAACAATATGTTAAAGGTTTAATTATGATCCATTGTTGTTTATTTATTTTAGTATTATATTGTTTCTTATTTATTTTTATATTATAAAATGTCTCTTTCAAATATCGAATCTACTTTAAAATATTGTCTTGGGTATCAACTACAACGATAATAATATTTAAAAATCTTACATAAATCTTTTTGTCCATTAAATAGATTTTTAAAGTCGAATTTGAGTGTGGATAAAGCTTCACACTTCAACTTGAAGTTTTTGATCGCCAAGTGAGTCTTCGAGTCGCTGCCAGTGGATGTCTTTAATTCCGCGTCCACTACGATATTATACTTACCTGTAATCAACAAAACGAAGTTAAATAGAGGTTCATACAAAAAATATCATAAAGAACTTATTATTAACATAAATTTATCTGTAAGTATATTTTAATATACCAAAGAGAACGAATGAAGGATTTTATTATAACAACCATCACATATATTTTTAAACCTTAAAGTTATTTTTTTGAGTATTTATAATCTATGTGGGTTAAACATGTATTAATTACATCTTAATACATATTATTATAGAGAAGGACCTCCTTTAAAATAAGTCTTATTATCTACTTGGCGAACTTGACTTAGGGCGATAATGATGTTTAAATATCGCCCAAAATCAAGTTACATACACGTTATATTAATAAATTTTAGGATAATTTTTTGGGATGATAAATAATTTACATTAATAATTGAGGTACCTAAAACTCGACGGTAAAAAACCATTTAAAATCACAGCAATGGATCGAATGTTACAGATTAAAGTGTACTTCTATATTGGAACGTTGAATGTTTTTTTTGCATTCATTATACTTTAACATACCTGTAATTAATTCATAATCGCCGTTTCCCTCCACTGGTAGAACGACAAGCCGACCGCTGACTTCATACTGGCCCGTCAACTTAATATTATCGCAGTGTAGTACATAGTGGAGACTTTTAAGGTCTGGTGTAACCCTGTAAGATTGAAAGGTATTTTAAGTAGTGCTAGATTATCTTGTATGTAAATATATTACATTTGTGATACCACTATTTGATATAATCTAAAGAGGAACAATGTAAAAAAATAATAAGTAACACAGAACGGTTTTATCTTTTCCCATGCGTAATGAAATGAAAAAAATAATTATTTTATCAAAAATATGATAAAATAATTATTTTTATGTCCTAAGAACAAATAAGCTAATGATTGAAAATTCTTGTTGAAGAATAAGGATTTTCAATCCTTTATAATTGGTAGTATCCATGCTCAAACTACATTTGTCGAATTGGCTGTCACGTGTTTAGTCCTTTTTGCCAAATCACTAAGAATAAATATAGCGTTCAATCATTTATCGAAAAGTGTTTTTAGTTTGGGCAACGTTTTCTGCGCTTTTTTTTTGTCCGTCAAAGAGTGTATATGTAGTAGTATGTAGTCAATAACTTGCAGTGTGGTGGATTAATTTGATTTCTATGGTTTAATAACCACACCACAACCGTTACCATGGTATGACGGATGATCTGCGAAAACATCGCCTCTGTGTATTCACTCTATTTCGAGTCACTCATAGACACTCGGCTATACTCAGACTGCGTGTTTTGGTATTGTGAATTTACCCGTACAAAATTAAGCTGACCTACATATTAAAGATACTGATCATACGATGAATGTTTTCTATCTTTAAATTAGCCTTAGCAGTTGGAAACTGACCCTAATATTCTTCAAAACATATCTTGTTATATATAAGACCAATTTCTGAGTTATTGAAAACGTTAACAGAGAAAATTGTAGAATTTAAACGATACATATCCACAAGATTACCAAGAGGGCCTTATAGATCCAGAAAAAGTCACTACTTGGTATGAATTTGGTGCTGGCGGCATCAAGGTCTAAACTTCTTTAAGAACAACGTAGACTGTGCGTTTGTGTTTAACGTTAGTTGCGTCCGCTATAGGTCAATAAATATCAACTTGTTTAGACTTTACAACAAGGAAAACAATCCATGTTTTAATGACTGCCATTGCTAGGTACTTATATACACCTATTCTAGATTTAAAACACATTTTATGTGGTGTAGTTTTAATAAGTAAAACTGAAACGATTATAGTAATTAACTGCGTCTAACAATAATCATAATCTTGAGATATGTTTTTCCATGCAATAATTCTTCTCACGGTTTCATAATATCACTGTTTCTATTGATAATATGAAGGTTAAACAATATATAATTTATGAGTAGTGAGTTTGAAGTATATTGTCTAGTTGTAGGTTGTATATTTGGTATCAGCGCTATTTTTTCTATAAGTTCTATTTTGGAGTTGGCGTTGGAGGAGGAGCAATAATTCTAAATCTATTTTGGATACTACTATAAGATAAAATATCACTTTTAAAGTTACGCAGATATCTTAAAACCATTGCTCTTTTACTAACTATTTCTCATTAGTGTCAACATAGCTATGATGACATTTTATATACCTAAATAAGACGTGACAGCTGTTTGGAATATTTTCCTTTAGGTAATTTATTTATTCTCATAATTAGTCAAATTTTGTCTCAATCTATTGTCTTTTTATAATTGTTTATTAAGCCACTGAAAAAAGGAAAAACCAAACTATTAACAATAGCAATATTTACAGACGACGATGTTTTTTAGCATTCCATGGATTCAGCGTACGGGCGCCGGGCCGTTGCAAGGAGAGAAGTGCAAACAATGCCTGGGACTTGCGACCCAGGGGTAGGTTTAAGGTAAAGGGGCTTAATGATAAGCAAGCACGCTCGCTTTCACTGTCTACATTCCTCTCCCTACCTAACCAAATTTAGAAAGAACCTACTAATGCTGCCTTTGAAACGAAATACGTTCTAGAAATAAACATCGGTTAATTTCTAGAAAGGTCAAGATTTTTAAGTAAATTATAGAGATATTTCGCTGTTATACCTCTCATTTCTACTGCCTTCTTTTATTCCTGAACAGTTCTTTTGTCATTTCGTAATACTTATTATTGTTCCACAAATATCACGCATTAGATGTTTAGAATACAGGAACAAGTCCGGTCTGGAAGACGAAACACCAATTTTTGAATAGTATGATGCAATAATATCTCTAACTACCATGGGAAAGTTATACCATTTTGACGCGAACATTTTCATGTCGAACCGAACCAAAGGCGTTCTCTAAATCTATCTAACAATCCGTATTTTGTCTCTCACTAGTTCTAGCATTTTTAAGGCTTTCCAATATTAACGTATTATGTTCCTGGGTTCCAGAAATTCCGGAAAAAAACCCTTTCTGATGATTAGGTCTGAAATATGAATTGCGTCATTTTTGTTGGTAAATAAGAAAAAAATACTTTTGAAATTGTATTTGTTAGGGCTATAGGTCTAGTGTCTCTAGGTCTAGGGTTATATAAATTGTCGTTTTTCGGAATGAGGACAAAAAGGGCTTTTCTGAATTAATGCCGAAATGCCGGTATTTGATTTTTTGACCAGATTTTACCAATATGTTAATAGATTTAAAACAACACGAATTATATTACGAGAATGTTGTACATTTATAGTATTTCATGCGAGACCTAAAAATAGATTTAATATTTAGGTGATACTTTACTTTATAAGTTTTCCGCGAGTTTTATATTGTACTTCGTATTTAATAAGTAATTTAGAAGTTGCTTTACTACTCAAATTGTTAACTCTTATCAATCCACCATTAGTCGGTCCTCTACAATACTTTCATTTGCAGGTAAAATGTATCAATATCATAAAATTACATCTAAAATAAATAATTAATCGCACCTTTTGTGTATCCTATTGTATACACTTACATTGAAAAACAGAAAATTGTGATTAAATCTATTTACCCACCCCACCCACCCATTAATCTAACCACCCAAGTTGTATCTGCATATATATGTTAAACAATATAGACAACATATAGTTTGAACTCAAAAGACATCAGTAAAATACTTTATTATTATTATAGTACTTACTTGATATCACTAACTGTGCATTGTTTGAGGCCAATGATAGTAGTGTTGTAGAGCTTATATTTGATTATCGATAAATCGCCATCAATCTTTTCAGCGAAGAGGGGATCGGAACTTTCGACTCCAATTTCAGGAATCCCTGATAGTATAGCCGGAATTGCTGCTTGCACAGATTTGTCTATACAAGCACTGTCGGCTACTTTGCATGGTGAAATCAGACTACCTTAAAACGGAATAACATGAATATCTTCACAATCAAAGTACATAAGTGTTGAAATTAAATATATAATGAACCTCTTTAATAATTTATAAATATCTGGAGTTTCTTTAAAAAGGGTTTTTATAATTTCATAACTACAACAACTACTATTTTTTTTTGAAGAATATATTCATATCTATTTAAAGTACTATAAATTTATCTCTCTCTTCAAATCAACTTAAGTGTAATTTATTTTTATTAAATATACTAGGTTGATTGAAAGTGAAAAATATTTGTGATTCGTAGCATTAAATTATATATCGATATAAGTTTCTTATGTATCTGGCTGTGCTTAGGTCAAATATATTGGAATTTTAACCGACTAGTTTCGAACCCACTCGAGGTTCTTTCTTCTATAGCCGGGGGGTATATTAAATATGTACAGTAGTGATCATGAATCATGAAATTATAAATATAAAAAACATAATTCTATTTACATGATTATAAAATATGAAAATATTTAAGTACAAACGTAATTAGAGAATACATCTCTTAAGATATGTAATAAGAGGAATATAATAATTATATGTCTGTGTGTGTGTACAGATCATTTTAATGAGCTTTGTAATACAACATCATATTCATATAATATATTTTCGTTATTTTCATATAATGTAACCAAAACTTACTTGACAAAACTCCGGTTCCAATACAAACGACCAAGAATAAAGTATGAAGTAAAAGCATGATGTCTATCTAGGGCTGGACTAAAACTTATTCTGACAAGGAAACTCAGAAACGGAAATTTATAAATGCTTCAAAACACGACATTATGGTCAAGGGTGCAGGGATATTGTTGTTTTATAATCGTGGTTCCGTATTCAAATTTAGTTATAAAGAAGAAAAGAGAATATAAGTAGAATGTATATATAATATTGAAAATCAGCCATTTTTATTTTAATATCATTGCCCGATAACGTGAATTTAGTTTTTTTTTGTTATTTTATGCCGTATCGTAAACAAGTTATTTTATTGTTTTTTATTTTGTTTTTAAAACTGTACATTTAACAGGCATAGGTTAGGCATGTGTTTAAGACTTTTATCCTGATATTAATAGGCTTGTTGCTCTCGAAAATCTTTTTAAGGCTTCAACATTTATAACCGTTTATCTGTTTCGGCGTTCTATTTATAATTTTTATCCTACGTATGTTTTTAGTAAGTTTCCTAAGGTATATGTATTCTTCTCTAAATTTTAGAGTATGTACTGTTTTTTAAGCATTTTTTATAAGGTTTAATTTCCTTTCCTCATTTAATGTGTTCAGCACAGTATAGTCCAGCAGCATAGAAATACCAGCATCAGTATAGTCAAACACCTTGTTGTCTGCAAAATGTAAGAAACTCAAGTGATCTTTCTCAACCTTGATACATATCCGTTCTAGTCAAGTTGTTTGTGAATGCATTCCAACGTAACTATAAATAGTATTGGGGACAGTTGGTTAGTTTGCCTTACGCCTGTTTTCACAGGAAACCATGCCCCGACTGTTTCTCTTTTTACTTTAATTGTACTGTTTCTATAAATGCTTTTGATTGTTTGTATGTACGTTCTCTACAAAAACTTCCCTAAGGTTCGTGTGTCGAAAGCCTTCTGATAGTTGACAGAGGAAATTCATTGAAAAAGTTGGTTTGTGTTAGGTCTTTATTGAATAGTTTCTTGATTTATATTTATAAGATATCTTTTCTCCTTAAACATATTTTGGGAAAACTTCTGTAATGTAATAGTGTGTATTCCTCACTGTTTCGATCTATTTTAAAATATTTATTTTAGGTTGGAGAGTAGTAAATGCAAGGAGTGTTATTAAAAGAGACATATTATTATTTTTTTGTTTTCCTTTTTCCTTTAACCTAAAAAAGAAAAGACAAAGCTCCTCTTCGTCTCCAGCTGGTGCAGGAAATATTATCTCAATATCCGATAGGGGCAAGGATTGGAACCCGCGACCTCTAGGAAACCATCCCGTCGGTCTACTAACTTTTGGTACTTCTGTCAAAACTAATTGATTGGTATGACTAAATAGAATAAATAGATATGGTCTTGTTTATTATTTCTTTCATGTGTCGTTTTGTATTGAACATTAAAAAATTTAGGATTAATCTCAATATAAAAAAAAGTATATAAAAAATCAATATAAAAAAATACTGTAATTCTAATGTTTACAGGACAAACATTTTCTTTGATATTTAACATATGTAAAATTACTTCCCGCTACACATCAAATTATATCAAAATACATTAACTTAATTTAATATGGTATATATATTTTTTAAGACAACTTCCACCTTATATTTTATATTATCCCTGTGTTGCAGGGGACTTTACAAACATAAATAACAGATTTAAAGTATACCCAGGCTCGAAAAAACAATTTGTACATCACACAAAGAATTGTTTCATTAGGAAATCGAACCCACAACCATTGGTCAGTCAGGGTCAATAACCACTACACCAACAGGTCCTTCAATCTTTTTTTTGATAGTTAATACATACTATTTTGAATTCTTAATATATGTATAGATAATAAAAAAACGTTTTATATTTTTTGTGAACAAGTTTTATTATGTTAAAAAGGTTAAGAAACTTTACGCTAATAGAATTCGACATTAATGTATAAAAATGTGGAAACTAGTTTAGTTGTGAATCCATTTTAATCAGGGTAATGTGAGTTTAATAATGTTTATTGCGAGTCAGTGATATTTCTTAAAAACTATTTTTCTACATATTTTTCTAAATATCGACCATGATTAAGGAACCCTGACGAATTAAGAAGTACTTAAGCTGTTAAGAACTTTTGTATTATTATAATGGTTTATAATTTCTTAGCCAAATGACCGTATATTATATTTACCATAATTTTATTCCAATGCTATTAAATATATTGTCAGTTTTATTGCATTTACATTTTATTATATCTGTAATTTAGTAGGTATATGATTTTTTAAGTATGAAAAAAAAAACAATATAACTAATTAATTGTTAATTAAAAGCTTCAATGAGTCGACTCTTTTTAATTTCTTAGACTTGTTTGACATCCCCAATACATACATTCGTAAAATGATTATTGTATTGTAAAAAGAATAATCTTGAGTAATATTTTGTTAACCAAGGATGTTTAATATTCACTTGTAGTTTGTAATTTATTTATTTAAATTAAAGAAATAAATAAGTAAGTATTTACATAATGAAGGTGAAATAAAGACCTATCTCTGGTTTATCTGGTACTAATAAACTTTCTACTTGGTTCAACCATTCCGTCTAAATACTAAAAAGACTGATTGATGGAATTATCGTTATGAAAAAGCAATATATACAAAAAGAGATATAATAGAAGTTTCTTAATTTAAAAAACAATCAATTGTTCTATTTATTTTAGTTAATAATGCTAATAACATTTTATATCAGAGTAGAGAAGCAATAATAAAAAATATTTACAAAAATTTTATGACTTTAAGCTAGGACAACTAATTACTTATTCTATGTAATGATATATATAACGTAGAATAATTATATTTGTACAGGAAACAATCACATAGTTCACCATTTAATTAAGTGGTTATAGTCCATGTCAATGTAAGCGGCCTTGCACTGGATGTTGATCGACATAATACTAATTTGTAAATGTTAGACTAAAAATAATTATAACTAAGGTATAGATAACTTACAATTACAATTTAGGAAGTCAATTGTCAGACTTTCATAAAAATTAAAATAAAATTATTAAAATGAGTTTTGTAACCAAACTTCTATAAGGAAGTACGAACCAATGTCCGAAGTGTGGTCGAATAAAATAAATAAAACAATTTAAATACTATCAATATTATCAGTCAATTATTGTACCTTAATTTATTTGTTGCATCTAAATCTTTAACTTATCACATTATTTTTACTATGCACCAAATAAAATTATAAAAAAAGGAATTATTTGTAAAAATAATGTTATTTTATTTGCTACTAAATATGAGAGCAACATACACTTATTTAAGTTCACGTTAGAATTTTGTTTTTGAGATTACATAGATTTTGATTTGGTCCCTAATTATACGTAATTAACAATAATCGTAAAAAAATAAGAAAAAAGAACTATATAAAAAATATATAATAACAAACAAACCGTAGATTTAGCGCAAAAAGTCAAGATTTCTTAGGGAATGTTATAAAACGAATGATGTAATTATAATAATTAGATCTGTCTGTCTATATAACAAGTTAGTATGACAAAAACTACTGCTGTGATTTCAAGCTTGTTTTCCTGTTTGAACAATTACCAATGTTTTATAAGTATGAACTGTTCATAAACGTTTTATTCCTATTATTACACATATTACTTTCAGTATTTTTATGGATTATCCCTAGAATGTAAGACCACAAAAGTGGGTATGCCATATTTTTTTATCTAGAATTTAAACTTAATGAATGATATTTAGTTCAAAACTCAGATAGAATGAGTGGATTAAAAATAAAATGACACCACATCAGTCCAAAGTCATGAGTCTGGTCACGCAAGCTATTTTTTTGTTGATCCTTATTTTAAGTTCGTGATAATATCTGTAATGTTTATTAAATTTAAGTTATAAAAACCTTTTATCTTCATTCAATGCCAAGGGTATATTTTAGTTAATGAGGATGATTTGTGTTTTAGTCATATTACCTTGGCAATTTTTAGTTTTTATTGAAATAATAATGATAAAAACAGAGAATTACCTTAGAATATAGACGTTATATATGCTGTCATACATTACTATAGTATTTATATTATTTTGAAGGTAAAATATAAAAGATATAGTCGCCGTAAGACAATCTTTTTGAAGACCTGGTTACGAAACATTCACTTTCACTGATTGTTCCTACCCTTGATCTCTTCTATTTCTTAATTAAATTTGATATTTAAAATATAATCTTATTTTAAGTAGTCGTGTAATTAATAGTAAAAAACCGCACCAAAATCCGTTGTTTGTAAGAGCTAAAATATGTAGACACAAATATTCTATACTTATGTTGTGCAACTAAATGCAGTAAAAATATTTTGGAAATCTGTCAAGCTTTTATAATACTTTAAGCGTTTGTAATAATGTAATATATGTAAATATTAATATGTTGGCTAAAAAGCAGAATAAATCATATACATTTTTAAAGCCATAAAAACCATAAATACCGAGTAAAAGATAATAAAATATTTATAACATTGTATTCAAATAAAATAATGACAAATATTATAGATATATTATAAACTATAAAATAAGAAATTTAAACATTGGTCAAAAACGTGTACAAATTTCAGATTTTACTTTTCAGTCGCAGTGATAAAAGGAAAGTTTGAACAAAATGGATCAAGTCGGAGTTTTATCAGATTTTGGGCAAATTTGCTCGCAGAAATATACATTAAGGGATGTTATCGCTCTCAAACTTTTCTCTTTATGTGAGTTTTTTAATTAAATTGAGTTTTTAAAATCGCTGGATCTTTTATTTAATAGGGCGCTATAATATCTACTTGAAAGTTTATTTAAAAAAATATTGCTGTTATAATATATCTAGACGTTATTGATAGAAGGAAAGAAGGACAGAAGGACAGAAGGAAGAGGAAGAAGAGTCGTCACCGTCTCGTTGGTCGAGTGGTTAGCGCAGACGCCTAGCGTATAGCGGCACAACGGGGTTCGAATTCGATTCCCGGCAGGGACAGCCATGTATGTGATGAGCATAGATGTCTGTATTTCTGGGTTTGGTCGTTTATGAAATATATGATCAGTATTCATAATGTGTATTTCTATATATTTGTATCGTTGTCTAACATCCTTAACACAAGCAAATAATTTGCTTACTTAGGGATTAGATCAATTTGTGTAATTTGTCCTTATATTATTATTATTATAACAATTATATTTTTTACAGTATATTTTATTATTTATTACTGTTGTTATGAATTATGTAAGTGACATTGACGTACATCTTTTTTTATTAAATTAGTTTTTATTAAGTTATTTTATTAATTTCTGAGTTTAAAAATTGTTTTATTTATTATTTTTTATTGTTAACAAAAAAAAAAAACGAAGGATACCTAAAAAAAAAAGATCGATGAGGCCTCCCATTGATATGGTGTACCTCAATATTCAACTTTAGGTCCATTTCTCTTCCTTACTTATAGAAAAAAAATTACTACTATTGTAGATGAACCCAATGAGATAATATTGTTTGCCATATTTTATTTATTTTTTTAACACTACAATTTAATAATACATTATGAACAAATTATTAATTAATTAATTAATTATTATGGACAAATTATTGAGAGTCTTATTTGTTCTCCATAAGAATTATTAGTTGCCAACTCTGAGATGTTATCAAATTTACAAAGAGTTACATAATCTAATAAAGTTGTAAATTATTTAATCCAATAAAACTATAATTATCGTAATTTTTTTTAGAAATAATGAACGAACTTATTTGAATCTGAATCAACATCTGAATGTTAAAATGCAATTATAGGTACCGAAAGCAGTATGGTTATATGTGCAATTTATCTTTGTTACATTATTTCCAAAGATTCGTGAGGCTATTTTTTAGTCTTGTAAGCTCTAGGAATGATTTATTTGATAAAATTTTTAGATTTTTTATTTATATATGTATTAATTTTTTAATTAATTTTTAATATATGGTCTTCCGACATTGAACATTTGTAAATTCTTACTAAATCATATTCACGAAGATTATATAAAGCGACTGCTGCGTATTATATCTATATTAATAAGGATAAATGATTCTGTAACGACAATAACTGTGATTATGGTAACAATAATCTGTTTTTGTCGTTTGCTGATAGTTTCTAATTGTCAGATTGACAATAACAAGAACATGTTTATATATTTTTCTTTACAATAAACTTATGATTAAATCAATTTATTTTAGTAATAATTTACTATTGTCTAATTTAATTAAAAAAAAAACCCGAGTCCTGTATAATATTTTTAATTGTCTTTGCCTAAATATTTGTAATTTATTATACATATAGTTTTAGAAATATGAATGTGTATATATATATCTTATTTATTCTACTACTATTATGAATTATGTAAAACACTCATTTTTCATCTTTATAATAACCAAGCTAAATTAATGACGTGATTAGATTTATTCATAAAATAACAGTCAGATCAAAGGTCTAATATCAGCTTAGATTTTGTAATAATACCTTATCGTCCAGCACAATATTTTTTTGCATAATAAATAATTTTAATTAGTTATACATTTCTTAATACTAAAAAATATGAAAAAGTATCATTTGCTTCATTTGCTATATTTCTCATATAAATAATTAATTATAATTGGTCTTACGAGTAGGAATTGACGCTAAGAGGATATTTGTTTTAAGTTAAGATTTTGTTTAAGTTACTAAGAACATTAAGTTACGGAATTTGGCAGGAAACGTTGCCTAATTAGTATAGCAGCTTAATTTAATTATAATTAAAAATAATAATAATATTATGATAATTACAATTTATCTAATAATTACAATAAATGTCTGTGGAGTCTGCGGTCAATTGATGTGAGCCAGTGTTTGTAATCCAAAAGTTGGACAACTTCAAAGAAAATCATAAGCGTAATGACAAGCAAGACAAGTGAACAGCACTGACAACATAAACCTTTGAGCTGGATAACATACACTGCTTGATGCTTCCACTTAGACGTACTTACTCTGAAGATAAAAGCGTGTGATCCAAATCATATAAGACAATGGACTTTATTGTCATCAAAATAGAACAAAAAATATAAAATATTTTTAATGAGTAAATTTAATTCTTAATCTGTGAAGGAAATATGTACTATTAAACAAAAAAAAACTATTGTTCCGTATATAATTGGAGTGGCATTTAAATTTTTTTTTTTTTAAATTTAAATAAATAAATTACTCTTAGACCTCCAAAGGTTTTTGTTTACGGGTATAGAGATCAGTATTCTAATACCTCCATAACTATATTTATATTTGTAAATTAATTTATTGAGAAAAACTCCTTATAAGACGCAATTTGTTTTGCGAAATAGATATCAAAATAAAACTATTTTTACGAATTTAACTCGCGTATATTGAATTAAATTTTAAATTAACATTTTAAATCTAATCCTTTTTTTTGGTTAGATTAAAGCGTCAGATTTAAAATGTTAAAACAAAAACCGTAAAAATAGTTTTATATCAATGTATAGTAGGTACTCGTGAAAACCTTAGAAAACATAGTGCGAAATAGATATTTTATTACCATTTTATGTTTCTCACAAGTACATAATATTGTAATCAAACAACAATATAGTGCGTTTAGCGAATAAAATATATACTTTTAATGACACAAACTGTTTGTATCTATAATTATAATTTATAATTATAGGTATATATAAACCATAAATAAGAAAGTACGCGAAAAATATCATTATCAAAATGCTGTAACTCTTTCTGAACTTTTAATAAGTGTTTGCAATTAGATATTAAGAGATATCAATAAGATATTTTCGGTAAACTTTTGTAAAACTATAGTTTTAGTCATAAATTCATTCTTTAGTTTTCAATATTCCCTATGAATACGTTACAAATATTATGCCCATTATACTAATTATATATTATATTTTAGCGAAAAGATATGTGGTTAAGATGTTACATGTAACGCCATCTATGTAAATATAAGGGAACTTAGAAGCGTCGAAGCCTTCTACGGGTTGTTAGTTATTCATGAAGCTTGAAGAGGTTCCATCATAAATTGTATATATCGGAATAAGTTTTTAAATTTTCATATAATATGTTATCGTAATAATAATATCTAATGACATTTAAAATAATCACATATAATAAATGGTTTACAACATGACAAACAGTTATTGTAAATCATTCTTGAAGCAATACATTTCAAACTGTACGATTACGTCCGTTTAAGAAGCATTATATCTATAATGAATAAACCTGTACCAGAAATAATTATCAGTTCGTAATTTGTACACTTAAAAAATGTATGTATTCAAAAATAATACATGAAATTTTATTCTTTCTAATATTTCGTTGGTCCATAAAATTGAAATCATTTTATGTATGAAAGCATTTTACAATAAATTGCGGATCCCATTAAACGTGACTGCAAAAAGTAGTTGCGAGATGATGTGTGGCCCTGCGCGTACGCATTGTTTAGTAATCCGGTCGGGAAGGCGCAAAAAATATGGGAACTATGATGGTTATAGTGATGTATCTACATGGTCTATGTTTATCGATCCATATGCTATAAACTACACTTTTTATATTTATGAAAACAATGTAAGAGTCCATTATTTATGTATAATAAATTAAATAAAAATAAAAAATTACGCATTACCAATTACAATGAATAGTTATTTCATGTTTCTATAAAACTTTTTCTGATTTGAAGCACAACTTTTAAATTCTGAAAACCATTATATTTATCATATTTTAACATCCAGTGATCGCCCTCGGTCCCTTGATGTCATGTTACCGTCAATTGATAAAACTAAGTAATAATGCAAACATGTGCCAAAATAAACAAAATATATCGATTTGTACGTCCATCACTATCTTTATTCTAAAAGCTACGCATAGATTCGGCTGACACAATAATGACGCGCCCACCTCCATTCGCCTTTGAAAGCCACATTGACAAAAGCATAGCAAATAGCCGTTATTATTAACATTGCAAGCCCTATTAATATGATAGTGAACGCCATTATTGATAGCACTATTATCGACGTGTAGTGAAGTCGCGATAATAGAAGCTTGGATCGAATGACATTAGACTTTCTCGTACCTAAGCTAATAACATGCTATCGACTCGAGAGTTAATTTATGTTCGCTTGCTGTAGTTGAAAGTCTTTTGTTAAGTCTTTATCATACTCAAATATATATTAGTATATTATATTATATTATAATCCATAGTATTTAAATACACACATTTCACATGTAATAAATGGGACGTAAATGTATGATGATATTATGTGGTGGTTAATTAATTTAAAACCTTTATGGGACATAGTTTAATTTGTTGATTATAGTACATATATTTCTATTCAGATTAGTTTACGGAAATAAATTTATTGACATTTTTATAAATAAATTTATTTACTTATTTTAAAGTTTTCTAAGTATCTAGTTACAATAAGTATAAGTAAATTAAGTTGCTTAAAATAATAGTATAATGTATAATGTAAATAAAGGTTTTATCTTAAGTAACATTAGATTTTTATAAAGATTATTATTTTTCAAATCCAAAATTGCCAATAAATAAAATTTGAACAGTACTAAGGGTTTGCTTTAAAGAAACCCTAAATAAGTATATTTCAAAGATGCGACTATTATTATGTTTGTTATAAAACATCTTTAGAAACGCACAATTGTCCGTCGATCACAACAGAACATAAATAAAACACGCCTATTTCGTATAATGGCTTTAAGAATTTTAATAAGTTTAACATTTTTGGATATTATTATTATTTTTTACTATTTGTTAGTTTGATAAACGCATATGGAAACGGTGTTTTGAAGGTATGGAACATAATGTCAATAACTTATTAGATATTTTAGGTTAAGATTTCTTGTAATATAGACTTCAAGACTTTTGAAGAATTCTACTTTCTTTTGCTTTTCCTAAATAAACTGTTGGCAACAATATAATAAGTAGTAAAGGATATATTTCAATATAACTTAAATGAGCGAAAACTACAGGACTTCTAATTGACGCTCTACTTTCTATCTATAGGATCAATGACATAATTGATCTTAGTATTGGTAATTCACACACATGTAAATATTCAAATCAATATTACAAATAGAAGTTATTAAATATTTACTTCATACATAACTTATAGTAGTTTCTTACTAACTTGTCAATAAACACAATGATCTTAATTTTAAATTATATATATATACCTTTAATCTAATACAAATATATTTAATATTTTTACCATCGAACATGTATAAATTATGTATTTGTAAATTAAGTGTATTATATTAGATATATTATAAATATATAACAATCTTCTTAATAAGTTTCCTTTTTCAAATTAATTAATTTTGTTAATTCTTGCATAGTATTGTTACTGCTCTCTTACATCCGTTTCCATGAACTCAAATGTCTCAAAACATCTGAGGTAAGTTTGTTTATGTAAAAAAAAATTGCGGTTGGGACCCAAGGCTTTTCTTAGATTAATCCGGACGATAAGGACACAAAGACTAACAAATGTGTGCCGAACAGATTCCAGATCAAAAGCGGATAAACTCACTTTTAAAGTACAAAATGTTTTTGTCAAGTTTATCAGATTTTTGTACCGCACGTGTTGTGACTAGAGATATTTATGAAGATTTTTGCAAGCGGTACCCAATGGTCTGCAACTGCCTTTATATCTCAAATCTAAGTCTACATAAATACCGCGTCTCATCACGAAAGCGCCTCATAAAATATCATGTAAGTGGTTTTGCGTGCTTGCTTGCAAAATGGTAACCTTATGAATAAGGCGATTTGAGTTTTAGTTATTGATTGTTATTGATATCTATAAATAGGTAAATTATGCAGTTTCCTTAACAGTATTTTGTAAATTATATTTTAAGAAATAGTAACTATTGATTTTTAATAATACTGTAGATAATTTATTTGAACCAAACCCATAATTTCAATTCAAATGTATATGAGAATAGATAACAGAAGATTTCTAACACAAAGTAGGTATCTTGAAATATGTTACATAATAAAATCTTTGGTTTAAAACAATCATTTAATGCGGGTAATATTTTAGGATTCAACATTAATTGCTCATAAGGACTTCGTGTGTGGTTTGACGCATCGCTGATCAAAATCACGATAATGGCCTAAAAGTTGGTGAGCGATATAAAATTCCTAGAGGATTACGTCACGACATCATTATATGGTTTGTCCTTTGCTTGATTATCTAAATGTTCTGTACGATGGTTTAACGCAAGTTTGAAAGGTAATTGTTTGTTATAACGACAAAGATTAAACCCTTGTAATGGAAGATTATGGTTTACGACTTACATATTGTAGATACGAAGATATTGACTACTATGTATATTTCATGTTATTTTCTTATATATTAATATTTAGTTACATAATAATTATGATGTTATCACATGTTTTGGATTGGATAATGGTTGATGAGGGTTACGTAAAAGATTTCCTGCTTAACGACAAACCAAACAATTATAGCAACGACAAAACCTGTGAAAATAGAATTGAGACGAATTTCTTCGATGCTCAATTCGCGTATCAAGACCTTATTGTTACAGAGCAAACATGATATTTGGTTGAAAAGGAAGCCTCATTGTGATGATATCCGTGCGGTTGACAGACTCTTGTATAAACAGACTTAAGGCCTATTGTGGTGAGTATTAGAGACCTCCTTTAATCCGTTCAAAACAATTTCGCACGAATTGTTGTATAGCATTGTTTGTTCTTTGTTCAATCGTTCGCTCAATTTTGAGGATTAGAGAGGTTAGAGTTTTGAAACTTTCTACTGAAATAATTTGAATTCCTTAAAACGTTTGAATGGATTTATCAAACAAAATAGGCTTGATTTAAGTGTCGGGGTATAAAAGAACCCAAATATTTTTTTAAAACTTTAATACACGGACAGTCTCTCTAAAGTATCAGTAACAAAATATAACAAAAAGAACAATTTAAATAAATATATTGTTTGAAATCTATCAAGTTTTCCAATAAATTAGTACGGTATGTATGTATCATTGAAATATTTAATGCTAAAAAATAATATATATAGGTCATATAAATAAACAATTACTTCATTCAAACTCTTTACCATGAGTAAATATATATATATATATATTCTATAACTGTTAACTGTTAGGTAAGCTATAATTATTAATTGTTTATACATTAAAACCTGAAACTTGAAAGTTGGTGAAAAATTGTTGTCGAGAACCAAATTGACCTACTTTTTATTACTGAAGTGCGCTTGTACTCAGTTACCTTCACGTGACTGTAAAACTTTTACAAGTAAAACAAAAGCAATGTGCTGAATAATTTTATTGTTCGCCCCACGTTGCTTGTAAGTATAAACCTGTTTCTCTTTTATATTATAGTAATATTTCAAAATATAAAAATAAAACATTGGCTCGAAGACAACTTTGTACTATTACAATACGTACTACGTAAGCTTAGATATTCGTGCTCAAAATCTCTGTACAACATCAGTGAATGGCGATCATATACTTATTGTCTTTGTTCTATTGGTCATCTATTCACTCGGCCATCATTCTCAAGATACATATGCTCGTGTGCTGAGATACCATTGAAGGGCTCTAATTAGAATGGACAAGTTTATACGCGAAGCACGTTCAGCTATTAATTGGAGCAACTGGACGCTTCATTAGAGAGCACAATTGCTCTGCACTGCCATTCAGTAAGTTAATTAATTGTTCATGCATATTTCGTACATAAAGCTATGTGGTTCACAAGCAGCTTATGTTAATTCACTTCCAGTCATTATTTTGTTTTAATAAAACTGCATCTTTTTACCAATAACAAGAAATAACTTTGTCATACACGCTAATAGCTATAAAGTTGAAATGTTATTCGTTCAAGAATTCTGTGTATTATTTTTTAATTTTCACCTCTTTTTTAATATAGACAAGACAAGACAGATAAACAAAAAAATTTTACTAATCTTATAATTATTATGAATATTTTCAGGCATGTTAACGATATATTCGCAGTTAACTAGGTATTGGCTGCTGCTCAAATCGGGGATAAGGGGTTTTATTAACTCCACCACATCGTCATCTGTCTGGTGCACATTATGTGATTTTAACTCGAAGAATGCTTTTATTTTCGCGACATATACGATAATACATATGTCCTTATCCAGATTTCGGCTATCTATTTATCAAATTATATCATAATCAGCCATGCTGTTAAAGTGTAACGAATAAACAGACAGACAAATATCGTAACTTTAATTTAAATAAAATTTGTATAAATTCAAAATTGTAACTACAAATAAATTTATATTCTTAAGGGTGCTGCTTAAGAAATTTGTGCCGGTTTGTCCGGGTTATTAGATGTCATAAAAACAACCACATTAAGAACAGTTTCCTATACAGAAACGCATTTTGGTAGAGGTTGGATTAAGGTTAGATATTGCAATTTGAAAACCTCTTTCCATTTCGTATCATAGTTGTGCATGGTTCATGTATCGATGGGTTGACTAGTTGTTTTTTATACCCAACTTTCAAGTAATTGTGTAAAGTATGACTAAAACAGATTACAAGTAGTGATTAACATTAGAACAACAGCAGAAGATTAACAAATAATGCGAATAATTAGAGGGTTGTTTACATGTACACAAATTGTTTACTTTCGCTTTAAATTTAAGAAGTAAGACAAAATGAGAATGTTAGTTTTAGCTATTAGGTTCGGACCCACATAAACAATTCTCTAATGAAAGTAGTTAGCAGAGTTCTCTTTCTTGTTTCATCTTATTACAAAAGTTCCTATTGCTTTGTTGGTAATACGATATAAGTGTTTATGTTTTGGTTTGCTGTTGTCTTTGTTATTTTGTTGGTAAACATGTTTTTTATAGCCGGTCTTGCTCCAAGAATTGTTCATACAAAGTTAGTTTATTTAACTTATAAAATGAAGAACATAATCACAGCATTTTGATTCACAAATTACTATTCCCACGTATCTGTCTCATTCAAAAACTATTCTTAAAAGAATGCATTTCAATCTAACGCTTTATTACGAGTTACCTGCGTTGAGATGATCCGTCTATGTTCAAGCTTATTGTTATTATTTGAAAGACCCGAATATTGTCACAATGGATCCCGAAGCTGGGACAAAGCACCACGTATAATTAATGGTAGAGACCACGAAATGTCGCTCTTTTGCTTCACAATGAAGAGCAATGATGCTATAGATACGGTTATGAGTAAAATCGTTCTATATTTCAAAAGCATTTAGTATACTAATAGTTTTAGTAAAGTAGCTGTTATAATGTTATAAGCATGTAAGTAAAAAAAGCACATTAATATACAGGAAATTATTAAAAACATAATGTACATATTCTATAGCATGGGGTTAATTATTTACACTCTTAAATAGAAAACTATACCAAATGCGTCTCTACGCATTTTGTCCTGAGTGTCTACCCAAAGCTACGTTATATCGTTAGATTAAGATAAAACAAAAACAATGTTCCTTTTCATTACGTCTACACTCCTTTATTTCAAGTTTGAATGGCAATGTCTTCATATCTTTAAAGAAAGAGTCGTAGTGATTGTCGTGTAGGACGAGCTTTAGAGAGCTTTGATAACTTTTATACTCTCTTTGTGATTAAAACAGTTAAGTTCAATGGCTCTTATTAGCAAGTTCTAGATTGTTCAATTTGTTTTACTACGGTCTTGTAAGTAATGAACCATAATTTACGTTAATGATAATAAATAGGATGGTCAGGTTAATAAATATATCTATAACCTAACTAACTGATAGATATACTAAATAAATTGCATATGTTCACCCTTTTAAAATATCAAAATGAGTAAAATGTATAGGCATATAGTATATCATACTTATGTTTAATAACTAACATTTTTGTAATAGTATTATATAATTTGTGTATAAACCAAAATATAAATCATTATAGCTTTTTATCAATAAGAAAAAAAAAGATATAAAGAAAAAGCAATAGAATACTTGTTAATAAATTCATCAAAAGAATGAAATGACCTAAAAAGTTTTAAACCAGCCAAACTTACAACCAAAATTTGACTTAAATAGGCATTAAATCCGACAGCCTTCTATCAAATATTAAAGTTTTCATAAAGCTAAGTACTAGATATTGCAGTGAAGTCTTATGATTTGCTATTTACGGGATCTCGCTGCGGCTTCTTAATAAAGCAAAGGTGTTTAATTGGCTGGCAAACTGCTTGCGAAGTAATTACGACGTGGTTGGCAACCGTTCAAACGACCCGTCAATCTATAAGTAGGGATGGGACACTGCTACTATTATTAAATTAATAATCGTGTTAAATCTATCATTATTAGTTATTGTAAAACAGATCTAAAAAAAATTTTATGGTTTTTGCTTTGATCGTATATGTATTTATTTAATACTCTAAATGATGTATAGAATATCGTTTAACGATACATTGCTCGATCATTACAGTTTTTTAATATCTTTTTATTGAATTATAAATCGATGTTCGAATGGTATCGTTCCACCACATTACCAATTAAATAATTCTGTTAGATGTTGTCACGATTTCGTTGTTTTTTTTACATTCAATATAAGACGTGACTGCTAGGATGTGTGATACAAAGGGTTTTTTATATCGTGGCAATTAAGCTTTCTTTATTAACTACTACTATTTATATTTATATAATTTATTTACATATTACATACATGGAGAACGGTAGTCTGTATAACGTAGGTATAATCATATAGATATTTTTATGGCCAACATATCTCGTTGGAATATTAAACTTAATAAAATCTTTATTAAAAATATTTTTTGTAATTTATAAAGTTAAGTTATATTGAAGGTTTTTGCGACGTAGATTTGTTTGCTTTTAATATTTAAATTATCTATTCTATGCTTGCTTAAATTGCGAAATCTCAGATAGGGATTATTACTTGTTCAATTATGGGCTTAAAAATATTTTTAAAATAAGTTTTAATATCGAATAAAATGCACAATATAATTGTATGATAATATATAGCAATTGTTAGTTCAGCCATTAAGACGTTAAAGTACCTATAATGAATATTTTATTTACCTATATGCTATTATTACTTAAATGAGTTAAATAAATTATATTAAATTGTTTGAAAAATGTGTAGTGCAATCACTAGTTTTGTGAATTTCAGCGGAAAGTGTCAAAGTACAGCTCTATAGAACGCTTCGCGTGCGGCGATACCGCGGTGTTGTAAGCAATTGCTCCAATTGTTCGTGCTGATGCGCGCAGCCTCGATTAAGGCTTCGCCGCGTGATAGCTCCGTTAAGCTCTTGTTTTAGCTTCTTCAACTCTTTTGGAACACTTCTTATTATCTTTAATACATTTTCCTACTAATTCCAATCCAATCCTAACAAATCTTTGACGTAACTTAAATTAAAGATGAAATAAATATTATAAGCAATTCAGTTATGTAATAATTTAGTAACGAAAACACAATTAGAATAAAGGTATCAGAGACGCCTGGTAGGTAAAATATTTTTGTAAAATATTTTACAAGATTTTACTCATACCTCTGTCCGACTGATCTAATGAGCATTGCACTGAGAACGTTCAGAATTACTGATTGAATATTTGGGAGAGAAACAGCATTATTTTAATTTGCCATAATTTTGTAGAAGGTGCCTGTCATATATCTTAAGCAACACTTTCTATTAAAATAATAATTTAAAATATTAATAAACGTTATAATTATTGTAAATATAAATAGATTTACATGTTAAATATAAAAGATACAAAATGTTTACTAATTCAAAATTATGCCTTTTTTTGATATTTGAAATAGTATTATATATATTTAGTTTATTTAGTAAGTATGTTCGTAATATCATTATTACCCTAATATACACTATACTAAATATTAATATGTTCCTGAGTAACCGTATTCAATTCAGATGGAAAAGGGTTTTCAGATGTTTATTTATGGAAATTTGATGATCGTATGAAATGAAGTTAGTATGGCATTTAATAAATATTATTAAAACATTTATGTAAAATAATTTTAATATGTTAATAGAACATAATTATACCTAGTCTTACCATAAATATTGTCACAAAGAAAAAAAAATTAATTGCAAATAACATTTATTAGTTTTACAGTGTCTTAGTTTAATACAAAAAAATAAAACAATTAAAAATTTAAAAAGCTTATTCGAAGTGGCTGAAATTGAGGCCAGTTATCAATAGAATCATGCGATCTTTCCATGGGGAAATTCTACACTACCAATTGTATGGCTTGTTGTAGGGACTTCAAATTATCATGGAATTTAGCAAGCTGTACTCTCTAAAACTGGACCGAGCTTTATGACCCGGTGCCGAGTCTTGCTGGAAAGGCCATAGTTGGTTATTGAACATGGTATTATTTCGGGGCTCAACTACCTTCCCAAGAATGGTATCTTGATACACTTGTGCCGATGTTTTGATACCTTTTTCACAAAAATATGGCTCAGTCACTCCTTTCTAGCTAACACCCCACCAAAGCATCACTGAAGTCGGATAATGAACACGTAGCACTCTGTCGATTAATTGGGAAGCTGCCTAAGAGCTTTGAGCATAAATAAGATCATTTTGTTTGTTAAAATGTAGTGGAAATTTTCTCATCCGTAAACAACATTTTTCTGTGACCTCCCTTTACGTACCGCTTCAGTAGTTGTATTGATTTTACCACCCTATTAATCTGTAATTTATCAGTTAAGAAATGCTCAGTGCGTCCCTCATAGGATGCAAGTCCTAAATCATCTCTTAAAATACGCGACATGGTTTTAGGTACTATCTTTAATTCCCGAGATAAAATCTTTTGCTTTCGGACAAGATTTCTTCGAACTCTTTCCTTTACTACTTTCTTTGTCAGAAACAGACGAAATTGTATTGTACCTATTAATAGCCCGGTACACAAATATTTGACTAAAAATTGCATTTAGCTCCATACCTACTTTGTGTAATGCAATCACAGCTATTCTGTTCTCTTTAACACCCTACTTTAATATCGCAAAATATTGTACCACGTATAGGCGCCAAAATGAAATAACACAATGAACAATAATATAAAAATGACAGATTCCAAACTCAAATGTAATTTTTTTCAATTGTAACAGTATTTATGGCCAAGCTAAGTAAATGTACCGAAAACAGTATTTCAATTTATTTCTTTTTTAGAATATTTCTATAATTTTATTATTATTACATTTAAATTTCTCGAATCACTTATCTATAAAATTCCAAAGAAAAAGCTAAAAGAAGAAAATACATTTGTTATTTTAAAGCAACGAAACGTTTCCATTTAGACAAAATTTAATAATCATCAAAACCAAGGAAAGCTCTAAATTAATATTGTTATAAAGTTTATGAAACCATTATCCAGTTTCCAATAATCGAACGGCAGATGTCAACAAAGAGGGCAAACTTCCGAAAGAGTTGAAAAGTAATATCGTTCTCCCTAGTACTGAGTCAATAATAAACAAGGGGCGTTTGATACACTTGTAAACTAATAACCTTCCCTAGACGGTGTATTAATATAAAATGTACTATTGTTTGGGTATCAAGATCATTTGATTTTTGTACAGCGATGTTGTTTGCAAGGCTGTTACGTTATTTTAGGAATGGAGTGATTCGTTTCTAGATTGGTCTATATATATGAAAGACCTCTTGGATGATATATCAAAGCTAATGTTGAGATTAGGATTTTTTTTATGTTTATGTTAAGCCTTATATTTTTTTTACTTCAACAAAGACATTAAATAAAAAATATAAGTCAAGAACTTAAGAATTTGAGGTTGTAATTTTTCGTCTATTTTATATTATTGCTTCAATTAACGAAATGACGGAGTCGCAATTAAAAGCGAATTTGTGTATAGTTTGCAAGAAATGCTAGAATATTTGAACTAAATTTTACATTTATATTCACGTAAATGTTTTATTATTGTAGAAAACCCCACGACATTTTAATTCTGCTAATTGCTTAGAAAACTTTAGAAGTGTTTCGCAATTAAAATGCTATTACATTATTTGTTACATGTATGAGGGTTGTTTGCTTTTACAAATTAAATATCGCTTCAAAATACTCATTAAGGCTTTAAAAAGCTAGAAATGACAAGATTCCAAACATTAATGAGGAGATATATTAATTAATACATTTTTTAATAAAAGGCAATCATACCAGCTAGCGGCTACCTGATAGGTGATTACCACTGCTTACGGTCTCTTGTATCAGAGAATGCAGAAGGGCTGCTATTGAGAAAAAGTACATTTTTTTAAAGCACTCATGATGTATTATCTGGAGAGACAAACGAAAGAAGTTCATTCACATCTTATAGGTTCGTTATAGAAAATTCCTTTAGAACTACACTGCTGACAAACGCCATACAACCAGGTGCTAGATGTGGCATCGTAGGTAAGGGTGAGTAATGTGATAGTTTAAACAGGTGGCAGGAACAGCTGGGATGCTGAAGAAAATGATCTTGAAGAGCGGCGATACGATGAATTGAGTTTCCTTAGTGACAATCGTGTAAACTTCTGCAAAACAAACAAGATACATCGTCTGAGGTTTAAACTGAACTATATATCCAGATTAACTGCCTGGCCCTTTACATTATTCTTAGGAAATATTTTCAGTTACTAATTAACTAGCAATCCTTAAGATTAGCTAAAAGCAGTTCATTAATGCTAACTATTATTTTGAAGAGACTACCTTTCTCCGAAATAATAGCACAGGAATTAAATCAGAAGCACAGACTTGGAGCTCGATTGGGGAAATAACATCCAGCCTGTACGACTTATGGACTTCCAAGGAAGGCAGACTTACATATTTTTGTTGAAACTGCTAAAACGGCGGAATTGTGGCGTCGATAGCCATAGTCGAGTTTGAGGCCAAAAGATTAACAAGATATGTAATTGGTTTTTCTTTTGTCTAGTAAAATTGTGAGTCAATCGATATTTGCAGTAACAAAAAAGAAACAAGCCTAGCCCTCTGGGTAGGGAAGGGAGTCCGCATTCCATCTCAACCTGCTGAATTGTACTGTCAGACGCGTCGGGTTGCAGATGTTAGCACTACACTTCATATATCCGCAACGGTCAGGCGACCCCTATGAAACGTCAACATTTACAAGTTATTTTATATAATAAATAAATGAATGGTAACAGTTGTAATTATTAAATAAACGTCTTGATCAAACCTGTACTGGGCAAGTTTACGAAATGAACAAACTTCCTGAAATGGTAGACGCCGTCTTAACTTATACGACTCAATGATGCGACAAATAGGGACTTAAATATTGCGAAACTCCTAACAGAGCTTGTGGCGGATCTTCAATTAATGACGGACTTAGAAATTATCAAGTTCCAATGAACCAATAAATTGTCCTCCGCCGAATGCTCGTTTTGAGTCCCGTTTATATCAACAAATAGTACAATAAAACTAATTTTAGTAGCATTTCACAATTGTGTGTGAACATATATTTTTATTTAGAATTTTATAATACAGTGTAAATGGATTCTTGCTATAAAAAGCTCTGTAGGAAATTTTAAAACCTCATAAATTATTTGTATGAAATTTAATAAAAAAAACTTCAAATTAAAAACACGAAATACGTTTGTAAATTATCTAATAATTTTAATAATCAAACGTAAAATGAAATGTTATAAGAGTAATAAAATCCATAATGTATGGAAACATAAATAATCTTATTACAAATCACACTCTACCGCAGCAGGTGCTGAACAACACATGGTAGCTCCAGAACGAACATTACTATAAACACATTTGATTAATTTTAGCTTCCGTTCGTGTTTAATATTATAGAATTATAGATTATATGCAAATAACATTTAAAATTATGTTTTAGATACATTTGTACCATTCTCATTATACTGTTCAAAATCAAAACAGGAATATATACATTTAGTCGATTTTGTACATATTTTTAACAATGGGATAGAAATTTCTATCGAGAATACAGTCTCCTACATCAAGGTTGTATTGATTGTATGAGTGTTTGTAGATATTTTATAAGATAGTTTATTTTTGTCGCAGTTAACTTGATATTCAATTTGTAGTGTAATAGTGTAAATAGTGCATATTATTTTTAATACACATACTGAACACGAGTGTGCTATTATTTCTCAGCCCCAATTATTTTCAGATTACTTACAAAATATAATTTAAAAGAAAACTTATAATATATTATACTATGTTATGTACTTTAAATGTATAAATTCTGGAGTTTTACAAAAAAATATGTAAAATTGTTTCTGTGTCTGTTTGTAATTGAGTATTTTCTTAAGTCATAATAGTTATTTTATGGAGATGAAGGTTTATAGACGTTAATCCTAACATAACATCCCAATATTGAGCCGGATGTTATTATAGTTGACCTATTAATAATTTATTGGATAAATTAAATAAATATTAAAAAGGATATTTTCTTTTAATAGATAGTTACATTGTGACAAACTCGAAATAAATCACCAGAAAATACGTTTTTAATAATAATATTGAATTAATAGTAAGACATAAAAAAAAATCAGTTTTGAATAGTTTTGAAGTAATATAGATAAACGAAATACATATCGTTTGGTTAAGGACCCCCTGTAATACTCTTAGGAATTGCCTAGTACTTAAAACCTACATATCAAATCAAAGGACTGAAATAATAGTACCAACTAATTAAGCTTTCAATATATTCTAATTAAGTTCATTAAATCTTTGAGCTTAAAGCCATTTAATTATGAGTTATAGTTAAATTACAATAATTGGTTATTTTGGTTATATATTTGAAGATTATTCCGACATATAACTACCAACATTTTTTACTATTTAAAATAAACTCTATGGTATACCTCCACCCATGTCACAATAAACATACAAAATTTTCATAAATTTATAGGTAATTTTAGTGTAATACAGTAATTAAATATTTAGGGCATTTTATTACTTGACGTCGGAATAATAGTTACAAAGTAATGTAATAAGCCTCATTTATTTATAATTGCTCTATTTACGTTGGAAGGCCAGAGAATCGATTGAATAATAGAAAAAAAATAATGAGTTCTATTTTTGTGGATATAAGTACTGTAATTTGCTATGTATATTTACCCTGCTGTACTCACAACAATCAAATTGGAATTATCGAATGGGTTCGGAACTAGTTGGGCAAATTCCGATTTAATTAACGTGAGTACAGCCCGGTAAATATATATATTTGTAATTATGAATTGGGATAGTTTTAATATAAAAACTGTAGTCTACTGGTTTCTGAAAACTTGTAGCTATCACATTTCATTTGATTTCAGTCATGTTATGTACAACTTAGGTGGTATTTTAAAATTTATTATTCTTAATATTCATGCATTATAACTTACTTATTTTGTGGCTAGTAAAAGTGACTTAGTTTGTGTTAATGGAAGCATAGAATTGAAATTAAATAGGCAGGACCTTTAGGAAAGTTCTGTAAAGTAAATATATAGCAGGTTTAAAAATATGAGTTCCCATTTTTTAAAAGATTGAGTTCAAGGAGATTTTTTTAAGTACTTGTTTACTGAATAAAATTATAAAAATATATTTAATTATATAAATGTTATTTTTAAAAAGAATAGAATCAAACTAATAAAATCAAAATAATACGCTAGTAGTAGTTACAAATATCATATTTATATTATTTTGTCAACAGTACTGACGTGTATAATAATCGATAGTAACATTCAGAAGGAAGACGTTATTTTTTACGAACTAATGTCTAAACAAACAATAGTTTTACGTCCCAGGAGGCACGGCTGAATGGGCTAATTATTCACGATTTGACACGCAACAAAAGTTTGTTTATAAAAACTATGACGTGAAATCTTGTTTCCTTTGTCCCGAAAACTATTATAATTTGGCCTCTTGTGTCTGCTTTTTAAGCTTTGATTGGTCAATAATTTTATTATAGAGTTTTATTTACTGTCTCTACTTTTTTATAATTATAATAAGTATAATGTTACTATTGAAATATAGAAACCTAAAATTTGGGGCTTAAAATAATATCGATATTTTCTCTGAAGTCAAGAAAAACAATGTTTTTTCAGGGACGTAGGAATAAAAAGAGTATTATATAATAAAATACAAAAGAGAATTTAATTTATGCTTTTAAAAAGTCACTGGCAGCTTGTAACTTCTGATACTCTGATAGCAATATTAAAAGGAAATATAAATTTAAAATTCGAAAGTGGTATTGTGCCCTACGGTGCGTTCGGTCGCGTGATCGGTTCGCGTGCATGCCAGACTCAAATTAAAATCGAGTCGATAAGACACAACGCTCCTCACGACCGTCGCGAGGCGTCTCTTTTAATTACGCACCCTACACCATGTCAACTTATCTACCCCTTAAAATTCAAATTATTTAAAAAACTATTACATATTGTGTTCGTTACCAAACCGAGGAAACTATTAATTAAGACAATTAAATTATAAAAAAATATAATTAGGTAGAATTATTAAGGATCCCTTGAATGTTATTAGGTTTAAATTATTTAATTACACAATTTTATAAACAGATTTGATGGAAAATATGGCATTTTATGTTTCTTATTTTTATTGTAAATTAAAATAAGTAGGTACAGTAATAAAGTATCGTAAAAACTTTTAGATTAGATAATTAATAGGACAGCTAGAAAATATTTTACATAAATGAATATATATTTTTTCTTACTTCCATTACATTTTTTTTTGTTACATGCTGTAAAAAATACTGTAAATGCTGTTTGCAGCATTTTAGTTCCCAACTTGGATAGTACTACAAAAATCGATTTGACACTTGTAATTAATTTTAATATATGAAAATTTGGAATAATAGAAACGCCTGTTCCTGCCTTGATTTGGATCTATATATTTATAACCAGATATATGGCACAAAATTAATAAATATACTTAAGTCTATTGAAAAAACACTTTCTTATAAATATTTTGCAAAACGTACGACAGAATGAAATTAACGTTATCGATTACCCGTCGAGGAGATCGCGTGCGAATGATTCCACTGACACTGTCTGGAAGCTGTTCAATTTTAATTGGGCCAGCCTTGCTCTTGTTCCGATCTGAACGATTGTCTTATTTATGTAGGATGACGGACTTTATTATAAATGTACCATTGCTTTTGGATTTTTGGTTTTGGTAGCGAATAAATAATTCTAACTAAATATTACATACGAGATGGAATTAAATATAAAATCGATCTTTTAAGACCAAAGTATTCATGAATGTACGCTACCATTTAAATAAGTGTTAAACGTAAATAAGTTAAGTCTTAATTAATTTAACATTTAATTTCATTTAAAATAATAAACGCAATAAACCCTTACGATTTATTATGGTTATTTCAGTTCCATTATTACAATTTACCGTTTAAATATACCAAGAAGCAATCTAATTTCATGCCGCTAGATCCATTCGCCGGTCGATTAAGGAAGAGCAAATTGGACCATCAATTTCATCCTCTAGTCTTTAGAGTATTTTTAAGGACCTCTTACACAATAGTATCTACTGTCTCAATGAGATTATTTTATTGTTATTATACTGACCGACTTTGTAATGAGATGATCTCAAATAACAAGGAAATAATCAACGAGAATTGTGTCCTTTAACTTCTCCCTGTCATTGTTCCTACAATGAAGTTCAAAATAGTCTAAATGAATACAAATGCTTTATGAAATGAACAATGGGTTAGGATTATAATCTTCAAAATCAATGAAATTATTTACATATGATGATATAATGAAAATATATCTAGAATAAGTTTCTTAATTAAAGTAGATTTTTTTAATAATATTTTCTGATAATTGAATGATATTATACAAAAATATTATTTCCTTCAAATTTATTCGAAGCCAAAAACGTTCTCATTTACAATTCAGTCCATTATGTTGAACACAAGTTAGCATAAACAGAGCTCTCAAACCCTCGGGATTCGGGACAGTATCGATTCTAATTGTTGTAAATTTTAGACCAGTGCGCTTACGAAGTCACAGCTATAATAACAATAAATGTTACATCCTCCATTATATGTGAACTGTTCAAATTAAAAGAGTTGAGCATCCCTTTTAGAGTTCCCCTCGTAGGAAATTATATTACTCTTAACACATCACACATTTATCAACAATCTTCAAATATTTACTAGATCTTTGGACCATGCGCACGACTATGCAAATGTTTTTGGGAGATAATTAAAATAATTTAATAGTTTTATTTCTAAAATAATACATTTGGCCCTTTAGGTTAACGGGCATATCCAAAAATAATGATTCAATTATTTAATTAATAAATTTAATTATACAAACATTTATTAAAACCATATAAAGACATCAATAAAGTCAATAAAACTCGTCCATGGAAAAAATTTATAAAAAAAAATAATAGAGCCTCGAAAATGTATAAAACGAGTCTTTAAAATCGATTTATGATACTTTAATGGATAGCGTGGCATCATATTGCATTTACATGATAATTAAAAAAAGCATTGGCCTTGTATCGGGAACTAATAAATCTATGGTTGTAAACAAACATACGTCTATAGACGTCTTCGATATGTCTTAATAACGAACGAATTCCTCTTTAATTGGCACTCTATCAGTCAACCGTAAAATGCCAGCTTCATTATAAATAAAATATCAAAAGCGGAAAATTCAATTGATTCTGTGATGAAGTATAGGATGATTAAGGTGTCTGATGTTTTTGGACATGCCTAGATTTATTTTTTCTTTATTTATTAAAGCAATATAAATTAAATATTAATATTAAGTAATTAAATATTAATTAATTACTTAGTGATATCTTATAAACTTATATGCCTAATAGTTATCTAAACTTTAATGTATGCTTTAAAAATAGCCAACATGAAATAGAGAGCATAGATAAAACGAGTGAAATATTATATATGAATATACACTATTATATAATATTTTAGTCGTTTTATTTATATACATATCTATGTATACAAACTGTACGTATGTGTGCTTGGATATATTATGTGGGTTGTATATCTAATATATATCTCATAGGTGACAAGATTGTGATATAGGGATATGTATTTTATTAATATCTCTATATATTTGGATATGTATCAAGATAAGTGTCAAGGTTGGAATATTTTATTGTATATTGCGTTGAATGCACTTTTCAACAGCTTGTTTATAAGTAGACTTAGGAACCGATCAGGGTAGTCCACGTTATTTGATAGAAGATAATATAGCATTTTATGTTTTTAAAAAGAAGTGTGCTACAAAATCAAACATCTTACTTTTTTGGACCAAAATTATTTGAAGGCACTTTGCAATATGCCAAAGTAAATTGGTTCTATTATAAAAATGTAATTACTTCTTCAAATTATTTACTTTCATATATATGCATTACAAAATCCCTGGGGATGTTGGTGTTTCGTCATCCAGACCGGACTTATTCCTGTATTCGAAACATCTGAGGCGCGTGATACTTGTGGAGCTTACTGTTCCTTGGGAAACAAACATCCCAAGGGATCACACATTCAAGCTCAATAAGTATTACGAACTAACCAACGAACTGATCAGGAATAAATTTATAGTTAGTTTGTACGCGGTAGAAGTGGGAGCGAGAGGTATAACAGCAAAATCTCTCTATAGCCTACTTAAAGATCTTGGCCTTTCTAGAACAAGCATCGGTTCATTTCTAGAACGTACTTCAAAGGCGGCATTAGTAGGTTCTTTCCAAATTTGGTTAGGTAGGGAGAGGAGTGTGGAGGGTGAAGGTGAGCGTTTTTGCGCATAATAAAGGGGCCCCTTAAACCTACTCCTGGGTCGCAAGTCCCAGGCACTGCTTGCACTCCTCTCCTTGCAACGCGATGGGCCCGGCACCCGCACGGTGAATCCATGGATTGCTAAGAAGCTTCGTCTTCGTCTCGTCTTTAGTCCACAATCACTTATAACAAACAAAAAATGTTATAAAGAAGTGGTCCTAATATGTGTGTGGGATACTTGTATACACCTAAAGTATTATCAAGGTAAGTGGAACGAGATCCTAACAGTTTGGTTTATATCTACTACTAAAACAGTCAATTCTAACAGTTTGTTTTCTATTTAAAACTTCATCCAATAATATAGATTTCAATCATGAATTTTATAATCATGACGTCATCTACAAAATCACATTTTCAATGAGTGTAGATCACGTCAATCTTATTCCCTTGTGTCCATGTTTTGTAAAATTTCGTTTTTAAACTTAAGCAGATTAATAACAGCTAATTATTTTTCGTAAAACCATGATTCGGTGGATTATGTTGTATGACTCGTTTGAGAACAGATACATATAATACCTATTGTTACTTTTTTTTTCTCTTAGACTTTTACTCTATCTGTTCAAAATTGATAGCAGGCAATAATATAAAAGAAAATTATTATTGAAGTGAAACTTCTTTAGAATCGTTGTGATTTCAAACCTGATGCAACGGAAAAAACGACAGGTAAGAGACACAAATACAAAAATGTGTAGAATGAAGCCGGTAAAGAATGAGATAGAAATATACACACTATTTTACACTGTATGCGGCTGCGTATTACAGCTTTTTAGTAAGATGTCAGCGTGGTTTGTTATTCTTTAACAGTGTGCTTGTTTTCGTATAGCTTCATCTCTTTTACACCATGTTGCTATGGAAATACTAAATAATCAAAATGACAAGTATGTGGATTATAAAACACAATTTACATTAACCAAAAATAAAATTATCGGATTAGAGTTTTATAATTAAATAATGAATTGTAATTACATACTGGACAATACGATTTTATGGACTTGGTATTGAAACTAACAAATAAATTAAGATTATAACATGAAGAAGAAATTATGAAATATAATTTATAATGTTTTTAAAATACATAGATTGTCTAAAATAGAAGAAGAAAGAATGAAAAGAAATACGAGTTTTGGCTGAGAAATGGAGCATTGGGGTCCTGATCTTTACAAGGTCTGTTTTGCTATACCTAGAATGAACAACAACTCGAAACAGCAGAAATCATGATGAAGAATAATTTTATTTGTGATATAGGGGCCTACCATGAACTCTTAAAAATTATCATAGTTTTAAGACGTTTCGTAGCAATATTACAATAATATTACTTTGATTCGTACCATGAACTTTATAAAACAATGTTGTTTTATTCCTCCTTAGTGACGTAGAGGTGACGTAAATGAACGAATGCTTTTCTATTCCTGCAATAGGAGGAAAAGAGACATCACTTTTATTTCGTATAGCTTCATCTCTTTTAGACTATGTTGCTATGGTAATAATAAATAATTAAAATGACAGGAATGTGGATTTCAAAACAAACAAACCAAAAATAAAATTATCGGATTAGAGTCTTATAATTAAATAATGAATTGTGATTATATACTGGACAATACGATTTTATGGACTTGCTATTGAGACTAATAAATAAATTAAGATTATAAAATGAAGAAGAAAGTATGAAATATAATTTATAATATTTTTAAAATACATTGATTGTCTGAAATAGAAGAAGTAAGAATGAAAAGAAATAAGAGTTTTGGCTGAGAAATGGGGCATTGGGGTCCTGATCTTTACAAGGTCTGTTTTGCTATACCTAGGACAAACAAAACCTCGAAACAACAGAAACAATTAAGAAGAATAATTTTATTTGTGATATAGTGACGATCCAACATGTTAAGAAGTCTAAAGTTATTATTTTTAAAGTGAATTGTGTACATTTGTCTGTTTTTTTATGGTACTTATGTGTTTCTTTTATGAGAATATTATACGTCAGAAACAGTCGATTTACTTCTTACGTTTTAACTAATTAATATGAATGAAAATTATGACGTTTTTCTGTTACGCGCCATCTTTATTTCTAAGTCACATTTTTCTGTTACGCGCCATATTTGTAATTTATAAGTGAAACTTTTTTATCGACGGATGGAAGAAATTTTATAGAAATGTCAAAAAATTGTAACGTTTTTCTGTTACGCGCCATCTTTATTTTTGCTTAAACTTTATCTAATTTAACTAAATTAGCCTCATTATTCCTGTAAAGTTGTAATTAGTGAATTATTTTTCAAAAAATTATGTCATAAAGAAGTTTCACTTCTTACACGTGTACACTAATACACATGTATTTTTTTTTAATTAAAACTACTTTTAAGCGCTGGTACCTACTATTTCATTAACTCCTTTTTCATATTAGTTTATAAAATAACTATTTTTTATATGCAATAACTATCTCAAACATACGGCCTCTTTTCATGTTGAAGTTAAAACTTAAAACTTTTATTATTTATTTTATAACTGTCTTTAAAAGGGTCTATAGTATTTGTCATGTCAAAAATATATAAAATTATTTCTATATTTGTCCTTGCATACCTATCTCAAAAACTAATAAAATTTTTCCAATTAATGTTTTTGTAACGTGATATAACATATTTACAAAAAGACGGTTCATTAGTTTAGAATATATAAATCAAAATATTACGTGAGCTTTATTTTTATTAACGTAACTAGTTCTTATTTATCAAGCATGTTTTAGTGTTTAAAAAATATATATTCAAGAATCATTAGCGCTTTTATACAAAAAGACTTGTATATTTAGATCCGGATGGCGTCATTAACGAACGTCCTACCTACCACGACGTTTGTCACTCAAAACCCTTGTCGTCTCTCATCAAGGGTGAATATAATATAAAAGTTCATTAGCGCATCTGTGGACGGCGCTTCACAGATTATCATCGATATAATAAAAGCATGGCGTGAATTTATTTTGTTTGTGTTTGTTTATAATTATGATAATGTTGCGATTTTAATATTTTGCTGAATGTAATGCTATCAATGAAAGTTAAATTCAATATCATAATAAATAAGTTTGACTTCTAAAACTGCCTCGTTCGGAAGTAGTAGTTCGTAATGTAGACCATTTTGTAAACTAATTGGTTCATTATACGATCAATATGAACGAAATTAAGTTAGTAGTACTAAACTTATACTCCGACCTCTAAGACGTCAAATCTAATTACAGGTTGCGTGACGGATCCGACGTGATTGCGGCATGAGCGACGTGACGACGGAACGTGCGTAGCAATTTTAGCATCAAATAAACGCATATGACCTAACTAACTAGGTAACAAATTTTACAGCTGTAGTCCTGCAACTTGCATTTCGGTTTGTTTATATTTTCAATTTTATTTACTATTTTACAGTGTCGTTAAAGACGGGTGTATTGGACATGTTTTCAATTTGATAAATAGAGACAGAAAACGCCCTTCCACACTAATATAAACAGATTGGTTATTAAATATACATTATAAAATTATATAGCTACCTAATGTTTAGAGACAATACTTAGTATTGATTCTGTAAATGAATAATTAAATACAGAGCAGGCTATAGCCACACAAGGTTGTTAGAACCTTAATCTTATTAGATCTAGGAGTTCTTACATAAACAAGACTGAACATTTATTTTTTATAATGTATTATGTATTTTGCCTTTCTAAAAAACGGTAAATATTACCAATTGAACAAATGAAGCTGTATCGTAATAAAGCTTTTATTATATCAAACAAGTATGCCTTGAAATTATGGTACTTCAAACTCTATTTGCACAGTTCCAAGAGCAATGACCATGGAGAAGAAGATTGCCTTACACTAGTTACTTTTTCATCTCCCAAGGGTGGCCTTGCATTTGCATCTATATTTGAAACTGTTCATGGATGACGGCACCACCTACCTTCAGATAGACTGTCTGCTCATTTGCCTTCCTATATGAAAGAAATGTCAATGCATTGCTCCCCTAAAACATACTACAACAACGACATAACAGACGTATGATAATAAAAATAAAAAAATTATATATTATTAACTGAATTAAATTAAAAAATATATTATTTTTGTTCCAAAAATATTCAAAACATGTATAATATAATTTTCAATTTCTTTTTATTTTAATAGGAGAATATCGAACGAACGAACGTATTACTTTTGTTTATTAAACCATAAAACATAACAATGTTGAAAGAAATCATTCACTTGACAAGAAAACCGCAGCAAATGTAAAGGATAAGCCACAAGATTTAATTAGTTTAAATGTCAGAGAGATTAACAGACGAGATACTGTAACGATACCCGCGATGAACGTGACTCAACTTCGTGAACTACTGATATATATTTTTAACAAAGAATTTGTTTTTTTTACTCCGTATAATATAATACATTTTGGATAACAGTTGATTTAGGTTTATTCTTTGGAACACCAAAAGTAAAACAATTGAATTTCAATATAACATAATTTCCTTATAAACCCCCAAGCCCCGTTCAACCAACAATAGACTTGAAACTCCGTAATGCCTTTAGAAAGACGAAAAAAAAAAATGTTTCAATTAATCAAATAGTCACAGAATGACTTGAAGATTCATCCGATCTGAATTGACGACATTATTACTCCCCCGTAACAACATTGAGAGGGAATTTCAATTTCACCTAATGCAAATTTAATTCACCCCCTACACTCCCGAGAAGGGTAGGAGTCTGTTGTTTAGTTTACATTTTTACTGTAAAATTAAAAATCCTTCTGACTTACATAAAAAGTAATATTTCAAATAATTTTTAAAATTACGAAACTAAGGTAAAAAACAAATTTTGGAACTTAACTGTTTTAGAAAATAGTATCTACTGTGTGTTTGTGTGTGTGTGGTTTTTGTTACTTTTAAACGTTTAAGAAAAACATAATAAGTTTAATTTAATGTTACCCACAAATAATTTTATAATATCATATTTTATTATATATTATATAAAATATTATTATACGTTATATATTTTATTATATTATTATAGCATATATCCACGATTAGTAAATGAAGCCTCAAACCCCTTTTTGTTACATTTAGGGAAGAATAATTAGATTCTTAAAAAATAAACTCTTAAAGATATAATGAAGGGAGCACAATGCCCAGAAGGAGCCACGATCGTCTCATTTTTAAGGGAACCCTAGAAAGTATTGTCACTCCTAAACACCAAATTACCATCCCTAAGCCTCCAGAGTTTGTCTATTAATCTTGATTATTTTAGGCTTTAAGGGTGAATTCCCCCAAGATAAATGAGAACAAACATTTGTAGTAATTATTTTATCATGAAAAATCATTTGTTAAACATATTTAACGAGATGCTGAAATAATAAGATTAACAAATTTAAATAAACACTAAAACCTTTTTGTGTGTTAAAACGTTTTTTTTTTATATTTTGGTAACTGGAACTGGATATATAACAATTATATATTATAATAATATATTTTATAATAGTATATATATTATATTTTGTATATTTCCGTTAAAACTATAAATACGAAGTTTATAAGTAAAAAGTAAATTCATGCTATTTGATTTCTAAAATGTTATATTTGTCTGTCTTAGATCTAAGTCATAAAAAGTGAATGGCATTATATATTTTATTTTATTATTATTATTATCGCTTAAAAAGAGAACCAGCGAACAGACATTTTTACTATATTTCTTAACACTATCATCATCATATATAAATATGGTCCTGATTTTTCATTTATTAAAGTGGAAGAAATGAGTATAAATACATTTAAGTTTAAATTCTAATAACAACGTGAAAAGCCTGATTAAAATAATTGCACCCAGAAAGTGCGTAATCTAGCAAAAGTAAATTGTACAAATAACACCCTTACACGACATTATGCATGTTTTCCCATCATTAAGTGTTATCACATCCATTAAGACACGCCACAGTGCAAATATGATCACTTAGTTCCAAACAATGCTCTTAGGACAAGAACCGATATCTGAAGTATAGATCTTAAGAACGCCTAGCTTAGTCAAAGAGCTTATATTTAGTAGTACAAGTAGGATACGGTATACGGACATACTCAGATTCCTTACAGCAAATGATTATGGAAAAGGAACAATATTTATATGTAAGTAATTAATAGAACCTAGATTTATTGTACTCCGATTATACAGAAAGTATATTTTGGTAAAACTATTCATACGGTTTTGTTTGTAAAGTTAAAACAAAATGAACAATGCAATCTAAACTACACAATCGAATAAAGTTTCACAACCCACTTATTACAAAATTCCAAACTAACATGGTTTTCAATTGTTGCACGAGGTTTTTTGGTTAAGTTTAACAATAGTTTTTTGAATACCTACTAATAAAACGCTAAAGTTTGCTAATGTTATAATTGAATGTTTCGCAACATTAGAGTTGATATATATATAAATATATACATGTAAACATAATTTCTTCAATATAGGCAGGATTTGAATCTGTGACCTCTGGGACGAGACGAAATCCATTTCACACAGGTTGGAATTCCTGTACAAAAAATATACATTAAAATGTGACAAACAAACACATTTTATTATATACACATCACTTTTGAGGGTAACAAGTACATTAATAAAAACAACTGTGAATAAAGAATTCGAATACTTTTAATTAAATGGCATGAAATGTTATTTTATTAAAATGAACTGCAATATTTTATTAAATTGTTTTAAAAATAATCTCCCAAAAAATATACCAAAAGATATTCGCTTTTAAATAAAATTTGTTCAATATTGATATTAAAGTAGAGAAGCTGTGTCCATACAAATTTACCCAACGGCTTAACCCTCTAACGCCCTAAATAGGGGTACTATCTGCATTGTCAGGCTCTTATTGCGGTCATATAATGATGTCCACACATTACTAGTGCTCGCGTAATGGCATGTCTATAAAATTTGTTTATTTGATAGCGCTAGGAAGTTTCGACGTTTTGTTAACGTTTCTAAACGTTTAGTAACAACTTTAAGAGAGGTTTAAGGTACCTTATTTGAAATGAACCTATTTCTATTCGAACTATAAGTATTTAAAAGTTTAAATAACCTTGAAAAAAATAAGATTTACTTCCTGTTCTTATACAATTTTTAACAATGATATCTTTACAACAGGTAAATGTTTTAGTAAAAGTGTGAGACAGTGTGGGAAAAAAAAACAGAAAAGATTATGGATTATCCGTACTTTACGTTATCTGCATAACGCCTGCAAAATTGCGATAAGGATTTAAAATACACCGAATGTCGAATGACGCATGAAGACTGTAAAGAAAATATTTTGGTAAACCATTGTGTTTCGGAGAAGTGCTAATGAACTATACGATACTCTCGTTACCTGAATATAAGACGGCTAATGAAGGGTAATATTTAGTATGAACAGTGATAACTTTTACAAGTGATAAGGATATGATTTCCCTTATTCCTAAAGGTGAAGTAAATATTACCTAGAATTATTTACTATTATGATCAAGTAAGTCCTTATATTGTTTAAAATATTTTCTATGTGAAAAATATTACTTACGTATTTATTAAAATAATGAGGCAGTGAATTTTAACATGATTTTTTATTTAGGTCGAAATAAGCGGTGGTTGAAAGTTAAAGGTTCTTAAGCTTAAATTTTAAACTGAGACGTTTTGGTAATATTAACTAGCATTTTAAAACCTAAATACTGGTTTATTAAAAATATAGTCATATTGTTTGGGCACGCAATAATTATAGGATAGAAGAACAGTTACAGCATATTTTATAATAATATTGACATTATAATAGCAATACCATGTTTATAAGTAATGTTTATAAACACAGGTGAACGAACTTTTTATTGCATTTTTAAACGCTCCATAATATGTTGACTAAAATTAATTAGTAAATTTAACTTAACTTTAAAAACAACTATACTTTACACGCAATTCAACTCTTTTGTAAATTTTTGTCGCATTGAACTGAACAAATTGATCACAAATTAATTATACCCAATCACGAAATTAAGACAACGCGATTTTCTTAAATACATTTTATTTAGAGACATTTTATTGGATTACTTTTATGCACATAGTTTAGATGCGGTGATAGATGAAATGTAAGCTATATTTAGTAAGTAAGTGTTTTATAAATGAACTTAAGATACTGTACTGTAAATAAATTTTCAAGCAACAAGCATTTACTCTGGTAAAAAAATAAACAACAAAAGCTACCTTAACTTCAAGAGATAAGTTTGAGAATCAAACAATATAATTTTGTTTTCAATGTGAATAGGTGGATGATTGTACTCAAAAGACATGACTTTTCCATTTTTCTCTCGCTGCTTGTCCCGGTTTTAGGCGTCCAAAACATTAGAAATGAAACATTCGAATTTGGAATTTTATTTGTTAGGAAAGTTAGACGTTAACACGAGCGTCGGTGAAATCGGAGTGTTCTTTTATGAAATGGATGTGATTTATGTAAATAGCATGTCAGGGTGTTCCAAAAGTACTTTGAGACTCAAATTGTAGAACTAAGCATGAAATCGATAATATTGGTATTCATGATGTTATTTGCATGTTATAACACTCAACTAAAGTGCCTTCAAATACATAAAAAGCATTCTTTCAATGTACGACATAATTGAATATACATTAAAGGCGAAATAGATCCTACAAGATAAAATTTATTTTTATATTATTATTTTCGTAATTTTGTATTCTAACGATTGCAGAACTTTGTTTCGGTACATATACAAAAAAAGTTTAAAAAACGTGCGTAGAAGCTATCGCCATCTATGGTTCAATAGTGTAATATAATATAGAAATGATTTTACAATGTTACAAACACTATGTATGCTATTTACATTATTTGTCTTGCTATACTTAAAATAATTAGGAGAATATTTTACTTATTTTATTAACTGAAGCAAGCGTGTCTAAAATAATATTTTTTTATAACTTTTGAAATAGAAATAATATGTTAACGATTCCTATTTTATAAAATCAAGTTGAGTGTTAATTTTCTGTACTTACTATTCGTTAATTAAAATTAAGATCAATTAGGTCTTATTTATATGTCATAATAAGAATAATTTCTCCGTCTTTGTTCTGATAAAGGCGATAATGTTATATAGAATGTTAGATTCATCACGGTTAGTAGCGTAGTGACACAGCTCAATTGACAGAGAAACGGGGTATTAACCCACAATAGGTTTGAAACCTGTTTGAGAAAAATATAATATAAACATAAAAATGATGTTGTTTTCTATATTAGTTAATGAACGTATTCTAAACATTTTACCATTCTGATGTAACGTCAAATATTTGCTACTGCCTACTAGATGGCTCTGGTCGTTCTTAAAGCTTAAAGAGCATACTCCGATTGCGGGGAACTGGAGAGGGGTTACTTGCGCGTCCCCACTACCACTTCCATGATTCAAGCGCTCCGCTTGACAGTCACAACGAAACCGCGCCGTGGAGCGAACGCGCTACACTTCGTGTAAATGTCTTAAACACGCAATACATATTTAATAACAGAAAACTGTCAAACTTTTTAGTTGATACATCCGAGTGATATCCGAGTTCAAATTATTTATGAAGGACTAACTCTGTGTTAGAAGGATTTTAGTGAAGTGAAATGCTTAAAAGTTTTTCTTTAGCGCTAAACTGTGTTACGTACTTTGTTTCGGAAATGTTGATATCGACCCACGGGGAGTGTTTATGAGACGGTCTATAGTGAAATGAAATATCTGTGATAATGTATGCTGCAACGGCTGTGTTTTGTGCGCTCCTGCATTTCGTATGGACTGTGCCACCGTACGGATTGGACAAATGCGTTAGAGTGACTGAAAAAGATTCTGAAAGCAGTATTATTTGCAAAATTCGAACTCTGGGCAGCGATGGCAGCAGTATATCAACTGTAAATTCAGAAACAAATCGCCTTAATATTGAATGCAATCACCTATTACTGTTTGAAAGCACTCTTAGAGCGCACTACTTTAGTACAGTTAGCAGTTTGACTGATCTTTCAATCAGCAACTGTAAACTACTTAATGTTCCTGACAATACCTTCCAAGATCTAAATAAATTAAAACGACTTAAAATTCGTTCCAAAAATTCTGAGTGGAGCCCTACCAAGAATTTGGAATTAACGTTGAACTCTTTCAATGGATTATCGGAAATGCAGTCTTTAGATCTCGCTCAAAATAACATAAAGTTCATTCCTTCTGGTGTGTTTTGCTCTTTGGATAACTTAAATACGTTGAATTTAACACACAATAGAATTAGAACTGTTGGGCAAATCGGTTTTGGGCCGGGATGTGGGTCTAGTCTACATACATTAGATTTGAGTCATAATGAAATCAAGACACTGTCAGAAGAAACAGAACTTTTGAAATTGCGTAGTTTGCAACATCTCTATTTACAACATAATAATATCACCGACATATCAAGTGAAGCTTTTAATGGACTAGTTTCGATGAGGGTTCTAAACATATCGCATAACCGTCTACACACATTACCAGAAGGATTATTTGCTTATGCTAGAGAGCTGAGGGAAATCTACCTTAATGATAACTCGCTATTTGAACTCGCTCGAGGCATATTTCATCGACTTGAACAGTTGATAGTATTAGATTTATCGAGTAATCAACTTACAAGCAATCACATAGACGACGGAACGTTTCTTGGTTTGATAAGATTAATAGTTTTAAATTTATCAAACAATGCTCTTACAAGAATAGACGGAAAAACATTTAAGGATTTATTCTTTCTTCAAATATTGAATTTGAAAAACAATTCAATTGGATATATAGAGGAAAATGCTTTCTTGCCATTATATAACTTACACACTTTGAATTTAGCTGAAAATCGGCTTCATACAATAGATGAGAACCTATTTAACGGCTTATTCGTTCTGAGTAAACTTACACTGAATAACAATTTACTCGTAAATATTGACAGAAAAGCTTTTAAGAATTGCTCAGATTTGAAAGAATTAGATTTAAGTTCAAATCAGTTACTTGAAGTTCCCGATGCTCTATGGGAGCTACCTTTTTTAAAAACCCTTGACTTGGGAGAAAATCAAATAACAGATTTTAAAAACGGATCATTTAAAAATCTGAATCAATTAACTGGACTAAGACTCATTGACAATCAAATTGGTAATTTGAGTGTGGGAATGTTTTGGGACTTACCAAGTTTACAAGTATTAAATATTGCGAAAAATAAAATACAATCCATTGAACGAGGAACATTTAGTCGCAATTCTCAGTTGGAAGCTATTCGATTGGACGGAAATTTCTTGTCGGACATCAACGGCGTTTTCTCAACGCTTGCGAGTCTATTGTGGCTTAACCTATCTGAAAATCATTTAGTGTGGTTTGATTACGCGTTTGTGCCTAGTAATTTAAAGTGGCTGGACGTTCACGGCAATTTCATCGAGCATTTAGGTAACTATTATAAGTTACAAGATGAAATTCGCATAAAAACTTTAGATGTGAGTCATAATAGAATAGTAGAAGTATCGTCTATGTCTATACCTAATAGTGTTGAACTGTTGTTTATAAATAATAACTTCTTAAATAATATTCATGTGAATACATTTTTCGACAAAAGGAACCTTACGCGTGTGGACATGTATGCAAATGAAATTGTGCATTTAGAACTAAATAGTTTACGTTTAGCGAATGTGCCTACAAACAAAAGTTTACCTGAATTTTATATCGGTGGGAATCCTTTTAAATGTGATTGTACAATGGAGTGGTTACCTATTATAAACAATATGACCGCTATGCGGCAGTACCCGCGTGTGATGGACTTGGAAAACGTTTTGTGTAAAATGACGAACATTCGTAGTGGGACTCATGTTCCCTTAACCAATCTTAAGAAATCGGACTTTTTATGTGAGTATGAGACTCATTGTTTTGCTATTTGCCATTGCTGCGATTACGACGCGTGTGACTGTGAAATGACATGTCCACAAAATTGTACCTGTTACCACGACCCGCTATGGAACACTAACGTCGTTGATTGTTCCGGACAATCGTCGTCGGAAATACCCCACAAGATACCAATGGATGCAACCGAAGTATTTTTAGATGGAAATAACATAAAAGAACTACAAAATCACGTTTTCATTGGACGACAAAAGATGCGGTCTCTCTATGTGAATAATAGTAACGTAGATAGCATACAAAACAGAACTTTTGCTGGCCTCAATGCTTTACAAATCCTCCATCTTGGAAACAATAAATTAAGAGAATTAAAAGGTTATGAGTTTCATCAATTAAGTAACCTAAAAGAACTGTTCCTACAAAACAATCTCATTAGTCATATCGCCAACATATCATTTTTTTCATTGAAATCTTTGGAAACTTTACGCCTAGATGGTAACAGACTAGTTGATTTTGGAGTTTGGAGCTTTAGTGATAATTCAAATTTAAAGGCTTTATCTCTGGGTAATAATTTATGGTCATGCAAATGTCGCTATCTACAGGAATTAACTGCATATTTAGCAGAAAATGCACAAAAAATAATTGATATAACTGACGTGTGGTGTTGGAACGGAGATGCAAAGCCGCCACAAAAAAAAGAGCTCAATTTAAATGGAACTGCCTGCAGCGATTATTATGCTGATAATTCAGTCATCGGAAATATGTTGGTGTCTAACTATGTTCCCATGATGGTCTCGACTCTTACCGGCTTTATGTTAATTTTATTAGCTCTGGTCGTTCTATTTCTTTTTAGAGATTCGTTAAGAGTGTGGTTATATACTAACTGTGGCATACGTGTCTTTTCGTTTGCGGGTGGTTTTGAAGAAAGCGAAAAATTATATGACGCATATGTATGCTATAGCCCAAAAGATGAAGAATTTGTTGTGCAATCACTAGCAACTGAACTAGAAAATGGAAATCCATCTTATCATCTCTGTCTTCATTATAGAGACATTCCGCATCATGGCGCTCAGTATATGCAATGCGCACCGCCAGTAGTTGAGGCTGCTGAAGCGTCCAAACGCATAATATTAGTACTGACAAGAAATTTTATGCAAACAGAGTGGTCGCGATATGAGTTTCGACAAGGATTACATGAAGCTTTAAAAGGATGCATTTATAAACTAGTTCTAATAGAAGAATGCTCAGTAGTAGGTGACGCAATGTGTGACCCTGATTTGAGACCGTACCTTAAAACTGGCTCAAGATTAAGATGGGGTCAAAAAGGTTTTTGGGAGCGTCTTAAATATATGATGCCAGATACATCACATCCAAATCATAAAACTAGAACGACGCATAGTTATAGAAAAAATATAAACACATACACTTTAGATTCCTCCGTACCTAATGGTGGTAATCGAACCTTAAATTATCCTGACAAGTCACCTGTTTTGGGTAATAACGGGCAGGGAGCCAGTGCTCCTCCCGAGTACAGTACGGAGGTTAGACAATCTCCTTCAACTATGAGACATACACAGGGAGTAGCATATGGCCCAGATGGCCGGCCTATTTCAGATCACATTTACTCTTCTATAGACTCGGACTATTCGTCCTTGGAACAGGGTATGGCACCGGGCAGGCGAAGAGACTTGCGGCAATGGCCACCCCCGCCGCCCCTTGTAGACACAGGCAGTGCCGTACAAGCTTACCTAGTCTAGAAAGGGCATGAGCCCACTTCCAGTCACATTGTATATAGATGTTAATTTTAAAATGCTGTAAATATTGTAATTAGTATTATTAAGTGCTATACCAAAATGTATGTAAGTGAACTTACTATTGCCTGTTCGTTATCCTGTGTATAGATTTCGTATTAAAATTTTAAAGACTGCTGTAGCATATAAATAATGTAAATAGCAAAAAACAAGTGATCATACTATATAAATATCATTAATATGGCGTTATTTATACATTATAAAAATAAAGTGATGAAGATTTATAACAAGGTATTTTATTATAACAGTGTTTCCCTGTTTTAATTAAAAATATATTTTTTTATAATATGACCAATTTAAAATTCTAATGTTTCAAATTAAGTAATTTTGTGATTTTATTTTTTCAAAATCCTTTATTATTTATTCGAATACTATACCTAAAAGACAAATCATACAGTAATAATTAAACAATTAAAGTCGAATTTGTACTTATAATTACTATGACAATTGCTTTATCAAGTTACAAATGAACTGGTGTTTTGTAGACATCTAAAAATAATAATTTTATCAAACGTTCATAATTATTTGATTATGTTTGGCCCAGAATTAATTCTTCAATTATGATTTATTCTTTAATGGAATTATTTAGAAGCTTTTTATTACTTAGCTCACATACATTAAAAATGATTAGTTTTATTTTGAACTTCGATGTGTTATTATTTTCAAAATATTTTATATTTCTTGTTTTTTGTTTTGCAAATTTAAAACACATAAGAGTGTATATTGGTTTCATTGTTTGTATGTTTTAGTCTATTCTTAATTAATGAATCGTTCAACAAAACATTCTAAACCTATCTAACATTATAAAGTTCTTTTTTATACACAAGTTAAAATTTTGATTTAATAATAAAAGTGCTGTATATTTTTAAAAAGAACACAAATTATATGATTTGGACAGAACGTTTTTTTGCTTTTGTTGCTTAACTGTCCATAAACAATGGTCATATTCTGTAAAAAGTAAATAAAGTTCCGAATAGGCAGACACAATAAAGCATCTTTGTTAAAATCTTATTTCCGTACCGTTGTTTGAAAAATAAAGAAATCATTTAACACATTACGTTGTCAGCATTTTCTTTTCTAAGGCATAACCTGATAAATTATTATTTTTTTGTCAATAAATTGAATATAGAAATTACAACATTTTTCAATACAGTCAATTGTTCTAAAAAAATTACTTAACATTTCATTGACATCTAAAACTGTACTGATGTGTCCAAAAAGGTTAGCTTCTATAAGTTTTTTCTTATCCGTAAACCGGACGCGGTATCCGCCGTGGCACGTGATCGGAGTTAGCTCGCCCGTCGGCTTAATACAAACTTGGTGCTCGCTGAATACTAACTCCTCTAACTATTCCTAACCACGACTTTACTTGCTCAAATTTAATATTTGTTAAAATCAGTTTCCATTATACAAAGTATAAAAATAACATTTTTTGTAATAACAAAATTTATTAAATGACTTTAAAATCCCATTAAATTTGTATGGAAAACAATGGTAGGTTTATCATTTTACATACGGGTGGCTTAACTGACAACACCATAATGTTCTATTGAACATATTGTATCTGTGATGTGCTGTGATGTGCAGACTAATATCAGTGATGTGATATCAAGTGCTTGACACGTGTTTATAAATACCGTTATAGAATTTTATATTCCAAACATTCAAATTATAAATATTATGACTCATCCAATGTAGTTAATAGACAACATTTTGACAGTGCATATTCATTCATCTGAAAAGCGTACTTATAATATTAAATTAATGATTTATTATTAAATTGATTATAACAAAATGTCATTATTAATATGAAATTACTTCTAAAACTGTGTATTTAAAAATATTTAATGTCACTTCGAGCTAAGTTTGTTACATGGAACAGTAGCCACTTGTAAATACAGACTAACAAAAAATAGAATAGGATCTTGTTATGATTGAAATATAATTCTTAAGTGGCCTGATTTGTAACTAAACATATGTTAACATGAGTATCACAGATGCTGAATAACTCATATCTATAGTAATAACAATGACAAGTCATAAATGAAAACTTATGCTTATATAATAATATAATTAATTAAAAAAAAAGTTTTACATTTTTTTTAACAAACAAAACTTTCTAAATTCACATGATAATATATCATGTGAATCGTAAAGAAACAATTCCATGAGAATATCATAACATCATGTATTATGTCATTTTAATATTATTTTTTTTGCATTTCAATATTGCGTACATTTTAAATTCTTCGATATCGGTACCTACTGGATAAAAAAAGGTTTATGTATTAAAGCCGGTTTGTGTCCCGGTCATTAATATTCTGTGACAGGCCAATATCAAATGTTTGTTTTATATTACGAAAGTTTTGTGCATTGGTAAATAAGTTATGGTTAACGTTATGTTTACCTCGGTGTAATGTAGAGCTGCATTTAAATAATTGTTTACATTTTGTCGTTATCTTGCACTTATCATTATTGTCAACATGTAATCTATTTAATATTTTAAAAAGTTTTTGCTTTTAAATTACAGGTATACTGCCTAAGTTTACAATTATAACATTTTTATAAAACTATATTTGTTCCTAAAAATCAAAATGTTGTTATTAAAACTGCTCTCATTTTGAATATTATATGATAGGTCAATAATAAAACTAAGTAATTTAGTGGTACTTTCGCTACATGCACAATTCACATGAAATCAAACTCATCAAGTGCAAATTATCCATACTTTCACATTTTTTAATATTTATACCCATTTATTTAAAACAAAATCTGACACGCACGTAATGATTTGTCTGAATGCTTTCACTTGTTCTAATATCACGCTTTACTTGCATTAAATAATTGATTAATGTATAAGCCTCACTATTGCTTAATATAATATTATTTGCTTGCAGTTGTTAGAAATATCTATATTCTGCTATAGTCCACAAATCATGATAAGGTGTGACCAGCCGTCACAGATCATGCTTCATTACAAACTAGATTGTCCGGGGACTAGTATTGATACAGTGCAATGAGTCGAAACGAAAACCCAAAATAAAAAGCTGACAAACAAAAAATGATAAAATATTCACCTCAAATGTAGCTTGGTCTATAAAGTTTTAAGTGTCAATAATCCCAATGACTATATTTTACAAAATCATTTTGGATTGAAATATGTGTTGAAATATTTTATATTAATTTGTAATATATATTTATTCCATTCTTACAAGCTTACAATGTTACGTCAATAATAACAATAATTTTATGCTATATTCGAAGTCAATCATAACTGATTTTTTTCCTATACCTTTGATTTCATTTCATAAAACTGCGTACACAAATAACATTATTGGTTTTAATTGAATAAACCATTGACTTTAAATCGATTACTACGATTGGTTCATCACGACCGACACAAAAGAACTTATGAACCGTGAACATGTTTCGTTTACAATCCGTTTAACATACATGGCTCTAAATCAACTTCGGTACAAATTTTATCTTTTTGGCTTGTCGACGACTAAGTAAAACAATTGACCATAAAATTCGTCGTACGTGTCCCTCAAAAAAGAGAAAGCCTGAGTCCATTCTAATGTTCCGTTTCTAAGAACATTACATCTTATTTAAGATACTACAAAAAAGAAAATAGCTCGCGCCGTAAAAGCATAAGGCGAAATGGGCCATAAAGGCCATAGCCGGCTGATCTAAACAAAAGTCATATAATATAGCTACCGGGGGTTAAAATATTTGGGACGTTGTAAAACGTTCCTAAGTTTATTGCGACATTGTTACGAATTCTTTTCTCATTCAGTGAGTTTTGACAGTTGTATAATGGTAATTCTAGCTTCTGTTTTACAATAATGAGAAGGACAACAGCCCCGGTTTTCAAAGACGTTATTGTAATTTTATATTTGTTTGCATCACGGTCTTTGTCATCTTATGTCTTAAGAAAGTGCAATTAAGAGCTTTGCAAACAGAAGCGCTTTTTCTGTTACATGGCTACTTAAAGGAAAAAATAAACATCTTAATTAAGTTAGTATAGTAACGATGTTGTTTAACAAATATTTCGTATCGAAATTAATGAAAGATTATATCCTATGTTTTTGAAACGTTTATATTTGAACTGTTTTAGAAAATAAAATGTTTTGATGAATCCAGTACAAAATATTATCTATTTCTTAAAGTATTTATGCATAACTAAATATAAAAAAGTCATAAATATATTTCTAGATTTTTTTTAATTCACTATTATACATTTACCTTCATACTTTGCCTTAACATCTACTAAGTGAAGACGGTTCTAATATTATAAGTCGATGTGTCTAACATCAAAGAGGCCGCTACGTCGGCAAAAAACAAAAGAAGGGTTGTTTTAATAAGTTTTTTTGTCAACAAACAGTCGGTGTACTACACATACGTAATCAGCAGACCAGAACCAATTCTACTAAACAGAAATATTCAAACACTGAGTTTTATGGCGCAGTAGCGAACTCGTGACGTCCTGTTTATGCTGAATTATCCCCCCTCTCCCCTCAGTGGTAGCTGTCACCATCAAATAAAACTCAATTTAACCATTGTCTGTTTCCCCCATTGTCACCATACGTATGTGCTTACACTACATCATTAAAGAGAGAACTTATCTTCAGACACATGTTTCTATTCATAGCTAGTTTATTTGAAAAGTTTGAAGCAATTGTGTCCCAGATATGTCGTAAATCATTGAAGCAGTGTTGCTTGCTACCGAAGTTGGACCGTTTGTTTTATGATTCTTTTGTTTAAAACTTTTATTGGCTCGGCCGTTCCGAAAACTAATTTATTCAGGGGCCGAAAGGCCTTGAAACTTCTCCTACTTACTAAAGGACGAATCGGTTTAGTGTCCAATTTACTTCTTATTTTACGATATTTTCTGTTTTCTTAGAAAATTCGTTTGTGATCGTTTCCCGATAGCTTAAATAGACTACCGGCTTAAGCTAATCTTGTTGGGTTTTATTTGTTTTATTTAAATTTACAAATTAGCTAATATCCTAGCAATTGTATGCTTCTATTTATATTTACATATTAAACTCTAAAATATCTTTTTTACTAATTAGTGCTTCGGTTTTTATTGTTAGTGGCTTAACCTTAATGATAAAATATGCCCAGCTTTAATTAACTATAACAATTAATCTTATCTACGCGCTTTTAATGCACCAATATATCTTGCCCAAAACTTTAAGGTCCGTAGCAAAGCAAATCACCTTTGAGGCGAAACAATCAATATGTGTAATACGTTGCTGATGACTGGCTACTAGAAATGATTGAGGCTTCCGTTTAGACGATTAGATTTGATTTAGTGCCGTCGGTTCCTGAGGATTCCGTTCATCTATTGTTTGATGTTTATAAGCGTTTATTATAAAGTTTGAAATACAAATAGGTACTTAATATTTAAATAAATATTCTGTGGTCGAAAAATATTTTACCTATTATTTATTTGACACGTGATGTAGAGCTTGATATAAGGTGCTTTAACAAAGCTCTCTGAAGTATGAAATATTGAAAATATTTATACATTGGATACCTGTCACTCAGGTTTGTTAGACTACTATTTATGAAATAATATATCTGTATATTCGTACAACCTATATTTGGTATTCTAAAATGTATCAATCTAGAGATTTATTATATTTAAAATATTTGGAAAATATGAAAAATATTTTGCTTCATTTGATAACATAAAAAATTAATGAATATTTCAATATCTTAAATTGTCATATTATTAAATCTAACTGTAGAGGCCAGTGTGATTAATAGTCTCTTGACGGAACTACGAAAAGCCTTTACAAGTTTATGTTAAGGATAATAACAATTTAAATGTTGATTACATTTGACTGACAGCTTTCAATTTAAATACCATTTGATTTGTAAACACTTTAGAGCTAATTGTATGTAAGAAATAGATATCGTAAACAAGTTCTTATGTTATAAAAATACTTTGATGTCCAAACAAACTCCGCTCACAGTGAATATAAATTTATTCTTCTTATTAATAACAAATAGTTTTGTAAAAAATCCATGTGTACTAATAAATATATATTTGTGAATGAATTGTTCCATCAAATGGTAAGTAAGGTTGTCGCTCATGAATACGTACCAATGAAGAGAGTTCTACTCTCTTCATCACATAAAGAGAAAGAGGTCGGAGAAGTGGGCATTCAGCACTCACTCTGACTGTAGGTGATTCACTCTGATTATCTGAGAGTATGATATCTACTATCACGATTGAGTCAGCCTGTGTGCAAGCTGTAGTTAAATGACTATAACTAGTGTCTGCCATATTAAAAGCTATAAGAAAATACCAATAAATATAACAAAAACAATCATACAAAATATTTAAGGGTTTAATAATTAATAATAGAATAGGAACGTTTTTTTTATAAAATAAATAGTATAGTTACGTGAGTTTATTGAGAACCACCTTGTTCACAAATAATAACATTTAAATAGGCATATTAACACTATAATCAATCACTACAGGTCCCACTGATTTATGTTTTAGAGTACACCTAAAGCCTTTATCGATCATCGTTTAGGAAGACTCCGGAATGGGTATTTAATGTGAAAAAATTATAAGACTTATTCTTAGATTGTAACCGTCTTAATTACCGGTTCTCTATGATTTATTATATAATGTTGGAATAATTTTTGAGTCGGTCAAATGACGTATGGGCAGTCGTTGGGAAACAGGTTGGTTTGCCGCTGGCGTTACAATGTGGCCGGAGAAGTGGAGTAGAGACGGAATGTGGAGGCGTCTTTACAATTTTATTGTTTTGAGTTGTATTTCACGTATAATTTAAATGTTTTTATGGAACATTACAAAAGTTTATAATTGTATTTGTTGCCGGGAGGTTTATAAATGAGATATTTAAGAAAATTAAATATTTTTTTATAAAGTTTATTTAGTATACCTATATTCATGTTTGTTTATATACTTTATAAAAACAATAGATTTAAGTTATTCTAAAGCATCACTTCATTAAGTACCTAATGTAAGTAATGATATAATAACATAAATCCTAATGATTTATTTAACAAAATGCTTAACTAGCATGGCGCATCTATTCAATTTATCAAATTGTGTGCGCAGGCGCATGCAACTTACCACTGAGTTATAAATAATACTTTAATGACAAGAAATTATCTCGCTTCGATTCCCGGTGCATGCTATTCCAGCTACAGCCTCAGGACCTATTTATTAATGCAACTGGTACGTTAATTGAAGTATGTTTTAATGTAATAAAATTACAGCACAATCAGTCAAATGTAATAGCTATTCTCCACAATTTGGAGTCTATAAAAGTAGTAAAAAAGGTTTATAGTCGGCCACAGTACCTATAACCGAAATATATTCGTAATTTTTTTCTTGAATCTATTTTAATTGCTGTTGTATAAGGGTTTTATTAAAAGAATCCGGGTGGTCAATAAGTACCGACTAACAAAACATCAATATCTTCATACATCATATAATTACGGATTGTTCGCTTCTTAACATGGTTCGATTTACAAACAATGACGTCACACCACACAAGATGTTTTTATTTATTGAAAGAGCTTCAACAATGTACCCAAGCTGCATGCCGTTAATTATAAACAAACATGATGTATATCATGTTTTGAGAGGTTGATACGAAAACGAGCACGATATTGCGTGGTTATGGAAATTGTACGCGTGGGTAAAAGTCCAGAAGAGTCAATAAAAATCAATGGTCTGAAAAAATAGGCCTCCAGTTGCGTTAACATAGTTGGGACGTTATCCACTTACTTTTGTGACCCGAAATTTTTACGTTATTGTACGGCTTTCATGCCGCAATATAAAATCAAATGAAACCTTATGTAATTTTGTCATCATGAGCAATTGTAGTCTGTTTTGTCAGATTTGCGAGAATTTGTTTAAGCCTTGCCTAATGCTGCATTGGAATGACGCTCAACGCAATACGCAAACTACATTGCTATTAGATAAGTGTTGCATTATCTAACCTAATCTGTTTCTGAGCATTGTGTATGGTTTTGGGATTTAAATTTAATCCTAATTTCGATTAGATCAATATTGCACATTGTTTTTATAGCAGCGAAGCCTCAGAGCTATAAAATAAATTCAATTTGTTTTGAGATACAAAGATAATAGAATTGCTTGGATAGAATGTAAAACGGTCAGTAAATTCGAAACTATCACACAATAGGAAATAAAGCGTGCACAAAACCCATTGTTTTATTTATTGGCAAGCAATGAATACACGGGTGTCAATGATTTAACTTCATTTAATACCTTGTTTTAAGTTCTAATCCATCCGCGTCGTTTAAATTTGCATAGACTTAGATTTCCATTTATAGTGTTTACACATGTTATGTTTAAAAGCAAAGCAAATATTCCTAAACCTGATATACTTTATAACAAAGAAAATATTCAACGTCGAATAAAAAACAAATGGTTTTGAAATTCGTACCAAACGTTTAAACTTAATATTTTTATCGCAAAAGATTGTTGAATTATGGTTTCTATAAGTAGTTTCAGAATCATTTATAATGCATAATTAAATATGCATTTTATCACAATGGAAATTAAAGTAGACACCACTAATAATAATCTGTGCAATCTTATCTTGACAACATAACTAGAAATGGTGCCTTAGTAGAGCCGATAGGAAAGGAATGTCTCTTAAATAATTTTGCGATCGAATTGCGATTGTACTTATTTAGATTTCTTAAGAATAAAATATTATTAATAATAAGATAAGTGTTCATATTTTGTATTGAAAATAAATAAAAGATGAAAGTTACACCAAAAAGTACTAGAAAAAAGCATCAAAATTTTTTTCCTCTCGAAAATCAACACCATTAATGAAATAATGAATAGATATCAGGTTTTTTTTTACAAAATTGTGTTAAGTTATTGTTATTTATTCATCTTAGCCTAAAAGTAAATTATAATTAAATAGTTTATTCATGATTTTTTCATTATATACTAATTATATAATTTGAATAAACATAACATGGTTAATATGTTTATACACAATTTCAAATATGAAAAATATGTATGTGAACAATTGAAAACAATTTAAAGCAAGTATTACAATTTTTCTTTTTGTTTAATAACATTGTTTTTGATTGTATGCTAAGACGTAGTAGTATGTAATAATAATTTTGGAGTAATTAAGTTTTCGAACAGTGCCTCTACCCAGCTTGTACATAAGTAAAGTGAGCGTTAGCTGTGGCCTTTACTAGTCATAGAGTTGAACGTTATCGAGTCTAGGAGATTTGTTGAGGCTTATTCTTCTATGAATCCAGTCACCAACATGGTTTCCAGAAATATAAAGCTGAAATGGAAATGTACAGAGCTCTAGCATACATAAGATTCATCTTTTGCATAAAAAAGTAGACAGACATTAGTAATAATAATATTAAGTATAAGTAATAATAATAAGTAGCCAGACATAAGTAGAGAGTCGTTGATCATCTTTTAATGCATCCTATCCATTGTTTGATGATGTAAGAACATTTTGTTAATTTACTAAATATTGTGCCATAATATTATTATATTTTAGATATTGTCTGTATACTTCAACTACCTCGTATCTAAATAATGACTGTTAGATATAATCTCGTTATTTTGTCCTCCGCAAAGCCATTAAAATATACAAGAGTATCGAGCGTGTGTCTAAGTCGTTTCCCGCAAGTGTCGTTTTTGTAATCCGTTATGATGCAGACTGCAATTTGCGAACGGTCACCAGCTATAACGGTGCATGGATACCGTTTATAAGGGAAATGAAAGCATGTTTTATGAATATTGACTTGCACTAGACTTGAATAGTCCGCTTGTATATAACCTCATTTCAAGTGATAGTCGACTTCACGATGAATGATTAGAATTTTCCTTAATAAATTAAAGCTTCCGTAATAAAATGAATGTAAAGTATTTATGAAAATATTGCTATAATTATATATTTTAATAAATTTGAAGAGGTTTCAGATATTAAGAGCACAAATTGTGAAAGCTTCTGAATCTTAAAACCTATTAGAAAATAGTCTGTTATTTTATTATTATTTTAAGCTTTGAATGGAAAGATTTTATAAATATTTAGTTTATTAAATATCTAAGACTTGAGAGATTTGATATATACTTTTATTTATCACCTGTGTGGTCCGTCCATCAATGTTGATGGTTATTATACGAGAGAATTGGTAAGTTGATACTACTTGCCAAATGTAAGGAATGTGATTGAGTGGACTATATTAATCAATTACGAGAAAACTCATTTCACGTGTATGTTACATATATGTTTATATTTTGTATATGTTATATATATTTATATTTTCATAACAAAATGTCATTTGTTTATAAAGCGTTAAACAACAATCAAGGTGTAAGAATGTTTAGAAAGGCCTAGGAAATTAAGTGTCCAATTTACGTAAGTTGTAGCTTGAGAGGCCAGGAGGAAATTAAACAAAGTAGCAATGTGTAAACTGTCCATAAGCTTCACCTCTTTGAGTATTGCAAAATTGGCAGACCACTTTACGTGGCTTGTAAATATCGTTCCGGCTTTATTAATACTTATTAAAGGTATTAACTTTTTATATATTTTTTTGTATTTATTATTTTATAAGTAAGTTTTAGGTATATATTTTATCTTTATATTATGCTGTCTACACTATTATACTATCTGAGACATTTATATCTTAGATTAACCCCTTTATTTAGGAGGTTTTATTGTATAAATCCTCTGAGCATTTATTTCCTCTCTCTATTATGGGAGATAAACATCTAATGTTCCATAATTGTGCAATTATGTTTGTAAATATTATGTAGAAAAGATAAGGAAGAGCACTTTTATCAATAAAGCCTTAGGGTACGCTACTTCAGTTGATTGCAAATATAGTGCAGTCTAATCGTAATGGTCGATTCTATAATACCTTCACCGAGCACCTGCCTAACCTCGAAAGGGCTTAAGATATTACATGGGCCGTTCTAACAAACTTGGTCTAGATTTTGGTAAAATTACGATTGCCGAGATATATATATATATATATATATATATATATATAATATAATTTACTTGAAATATAACGTGTCATGTCTCTTGTGCAAATAAAAATTCTATTTTAAAACATTTTTCGTTGCAAAATATATATACATATTTTATATACTTTTTTCTGAACTTAACTCAATTAACGAAATGTTAGAAATGATATACGTCATGCATTAAAGGTACACCCATACATTTGTACTGTTTTAGTGACAATATATTGAAATTTTCATCTTAAACTATAATTTGAAGATCGTTGACGATGCTTACAAAATAGCCAAAGTAAAAGAGGTTCAAATTGTTTTTAATGTAATATCATGTAAAACATTTTAAAACTTCCTCTACAAAGAACATAGTTTCTTTTCCGAAAGGTGACTGCATTCCATTAAGCGAGAAGTTTTTACTAAGAATAAAAACAGAGGAATTGTAATCTCAGTAGCTGGGTGGCGTGCGCGCGGCACGAGCGTTGCCTCGGCCCGCCTCTTTCACAGCATGCCAAAGATTATTATGCAGATGGTTAAGAAAATGTAAAAGCTTAATGGTTTTATTAAATACAAATGTTTTATCTATTTATTCACAAGTTGTGAGATGTTAGGTTAACGTAATGTGTGTTTCGATGTTCTTATTGAAATGTCTAACGACAGGTGTTATACAGATTATGATAAAAAAATATAAGCTGTATATTTGAAGTTTCTTATTTCGTTGTAAAATCTATATAAATATTTAAAACATTTTGTTAGTAGGTACGTATATTATAAATTTCGTGGCACCTAGAATACCACCTAACTTGATCATTGTTTAGTTTGACCTTGCAAAAGTGCCCTCCCCCACCATGCGCGGGCGCAGAGTAGTTCATCTACATAATTACTCAGAGCTCATTGGTGACTATTAACCTCGTGGTAATTCATGAGGCCGGCGTGTTTAATTAATAACGTATCATGTGGGCTGTCAGATAAGACATAATGAAACTTGATGGTGTACGTTTGTGAATATTAAAACAAACTCAGTTCTCACGAAGAGTTAATTATTGTAAATAAACAAATAATATTTACCTCTTTTTTGATTTATTAAGAACAATAATAAAATACTACGGAATATATATTTTTTGCATACATTAATTGATGATTATTAAATTATAATTATTTTTTATAAAAGCAATATTAAAAAAAACATGATATGCAATTCATATTGCTTCTTTGTTTTTAATCCTTCTGAATCAAGTATTTAATTAATCAAAACAGGTCCATCAATAATGTTTAATTTTTAAATTTATTTCTTCCGTTGTCATGTTTATTAATAGCAACAGCTGATGATGGTCCTTGCAAGTATTACACTCAATTAAAAGCAATTGCATCAAGCACCATATCAATAGACCTCTCACATTAAACAACGTTCAAAATCTGAATATATTACTTTGAGGAATATAAAGTAATCAATTTAATTCTAATAAATCCTTGTTGGTCTTTTCTCTTTCTTGAATGTTGGTTTAATTTTAAAATCTTTCTTCAAGATAACATACATATCTAAATAACTCAAAATCGTAATAAAGATTCACCGCGTCTACACGTAAAATGTTTTGTGTATTTCGAAATTCAGAATGTATATTCATAGCGTTAGGTACCGCATTGTACGCCGCTGATGAAGCAGTTTGTATGCACTTAAATTAGAGCGCTCTATTTCGAACTTAAACTTAATTATTATAAGAACTGTATTTGCACGCATTAATATTAAGGGATAGTATTTTCTACTTCGCTTATTGTACCAGAATATTTGATGAGTACACAAGTATAAAAACTAAGCAAACAAAATATTAATTCTTCACGGGAAATGAGATGAAACGTAAGTCAACATAAAACAAGCTGACTATATGCAGTTTAAGAAAAAGTTAGAGCAATTTGAACTTTATTTCTTCGAGTTATTTTATAAATTATTGAAGAAATATACAAGTTCTTTCGACAGGTATAAAGGACTTTTTGTTTGATAAGGAACATGTAATTTTTGTTTGTTTTTGGTGAGATTTTTTTTGTAGGTCACAGATTTGTTTATGTATGATTAACGGATTTGTTATGAATATTTGTTAATAACTAATTATGATTGACAAGTGTAACTTATTAATAGTAAAAACTTATTTATTTAAATGTATAAATGTATCAAACGAAACGATATCCTTACAACTTTTGTATAAACAAATATTTCTTGCGGATGTTAAAAAAATAACTGCACATTTTAAAAATATTCTTAAAACTTTTATTGAGATTGTTATAAATTCAGAATCTTCTATATCTACAAATTATTCTTGTAGCCTTTGTCGGCAACAAAACGGCATTGGTTGTAATTTGATAACGAACCGCCTACCTTGGACCTTTTCTTTAATAGCCCACGCAAAAGCTCTTACTCTGAATATACATGCGAGTGACTGTCATAAATCTGTAAAATTTACAAAGTAAAAAATATCTCTCACTTGACTTTTTATTTAATTATATAAAATGTTTATACCTCAAATAAAAATCTTTTCTATTCAACATGAAACCACCGATTTTTGGGAAACGTCCCTTCATCCCAGATCAAAATTATACGGGTTTAATTAAATCGACATTAATCCGGGACTATTCGGGATAGAAGTCGCTCTCTGTCATTATGTCGTTACCGTAAGTTTTTGGAACCTGAGGAGAATTCTGTTGGAATTTGTTGGATTACTGTCAGGGTTGTCAAACTTGATTTTTTATAAGGAATTTGTGGTTGGTCCTTTTTAAATGATGACCCATTTAAATTACAGTGCCCGTGCTCTAAATTGTTCTTTTAATTTTATTAGGACTAAATCGTTTATTGGATATTGATTTAAATAAAAAAAGCCTCTAATGAAATCATAAACAACAAGTGTTATTATTTTATATTATAGAAATTGTTATAATTTCTATTTTTTATATATTAAACAATAATTATAGTAATGACAATTTATTATTAATCATTGATAGAACAGTAAAGCCTGATCCTATTAAAATTCATATAAACCGCGGTGGTAGCACGCAAATGATTTAGTAACGATTTATTCATGAACTAAAATTAATTGCTTTCTATCAAAAGCAGTTTTGACAGTTTATGACAATTCATAAAAGATTGTACACATGTACAATAAAAGTTAGAGCGTTGAGGATTAAAAAAAATAAGGGCAAGTACACAATTAAAAGCTTTCCTTATTCAACGACTGTTATAAAGGTTAACAATACAATAAAAAATAAATTATTCCTTGACTAATCTTTGGTGAACATTAAAACATATCACAATAACTGTATTAAAACTTAAAGGGCTTTAATAACAAAATTTAACATAACAATGAAGTGAATTAATTTACATTCACAACGGTCCGCATCTGCATATCTCGAGCAAACACTAATCTCCTTTTAATCGGTAGAATAACAAAACCTTATCTTGAGAAATTCTGTTTATTTAAAAAAAGTTAAATGTAGGTTAGGAAGAGTCATTAGCAAACATTGAAACAGGTAAAGCCGATTCTATTGGAACAAAGCGAATTAGGATCATTATTATAATTACAGAGCAAACACACTTTCGGCGCCAATTTCAAAATTAGAACCGATAATTTTTTTTTTTTTTAAACGGTTTTTTACTAATAACATCTTTTCTACCTGCGTCTTTGTGGAGCTGGAATCGATTTCCGTTTTTAAATATACCTTTAAGGTTATTTAATTAGCAGTAATTAGAATCTTAGAAATTTTGGCGTTGTTACTTTTTTAAACCTAATAAACAACTTGTATAGAATATACGGTATTTAGTAACATTTAATGATCTATCATTCTGAGTTGTTTCTCTATTATATGTGACAAATAAACTTTTGTTACAATGTAAATTCATTACAAAGAAACAAAGTAATTTCGTTTGTTATAGATAAATTATACAACGTTATACATGTACTACATAATTGTATACAATCCAAACAAATATGAGGGATGTCAACGGTATGGAGAGAATTTTGTATGAAGAACTTTGTTGTAAGGAGTTAACATTGTATTTTGTTTCATATGAATTAGAAATGTGAAATCAGACGTATATATACATACAGCCATATACATGTATTTGTATATATTCATACATATAACATTATTCAAAACTGAAGTTATATACCTACCATATCTAGGGATTAATTTCTAGCAACAAGGCTGAATCTGTTCATTAAATATTTATTAAATTATTAGCTGTGGTAGGAACTTTACACAGGAATCTTAATAAAAGGTTTTTTGTCTATTTATCTGTTTGTTTGTTCGCGCATCAATTACAACTACAAGATATAACATAATTCAATTAGGATTTTATTTAAAACTCAGGAAAGTGGTTTGGTAAAATTACAAAAAACTGGAAATAAATACCCATGCCGATATAAGTTGTATGATAATCAATACAACTCTTGTTTTGGAATATAAATATTATGTGCTACATTCTCATAAACTATAGTTAACTGTAACCCTTATTAGTTACTAATAATGTATTGAAAAAACTATAACGGTTCAGTCGATACCATATACATTTATATATCTCAATGAAATCAAGTGTTTTTCCCAACCTAATAAAGAAGAGAAATATAGGGTGCAAATATGATAACCTTATTTAGTTGAATAGGAAGAAAACAAGTCCGCGATAGCCTGAGAAAATTATAAGCCTGTAGGAATTATACATCAAGATTCTTAAAATTAACTAGAGAGCTGTGGTTCAACATGTATACGGCGATGTTTTATTGACAGCTGTCTCTTTTACTTTGTATGGAATTGATAGAGACAACTAAAGCGCTTAGTTAAGAAGTAGAATAGTAAAGGATTTTCTAAGCTCAACGTCATAAAAACGTTCGACGCTACACGCACTCTAATATGCTATTACCCACACATGCACCGTGGGATTAACTCAGACAACCCGTTTCCTGTTACCTGCTCCAGAGCAAAAAGTGATTCAACAAATTAGAATTAATTTTACATTTTTGATCGGAAATTCGAGCCCGCCTTTTATTATGATACTATTTAATTGTCAATGTGGCGTTCACAAGGGAGAACAAACTAAAATTATATTACAAAAAATTAATATAATAATTTATTATAATAGTATAATATTTTTTTAAATATAATTTCGGTAATAAGATATTATGAGACCAAACAATTATAAATAACAAGTTCATCAACTGCGATAGCTTTTCTATAACCAACAAAAAGCAACAACATCCTTCTAACGTAAAACCAGTGAACCGTTTTTAAGTCTTTATTATCTATATAGAAAACGTCTGTAACGAATCCACAGTGGACGCAATCTACGAAGTTAGAACAAACAATTACTTTGGTTTATTTGAAAGCGAGCAAAAACTAGAGCAATCAAATTGCTGCCGGGATAAAAACCACTACACCCGACGTTAGGGATCATGTGTATTACGGAAGCTGGGCTCGGTTAGTTCCATGTTATTGGATGCTTTTCTAAAGCTAATTTCAACTAGAAATTAAAATTTCGATCCCATTCTTATTATATATTTTTATAATTCTTTGTCATCAAATAAAATATCATTTAAAAAAAAATCATAGTTGCATTTTTTTTGCAACACATATTTTATAAACTTTTTTTATGTAATTAACCTAATTGGTTCTTTGCTCATACAAGTAATAAATTACAAAAAGATAATTTGTTATTTCATGTTAGTGTTTTTTCACTCATAATGCACACGTTTTTTATGTGATGTTTGAATATGTAGCTTCTAAATTTATATGAGTGACCTGCTTACTCGTGTAGTTCTCGTATAAATTGCAACGAGGTTAAAATGGTGGCATTTGTAACTCTAGCTTAATTATTAAATGAATTTTGTTTAGTTAGTTTTCTTTTAGTTGAATTTAACTAAGAGGAGAAAAGTTGTCAAAGCGATGAAATACAAGTTCAGATTTATAAAATACACCAACTATCTATAGAGCGTGGCTAATTATAAGCAAGGTGACACCTAGTCATATTAAAGGTAGACATAAAAAAAAAATATTTTTTCATAAATAATGCATATCATCTTCACAATAAATAAAAAGATTAGTTTCGCTCGAACCAGCTGCGCTAAGGAGCGAACTGAATTGCGCGATTTGATACGCGCCTCCATCAAACTGGCTTTGTCAAAAGGCAGGCTAATAAAGTTTAGCAGATGTGATTTTCTAAACAAGACGCTAACAAATGAGAACTAGCTGGTACTATCGTCAGGAATCGCCGCTGATCGTAGAGGGCAATTTTCTCTTTTATCAAAAAGATTAATGTGCGCTTCATAAGCACAGCTATCGGAAGAGTAATTTACTAGACTCTGCCGGAACTCTAAATAAATATAGGGGGGAAAGTTTCGTAACTGTATTTTAGAGATTAATATTTTTATAAAATTTGTTCCTTAATATGGAAACAGAGATTGAAGTTAGCGAGTTAGTTATTTGCATAAACGAACATGTATCTAGCAAAACAAAAACTTTACAAATAAGAAAATAACTCAAATTATGCCATGCTGTTCGCAAAATTTGTAATTCAAACAGATATGCCCCTCATTGGTATGTGAATTATTTAGCAACGCAGATTTTATAAGAACTACATACCATTTAGTTTTCGTTATCTCCACACGATCGCGAATTTTTTAATCCGTCTCTTAAAATCCATACGTCGGATTCCTGGAGTCCTACTTTTGATCTGGACAAAGAAACTGACCTGCATCATTAAAGCCTATTGTAACGAATTTTAAAATTTCAAAAAGCGAATTCGTCAATCGTAAAACAATTCGATACGCGTTTGAATTTGTTGTTCGGGCTGACTTCAATTCAATTTCTTCTTCGACCCGTTCGTGTGAATTGGGTCGCATAAACGGGCCCGCCCTTTTGGGACCAAAACGTTATTTTTTTTTACACAGATTGCGCGTTCTTTGATGTTCAGAATGTGTGCGTTAAGTATTTTCTACGCTTTATGATGTTTCTGTGTGCCCTATGTTCAGAACTTCGGCAACTACACCCAGCGGGATGTAAAAATGAAGCAAAAGCGTCTTGGAGTAATATTTATTTTTACTGTAACATGATTTTACTATAAAGTTGTAAAGCATCAATTCTATTGAAATTACTTATCAATATAGTAAGCTTAGGATTAAATAACATATTATTTCTGAAATAAAGATGTATTGCCCGCACCGCTACCCACGGTATAATCTAGCTCCGTACACTTTGTACTAAATCTGAACTATTCTAGTTCCTGGCCACATTGAATAGAATTCACCCGATAATATTATCCGACAGAAGCGCATAAAGTGTGCCAGAAATAATCTCTAGCTTCGTAATGGATGCTAGACTTTACGAGGTTCTAAACTTTGAATTAAGTTATGTTCATAACTCTGAATCAAGGAATCTGGAAGAACCTTTATAGGCTTACCTATTCTTTGAGACAATGAAATGAATATGGTAGGTCGTAGTTTTTTTCAAAACCCCCCATTTCAGTAGATTTCGTCACGGTATCTCTTAAATAATATTCGTATAAAAATGTTTGTATTTTTAACAAAATATGTTTTTTAACATCACATCAATCCAATTGGAAGAAGAAAGAAAGAAACTTTTATTCGGGCGTTGTATACACGAACAAAAAAAAAAACAAAATAAACCATAAAAGTATTGCTATACTATTTCTAATTCTATTGATGTTTGCATAAAACAAACTTCGCTAATTTTCGATCAATGTAAATAAATATGCAACAAAATAGTAAACCACAGTCTTCGATATGCAGAATGTTTTGAGGCAATTACATCTGCACTCCAAAATCCATCGTAGATTATTTTTTAGTAATGTAAGCTTTCGCTAGTCAGAATTAATTGTAATTATTTACACATGTACAAAAGTACAATTATGATGTTCATAACACTCGTCGACGTCAAGATTACAAACGAGTTTCCTCCTCGACACGTTTGCGCTCTCAACGAATTAGGACCGACGCCTTTAAATTTGGCACAAAGCTGTTTGCTTTAGTTTCAGAACTTAGTTTAAGTTACGTTCGACCAAAATGTAAATGCACTTTTGTAATACAATCTCGTGCATTCAAGAAGTTTGCTCCGTTAGTTCCTAAACGGTCTTAATGGGCCGATAACCGCAACTTGAACCGAATATACATTATAGGTGTGTACGGTAGATTCATTTATATTTCAATAAATTTAAAGAGGTTCTCTATTATCAATACCAAAATAGAGTCTCTTATAAAGTGAATATCCTATTTCATCATAAATAATTAAATGGACATCATATATTTTAATTATAAACGAGCTATGGACGGGACTTCAAATGGATCCCAACGAACTGTGGGGTCGAATAATAATTCATTATGTTCAGTAAATGGTCACTATTGGATACCAAAATATGTACCTTTGTTGCGCGTGAGGTCCACCTTTCGGCTCAGGTGACACTACGGCGTTACTAATTTGGATACAGAACCCATAGGTTCCATAGAAACGAAATGTTAGAAAAAATATCTTTAGGAATTAACAATTTGTATGAAACTCAATTTGATTCGCTCGCTAGCGCTGAATTTATATTTTTGGCTTTATGATTTTTTATTTTATGTATTATTTATTTCATGCATAAGCAATGAAACTGTTGAATTATATAAATAAATTGTTTGTATTTACACGCCTAAAAAGTTTTGGTTTAATGGAGGCTAAAAAGTAAATTATAAAATTCTAATTTTAGCTTTTTTTTACTTTTTGAGACATGTCACGTTTACTCATAATATAAAACTTGAAAATCAAGAACAAAGAGAACCGTTTAATTTAAAAATCAAGTGTGAAAATCTGTTTATATTTTTTGAGATTCTGTTACTGACAGATCACACGCTGCGCGCTAATTTTTCGCCTTCACGAACTAAAAGTGTACGAGAATCGTTCAGTTACAAAGGATGCACCGTTAAAAATGTCAAAGCGCTAAAATTAATGACGAGAACCTTTTATTTGGCTCTATTGTCTCGAAAAACTGCTTTGTCTATTATAATGTCAGTGTTTAGCGTCATATCTTTTGTAATGATACCGAAAAAGTCCGTTGAATAGACGCGTGGCGCGTGACTTACTCGATTTTTCTTGCTCAAAATAAGTTGAAAACAATTTGAAACAGCAAGTTACTATTGTAAATTTACTTACATCTAAAAGAGATAATGTATTGTATTATTTACTATGCTTTTCAAAATAAAAACAAACTAACTATCTTTGTTTATATCGTACAGAGAAATAGTACATATTTTATTCTTTGCTTAATAATACAATTTTTATTCTCCATATTTAGCAATTAGTGTTATCAGAATAAGTATTGAGGGCTTGCTAGAAGAGAATGTTTATGTCATTATGCGTGCCTTTGCAGAATGTGTTTGCATTTTAAAATAATTAAATAAGACCTTTAAGACAAACTAATCGTTAGTTTGAAGAAAATCGTTAAAGTTCTGAGTGTCGTGTTGATTATATTAGTTCATTTAAAAGCTGTCACCTATTAAATCATGTTTATAGCACCGTATAAAGGCGGTACACTAGTTATTTATTAGTTATAAATAATGCCAACTTGATAGTCTCAAGTTAACCAATAGTGATGTAAAATGTAAATTTAATATAAAACAGGTTGCCAAGGAAGTGTTTTATATATTGTATAATATTTTAATCCAAAAAACTTCAATAGAATTTCTTGTTTAAGTTCTTCTATTGAGTTTCTTATTCAATAATTAAGAATGAATTATGCATAGTTAATTGTTAATAATATGTTTTTTTTTGGGTATTAGTTTCCGTATATATTTTTTTATTACCGACAATACTTGCAGTATTTTTTTTCGGGTAAAAATAAAGTTATATCTGCATACAAAACATTAAGAGAAGAATTTTGTGTGTGACTGAAGCCATTGTTTGATACATATATTTCTTATAGAAATACTTTTAGCCTCTGAAACGAAAGAAAAAACAACATTTTTATATAACTAGAATATAAATAACGAATTTTAATAATAGCACAATACAAATAACTCTCATAAATAAATTATTCTCATGTTAAACTATTTTACATATATATGTTATTGTAAACATAGTTATTTAAATAACAATCATCTAGAAAAATCTATTAATTATATCTTAATATTATAAGCCATTATTCGTATATAATAAAAAGACAAGTTTTATAGCTATATAAATAACCTTTTCGAAGAAATACATTTGTCAGAACAAAGATAACTAACAAGAATCCTTTATAATCTTAAATTAACGGACAAACACACTGACCAAATTTTAAATGGGTTCTGTACAAAACGTAAAATAATAATTGCAAACATTCAAGACAATTGGACTAAATAGTGAATAGTATTAAAAGAACTAAGATAGGAAATACAGTAAATATTTATAACAAGATAAAATGATATTGATTAATTGAATTAATAATTAAATATATTACACTTAGAAAACGGGGATCACTATTTCTTTATCATTTCCTCTAATCATTATTTCTAGAATATATAATATAATTTAAAAAGAATCTATTATTTAGACGTGACAACAAAATTTCTCATCGCCAAACAAATTATTTATGTTAATTTTTATACATAAAAGCAAAGACGATAAATATTCGGAGAATTTAAAGATCTAAAACAATCGCCATTCACGCAAGGAATTTGGACTGATCAGACCTTTAACAGGAAATCATGGTATTAGCATAATGCGTTCAACGATTTACAAAAATCCTGGTTTAAATATTTTATGAGCAGTTCGGCGCCGTCGTATAAAAACTATGAGCGTCTTAAGAAATTAAATATATAGAGAGTCCAGATGGACAATATGTTTCCTGTTTAGATAACTTTTTTTTTTGCAGGTTTTTAAGTGGAAATAAAAGTTAAATGTTTTGAATATTTTTATTGTCTAATCGCTAACCTTAATTTTACTTATGTAGGTACCTAGTAATTTGAATTTTTATCCTTTCTAGAGTTTGTGTAAATCTAATAGGTATGTAAAGTCCATTTTGATAATAATTAATTTTATTAAAATATAATCAATAAGATTTATATTTGTGTCAAAAAAATTCCGGTACCGGGAATCGAACCTGAGCCTCCTGGGTGAGAGCCAGGTATCCTAGCCACTAGACCATACCGGATTTATAGTACTTAGTTTAGTTAGTTAGTAGTATAGTTGACGTCAAAATACGAAGAGGGTTAGTTTTAGTTAATTGATTTGTTTAAAAGTACCTAATTTTGGATTTCTATTAATTGTTTGTATTTAGTATGGGTAGTATTAATTATAGATCTAACGTATATTGATAATTTTAATGAAACAATAGTTACACTTAAGTGAGTGAGTGAGTTATTTATTTATTTGTAGAGTAACCATTATCAAGGAACAAAAAAGACTGGGAGCCGGAAGTAGGTTTATCCTTAGCAAAAATAAATACCTAATTACAATAAAATCACTTTTGTATTTGTTTGTTAGTTGGTGGTTTTTAATAGTAAATATTAGTTATTATTGTTAATTATTTTTATCTTCATTTTTCCTGGATTTTTTTTTACTTTTCTATTTTAATTATTCTTTTTTTGTGCTATGATGCTTATGTATTCTATTATGATTTTTTATATACATATATTTTTTGTGTTATTTAATAAAAAATAATATTTAATTTTAGTTAATCTTGTTAATATGTGATGACCAAATAAAGATATTTTGATTTGAAGATCTATATATTTATGGACAAATTGTATGTTTCAAGTACTCATTATATACTATCAATAAGCAATCGCAAATATTTTTCTTTAAAATAATGTATAACCTTTTAAAAGTGTATTATGGAACATTAGTTTTAGGATTTAAAATAGCGATAATCATGTTGTTCATAAATGTACATATAAAAAACTCTCACGGTACTTAAAGCTTCTGAAGCGATCTTCAGTTATCACGAGATTGGCAACTTTGTTTGTGACTTGTTGATGCCTTGATTTTGACCAAAGGGCCGGTAAAAGACATTTTTGCAGACGTAAGCAATTACCATCAGCGTTTCTGATCGTTTTAATGCGACTACTATACAAAAAAATCTTGACGAACAACGTCTATAACGCCTTAAGCGCATCACCGTATAAGCGTCTGAACCCATCTTAAATTACTAGTCGCTCGACGTCAGCAGATATTATGTTTACATCGATTTTTTTCCAGTTTAATGTAAATGTGACCAATGTGCTATATAACTTAATAAGTCATCTAATGATTTTAAATAGATTGATATAATCATAAGGGTAATTTTTCATACCAGATACCTGGTGATGAAAGACAGTCGGCCAAAGTCTTAGATATAAGTCCCAAAAGAACTCCTCTTAAGAGTTTGGCAGGGCTTTGTTTGGTTTTAAGTTTAATAAAGAATAGATCTGGCACAGTTTATTGTGAACCGCACTGCCAATCCTCGCCAATCATCCATATGCTAGAAATGAGACTGAAGAAGCAGGCCTCACTTTTATAACAGAAGTCACATCCAGTAATCTGTATACGTGACTACTGTCACATACAATAGAAATTTAGCAATCTTTTTGTAGTCGAAGCCACCTCTTACAATATCTGTAACTCGAGATCACAGGAATAAAATTAAATATTCCATGTTATTATATATCTGTATGGTCACCCACCAGCTGTTATCAGTATTCGGCACAAGTGGCTCGTTGTGTAAGGTGCACGACCACCCACTGTGTACACTGAGCATTGTATTCAATAAAGTTATTATGAGTTGAAGTAAAATAAGTAATTAAATAATCTATATTTGCGAATTTTGAAGATGAATTTGTTTACATATCTTCTTGTGCTTTAACTTTGAAACAAAACCCATATTCATGGTCAATAATAAACCCCAATTTTGTATTATTATTATTTCATCTATTAGAAATGGTCTAAAAGACGTTAAACATCTATTTTAAGTTTACATCTATCTAACAACATAAATATATATTGCTTCAGATATAGATCCATAAAAAGCCATAAAAATAATTACTATAAGCATAAAGCTCATTAAACTTATCACTTATGATTTTGAAATTACGACATTTATTAGCTGTAATGAATTACTTATTATATAAGCATCTGTCTGTTTGTTGCTAAGACTTAGAAACCAGACGTCACGTCAATCAATTGAAGATCCCTCTAACATTAAACATATGCTGCAGGCGTGAATAACCACATTATCATAACCACTTATTTGGAAACCCACTATATTTTGGGTCTTAAATAATAATACTACATATATTTGTATAAACATATGTCATGGTTGATTTTATATTCAAAACTAATTCTTTACATAATCTTTCGAGTAGCATAGGACATATATATGTAATGTTCAGGGACGGTAAACTTATATGTTTTTTTAATTAAACACTTAGTATGTTAAATACACGCTGTTTCCTAGAATGCACTGGAATGTACAAAAAACCATAAATTTAAAAGATTTACAAAATTTACTAAGCAGTTGTAGGTATCAAGAGTCATTGGGGAACAGACTCTTGACCTATTTATCATATACGAATTAGTAGATGACACTGAGGAGTAAAACATGTGGTGTTTTAATGTGTGATTATCGGTAATGCTATCATTATATATAAATTAGGTGCTAAGTAAATTATATGGATACTAATGAAGGAAGTTACCACTTAATGTCTCACCTGTCGTTTGACATTATCTTTTTATATTAAAGTCTGCTAAAAGTACTCGTATTTCCGTTGAACATTTATAATAAAACAGAATTTTTGTACTGATATATATTTTTAAGTAAAGATGATTTATGTTACCTGATCATTTCAAGTCAGGTTGCGGGTTATCAGACGATGGGAAGTCTACCTACCTACCCGGAATAAGGACTTTTAACTGGGTGACGCATTAGAGATCACTTTTTGACAGTTGGATTTCTTATCACAACTTCTGATTTTCTATCAGTTTAATTAAATCTTTGTCTAGATGAAATTTCTTATTAGAATGGTTTGTATCTTGAGAAATTATGAATAAACTAGTGACGTCATCAAAATCGGAAAATTGGAACAGTACTAAAGGAAATCAAAACATATTGTTAAATCAATTAATTATAAGTTATCGAAAGGTAAAATTAAATACTCTAAGCGATAACTAATACACAAATTAGAAAAAAATATATGTACATTTTACAATATACTCACAAATTAATATTAAAATAATTACTATCTGTAAATATTACTATTGAATGAAGTATTATACATTTTTGTAAGAAATATGTTTTGAGAATGAATTACTTTTAAAAAACGCAAATCAAAATGCCTTCAGTGATATGGTGTATATTACTCGGTATGACTGTAAATTTATTATTGGTAACTTAATGCGAATCCAAACAAACAATAAAGAAACTGTTAACATATTACTTGCGTTAAAACAATAAATTAGTCTTTATTTTTATTTTTTGTCAACAAGAAATAATAACCATCATGTTCCAATTTTAATTCCATATTTGAAACAACAGGAAATTAAAACAAATACATTATTTTTTTTAATATTCCAGGAACCCGGCTCTAACCCAGCTCTGTGAGGTCTGGTAATGAAATGTGGGTGGCTAGCTTGCTTTAGGGCGCTATGAACACACGCGATAAAGGTCTAAAGGCAGCGCCTTATTAGGGCATGCAGATTATCCTTTAAGATTTGCGCATTTAATGGCTTTGTATCATATCGAATGCATTGTGTATTGCAGCAATAAATTAGATTAATTGTATCTTAACTTGTTTTTATTGAAAGAATGTTTTGAATTAAAACTGTTTTAAATTTCCTAGAATACTAAACATCTAATATTCAATATCATGTTTTTAATGGAAGTTTTTTTAATACGCTTTTTTCTATAATTAGTATCAAAACAATATTAAATGTTGAGTTGTTAATCTTACTCTAAGCGTTAACCTTTTAAAAAAATATTCACAACTGAAAGGCTGAATTCAGTGTATTTATGTATAGTTATATTTTTGTTACTGGACTTAATAAGTTGACCAAAAAAAAAGCGGACGATACTTCAACAAAAAAATATGCATACAAAATGTCATATCGGTATTTTGCTATCGGTAGGTAGGTACTGAGTTTTTCAATTAAACTTAAACGCTGCGTCGATAAAATATTATCTAAGTTTTATCAGCTTTTTAAAAGCTGCAGAGTTACTGTGTTCTTTTATTAATACTTACTTTTCTTATGGTAGCGATAATATTATACTTTGTAAATTATTAACGTATCTTGTAATTAAAAACATAAACAATTTACCATTTACTTCTAAAATCATTTAATTTTATCAATAACATTCCAAATTTTATCAACAATACATAAAGCGCTTTAAATAAATAATGTTAAAAATGGTATAAATTTAAAATAAAGCGCCTTTTCGCTCTATATAATGTTTTGCAACGTTTAAGCCGGCTTAAGTTTCCAATGCTGGCATGTTAAATGTTAGCTAGGATAATGGCTAACGTAACACGCCGGCAGCGATATCAACTTGCTCTAAGTTTATAAAGGTCTGCGACGGCGAACTATTTTATTAAACGCATATTACTAAGACAGTTATGTACGGCCTTACTTCTGCATAATTACATCTTGTACTTCATCAAGATTTAATGAGGTTTGAGCCTGAATTGCAAGAGATTACATATATTAGAGTAATAATGAAGGAATTAATTATATTGTTTATGTAAAAAGTTAGTCTAATATTCTATACAGCAATATGAAAGCCACTGGTGGTTTATTTCTAACAAATTCCATACAATCCATATCAAACCCCATTATGTTTGTCAATACTTATTTTTTTAAGTAATCATTATTTTATCAACCGTAATTAAGACGCGTCTCCAAAATTTAGTCTATGGTCTAAGTGGAGGCGGGCGAGTTAATTAATCCCAACATTTAATTACTATAAACACTCAAAAACATGATAGGTTTAATTAAATAATTATTTAATGCATAATTATGCAATAAAATATTACGAACAGCCGTTTTAGGCTATAGCATTAAATTTAAATTATTAAAATAAAAGACCTTTACACGATCGATAAGAGTATAATGAATTCAGAGATAAACCAAAAATGCCAACATTACACGACCTAATTTTAGTCAGCACCCACGTATAAACCCAAATCGTGACTGAGATTATGACAACCATGTAAACTTAACTGACATTATAAACGTACGTTCCTAGTACGAACGGCCTCAGCCGTGAACTTAAAACAAAGCCACTTCATAGACACGAGTGCTCGATGTCTGCGCCATGCCTTAGCAAAGATCTCTTCAGTAACAAAACGTGTTTGTCAGAAAACAAAGACTGTTCAAGGTTTAGTGACAGCGGTGATACTTGCCAATTATCAAGCTAACGTTGTTTAAGCACGCTAACGTTCGAGTAGATTCTGTTTGGACCTCCGGCTTCTTCATGTTTATGAGAGCGCTGTTGTCGTTTATCTATGCAATATACTGCTTCCTCCATTGCACGTTTTGTTTGATCATATTTATCGTGCTTGCTCCAGTACCATTACTTAGGGAGCTTAGTTCGTAGCATCTCATTAGAGATCGGAGCATTCTTTGGTATCTTCACTGCATCGTAACTGATAACGTTTTGTATTACTTACTCGAGTATTGAATAGGATTGTATATCTGTTATCTGGTTATAAATCTGTTTGTCTTTGATAGCTCCTGCTTTGAATTTTAATGGCCGTCAATATTTTATGTTTAATTAAATGTGGATTTCCAATAGCTATTATACTTTTTAAAGATAAGAAAACAGTTAAATTTTATGTGTTTATAAAATGTATTGAAAATATCTATACAAATAAATAAAATTTAATATAAAATTGGTCTGTTTGTAATATTGAATTAACCGCTTTTTGGTAACTGCTTATGGATGTAAACACGGTACATGTAAAAAAAACAACATTTTATTAATTTTTTGTTGGTCTGTCTGTCTGTCTGCTTGTAAACGCTATTATTATCTGTATCCCGTGACTCCGTTGACTATAAAAATAATATTTATATGGCTAAGTAGGTACGTAAGTCAAATACCTAAATATTATTTTTACAGTCTACGTGGACGTAGTCACAGGCAACAGCTAGTAATAAATAAAATGAATTATCGATTTTATTTTTAATTAACATATTATATAGAATATAACATAAATATGATGTAATCGAATTATAAAAAAAACCCTTTTGTATCTGTCATCAAATGACTCTTAAACCAAATCGGTATCTTTGAAAATACCGCATTCGATGAACTATCCGTAATAATGTGATCACAAATTGGACTTTTTAATGTCTTTATAAGTGCTGTCTGACACGAAGTTAATGAAACAGCCCGTTTTATTGATCTACCTGCAAGGTGACACGAATTTAGTCGCGCCTAACCTAGTATTATGTTTTTCTTCAAATTATTTTCTATCTTTCTCTTACCGAACTAATAATATATTAAGGAAAGGGACAGCACTCCAAAAGCCGGGCATTAGAATTGAACATTTCATTTGAAAGGCGACCCCCGTCATTTGATAAGCCGATGATGTATTTTTTAGCATTAATCCATTAGGACACGGAGAACGTTCCGAGTTCTTTTAATACCGCACCGTAAGGAGGTAAGTGATTTGTTCTATTTATATAACATTCAATATTAAAAGGCTCTGGGTCACTTAAAATATATTTTAATCGTATTTACTTCAGTATAATCGTATATTTAATCGTATTTACTTTAGTACTTCTTCCAATTATGTTATATTTTTATCAATACTACTTTTATACACAATCAATATAAACAGACTACAGTTCGTTACAAATATGATTTAAACATAAACATTAACCGATGTCATTAAATTTTCTTATAAAATATTATCATAATAAAATCAGTCACACCCAATCAAGGGTCCATACACTGAACAAGCTTATAATATAACTATAATATTATTACAATTTATTTCATTATCAACAAGCTGTCGCCACCCGCATATCAGACAATTGATGCAATCATCGCCAATGAGATTTTGGGGAGTGTAAAACTGGATAATTGCTTTCCCCGCAACCAAATTGTAATATTATTCAATGATTTTAAATATAATTGTACTTGCAATAACTAAAAAAAAGTTTCAATAACAGTTGTTTTAAACATATTCCAACGAATTTCATACAATGATTTTAGATTTTTAAAATATTAGCAAATGTATGTGAGATATCGAATATTCAGTAATTATTTTTACAATTTCAGCTTTAAAAAATGTATGAAATAGTGTATAATCTAGGCCGTACCTTTCAACATTTTGAACCCATAATATACAGTTTGAATCGGCTCTAACGAGCTCAAGAGGCACTGAAAGCTGCGAATATTGTTCGAGGGTCGTTGAAGGGAGAATTGATGTGCAAAAGTATGAGTAGAAAAGAGTAAATGAACATTCAATAAAAGTTAGAAATGAAAACAATATTTAAAAAAGCTTGGAGTTAAGTTGGTTAATTAACTACGCTTTTTATATATCGATTTTAATAAAAGCGTATTAAAAAAGCTTCAAATTATGTTGGATAAATACGCTTGTTCTTTGTCGATTTTAATAAAAGTTATAAAAAAGCTTTAAGCTTTTATTGGATAATTAAGATTGTTCTATATTTATTGAGATATGTTCAAAGAAAAAGTAAAACAAATATTTCAACCCTTTATTAGTAACACTGGTATGTAATAAATCAGTAACTATATTGCCCTAAGATAAGGTTTTATCTCGCGTCACTGCTTATAAATCAAAATGCTGTGAAAAAGGTTAACTTTGTTTTTAAGATAAAGAATTTCATGTTGGATGTTGTCTTAGCGTTATTGATTTCACAGTATATAAAATATATACAGATTTAGACAGTAGTACAGTTATGATTTGGATTTTTAATCTCTTACAATTATTGTTAACAAAATAAAAGTAGATGAATTTAAGGTTGATATTTTAGGTTTCCTATAAATAAAATATATTTCATATTAGAAAGTTTTAGTAAGAAACTAACCTTGAATGAAGTCTAATTCTGTATTACTTAGATAAATGTAGGCAGTAAGAATAAATTACAGCGTGCCGGGAATACTTGAGACCGTTGTCAGTTGAAGACATTTGGGGGGCGCAGTACATTGTTTGCATCTAGCCCCCAAATGTAGATACGTTATTGTCTCCTAAGATTTATACACAAACATTGTAATCTTGTTTCTCGTGGGCGGGGACGCATTTGTTCAAAACGTAAAATGAACTCACCCTTGTTTTATATTTTCGGTTAGAACATCCTTGATAAACTCGGGTCGAGCCAGACTGCAAGATAAGGGAAAATATGTTAATTTAGACGCTACGAGAAGGCTGATATGACCTACTAAGTGATTGGGTTTCTGATGCGTCCCCGTGTTTAGAATTTGAACTCGTCCAGTGGGCTAAATTCGAACCAATGTTTACAAATGGCTTAGGGATAAACAAGAATTTACTCACATGTTTTTGTAAATATAAATATTTTGAACAAGGAGATATATAGTGGGAGAAATAATAAGAAAAAGGAAATATTCCTTACTCATTTAAGGTTTCTTCCGTAATTAAGGCTCAAGGTGTTCGAAATTGAGACGGTAGCCGTAAAAGTATAAAAAGTGGGTCAAATTGTACCTAAAATATATCCACTTAGGGATGCAAAATATTGCCGAAATGAACGCCTTTCCTCACAATATGACGCCACTAAAATTTCCATCTTTTATGAAACATTGCGGATTACAGAGGAGCCCATTTCAAGAAATCTAATTTTTAATTAAAAAATAAGCAAAAGACAATTAATTCTAATGTTAGAATAAATTTAAAAGAAACATTTTATGTTCCAAATATTTAAGGCAAGAATAAGGTATTTTTTAAATCATTTTATGAGTGGAAATTTAATTATTCCTCAATGGTACAAAAATACAAGATCAATTTAACACTGTATGTCTTAAATTGATTAGATCGCCAATCTCATTAGGAAGACGGTAATTTATATTTCGACTTTAAACATCTCAATTTCTGGACGCCCTTGGGTGCATTATTTTATTGGTTAGCCACGGTTTCCAAATAATTAGATGAGAATTTATAGATGTCTTCTGCCGTGATTTAAGGATGTTACCATAGCCTATTTAAATTAGAACTCGTATTTTCGAACAGAAAATTTCCCATTAAGAATCTATTAATATACATTGAGATGGGTAAAATGTCTGCAAGTAATTAAAAAAACGTTAGTCTACAGGTGTTTTATTAAAGCAATGAATTAATTAAATTTAGTAACTTATGAAATTTATGTTTCCTACTAGATGTAAAATTAATTTAAGTCTAGAAATTTTGCTGCGGGAATGATTAATATAATTTATTGTTTATTGAAATTTCATCATTACTAACTCAAATTCTTCGTATATTTTTACATAAAAACAATTCTCATTATTCTGTATACAACAACATACAGTAATATATATTTTTAACGCATTCTTTTTTATTTTATTTAGAATAGAGTTAATTTGTTTATATAAATACTCACCAAAGTTTACTAAATATTCTTAAGATGTTTCCGGAACTACGAAATCAGACAGCAATCTTTCAAAGAGACAAATGTTGCCGGTCCCTTATTTATATCCACCATTATAGTTAAAATAAAGTCTATTGGTATAAACCATTTAATATATCACCTCAAATCAATTACTGTTTGCAAACAAGTTGATTTTATATGTTTTTTACACACGTTATCATATTATATATACGTAATATTATAGGAACATGTCATAGACTTATACATTTTTAAAAGGATTCTCACCCATTTCTCTCTACTTGAATCTTGCGTCTTTTTCCTCAGGTAATTGCAGCGTCCAAGCTATGAAGCGACTACATAAGTTACTATGAAAGAATGTCAAGGAAATATTTAGAAGGATAGCATGTCTAATAAGAACTTTAGTAAATTTTATTATCAACATTATTAAATTTTACTCAACATTGTTACAAGAATACGCTGAGTAGAAATCTACAGAGATATATTATATTCAGAATTTTAAATTAAAAACACTAAGGCGTTATGATTAAGGCTATTATTTCTCACTCGTAATACGAACGGACGTGTTCGCTGTAATAAATATAAAAGTTATAGTACGGGCAACCCTTAAGGCTTGCCACAAGCGGATTAACATCATTACTCATTCCTACCGTCCAAACTGCCGGGAGATGAGAACGTATGACTTATTTTTTCTCACCTGTTTATAACGATTGAGTTGCGTCATTATTATAGTGTTTATTGAGTTTTCATAGTAACTTCTAGGAATATTTTATCTTGCTTTCGATATTAATAATCGGATAATTGAAACTTAAGTTACAAAAGACGCTGAGCATATTTGTATTATTATGAAATTCAATTTTAGATAATTGGACAATATTAAGACAAAGTGCAATAAAGTATGAGAAATGTCTTTGTAAATACTTTGTAGGTACGTCTTCCAGCCGAATTAGCCAGGATAATCAAATAATTTGTTCTTCAAACATATCTATCTTGTTTTTGTTGTATCTAACAATATTTAAGATAGTATATTAATATGTCTATTCTTAATTAAACCAAGAATTTTTCAATTAGAACGTAATAGTTATAATGTGTAACGAAGTTAATACTCAAGCTTACAATTTCTCACTTAACTAAACGAATTATTTCTCACTCTTTCCTGTTTATAGACCTCACAAACTTGTTCCCATACTAATAATAAGAACCTGTATTAAATATGTATAATAAGGGTTCAAAGATTCAATACCCTTCCGGGCCGATGATGAATAAATTTCGTTTCAATTTTACTTGTGAGCAGTTAGCAGCAGCAGTTTTTCCTTGGTGGTAGATCATAACATCCGGTCGCCGGCAAAGTTACCACCCATCGGGCAGAATCGTGCCGCAAAGCGACCTAGTCGTGTTCCGGCACGTTGCTCGATGAAGCCGTTTATGGGAAATGGGTCTGAACAGTTGCGGTGCGTTGGCGAACCGGTCTGACGTCGGGTTGGTGTTTGTTTTGTCGGGTGTCTAGTCGAGGAGGGTAGCGGGATCCGAAGCGACGGCTTTCCGCTGGCCGCCCGCAGATAGTTGGGGGCCCAATTAGTGGGATAGCCAACCACGAAAGGCTGCCCCGCCAGCTGTGAAAAATCCCAGGGTGGCTCCATCGTGCTGGTTGGCGACCAGACGAGGAGGCCCGATGGCGATCCCTGGGGGGGTTCGGGCGTCCCCGCAGTCTCCAGACTAGCCTCCCAGTGGCAAGACATCACCAATTTCGACGTCGGGTTCGATACGTGCCGTCTCGTTCAACTGCCATTTCCCATCCCTATTCACTTTTATATATATATTTTTTTTATGAAAAAGTTAAGAAAAAGGAACAAGGTTACACAGCGGTTGCACTCCTCCTCATATAAAGTGCACCTCACTAATATCAGGGGTTTGCACTCAAATCTTTTAGCTGTCCACCACCACCTGGAGACAGAGCAGCCGCACTTGCTCTTTTTGACGGAGACGCAGATACAATGTCCTTTGAGCGCTGCATACTTGGATTATCCCGGTTACTCGTTAGAGCACAACTTTCGCTCACGGGCCGGAGTCAGTGTGTATGCGCGGAACGACCTCTGTATTCAGCGTCTCCGTCACCTTGAAGACCCCACTTTTTCTTCCCTATGGGTTTTAGTGGACACAGGAAACGAAAAAATCCTGTATTCCTGTGTCTACCGTTCGCACAGCGGTGACCAGGAGACAACTCGTTTATTTGAGTATCTCAGTGAGGCTGCAGATATGGCTCTGTATCAGTACCCTTCGGCGCAGCTCGTCTTTCTGGGGGACTTTAATGCCTGTCATCAGGACTGGCTGTTCCCGTACCAGAAGACCGACCATGCTGGAAGAGAAGCGCGGAACTTTGCGTTGTCCTTGGACCTCTTTCAGCTGGTGAGGCAAGCGACAAGGGTACCAGATGTGGTAGGCCATACAGCAAATTGCCTGGACCTTCTGCTGACAACTGATCCGGACAGGTATCGTGTAGAGGTCACGTCCCCCTTGGGAACCTCCGATCACTGTCTGGTGAAATCTGTATTTACATATTCCCCACCAGCTTTCGAACCACATGGTGTTAGGCGAGTATGGAAATACAAGTCAGCAGATTGGGATGAGATGCGGCACTTTTTTGCGTCTTATCCTTGGCGGCAGGTCTGCTTCTCTTCTTTGGATCCGTCGAGTTGCGCGGATGCTATAACCGATGTGGTGCATCAGGCAATGGAGTATTTTATTCCTTTTGCTGACGTACCCATCGGTGGCAAAGCTCGCCCATGGTTTAATGCCGAATGTCGTCATGCACATGACCGAAAACATTCGGCATACCTCATTTGGGCCGATGCTCGAAGCCGCAAAACTCCGGATGTAAGTACAAAGAAGAGAGCCTTTAACCAAGCTGCCAAGTCCTATAAAAAGGCATTGCGGAAGGCTCGTCTTGATCGGATTGTTAAGAATGGCGAAAAGCTCTCTGTCAGACCAACTGGCAGTCGAGCTTTCTGGTCTCTTGCCAAAGCGATCGAGTCGAACTTCTGCCAACCCTCACTGCCTGCTCTGCTGAAGCCTGATGGATCCCTGGCCCACACAGCAACAGAGAAAGCGAATGTATTTGCTTCTCTGTTTGCTGAGAATTCGCATCTAGACACTGGCAATGCTTCTCCAGAACATCTTCCTCACTGCGGTATTTCGATGCCTGAAATCCGCATCACTAACAAAGAGGTATGGAGAACATTGTGTCGTTTAGATGTGAATAAAGCCAGTGGTCCTGATGGTATACCAGCCATTCTGCTCAAGACATGTGCAGCTGAGTTGTCTCCTGTATTGACACGTCTGTATCGCCTCTCTTTCAAGACTGGAAAAGTGCCGGAATCCTGGAAGCTTGCCAACGTGCAACCCGTGCCCAAAAAAGGCAGCCGTGCCGATCCTGCCAATTATAGGCCCATTTCAATCACCTCCATACTCTGCAAGACTATGGAGCGTGTATTGAACTCGCGGCTTCTAGCGTACGTAGAAGGTAACGATCTCCTCAGTGACCGACAGTACGGATTTCGCCGAAATAGGTCCACTGGGGACCTTCTAGCGTACGCAACACACATTTTAGGCGAAGCCATCGAGAGGAACGGAGAAGCGGTCGCCGTCTCTCTGGACGTCTCGAAGGCTTTTGACAGGGTCTGGCATGTGAGCCTTTTAAGCAAGCTTTCAGCGTACGGTATATCTCCTGGTCTGATTGGCTGGATAACGGACTTTTTGAGCCAGAGATCTCTCCGTGTTGTTGTCGATGGGTGTTCTTCGGAACCCTTGACAATAAATGCCGGAGTACCTCAGGGGTCCGTTCTTTCTGCAACTCTTTTTCTGCTGCACATTAACGATCTGCTGAAGCCCGGTATCTATGGGTATGCAGACGACAGCACAGTTGTAGAAAGATATCTGCCAAGTTCTCGGGCTAGTAGAGATGAAGTACAATCTGAAAGAGAAGCCATGGTGCAACGTTTGAATGACAAACTTCAGGCAGTCTCCGCATGGGGCAATGCCAATCTTGTCAAATTCAACGCCACCAAAACGCAGACGTGTTTGTTCACTGCCAAAAGGAGCCCCTTCACCTTGGCTCCTACTTTCCAGAATGTATCCTTGGAATACAGTGACTGGCTTCAGTTGTTAGGCTTAGAGATCTCCTCGAACCTCAACTTTGGTCGGTACATTGAGTCCAGAGCAAGAGCAGCTGCAGGAAAGCTTGCCGTACTTGCGAAGGTGCGACAGTACTTTACACCGGGACAGCTTCTTGTATTATACAAAGCACAGATCCGGTCGTGTGTAGAGTATTGTGGCCACATATTTGCTGGTGCCGCAAAGACTCATCTTGCGGTTCTGGACTCAATTGAGAGGCGAGCAAAGAGGCTTATTGGCGACCCTAAATTGGTTGACGCCAAACTCCACAGCCTTGAACACAGGCGTAGAATTGCCAGCCTCTCAGTATTCTATAGGATACATTTTGGTGAGTGTGCGCAGGAATTGCACGACCTAATTCCCCCATCCCCCTTCCATCACCGGATGACCCGACGCACGGCAGGTTTTCATCCTTTTGTTGTGGACATTCCACCTGTCCGAACGAAGCGCTATGCTTCATCTTTTTTAGTGCGTACAGCGAAGGACTGGAACAATCTGCCGGCGTCGGTATTTCCGGCAAAATATAATGTGGGTGTCTTCAAGAGGAGAGTGAATAGGCTTCTAGGTTAATGCGCTTTACCACCTAAGACTACATTTCACTTTCCATCAGGTGGAATGTAGTCAAGCATTAACCTAGTTTTGTATAAAAAAAAAAAAAAAAAAAAAAATATACGTGTGTGGTGTAATAAAAAATCCAAATTGTGCTTCTATTGCGTTCATACGTTTCACTACCCCGCCTAAAAAGGTTTTATTGATACATTGGCCGTGTCCTACTTTCATATTGGTATCGAAAGTGTATGAAGGAGTATTTGAGTAAAGAGGTTTACTTACCCTTTGATTGTTTGCGATACGTTACATCGAAAACTTGTGGAGAGGAAATTGTCCACAGATTTCTATTTTTGTTTTCGATCTTCAGTTATTTTATACATTTGATAATGAAAAAGAGTTTTGTAGATATTGAGGCAAATGTATATTGAAATATAAATTGTTTTTTATTAAGTTTCTTTAGATAGTGTTTACTAGTTGCGTTGATATAGGTTTGTTTGGTACCAATTAAAAAATAAGAATAAAAAAATAAGAAAAAAAAATATGAATTTAAGTAATAATTTCCTGGCATACCGGTACCAGAATTAGGCATTATATTAAAATTAAAATTTGAATTCTAGTTGAAATTCTAGATTTTAAAAAGCATTTACCATTTCATGTCGGTACGAATACTTATAGTGTTAAAATCTCTTACGGCTTATGTACCTAAGTTATGAAGTAAATTGTTATTGGTGTTTCAACAATCCTATCCATTTGTGTGGTATTAGTCTAAACAAAAGTATGACAAACGAGAATTTACAATGTTTATTTTGTACAAAGAAGAACACAAAAGCATGTCATTTACGGTCTCTTTACACGACAAAGAGCTAAACAATTGGCAACTTTGACAAGCGTTTCGAACTGACAAAAAGGATTAGATATAAAGCTACAATTTTATGTTTGTAATTGCAAATGGTAAACTTATACAATAACAGACTCTATTCCCAACTAATAAAGACAACTATTATATATATTTATATTTTGTAGAACTCGCAGTGCAAGAATGAATGTTTTTTTTAGGGTTTCATCTTTATAATAATAACTGCAAGTTTTAGAGTTCTCTTCAATGGTTCTATGAGAAACTAAATATTATTAATTAATATATTTAGACTTATTTTATAATAAATAACCATATGTCATGACCATATGTATAAATTAATAGTCAAGCTAACTAAAATTACGACGAACTTCAATGTCATCGATACTCAAACAAAGATAATCTTAAAATAAATACCCAAAATGAAACACAAAATCTTCGTAATTGAATAAATAGTACAAGAAATATGAATAATAAAAGGTACAGAACCTTTAAATTATTTCAAGTTTGTTTAATCTCAACCAATAATCCTTAAGGACCTTGCGCATTGTTAACTTATGTAAACATTCCATTCAATCCTTCCAGTGCTTTATGTAATGATTTCAATTTGACGCAGTTAATCTGCTAAGATTACAAATGGAGTCAAAAATAACATTGCTATTTATTTCTCTCATATTATTATATTGTATCAGATATTCTTTTGTATTAAAGCTGATTTTCTTGAACATATTTTAGTCTCCATTTTCATGCTAACAAAAATAAGAGTCTTGTTCAATATATATTCTATTAAAAATGACTGCACCCGTTGCATTATAATAAAATAAACAAAAAAAATTAAAGTAAATTATATAAAATGTTTTTTTTATAAACTAATTAAAGTAGGTATACTTGTAAAATAAATATATACTTTAGTTACTTAAAATTAGTTTGTATAAGGATAATAAAAAAAAATATGATGTAGCAAGAAAGCTGGGAAATATTATTAAATTGAACTTATTCTTTACTTGAGAGAAAAGATCCTACCGAGCTACAGTTTGTAGGAGCTGCATTGTTATTATTTAAAGAAATAAACTTCAAGAATAACTTCAAACAACTAAAATAACAGTTGCATATATAACGGAATACTTCCAGCACTTGCCAATCAAAAGTGAGCTCTATATTCGAAAAATAAAGTAAAATTTCCTTTGGTCACTTAGTTAAGTATAATAAACTCATAATAACTATGTTTTTCTTATATTTGTCTCTGAAGAGGATTTCAAACAGAGCGTGTAAGTCTCTTTAATCGAGTAGGTGCTGTATATAAGTGGTGTTTGTCTTAAAAATGCCTTGGTGACTATTCAAGTTTCTATTACGAAATGAATATATCTTTATTGTTTCTTTTATCACACACACACACACACACACACACACACACACACACACACACACACACACACACACACACACACACACACACACACACACACACACACACACACACACACACACACACACACACACACACACACACACACACACACACACACACACACACACACACACACACACACACACAAACACGAACACTATTATCTAGTACTACACACACTAATACTGTACACTGCTGTCTAGTAGTGTTGGTAAATATTTGACATTGTTCTAAGTAGACATTTTAGTTCATTTTAGTCATATTTTGTGGCGTTAAAGTATCTAAAAACACCCAAAAGTGACTTCATTTTGAGTATGTATATGTTTTGCTCTATCATTTAAAAGTTTAATGATTTAATGGTTCTACCATTAGATCTATTAACTTTTCCAAACAATTAAAAAGTTTAAAACTTTTAAATTGTAGTCAATTTGTTGTATATCTATTTATGAATTTAATTTATATGTGTTTTGTTTAAAGGAGTATTTAATTTTTGTTATAATTAATAATACTAAATTACTTAAGCTTTCTTAAAAATAAAAAAAAAACAAAAACTTTTACATTTAAATAAATCCTAAGGACCTGAAATATATACACGCAATAAACTACAAATAAACGTTTACCAAATTACTATATTAACATATTGTTTTAAATAATATATTCAACTTTTAATAATGCATTCCGAATGAAATCGATGTGTAAACCGCGCCTAAGGCAAAAGAAGTAGGTACGAATAAAAATACAACCAAAAACCAATTTTAAGTCATTGTAATAAATCTATAAATCGTAATACCTGTATTAAATATAACTATTCAGAGCTACACCAATCATTAAATGGCCATACTATGTCATTACTCCCAAAACAAAAAAGAAGAGTGAAATCTAACAGCTACATATCACGGTGCAAACTGGCACTTGCGCGTAGTTTCTATCGTAAATCAAAGATATTAAACGGGATGGCGGAACCTCTTTCCAGTTCACATTATAAATCAAAGAGGCGACCCACCAATACCTTTGCACACGTCCTCATAAATCGTAAAAAAACGCTGGTATATATCAAGTTGATAGTTCAGTTGATGCATAAACAAAGCTACCATCACGTGAACTATTGGTAATTGTGAGCTTTTATTTCTGTACCGCTTTTTTTTTTATTTTATAATAATGACTTGAATACATGAGTGCTATTTGAATTGGACCAAAAATATTTCAAAATGTATACACGATATGATAACTTTATTATATTTAATATTTTTATTACTTTATAACACGGTTGGTTTGGATAATTTTAAATTTCTATATTTTTAGCAACTTTTTCCATCATATCATTCATACCTTAAAAGAAACTTCATATTCAGTTGCTACATAATACTTTTTTAAAACATATTTAGGTTCAAATAAAAAAGTTTCAAATTATTTTAATTAATTTATGTCACCGAGACATGTCATAACCTAACCCAACTGCCCTTTGTAAACGAATGTTAAATTCTCAAACATTTTGAACGTTTAATCCAAAAACAAGTTACGAATACTTTCGTTTTATTTTATTCAAAGCTTGTAACAATTTTGTTACAGTATTTTTCTATAAAATATTTTAAATTACAAAATCCAATTAAATATGATACGACCATTAAAATAAGTATTTGTGTATATCAAATAGAGTATGTTCAAAATAGAATATTTTATAAAATACAAATTATAAAGCGTCAAATGAAACAGCATCTTTTATGCTTTCTCTAAGCACGTGCCGAGGAGACGTGATCATTCATACAATTCTTATTTTATCGCCATATCGACAATAGCTTCGTCAACTTTCGTTTTCGCTTTCAAAAGTTTAGGCCAAAATTACTTTCCGTCCATAAAATACATTCAGATATAAAGATATCGCGAAATTCACTTTCCGCATCACGAAGAGACTTCATAGTTTGGGTCAGCACGGCATGGCTTCAGTATCATAACAAATATCGAAGAGAAATGTCGAGTCACCAGCCATTATAGAAGTGTTACTGTTTTGTAGAAATGTCTTGTTTGAATCGTGACCAGATTAAAATTGATAAACTTCACAATGTATAGTTGACGCGGATACGTAATTTAATGTTCAATGAAGTATTGTTTTAAGTTGTTCATTTTATCTATCGTAGCTTTCTTATAGTGCAAAAGAAACAAATATTTCTATTTAAGAAGTTATAACAATTATTACCAACTTTATATTGTCACTTTATGTATGTTTAAATACTATTTCTATCATAAGATTACCAGTTAAAAGGAAACGAATTACTTAAATTAGCTTGGTTTTTATTTCTATTAAATGCAGAACTCTTTGTTTTTTATTTTTTACGTCTAAACATAGTAAGCTATTTTTATTTTTCACTCACCAGGTTGTAGGGGAAACATTTCTGTTAATTTCCAAGCGACTAGTTAAGTCTTTTACGATCTAAAACATCCGTAAGTACTTCACACTTCGCCGTTTTCTGTAAGACCCTTCAGAGCAACTTTATTTTTTTTTGCAAGCGTTGATTAAAAAAAAAACCTTGTTAAAGAATTTAAGTATCTAAGTCTATGAAAACCAAAAGGTAGATAAAAGATTTCAATTGAACACTGCAAACTTTTATGAAACATTGTGTATTTGATTTTATAGTACCTACCTAAGCAAATCGCTGTTAGATACATCGATAAATTTTATATTTTTATTCTATTAAAAGTACGACGAAACTTTGATTGATTCTTCGCATCAAGCAAGTTACGCAAGGTGATCTTTTGAGCAAATCTCAACAAAGTACGGGAACTTCGCTACATTGGAAAATATGTATACGTAGTCAATATTCAATGTGGGTGAGAAAACATGGTGTCATTTTTAACGCGATAGATGGTGGGTGAGGCTAACATAGATAAATCGGTCGGAAGTCGCTTCGCTACATTGCTTTCCTTAACGACCTTGCGATCGGTTTTGGGGTTAAAGGTGATTTTGTGCGAGCAATCTGTAAGTCGTTGAAGGGACATTTTTAAAACCTTTAATGGGTTACATTTAAAGATGATCTCAATTTTTATAGAGATGGCTGTCCTATATTTAAAAATGACATAATTAATCATTTTCTATCCTATGTAGTACATTTATTATTAAAAAATAATAGACATACATACAAAATACTTTTAACGTCTTGGCATATTTTATAATGATACCATAGAAATACATAACGACTTTTTTGACTTGAAATAAAATACGTGATATATTTCTATTTGAACGGATTAAAACGTATCCAATCAAGGGAAGGGAACATACCCTTACAATTTTAATAATGCTAAGCAAGATTTAATTATCATTTTTTTTGAGACGCAACACATTCTGTCAAGAATACAAAATGAACATAGACAAATGTGCTACCATCGAATGTGAAGACATATCATTGTGGGAACCACTTTTGGAAACAGTAAAAATAATACATATGGATATATTTTTTAAAAATTATAAAAAAATATATACGATAACAATTTTATCCCTCGATATTTTTGATAGATGGTTATTGAAGTTGAAATATACATTAATTAATACATTACAAAAAGTAAAAGTAAAAAAGACAGTTATTATGATTATTATTTTCCAATTTGGCACAATATGTACTAATAGCTATAGAAATGCAGGCAGGTAGTTATTTTATCATATAAATAATACTGTTTTATACTATCCAAATATATTTTTTGAGTTCCATCATATTCTTTCTTAGGCCGTATCCATAATATCCATTATACGTCATAGTCCTTTTGTCTGTGACACTCCCTTACTATTTGATTTATAGATTCGTTCGTTGACTGCTTGTCTCAGTTTTATTAATGAATTTATTTAAACGCTAATGAACAAGTACGTTCGGTACAAGTGAAGCCAATTTATCTGGATCTCAAATGAAATGCTATTTTAAGCTCATAATTAACTCGGCTCGCCCGTACTTAATTTTGGTCAGTACGTGATTTTACTTATAAAGGAGAAATTTATCTCCAATATTTTTCTTGTATCAATACTAATGAAGTATTAATGAAATTGGTTCGAGATTATTTACGATATAAGTATTGTGTGTGAGATGTATATTGGATTAAAAATATTGCTTTTAAAATTTAAATCACTTTTTTGCCAAACTTTTTTAGATTTACATATTTTCGTAGTCATGTTAAAATTTTTTGATTATATTATGAACTGCAAGATTGTTTATGATAAGGTTATAATTCTATAACAAAAAGAATACCCTATTATTATCTCAAATAAGTTACGTTACAGACATTCATTTAAAATATTAGTTTTCATTATCAGTGTATTTATACAAAAATTAATATCTAAACATATTAAAATAATCATTATAAATCTCACTCGTATTAGTTACATTTGAGCCCCTTAAAGTCGCTTCATCAATTTTAAAAATGCGAGGAGACTTTATTGCTATAGAGCTAATTCAAAGGCAGCTTTTTACTAATGCTTTCAGAGGCTTAATTAACATCCTCTCTAGTGAATAGGTGAAGTACTTAATTCGAGTTGCGAGATAGAAGCCGTCTACGTAATGGAGTCGAAAACTGGTATTGAAAATAGTGCAGTTTTGTGACTACGTTTAATTTATGTTAGAGTTTATTAAATGCATTTTGTAATTAATTTGAGTCGTATATTTTTCGTTTAATACTCTTATTCAACGAAGTTATTACAAAATAAGTAAATTATTATTACTGACCTATTGCTTCACAATTCTCAAACCTATAATAGAATTTCCAGGATTTCTAAAGGTTATAGAAGCTTCGTGTAAAGATATTGATACTAGTTATTTTAATTATGTTTCCATGAGTTGGATGAGACTTTTATGTAATATATGTTACATTACTAGTATTCATAATTCATTTTTGTTAACATTTTTTTAATGATAATTATATAGAAAATATAATTCCAAAATTTCATTGAGTCGTATCTTTTGTGATCAAAATAATTGAACTATAACTTTTGAGAATATATTTCTTTTCAATTCGTTTTATGTATCTTGAATTCTATTACAGAATACCTCTAGAATTCTAAGCAAATTCAATTCTTGGCTCCGGAACTCACAAGATTTAGGGTTCATTTCAATCGGCATAACTTATTCACTTATAACCATCTGCGGCAAATTTTAAATTGAAACCTTATTTTAAGATAAAATTTATTAACTTTTGCCGTTCTTTATTGACTTTGAAAAGCAATAGTTTCTTTTTAATCTGCTTAACATATTATGAATTACATATTAAACATAAAAATGTATTATTTTCAACGTGATTTAAATTAATTATTTTTTATACATTCTATTATTTTTAACATATCTTAAATGAATAATGAAAAAATATAGTATTTAATATATATTTTGTTTTTTTTTTCTTACGAAATATGTAAATAACCCACAAACTCCTCACTCAATCCTAACTTCCTTTCATCAATGCAAAGCGATCGGTCAAGCGTATATTATTCTTGACTTTGCTTTGACATTTATTTACGTAACAAGTCATCTTGGCGCACATATTTCTATAAATAAAACATAAACAAGTCGCAATTCGAGCGATAAAGGAACATCAAAGCTCGACTTCAGGGAAACCTTATTTCAAATCTGGTTCTTTTTTCGTCGCCGTTCGTAATTAAAAGTTGAATGAAGCGCTAATAGTTATAAAATGATAGTTGAATAGCGTTAAATGAATTGGTTTTCTGCAAAGTAGGTCGGAGGCGTTGGAAGACGTTAATTGTTGGAACTGAGGATGGCCGTGGCTGCACCAATTTTAGGTCCATTGTTTCTATAATTACTCGAGGGAAATCTATAGAATTCGTTAACTTTATTGCTAACTTTTCTCGATATTGGCTTGTTTGATTTTGCTTAAACTTCAGGTTTTGGTTTGAATTTTTTTAATAAATATTGTATAGGGAATTTTCGTTGTATAAAGTAACTATTAATAACAAGTTTCATATTTATTTTTAACTAACATTTCAAATGGGTAAAACACAAACCTATTTTTATTAAAATATAGAACTTTACAAAACATTATATTTGTATTAAGATTACAAAATTATAATACGTTTCAAAATTAAAGCCCAGCATTGAGGATCAGTGCTTGATAATTTTTCACAATTAAATATTCATCGTAACACAAGCGATTTATAAAAATATACAAAGACAAATATTTAAGCACGGAATGATTGTGTAATATCAAAATTATGATTAAACACGTGTGTAGTAAGTAACCTATGACCTTCCAAATTTAAAAAAATGTACGTCCATACTTAAAAAGGGAGACGCTATCAAAAACCAGTATCATTATAATGACTAATATTACCTTACTTTCTGAGATTACTGTTACACCATTTATGAGTAGGCAACACTATCTGAACTTCCACATTAAGACTTGAAACGATAAATCGTGTCCACTTAATATCTGCCTTCGATCGTTCAAAGCTAGGGCTGCCAAAATTGTAATATGAATTTCTTGACACTCACTAATTTGTTAGTTTTATTTTATTGGGCAACATTAATTATAAAAATAGGTTTATTTAAATCAAGGTTAATAGTAGTTATGAGTTAGTTCAGTTTTCTTATTTAAATTGAGTAATACAGATTATTATAATTTCCTAGAATTGTAGTTCATTAGATAATAGGTTGTTTTTTTTAAGAATTTCAACCCTAATAAAACATTAACAAAATAAAATTTTCATTTGATGAAACATCTGTAGATTTAGTCGAAAGAGATTAAGGACACCCACGTATTTTATCAATAATCCATTATGAAAACGCAAACAATAAGGTAGTATCAGAACTCGTCGTATCTGAGTCTGACATGATGAATGGCTGTGAAGGTACATTAGAAAATGTCAATAAATAAAAAGTAAATATCTAGATGGTATCGTGGTACGGAGGAAGGCTGAGGTAGAATTATGTCGCTAGTTAGTTGTACTGACTTCACAAAAAGTGTCAAGTTTACGTTGTTTAAATAAGTATTTTGTCACCAAATTAAATTACATTTTCGATAATCTTAACGTGGGTTCATAGTAATATTGTTTAATATCAATATTAAATGGAAGTATGTTCATCTTAAATAATTTGGCTTTAAAAATGTAACTTAAGATAATTTGTCTGGAATATATGTCATACGGAAACATTTTTTTATAAAATTGGTATATAAATCTCACATTTGTACGTACTATGGTACACATACACGCATACAATCGTACTTACATATTTCGTAAGTACATAAGTAAAATATTTCATACATCTTGATTATTATCTTTGAAAACAAAATATTCATAGACTATTAAATATTCGATAAACAACAATTTATCATTTGGTAATTAAAAGAAATGATGCGTCCAATATAATGAGGTAGGAAGCTTATTTGTGGCTGAGATTGTTACACGCTACTGCTTGTTAGAATATTTTAATATACTTAAGTATTTTATTTTCCTTATTGGAGACAAATATTTTGTATGGTATATCTTTCTTATACTATTCAGCAAATAACTTTTCTAATGCCTGTTTGTAAGAATAAGGGGCTGATTTGGATCAAAATAATCTTAAAAATTTCTAAAACGGAATAATATAATATTTTAATTGGAAAAAAATTACGATTGAAGACGTTAAAATAATATGATACGATTCTTATAATTGTCAATTCTATTTGTGCATAGGATTAATCTGTAACAGCTGATCTTTATGTAACCTAATTGATGATTTTTACAACTATTTTAAGACCCAGCTTTCAGCGTTATCAGTATTTATTCCATTTCTAAAGGTCTAGTCAACTATTTCAATCTTGAATCTTTTCTACTTTCACTTAAAAGAGATTTAGCAGATTTAGCAGAATAAATTTCGTAATGGTAAAAAAAATATTTTGTGAGTATAAAATTTAGTTGTTAAAGTTTTAAGCTAAGCTTATTAATTTAAAACCAGGTACTTTAAATGTTACAATGTCATACAGTTAAGAACTTTATAGATGACTCCTAACCTTATCAAATAAAAATCTCAATATGAGGAATGCTTCTACCTACCCCTACGTGGCACGTCGTTAAGATGTTATCCCTTCAACGAGGAGTAATCTGTAGGTCTGAATGTTGGGACTACAATAGGGTCGGGTAATGGCCAGGTTTTTTTGTACTATTTTATTACTTTGCCGTTCGGAATGGTGTGACAGATCGATGTTATAGCTAGGAAAAATATTCAAGATGTTATATCATTTTTATTATCTCAGATTTATTATGCATACGTGATCTTAAGACTGTATTTTTGATTACTTAGTGATTTTCAAAGATTTAAAGAATGACATTAATTTGTTATACTATGCGTTGGGAGTAAAACTGTCTGTCTATATCAATCTGTATATAACATACGAAATATATTTGGGTATTATAACTAAAAAATCTTATCACCATTCGGCTAGAGTTCATCATACAACCATTAATCTTAGAAAATCATGAAGTCTTAAAGTATGTAAACGGTATACACGACTTTTCATGTTCAAACTAGATGACCGCTTATTTGGTATCTAAAATAAAGCATAACGTTCTTTAATAAATAGAACTTTATTAAAACCGCTTAAGATTTCTTATTGATCAAACATGTTCAAAGAATTCGATAGTTACAATATGGCCGTAGCTAATTTAGGTAGCATTGTGCACCTCACAAGAGGCGTCTGAATAAGATTATCACAGAACCCGTTGGGAGTCATTGGTCATTAATCATAACCCATAAAACGCATCTGACAATAAGTTCTTTCTCTTCTATCGTTTCCTAAACTACATTTTTGTCAATGAAAACTAAACCAACACCATATGAAATAAAGGTCGAAATTAGCTTCTAGCATGTATACATTTCGTGGTAGGGTAAGCACAGTTCGTTAAAATGACAACCGAACTTAATATTCTGTTTGATCGGCCCAATTGTTAGTATTGTGATTTCTATGATTTTAAAAAGCGAAAAAGCTTGGTTTGTGTGAAGGACATGCATCCATCAACCATCAATACAGATGTGTAATCATTTACGGATCTAAGGAGTAATGCGTGGATGATGTATAGGAAAGTCTTTGTAATGAGTAGCAGCCATATCACATTACGTTAAATCGATTTTGGCGTAACTCCTTGTCATAGCATTAATTTTATGAAATATTACATTTAATTTTGAAGCTCTGGTTTGAAGGCTGTTCTTTATTGTTTCAATAAAAAATATCACTATAAAAACAAACTATTCAATAGAAGTGATTAAATGCTTTATTTGAATTCATATTGTTTTGACAGAAATCTTTTTTCAGGATAAAATAGACACATACCAAAACTCAATCAAATCTTTAAGATCTCCGATGTTTCAAAGCCACTGCGGCCAAGGGAATTAGATCTTCTGTATTCAAAACCGCGCTATTGAGACTTCGGAAGGGAACTGGATCTGATAAGGTAGATCGACGATAGAGCCCCTTTTTCTTTGCGACACCTTTGTCCTAACAAAGGGCTGTTCGGTTCAACTATGGCATCTGAATGGGCTTGCAATAACGTCCTGCCCCGGAGCTCCCGCGAGATCGGTCTCAGATATATGCTCTTCAGATTTATTAATCTCTGGAACAATGAAGGCTTTTGGTAGTCACCTGGCACTTTTTTCGTAAGAAGTAGTTTTTGCGGTTGCGGTAAGAGAGCTGTTGTGGTTGTATGTGTGTGTTGTTGTACCAAATGTAGGAAAAAGTAATTAGTTTCTTTATTAGGTATACTGTCAATATATTACGGGTAAAAATGACAATTCTAATTTCTACATAAAATTAGTATGATTTTTAATATTATATTTTAAACACAAATTAAAATGATTAACTCTTATGTTATACAAACTAACTATTTACGGTGATTTTTAAATTTCCACTTATGAAAGATTCCTATCATTTCTATGTCGATGTCTTAAGGCCATGCTCGTATTATGTTTCAATTATTCATAATTAAGTTATGACAAAACCGATCTAAACATATCACTTTCCAAGGTCATTAATGTCATATGTCAAAATTTAGGAGATAATATAAATGAGTCTTCAATTTAATTAGTATTCCGGACCTTAACTTAATAAGAAAGAGCCGTAAAACTATTTCACATTTAATCAACGAAAAAGATTTCCTTCTTGGAAGATTTCTCATTTGAATGATCAAGTTACGTTTAATTTGTCTAGATCGTGTCTGGTGAACTACTATAAATAATGTGTTATCAGCATCAAACCATAAAAATTCTTACACGTCCTTTCACTGAACTCTAACTTTTTATAGTTATTATTTAATCTAACACAAAAACAAACTAATAGATTGTGTGTAAATGAAAACATTTATTATAGTTATGAGAAATGCCAACTTGATTGGATTTTAAATACACTAAAATCTTATATTGGTAAACATATTGTGAAAGTTTTTTTTAATAAACCTATTTATGCTAATGATTTACGCACTGATAAAAAATATAATCAGATATTTTTTGATATACCTACTCCCCAACAATGGCACTCGATTAACACATACGGATTATATGAAAATAATATTAATCTCTATAATAGCCAACTGTCGTGAACTAAATAGGAAGAGAAATGACTCTTTTATTGTCAATGAAGTCAGCTGCGATACCACATCTTGATAAGACACCCGCATTGCCAAATAAACCACAGCGGGATGCCATCATAATATTTTAGTGGCTATGGCTGCATCACATTGACACTTTGCAACATGAACCCACTAATAAATAATGTTGAAATTTAATGGATTTTTAGTAGAGTTAAAATTGTCAGCCGATATTATTTTTCGAACAGCTTTTGTAAAACATTTCATTTTATATTTTTTATGAAAATATAATAGCTATCATGAAAATTATTGTTTACTTTTATCGTAATTAAAGTCTGTTACAGAAATATCCATTAAATAAATATAAATAATATTATGTTATAAAAAATTGATTTTGAGTAACTTTAATTAAAAATAAATATGTATGTGCTTCTTAGAGCAGAATTATATATTGATTGATAGTTAAAATGATAATAAAAAAATATTCCCAATCTATTTTTAGTTTCTATAGATACTTAGATAATAAAGATAGAAAGTATATTAAGAAAACTTAATTGAATAACAGGTACAAATGATTATATACACTCTGTCTCCGCGTTCCTTTCGAAAATAGTTCTAGCTAGAAATAACATAAACTTGTAGTTTAAGAAATAGCTTTCTAAGTAGTCTACTTAAATATTAAGGGCACTACATTGTAAAGGCACAAATCATTGATCCTTGTTCAAACAAATACAAACAGGAGATTATTTTATAGCTGATTTTATTAGCGTTTATTATTTTTGAAAAACCATAAATTACGGAAGTTTTAAACTTTCTTGTTTTGATCACTCCCTCTCGTCCTGGGAACATTGGGATTGCACAAAGGTTTTGAAGTAACACGAAATCCACTTGAAAAAACTTTGTAGTCCCTAACCGGCCTTTTATATTTGTGTATAACCGCCTTTCTTAAAATTTATTGTTGTGGAATGATATGATGTCTTTATATTATGGTTCTATTGTCGTACACTTATCTGATCGTTTCTTGTGTTATATTAAATGGTCAGGCCTCTGTTTATATGTGTGTCTCTTTTGTTTGTACACGCACATGTTATTTCTGTTAATGTCTTGGTTTTAGAATCTTGGACAGTTATGGTTAGTTTTGTATTAAAAGTAAGATGACACCGCATTTTATAATAGAAAAAATCTTTTTGAGTTGTTTATTGATGTCGAGTGTATAATAATTTCTAATATTTATGAATCGGTTTATTTTGACCGTGTGGCTTTTTGACTTAATGCTATTGCATGCATTGCATTATTAAAGAAATTCTTACTTGAAACAATTTTTGCATTGAAAAATTGTTGACCTTTTTTATTTCATTCTAAATATATCCGAATAGTTTTTTACAATTGTGATTCCAATATTTTTTTTAATAAAATGTTACTGCAAGTGCTTTTAATAAAATTGACAGTGCATACACAATTGCCTATATATTCTATCTCGTTGATTGCATAGTGTGAATAGAAAATTTGAACTACGTAGTATCAATACGATTAGTAAAATAGTTTAGATAAAACTTTCCGGTGGGAGGAAATTCAGATTTTTGCTTTGTTCCCAAAAAAATTAAATTCTTTGTTAAAATATTTTAGCGAGTGCCAACAGCGACATGAATTCAATGCAGTCCACTTAGTTTTAGGAACGTTTAACTGGAAAATAAAAAAAATATATTTTTGGTCTATCCTTTGTTTTAATCCAAAATCTGTGATGAAATTTTAAATGCATTTTCTGGTATTTCGTTTAAAATAACAATGAAATACATTGTCATCATTATCGAATGTATGTATGTACATATAAAATTACCATATAATGTTATCTCCATTATTACACAAGTAATAAAGTTAATACCTATGACTGAAGCGCGTGTAATGGCCTAAAGGGCGGATCGAATAGTTGTTGTGATTGATTCAGTTGCACTTACATGGAAACGTGGGAGGAATAATTTGTACTTTTGCTCCTGGATCCATATCGCGATAGCTTTATACGGATATTCTTAGAAGACATAAACTTACAAGAGTTTCCATAATGGTCTGTAACATTGTTGTATCTATAGAAATACAATCTGATAAGCCGGAATTCTTATTAGTAATATTGTCTTTAGAATAATTCAAAAAATATTCTAAAAAAAGTACGAAACTTCTTTTTAAAACTAATAACATATAGTGTTAAAAATAAGTTTAACGATTTTAAGACGCATCAACATTAATATCATCTATATTGTATAAGGTTCCCGTGCAGTATGTCAAGTCATCTCCGAGCCTCAAAGACAGGTTACATTATTCAAATGCATGAGTTTCATCAAATACCACTTCAAATTTTAAAAATATGGCACCCTTACCTCTATTAAATTAAAGTCCATATTCCTTTGTTATTGAATTTCATAACCGCAATTGTATCTATTTATGGGAAACTATTCATAAACCAAGCCAGGTCACGTCGAAGTATCTGATGTTAGATGCGGCGGTCAATTTTTATATATATTTTTTGTTGCCTAATTTTGTGTAAACGTCAGAGTTACATCACTACTTCAATATTTTATAATATTATGAAAGTGCCACTGTATAACTGCTTTCAAGATCTCTAATATATCTTATGAGTGTTAAATATCTGTTTGTCCTGTTCCGAGTATAATCAGTTTCCATAAATCATGCAGTATCTTGTGAGTTCTTATCCATGAACCTACCGTTTGGAACAGGACAACTAGATTCCTAAGGGCCATGAGTGTAATAAATGCCTATTTAAAAAAAAAACTTTGCCTAATTTGTTTTAGTAACACTTATTAGACTCTAACCTTGTTATTGTCGTTAGGGAAGCCAATCTTCCCATAATGATACAACTGCAAACCATATAAACTAAGCTTAATGGTAAACCAATGACAGATCCTCGCGCTGAATACTAATCCAGATTTTCGGCGGCCACAAGCTAAACCAATAGTTGAAGTTTGCATATTCACATCAATCTAATTTACATTTTCGCTTTGATTCATAGATTCAGGCTTAACCGGTGGTGAGAATTTGATGAAAATAAAGATTTCATATTAAAATATGTAGGGTAATATTTGGTCAAATATTACAGATATTTTTAAAAAATATTAATTAATTTGTGATAATTTTAATAAACTGTTTATTTGAAATTATTGTAAGTTTTAATTATTTTTTTTGGCTATACATCATATGACAAAAAATATAAGTAAATTAAAATTTTCTTGAATAATATATATTAGACTGTTTAAAAATATGTAAAGACATGTAGAGCCTTATTAACCTCTTAAGCTTATTTAAATTTATATAAATATGGAATGAAAAATAAACCGATACGGGATTCGAACCCGCGACCTCTGCGAAACCGTACTGTCGCCCTACCAATTGTACGGTAGCTCAATCCCTCCCCATATCGGCTTATTTTCATTGTAGACATAAATATAAAATGAAAAATGATATAGATAAATATTTGTATAAATAAATTTAAAACTATTAAACTAAAATATTTTTTATGACTCAAAATGAACTCTATTAAAAACTTTAATTAAAATCGCAAATAGAGAAGCCAAATACGGAATAGTCACACAAAAATAAATTAATCTAAAAGCAATTAAATGAAAAAATAAAAGCATAATAATTTTTATGTCTTCGTAATTGAAAAGACCGTAGCAGCTAAACACATATTCAAGTATTCATTACTAACCTTTACGTATATGTGCCACGAAGCTAGTCATTGCCTGTAGTTACATTTGATTGTAGATAATCGCACTTCCAGTTATAAATGCGTGATCCAGTTTCTAAGAATTAATAACTTTAATATTAGATTGCTTGCAGGAATTGTTACTTTTCACTGTTATACTTGGCTAATCCTTGCTTTACAATTACTGAAGAGAAGCGAGATCTATAATCATTACAAATATTCGAATAATAAATTATAATAATTTTATACATTTTAACAAAACTTAAAACTCCTCATAGGTTTGGAATACAAGTCACATATTTGTTTTTTTTACCATTTTAATAGTTTTTTTTTCGTTATGAGGAATGGTATTAATGACTTGGTAAGATAATACGACTTTAACTTTTTGATAATTACTTAGAATTACTGTTCTCAGGTTATCATCCTATAAAATCAAATGTATAAAGTGCATACTTTTACTACGTATACTGTGATGTCATTACTTTTAATATATTGACTTTATATATGATAATCCAATACTCACTTCGATAACAATATTATTTTCCTACATCGGTTCAAAATTTAAATTCTCAATCGTATAATATAGATAATTTTATAACGTAAGTTCTATGCTCTCACCAATTTTGAGGTAAGTAACAGATACATTAATTAGGCAAATTGATTCATTAACCTACTGCTTCCCAGTAGCGTTTTAATTACATTAATTTACAATAAATAATACAGAAGTTAATATTGGTTATTATGGAATAATATTAATTAAAATATTTGTCAATTAGTCTTTAATAAATACTCATATATTGTAGCGTAACAGTACGTATGTGCATAATTGGATTAGTTGCTTATATTTAATTGAATTATTGGTAATACGAGTCAAAATTACAAATTCAAGCATAATTGATGGCTATTGGTGGTTCATATAACATCCCTTAATTAAGTATATAATTATCATACCTGCGTAATTAAAAATAATGATGTCATTAAATAAATTTGTATTATTATTAAGAAAATACAATACATGTTCGAGAGCATTTAAAAGTTTATTCCTCAACAACTCTCAAACAATAAACAATCATTGAAAAGAAAGTTTCATTTTATTTATCTCAATAAATACTCGAATATCGTTTGTAGATTAACAAGAAACAAACTAGATGCTAGATACCCATATAGTTATATGGCGTCATTGTTCTCAAGGGATTGGATTATTGTCTCATCGATTGGACCTATTTATAGGTGGACAACGTCATAAGATCTTAACGTGTGTGGTACAAGACATGGAGTTACATTTTACATTAAAGTATACATGTCAATAATATTCATTATTATATAAGATTCGTGATTTCATTCATCTTTAACACAACAATATTTTGGTACAAAATTGGAATATATAGATAGATTATTAGATATAAAAGTGATATTCGATTAAAATAACAAACTTTTTTTGGGTACAACATTATGATAAATAGATTATTAGATATTATTGTTATATATAAATTGTAGTTATATATTTTGTTATAATAATAACTAGTAAATAATTTTTTAAACCAAAATAACAGATAATTGTTAGTTTGACTTCGTAACATGTGAGTATTCGACATGTGTCTGACATGGGTATATCCAGGAAGATTTGTAGGTGACAAGTGATATAAAGTACGCCTTTTGTTAGGAACATTGTTTCCGTCGCTGTAATTTCCTTGAGAGTATTAGAAATGTTCTTCACGTTTGTCTCAGAAGAAAATGAAGGAAAAAAATGCCTGTTAACGTTAAGCATTTTTTATATTAGTTGTGAATAAGCAGAACAAGATGAGAATTACCATACGAATGTGTTTGAGTACTTTAGTAGATAAACAGCATGTAGTAAATTGGTAGTTATTCTATTATGTTCTTTATTGACAAGAAATAAAATCAAATTTTGCTTTTATCTATTTATTACTTAATTAATATACTTCTAAATATATGTAATATATTAGGAGCTTTATGAAACATGATTATATTAATTATTGAAAAAATAAATGGTTTCAAAATAAAACATTACAGTTATACCCATAATGAATAATAATTTTATAACAAATTGAATAATCCTTTATTTTGAATAAATATTTTCTTCTTGTTCATTTTCATTTTGGTTAAACTTAATCTGAGCCCATGTGATAACTCCATTATGCTTCAGAATTGATACGCTTAATTAATCCGGTTTACATTTTAAGGCTTAAAGTTTGTAATTAAAATATATTATATACCAAAATAAACAACAAAATATAAAGCAAAAAAAAACTAGTTCACTACAAATAACTTTTATTTTACTTTGTATTGAACAGTTCTTAGGATAAAGGCATTAAAATCCACATTTCTTCCAAACACAAAGTCGGTATCCAAGGGGCTTACATGACTTGAGGTAATTTCGCCGTCCACTGGTTCCAGGCAAAGAGAACGTTAAGCTTATAAAAGTCTTTGTACAGCCTCGTGTAATAGTGTTAGCCTCTATATATAATCTGAGATACAATCGTAGTGAAATAAAATATTATGTTACTTTACTATATAAATGGATTGTTAGAAAACTCTACAACGGTAAAGTTATAAGTTAAGTATTTAGACTTTACTATCTAGATTTTGGGTTCCCATGCTTATATATTAGTATATTTTTCACAATTGTCACAAATATTAGAATCAAAATAGGCCTTTCTTTGAAAATAAATATTGTTCCCTTACAGAGACTTATCTACTAACAGTCCGCGGGTCGTGGGTTCGAGTGGTTCTTGTTCCAGAATTTTAAAATATATTTATATAACATAAGATGTTCATAAACAAATACAAACATCAAGTTTTTGTTTAATAATTGGTAATTATTAAATTTATAAATAAACTCCTAATCTTAATATAATCACAAGAAAACCAACATATTTAACATCACAAAATACTGTAAACAATATACGATGATCTCGTCGGTAACTTTCACAGAATTTATCAAATTACGTATTATTTAGCGGTCGTAGTAGTTCTATCAGTAACCGCTGTCCTTAATCTCTTCGGTTTCGTTTCACAAATGCATTATTAAATGGTTTTTTGATTGCAAGACAGACAATCATTGCCTTGTATGTTTTGATATATTGAGATGTAACTTCTATCATTATTTTAATGGTATGTAATTAACTGAAACTTTATGAGCACCCTTTATGTTCAAACTCTATAATGATTATCTTGCTTATTTTTAAATGTACACGAAAGCCTAACAACTTAATTACTACATACACACGGCATACATTGCCGGATATTTTGTACATATAAAAAATATATTAAAAAACTCTTTTGAATTAGGCCAGGTAAGCTCTCAAAAGTATCATATACAAGCTGGTTGATCTTTTTAATTATAACAGCGATAAAAATCTAATTTGCCAGGTGAGGTGATGTCTTGTAACAAAACATAATGACTCTTAGTTTCGGTAATAATAAACAATATTAAACAATTTAGTAGCCTTTTGTTGAGTTGAGCTAGACAAACCCGAATGTGGCTCCCCATAGCGAAATATAATACGATGAAAAATAGCTTTGTAATAAATGAAGCTATCATGCTAACGTATGGCGGATAAAAAACTTTTTTGTACCACAGTCACGGAAATTATTTTATTTTTTGCTATACTTCTTAGATTAGCGAGATGAAAATTAACAAATGTTATTTCTTAATTAATTTATTTTAAAATAACATATTGGATAGGTATATGTGTAAAGAACATGGTTTTATTATTTTAAATCATAAAAGTGACAAGGTTGACAGCCATTCTGACTGATTGTCAAGCTAGTGAGGTTGCAATTTTATTTCACGAATTTGAATTTTTATTAACTTTCACAGAGTATAATATAGATTTCAACCCTTAAATCCAGGCTGCTGCTTGACTAATGAAAACAAAAAGTTCCCGCCAGATCAAAACTCAACGCAAATCAATAAAAAATATTTTTGGTTTATTACTCCTCAAGTACATGATTTATCACTAATTTTGTTTGCTTATAAACACGCACTACACTACTACAGTAAATCAAATAACTAAAAATAATAAAATCGGTTTAGTAATTAAACAAGAATTCGATGACAAATAATGCGTTTGACCAAACAACACAGAACTTTGACCCTCGCCTCATTCCTCTCTCGCCAAAAAAATAAGCTATAGGTTTACTCCAAAACAGATTTGTTCATTGCTACCAACATAGTAATATTTTGAATGTAAGTCCACTAACAAAAGTTATAACAATACTCATGAATGGAGACTTTGTGTAAGAATACTGTCCTAAAACAAACAATGACCGGCAATTGCTATTAAAAATACCCGTAGCATGCTACTTGAAACTCCACTGCGGTAGGCGAGGCGTTGAAGTATACTTTGTGTTTTATTTACATTTATTTGTAAAGGTTTGATAATATAAAACATTTCAAAAATATAACCGAGCACAAAATTACAAAATATTTTATAATAATAGAAAACAAGGATATTTTAAACATAAATTATATATAAGTAAATGAAATATAAGCACAAAGAGTATAGTTAGGATTACGATAAGCCCACACACGCTGGTACGTGCTCAAACAACAAAGTAACAAATAGAAAACGAAAACAATTTGCTGCACTAAAAAATGTCACGTATCCATTTTGATTACCAAAAAGAATATCTCATTCCCAGAGAAAAATTCTAACTTGATCAAAAAATGCTTACTCTGAGTTCTGTTTATGGATTAAAATAAATACCTCATGGTCTTTTCCCTGGATGTTTTGAAAAAGTAATCTATTCTGATAAGCCAACAAGAGACTGCTCATTTTTATTTTGTCCATTCCCTGAGGCTTATAGCGTCTTAAGAGCTTGGTCCAAGTGAATTTAAAATATTCAGTGTAATAACAGTTATAATTAATTATTATAATGGTAAGTAGAATTTAAATATTCTTTTAATAAGATTTCATAAGTAAACCCTTAAAAAATTATGTAAAATGTTAAGTTTTTTAAAATAATTAAAGTATTAAATCTCGACATAATTTTAGAATGATTTATCAAAAAATATATGTATAAATTATTTGGGAACAATGAAATAAATTTATTATCGTATATACCTCAATGATGTATGATTTACAGCACGAAAAAAGAAAATATATATAAAAACACAATGATCAAATTAGTAATAAAACTTAAAGAAGTACCCCTAAGTTGAAAGTAGTTACTAACATATATTATCAAAAAGTTTACATTTTGGACCACACAAACAGAGGCATGACGATGCATTCGCTCCTACAGCCTTAATCTTCGTATGATGCGCCGATAACGTTCGTGTGGCGACTAGCGTTTATACAACTAAACGTATGTTTAGACCTTTGTTAATGTAGTGAAAGGATCACTTTAGTTACTTTTTGTTTGTTAAATATGGATTATAAGCTAAGATCTTGCATATACGAAAACAAAATTGAAAGACTAGATCGTTAAAAGAACACCTAATTACCTACAGTTTGGCCAAAATAAGCCTTTTAGAATATGGCCGATTATTGATTTTTGGTTGGCAATAAAATAAATTGATGCCAATTTCAACTGGCACTACTAGTTACTGCACGAAGAGTAGCCGCAAAGTAGCCTATATGCTAAGTTCGTACTCTGCATACTACTTTACTCTGTTCGTACAGAGCAATATCTCCAATAACATATCTTTTAATAATTTCCCAAGAAATTACCACACATTTTAAGATTTATTAAAAAGTTACCGTTTGACAAAATAAGTCGAAATATCACTCTGATATCGGTGAACGGATCTCTTACTCTTCGTGAACAGGTCGTACTAAATAATTTTCATATATCTACAAAATCGTCTCAGAAATATTCTATAGTCAAGAAATCGCTGAGTAAATCTTAGAAGCTGTATTATTTATGTTTGCCATTTGTACAAGTCATGTATGGAATATCATTATGAGTTCAAACGCGATATTGAATTAATTCTGTTTATATTAATAGTCTGCTACTAGACAGCATTGGTTTTGAGATCAATTATTAAATATTTTAATAGAAATAGAAACTTTAAAACACACTTTACTACCTAAATATAATAAGTATAAAATAACTAAAAAGTATAACTAGTTTTATTTTTTTTTACTTATTTTACAACCATATTATGTTAATGAACTGTGTTATTTTTTATTAGATCTAATAAGAATAACTATAGATAAACAAATATTTTTCTCTTACCAATAATCTAAATGAAATTAAATAGCTTCTCGAAACCAATATAATAAAAGATCAGAGATTAAATTATCTGCTATTTTAATTATGTCCCGAGCGGGTAGTCTCAAAATATTCTCAACGGAAGCATTTCTTCTCTGTTTAAAATTTTAAGTGTTCCAATGACAAGTTAAAATTCATCAGATAAAACCACCCTATTTCAGGTAATATAATAATGACCCATTTATTAACAAATTATGCCTCACCCCTGGATAAATAAGTTGAGTTGAAATTTATTTAAGGCCATTTTTTTAACTTTTTTACTAATCAAATATTTTTGTTTGGTTTATTTAGGTACCTGTATTTGTTGGACGATTATCTAATGAGAATAATTTTACTCCACGTTTTATACCAATTAACTAAATATGAAACCAATTAAAAATAAAAATGCATTATCGTTTAATGCTTTCATAGAACTTTATTCCGAGGTTATTCGCGATATACTCGATAGTTGTTCCACTTACCTTAAATGGTTAATCAATACCAATTGTTTTACAATTTAAGTTCAAGTACAGTTAAACCACAGATAGTTATGTAGTAAATAGATTTGTTTACTTTATTTTCGTTAAGTACAAATATTATGTCGTTGTTAAAGATATTTTTGAATATGAAAATAAAATATGTATGATATTATTACATCCATTAAGTTTTACGTATTTAAGCTGTGACTTTTAGAAAACAAAAAAAAAACATATTTAATTTTCTTGTAATGAATATTAAAAAGACATTCGTTCTTCATCCAATCATAACAATTATTTTTGATCGTGAGATAAAGTTTACCATTCCCTCTCCAAACTGATCTCATCCTGAACTCTTACAATAATATTGATTTTGTACCAATTCCTAACTTCCATTGTATAAACTTAAACGAATCGTATTTTTAAATCATTTTTGTTCCAAAAGTTAAAAATAATATTTTTGTTACCTTAGTATTTTATAGAAAGTATTTTCTAAAAATTGATTAAATTTTTATTGTATGTAATACGAGTATCAATATTATTTAAAAACAATTTGATATAAACCCTGAATTAATATATCTGCATATTAATATACGCCGATGTATTCTTATAAGATTTTTTCATAATTAAAGAAACTGAGTCAGTAGATCAGGGCAATATTATAAGGTTATTCAAACACCGCTACTTATTTTATAGCAGCTTACAGATAAGATAACCATAGTTTACACTTTTCTTAAGCAACTGATACCAGGTTTTTATGTTACGAGACTTTCAACTCACGCAATAAACGGGAGCAAGAACAAAAGTTGTTAGAATTTTATCTCCACTTATTACTTTGTATATTTATAGGTTTCACTTTCTTGAGAATGTGGATGGTAAAATGAGAGAATAGGATGGAAGAAGACATGGATAGAGTGCCTGAAAAATTATATGGCAAGCGTGGAAGAATTTGACACATTGCTCCACCCCAAATAAATGGGACAAGGGCAGGTGAATGACTTATAGGTTTAACAGAAATATATTTTTCATAAAGTTTTATAGCACATGGCTTAAATATAACACTGATATTTATTTAATTTAAAATCGACAATACACACGATACACACATTTTATTAAACTTTAAGCCGAGGTTCAACATGGCCTGTAATTTAACAGCCTTGTATTTCAATCTGAATATTTAATATTTTATTAATACTGTATACAATAAATTACATGGATATTACTTAATATATAATATTGATATTTACAAAGATTATAGTAAATTCGTCAAATTATCAACAAAAAAACTACTTTAATACGAAAAACATAAAATGAAGAAATGTGCTTTTCGGTTAAGATAAATATTATTCATTAAGATTTTTTATCCTCTAGTAATTGTTTAATAGTTTGAACCAATTGATTTTTAATTAATCATCATCAAAATTAATTAATTTCGTTAATTTATTGTAAAAAAAAAAAAAAAAAAATTTAGAATTGTTCCACGACTTGAACTGTAAAGTGATCACAACGAAATCATTTAATATTGTCATTAATTAATTAATTCTTATTAAATATAATTAAACTGATTAAGCATTTTGCTATAAATTCAAGGTGTTCATTATTTATATGATTATTATATCAACTTGGAACGTTTCATACATATCTCTATAATCTAATTTTAGAAATTGGATATTCTCTATACTAATACGGTATTCAAAATCTCCGATCACATAAACGAGATAACAACATAAATAAGACATAACGACAAGACGAAGTTCTAGCTTGTTACCGGATTTTCATTCCTCAATCCTTCTTTGTTTCACTTCTTCAAGACTTCGAATCGCAGTCTCAATTTGAATGTAGGGAAAAGTTGCTTGAAGATTCAATAGTGACTTTTTTGTTTTAGCTACGTCTTACCTTAGTTGCTTAGATATTTGTTTCTTAAAAAGGTGAATTATTTGAATTATATATATTTTTGTAGCAGTTACAGCTTCAACAAATTACTGTAGCTATTATAAACTGGCGCATCATGAGTATTACTTATTATTTTTTCACAGTAGATGGGCATGAAGTAGTGAAGTATTATGACTAAGTTTCTTACCGTCAAAAATTTTCTCAGATTCTTTTCTGTTTCTCTCCTCTTTTCGTCCTTGTTCCTAAGATTAGTAATGCATTTTTTCAGACCATACCTACAAATTACAAATTAATACTACTAAAATCCATAAATTGCTTTTAAAAAATAAGTACATAATATATGAACGTGGTAAATTATTACAACTTTACAAACAAACTGACATTTAAATAATGTAATAAGTAACACAAAACTTTATCATCCGCTTTTGAAAGTGGATACAAACATAACTTCGTTGAACCATGTTTTAAAACATGCTTTAAACGAAACAAGATAAATAAAATAAAAGTATACAGATAAATGTTTTCTGTTAACGATACCCAACTTCGATCAAATCTTTGATATCATAAATTCGCAACCGAAAATCGTTTCGCTGACAGAATGTTAATTTAAGGTTATTACCGCCCGCGCCCCCCGCCGGGGAAGGCGAGAACTAAGCTCGTACAACAATAAACTATACAATTTTGAACAATAAATTTGATTTTTCATGTATAGGCATTGATTAAGCTGTTAGGTATGTCTGTCAATACTTGAATAATATTAAATTGTCTTAAAATAATCATCCAGCTGCCCTTATGTTAATTATTTGGGGTCGAACAAAATGTCAATTCCTTCCACGGTCTTCTATCATACCTTATCTCAGTGCAGACTTGCTTCTTTGGCATTTTAAACACACTTCATTCAAGTCCTCTTGGGTCACTCTCTACTTTTATAACAGGTTATTTTCATCGAATAATATTAGAAAAAACTTTTGGAAAATAAAAATCTAAAATGAAAATACATTTATATTAAACATATTATAATTTAAAGAGTTCATTTCAATTCCCAATCGAAAGTTATTGTTATTCGCGCCAGTGAACCGTACGTATATAATTATATGTGTACATACCTAAGGCAAGTTTATTTTAGAAAAGAAATGTATGAGTACACACCAATAACTACGTTTCAATCAAATAAATTAAATATTTTTAATCGAAGTTGCTTAATTGCGGGATGTCCATTTATCAACTACTTAGCCATTAATTAATAATTAATCTTTGCCACTAATGACATCAAATATTAATTAAATTAATATTTGTGTAATGAACAGGAAAAACATTAACTTTTAATTATTAGTAAGCTAAAAACGATAACTCTTATTATTTCGTAGTTGTCAAACACATAAGAACTTCCTCAATACATAAATAGATAAACGTTAGTTTACATTAGATGTATAAAAGAAAACGTATCAAAATCTTCAGATAAAAATAAAAACCAAATATCTGCATGGTGAAAGTGGAGCATGTTTGTTTTAGTAAGTATCCCACAAAATGGGGAACTCAGACTAACTGGGTCAACAGTGGTCATTAGAACAAAAGCTGTTAGTTAAGAAATTGCGATATTGTGGAGATGTGACGTTTTGTAAAAGTTACTGTTTTAATGGATGGACGTTTGTATTTTGTAGACTTCGTTTTCGGTGTTCTTAGAGAGTGACTGTTTTTCGTATTTAACTTTGGTAGCGCTAAGAGAGATCTATGATTTAAGCATTGCATGTATTGTATAAATCTACTCTGGTTCTTTAGTTTTTTATCATATTATATAACATGTATGCTTATTTGTCTTTTTGACCAAACCAATGATTTCTTGCACTGACACTATAGATGATTTTTCACAAAACATTTTTAACAGCCATAAATAACACACAAGCGTTTAAATACTTAAATTAATATGGTGTGAGACATCTATTTTACAAATATGAATACATATTTTTTTTGTAAAATAAAAAAATATATTTTTCGTATAAAGAAATTATTACACAATTAAATGAGATTAATCTTGTCAATTAAAGTCACAAATTCCAAAGCAATATGTAAATATAAATTACTAGATTTATAAGTATAATTATTTAAATTTTATAAGAAAGATTAATGTCACATCTCGTAGCTGGAATATTTACAAGGTGTAATATTATATACGCCCACATATTAAATTATTATTTATGTGCTTCACACTTTTGAATTTATTGTTATATATTATATATTTTTTAGTAGTCGTCTTAGCAAATTTGTTAAAAAGGTGTAATTTATTATAAATAATGTTTGCCGCGTGTATGTCAATTACTGAAGTCATTTAGGAAACTATGAATTATTAATGTTGTTACACTTTGTTATATTATTTTTTAATAATAAAATTTTTGATTGGTTCTGTAAATGTTTAATGTGACAAATGCTCCTATCTAACAAAAAAAAAAATATTTATAATATTTTTTAAATTACAAAGCGGAAGTACTAGTAGTAAAACAATATTGTCTTTACGACTATACATAAAAGTCATTCATGTAGTTTGTGCAGATAATAAAACTCAATCCAACTGAGCCAGAAATTCTGTATTTACCGATACGGAACGGAAATGGTGGCGAAATAAAATGTACCAACCTAAGTGTTAGAGGGGTCGGACTTGACGTATAATACTTTATTAATTCGGTAGCCATTTTTCTAATTTTGATAACAATTGTGTACTACAACAAGCAATAATATATCATAGCATTTAGATATAAATATATAAACAGTTTAAAAATGTTTTTACTTGCGTAACAAATAAATTTTCGAACCTTAACTTAAAAGTGTTTTATGAATGTTGATGCTACTTATTATAGAGTTTTTATTTTTACACCTAGCTTGTTGCAGAATAATATTGTAAAATAAAATAAAAGTAACGTTTTGCATTTACGGTATTTATTCTTAAATATATAGGACATTTTTCTAACCACAGCCGTGAGAGTAATCGAGCGTCATAATGACACTGCATCACCACTGATATAGAGTTTCGACGCACGATTTACCGGTACGGACTATTAGCTGCCTATCTGATGTATGTCCGGATGTGACTTTGTTTTAGTACTTTCGTTTGATATATTGGTATTTTAGCATATCAAGGAAGTATGGGCTGTTAACGCGGTGATGCTTAAATACAAAGAAATATAATTATACCCAACTTTCATCTTTTTTTGGACACGCTGGTAAGAGGTTAGATGATAAGTAATAAGACATAAGTAATAAGACTATATACAAGTCCTTTTCTCTTATTGGTATTTATAATACTTATAGATACAAATAAGAGAAAAGGACTTGTAGTTGGACTGTCATATTTAAGGAAATGTTGGGATGAAAAGAAAAAACTAATACAAATAAAAAATGGAAAAGGTGTTCTTCTATGCGTGGTCTTCTTCCCACTTATTCTCACACAACGTAGGTAAAATACAAAAATCCTTCACGGTAGTGGATGGACTAGTTATGCTAGGCTCCAAAACCAAAAAGTCTTATATGCAATAAGACTATTAATATAAAATAAATATTCAAACTAAATAGAAACTTCCGCAATTTAAGCGTACTATCTTAGGCTTACGAACAAAGTGACCACACAATCTTAAAAGGTTCATAAATATCTGTACAATAACAACAAAATTGCACGTATGGTTAACCACAAGAAAGCGGGTGACAAATATATTTTAAGCAATAACGGTTTATACTCCTAAGTGTTAAGGACGAGAATGGTTTGCAATTTATAATGACTTTGTGCAGTGAGGATACAAAGAAGTCATGCTCAATTAACTGTCAACAAACTGTTTGCCCAATCTTAGCAGCATAAAGCAACATAGTACCTAAGTTCTTCATTTTACGAGACGTTAAAATTACAGTCCTAGCGTTGGAGATAGAAGTCGTAATAGCTTTCTACCATTCTACAAACCATAATCCGAGGCGATAAAGATTTTTACAACAATAGTTTTAATACTTTCTAATGATAAAAAATAGTTATATAAAGAGTAACAATGAAATTAAATAAATTTAATCTTCACTAGAAAATCTGATTGATAAAAGCGATAAACCTCATCGATATCTATGCGAACGCGAAAATTTAATATCTTTAGGAACGTCGTTATAAAAGATATATTGTTCAACATTAAAGCAATTTAAACATAAACTTTCCTTTATCGGAAATCAGTTTTTACTGTCAATCAGGAATTCCCTAATTTTGCGATGTCATTGTATTTGCTGAGTGCCGAAACCATAAAGGGGCCTTCGTTTTTCCTTTGCGTTCTCTGGGTTGAGTATCCACAGTTTTTGCTATCGAACATCGACTCATCGAAGTTTTTACGCGATGTGACGAGCAGCATTTTTTGCGGGTATACAATCTAAAGTACCCATATATTTCTGAAGTCCAGTTCAGCGCTGTAATTGATTGAATTCTTCATATAGCCTATATTTTTTATGCCGAGCCGAAATGTCAGATTCGTATTTCTTATACAGTACAGATATATGGAGTACATGATAAGGTTTTCAATTTTAAGCGACTGCAAATACATAAACATATATTTTCATTGTAATCAAATACGGATACAGTAATCGCGAAAACAAACAAACGCAGTTAATTATTTCGCATAAATATATGGTCTGTATCTGAATCTCAACTTTTATTTAAAAGGATCAGAAAACGATTATTATCAACCCATACAAGAAGCATGTCCGATGCACCGATAAGAGAGGCAATCATCGTATGCAAGAAGGCGTGAGTTTGACGTATGAGTTATGACGACTATAAATCGTGCAAAATCAACATTTTATATTTAAGCATTGATTTAACTGACGAGTTATTTGATTAAATGAACTTCTTGTTTAGTTACGCTTGCTTTAAATGTATCTTGTTGTTTTTTATTTGTTTATAAAATTTTGCAATATATAACATTTGAATTCTTAGTTTTAAGACCTAAAAAAAAAATAAAGCGGTTGGTACCTGTATGATGTATTAAACATTGTTTTTAAATATTATTGAATAACCTTATGAAATAGTATAAACAAATTAAAGTTTGTTATACTATGTTTATTAGAACTTAACAAAATTCATAATAGAATCAACCAACTGGAAACAAAGAAACGGTGATTGTGATCAATTTGGCAGTTTTAATAAAACAGATGGGAAACGGCTTCCATATCCGTTTCTTTTTTTTTAAATCGAGTCTCTCGAAAGGCTATGATAATAGAAACAACGGCCGAGTTGAAAGGGGTTATCGTGTTTTATTTTCGTCCACCGAGGCCTTTTAGAATGCGTTAAAAAGGACTTGAAATGTCCCAATGTGAATTTCATAAGATTACTTCCAGTACTAAATTATTAAAGGCGGTATACACCGTTTTATTTTATACACACTAGTAACTGAAGAGAGCTCTAGGGCTAAAAAAATCTATGAAGATTGTATAATTAATAAATTCTTTGGATGGTATCTTGGGAGTATTAAACCTAAACATTTAATTTGATATTCTTGTAGCTATTCTAGGGTAATTTCATAGTCATATATAGTATATATAATAGTTCCTATATAGTAATATAGGAAGTAAGTACGTTAAATATTATTGCATACTCAAATCGATATTTGAAACTAATACAATGATAACAAGAACTTAGAATTCAGTAGCTATAAGAAATATTTCACAACTTTTTGATTGTTTGGTTTGAGTCATAACAATGCCTTCATCGGACTGTTTTATGTTCACTAAAACATAAAAGAAACATTTAGGACTCACAAATGATAATAAGATCGTAAATAGCAGCTCCAAAAAGCTCTTAGTGGAATTCTATATCCGATATAATACTTTTTTTACACAAAAACGGTTGCGAGTGAAAAAAAACTAATAAAATCGGGGTCCTTGCCCGTGCGTTTCAAAGAATTTTATCATATAATATGACAGTTAACTTATAAGCCGTAAAACATCAAAATATTGTGAGAAGATTATGTTTTAATAAACTTATGTTCTTCGACTTATTAGATGAAATATATTTTTTTACATATTTATTTTAATTTTTTTAATATATATTTTTTTATATTTGGGATATTGTAAATTAAATAAATAATAAAAAACATTGTATTTTTCATTATATTTTCATAATATATTCAAAAGTTACCAGTTAACCATAATATTTCATAATAGTATACATTAACTTATCTTTAATTATAATTTACTTGTCTTGTCTAATAAACTGAAGACTTATAAAAATAATTTCTTTAACGTTAATTATTAAGTATATGACATGCTGCCCGGTAATAACAGTGTGTTACATTATTAACAAAATTTATAAAAATATTATTCATTTTTGCTAAAAAAAACACTGAAAATATGGGCTGGGTATAGTTGCGTGACAAAAGTTTCAACACGCACACTGTCAAATGATAACTCTGTGTCTATCAATTTTCAGAGGAATGGAACACTGCGGACTTTTAAGTTCATTATGACCTTGGAAGATAAGCAGGACCAATAGAATTAGTACGGCAGAGTCATAAAATAATAGAGTTTGATAACGCTTTTAAAACACGTGAAGGTAAAGTCACGAATTGTGTTGATATTTATGATCAATAATCATATTATGAAGGATTTATTTTACTGCCAAAATATTTAAAAGCATGTTCAAAAGTTTATAAACAGCAAATTGTGTTTTAAATCTTTGTTTATAAGTTACTAAAGAAAGTTATATAACCCAATCATAATTAAGCAGTAAATATTTAGAGTATGCCTTAAAAGAGAAATAAATAATCGGGTACCGACTCTGGTAAATCATTAACATCAAGCTCATGAATAGTCAGTTTTTGTATCGGATATACAAAGAAATAAACACATTAGTGTGCGAGACCAAATGTAATACCCAGAGGGCAATGTGTCCACCTCATCTTTATTAATGGAAACAAATTAAACCTTGTTTGAGTCGGGGGCGCCCGATTTTTCTCCTTCAACTTGCAAATTAAATACAACGAAAGCTGCTTTAGTAGGAGCATGAAAGATTCCATCTTATAATTTATTCGGTGCATGATCTTACCACCACTAAAACAATTGAAATAGAAAGTATAAAATTAATAAGTTTTTGTTTTCTGACATGGGAACCAAAATAATGTTAATTAGCAAAAGTATTCAAAAATATATACAATTTGAATCGAAGTAGAAGGGTGTGCTTGAGCACCCCTTTATTTTTATTCTGTTGAATTAGTTTGGCACGAAGTGGGTGTCGGTTTCAGTTGACAGGTGCGATATAATTGTAGCTAGGGGCTGCTATTCAAAACGGTTAATGAAACCTTAAAAAAATCTTTTCGAGTGCACAGTTGTAATTAAAATGGTGCGCTTTGGTGGTCTTTATGTGTGACTACAATGTTTGTGCTGATGCATATGTCTATCTATCTTTTAATAACACAACATCAGATATAGCATATTTGACAATTGACCTAACCTTAATTAATACTTTAACAACGCGTTATCCGATTATATTTTTAACAAAGATTATTTTGTATTTTTAATTCAAATATGCCGGCGCATTCTAGCACGTGACCTGTCACAGGTATTACAAAGCCGCTATTTATCAGACGCGAAGAATTCGACCTTTCCGTTTATCAATTTGATTAATACGATCCCCGTTGACTAATGTACAACTTTATGATTTTATTTTCTATATTCAACGGATATTTTGTTTCAAGAGATAATCTGATAAGACCTTAGTAATAAAATACACTAAGAAGAAAGTTGCTTTCAATTGTATTGTGCTTTGTGAACCCCACTTTTTATATTATGATAAAGAAAAGGTTATAAGATACTGATTATAAGATTTTATAGTAATGGTACTAACTGTTGTTTAATAAACTGTATGTTTATTCTTTATGGTCTTTTATGATCATCATAAAAATCATATAATATTTTTAAAATTGCCCATGAATTTTTATATATTCAGCTAACGTATTTATTTAAAGATTAATTTCGGTCGCGGCATCTTTTCCATGTTAATTTTTACTGCAAAGTTAAAAACATTGGTTAGGATTTCTAAAGAAGCCTAATAAGTGTCACCTAATTCTGGATAAAGCCAAGCATATAAATAATAAATTTTAGTTCCATCGAGGTAGTGACGCCGCAGCTCAATTGTCAGAGTGACAGGATGGTTTCCCTGAAATCGAAAGTTTGTATTCTGCTCGTGTTAATAATTTTTATATAACATATCTCTTAAATTTCTTTAAAAAATGCACAGTAATAATTATAATATCACTGGACAAATTACACACATTGATCTAACCCAAATTATTTTGCTTATGGTGGTAGACAAAGATACAAATAAATAGAAATACGTATATGAATACTGAGAATATATTTATTAAAAGACCAAACCATGAATGTATATGATGAGACTAGAGACATCTATGCTTATCGCATACATGCCTAACCCTGTCGGGAATCGAACCGAGCCCCATTGTGCCGCTATACGTTAGGCGTCTGCGCTAACAGCTCGACCAACGACAATATTTATTTGATAAAATGGAATATGAATGTAGGTTTTTATTAAAATTGTTGATGCAATAATATTTATATTTTTTTTAAATAATACAATGTTAACACAACAAAAACTCTGATGTTTTGCAGTACCGTATTGTATATCACAAAAGGCAGTCATTTAGAAGCCTTGCTATTTTAGTTTTTGTGATCTTTGTTTACTAATAAAAACAGATAACTCTCAAGTTACGGGTTGTTCTGGTCTCAGCAAAACATGTCCAGGAATGTACTACACATGTTGGCAGGTAGTACGCTTTTGCGGATTCATTGCATGCAGGATATTAATGAATGAATCTGGCCCGGGTCGTTTGGAGTCATTTTTTGCATTCCCACGCAGGCATTCATTGAAGAGTTAAGATTTAAGGATATTTAGGTTTCATTTTTCTCATACCTGTTGACAATAAAAAATTCGTTCTCATCAAAACTCATTAAAATGCTTGAAAAAATAATATCAATCAGTTTTTATCTTTCAGCATTATAAAAAGTCTTTTCTTTAAGTTGATGTCGAATGTTCAAATCGTCTTGACATTAAAAATATCTTTTGTCAGCTGACGGAAGAATTGGAAAAATATCAAAGATAATTAAGAATTTTCTAATCGTAATACTATTTAAATTGCCGAATAGGCTTAATAAAGTTAAAAGGGACATTTTTTATTAATTCCTTTAATTAATTTTTCACTTGACAGGAATGATTAAACGAATCAGAAGTCAGTAGCATTTTTGTTTATTATCTCTCTCAAGATATTCGAAAGCTCAACATTTTCGTTTATCTAAAGAAATTTCGTAGCAAAAAGTGATAATTAAATTACACAGTGCGCAAAGACGTAAACAGATGGTAGAGGCTTTCGCAGCGGGAGTGATTTATTACAGGTGAATAATCTTGTTTCATGTTACGCTGAAATCCGGTCGTCTCCAAGAAAATATGTTGTTTAATTTGCAGAAGGAGATGAGTTATGGAGCTTGATGTACTGTTATCTATGTGTTATATGTAGGTTGGAAAAATCTGTGATAATGTTTAAACTTCAACATATCGTCCATACGACATGTTTACAATTATAAAGCCATCAAAGTCTTGTATAAACAAACTTATTTGTGGAAGCAATAAACCATTCGATTAAATGGCTATAAAATCATGTTACAGATGTTAAGTAAAATTCATACTATTAATCCATTTTTATGTTTAAATTGATTTTTTTAATGTAATGCATCCGTTCCTTGCTATAATTTTTATATCCAAAAGCAGCTGAATCTTTGAAATAAGAAGATTGTCACGTCCACACATTTATATCGATACTAAAAACTTTATGAATTATAATAAAAATGATCGTTGAAACGGAATAATCGCTAATAAAACGGTATAACAAACACCGTTTTATTGGTCGGTGTTACACAAATTGCTCTGAAAATCTAGGCATTACCGCAATAAAATATAAGGACAAAAAACCAATAAAGAAATCGCTATATTAGGTACTGAAAATAAGGGCTGCCACAAACGTAGTATGTTCCGGCTGACTTTTATAGGTCATAAAGTGGGATAATGTGTTGAGGTAAGCGTATTTCGGAATGGTACAAATTTAGATTGCAGGCGCCGGGAAACGCTATTCGTTATGAGCCGATGTAGCAACGGTCAGTGCATTTTGCAGCGTTTGTATTACATGACACGATGTTTTAGAATGTATCATTTTTAATAGTCATAATATTAATATACTTTTTAACGAAAATTACTAAAGTATGTGTAGTTTGGTTACATACAACAAAGTTAATCTCCAGAAGGGGTACAGAAAGCTAATATTTTCAAGTATAATTTATTCAAAAATATAGAAGTATATTTTATTAAAAATGTATAGTATATTTCATTAAAAAATATACCAAAAAATATATGCAATGATTAATGATAAAATGAACCTCTTTAGTTCATTTTTTGACCAAACTTTCACAAAATTTAACCTTTGAATTGCGTTCGAATTCCGGGCACTTAGTGACCACTATTTAAAAATTAAATGCACACGGGAATGCTGAAAATTTTGCTAATGGATTAATTAATTATATTTTTTTATTTGTATATTATTTTCCCAATAATACATGTGAACATTTAAAGATGACAGGCTTTTACTCAATATTAAATAATGTCTAGCAAACCTCAATTTATTGAAGCAATGAAGTAATTTGTTTCCATTTGTACAACGAATAAAAACATTTATTGTGATTTAACAAAACAATTCACACTTCGATAGGTGTTTCGACAAATAGATGGTGATGTGTGAAATGACTCGTTTGACACTCGCTACTATTGATTGTGTTGCCACAAAATTTATGATAGTTATACAAAAGATATATAAAACAGAATAACTTGTCTCCGCTTTTATTATTTACGATACATTTACTAAAATAAAAAGAGCGCTGAGAAAAAAATATTGAAAGAATTGTTTCAAATTTAATAAATTACAGGGATTGAAAATAAGGATTTTAAAACATTGTTGGATTTTTTGGTATAAAAATACTGGATATATACATATAATAGTTATCGAAAGTATGTATATTGGTTACTCGAAGTTTTTGAAGATTCAAATCTCTAAAGTGTTTTTATTATTACTCTAAGGTAAAATCTAGTAAACGATACTTAATTGTATTAATAAATAGTCATAGTCTCTAGTTCTGGATATAAGGGATACAAAATATTGTTTGTTTTATTATTACAGCTAAAAGTTTCTGATTCAGCTGCTATATTTACTGCTTCTAAAGATTATTGAAACAGTTAAAACAATTTGTATTCAGAATAACAAGAAGTTTAAGTTATTTTACAATATAAGTACAAAGTTTCAATTACTTTGATGTTATTAATCGAAGTCTTTGTATTTATGTTAAGTTATAAAATTCTTAAGGATAAAATAGAGTCGTATATGTATGTTTCACATGTGGCTGTTAAATTAGTGACATATTATATGGTTGTATGGCAAACAATGTTTATGTTTATGAAGGAGTCGTTAAAAGTATATTGCTGGTAAGGCTAGAGAATGGGGACGACAATTTTTACCATTACTAGCTGTTCGTTGATGGTGTTGGCATTTCATATTTCAATTAGCTGTTGCCCGCGACTTCGTCGGCTTCTTTAGTTAGCTTTTTATACTTGGTACCTATTACGTGATTGACTTAAATTAGAACATTTCTTTATTTGTTGACCGATTTAAATGAAAAAAAAATAAACATGTGTGTGTAAGCCGTTCCTGAGATTAGCATGCATAAAGATACATACAGACAAAATGAATAAACGTTGTTTTGGGTTCTCTTGTATATATAAAAGCTCATTATAATTTTTTAATATATGTCTGCCATATACAGACAGCGATCAGTTACAGTTTTATTGTACGTATATTTCAGTACCTAAGTATCTATTATATAAATATAATAAATATAGGTTGTCTATTAACGTCGGATTTATTTTTTAACAGTTTGACTGCTTCATGACTCATTAATATAAAGTTAATACAGATTTTTTTATTCGCAGATGGAACTTCGAGAAAAAAACAAGTATTTGTATCTAAGGCGCATCTCTCGCATTATAAATCGGTCTTACTGATCTCAAATATTTTTTCACTTTATTGCTTCTAAAAGATATTTATTTTAATCGTTTCTTCGATTTTTATGTTGTGTATACCATGATAAGAAAATTATTAAAAGGCAATATTAACAAAATTAATTACAGAAATTTATTATTTGTATGTCCAAAATATAATTTAATATATTTTTCTTTGTACAAGTAACTTTTGAAGCATCAGTCGATACAATAAAAAGCAAAATAGGACTTTCAATGTCTTACGTTTTAACGCTTAAAGCTTTCTGTAATTAAATACGTCTAATACATGAGTGAAAATTATCTCATATTTAATATACAGAGAAATCATTAGATTTCAAACAAATTCTGTATAGAAAAACAACAAGACTATTAATTTTACGATGATCAATAAAATGGACAGTTATAAACTTAATGTAGCTTCACCTACGATGAGAAAATATTTAGTTAATAACAATTCACTTAACATCTAACATACTTTAGCAAAATACGAACACAGTGAATTCTTAAACTTCCAAGGCAAATGTAAGTGATCTTAACACTTGCAAAGTTTTAAACTAGAAAGCTCAGGAATGGCTTTTGGGTTTCCTTTTACTTTATACTGTCTTTCTTAACATCCATACTAAATGCTCGTCTTTATGTCTCACAATCCACAAAAGGAATTCTGGAATTTTAGCACTCGCTGAAGACAACATTGAAATGTATTTGTAAGTTGTAGTCTTTGAAGTTTATACTTCATGTCATTATAAAGCTAGACTTAAATATACATACTGAAATATATATACATATGTAACAATATCGTGTAACACTTGACTTAAGGTTAATTTTAATTTAGTAGTATTGTCTACCGGAGTTTACAATGAAGTTTAGTTTATTTGCTGGGACAACCGAAATTGGAACAAATTAAGCGTAGGCGGTACAGAGTTTGTTCAATAGATTTTGTAGACAATGAACTGATCATTGTGAATCGTCTCAATACATACCACATTTGAGACAATGGACCTTGATTGGTTAAGTTATACGGAACCAACTTCCGACCTCCAATGTAATGATAATGCTGTAGCAATTTGTATTTTTTCCGATCCAACATTTAATGGGATATTGTCTTTGTAAAACATATTGAACCATGTTACAATAACTAGTTTCTTACATGTATACAATCAAACAATGTTATCAACGTTTATCTTTATGTAAGAAATTTGTCGCAAAGCCTCATAAAACTCTTAACGCTTTACGGTCTTTTGCTTAAGTCAAGAATCTATTATATGTTAACCTCACAAAGCACATATTAGAAGAACAAATAAATAATATATGCACCATATCGCAACACCCATCACCATAGATGGCATTAGAAGCAATTATAAAACACACAAACATAATTCTCTTTTCATCGTAAAGATCGTATCAAAGAGCAAGGCGTGAGACGCTATAGAAAATAAATTTTAATTGGGTAACAAAACTTGCTTTTATAATATGACTTCATCGTATCGTGTAATGAGCGGAAAAATCTACGTGGGTAGTCCGAGTGTTGGGGTGTGTTTGGCCACGTCCGACGTGTGCACTCCACGCCAATTAAATCGATTTAAGAAATCATATCATTATAGACTTTGATTTAGCGACTCGCAATATAAGCAAAGTTATTCTAACTTTATAATTTGTTCAATTTGATACAATTCTTTATGAAATCTTTTCATGCGGAAGATTATTGTTCCCAAGTTCCATCTTGTAAAGTTTAAATTAAATTTTTCAGCACTTAATAATAACTGATTTAGTATGTCAGTATAATTTAGTATATCAGTATAATTAGTATAATTTAAAAGTAGGTACTGCTGTTCGTATTTTTTTTGATTTAACAGAAAATGTTGTAATGGATAAACAAACACATATCAATGTATCTTCAAACATAAGACAAGACTAATTAATAGATCCCGAATTTATTACATACGACGATCGTAAGAAATGACTTAAGGAATTTAATATGAGCTGTACTGTCATTTATATGAAACGTAATCGAATAATTGATTATAAGAGAGAAACAATAAAGTGATTAGTTTTATAAAAAGAAAGACAATGAATTATTATTCAGCGGATAAGTTTCTTTTGTTACCTGATTGATATTCCGTAGATGCAGGTGAGGGCGCAGAATTGAGGTAAGACAAAAATAGAATTAAAATAATGATATTGGCCAACAATATATTAATAAGTTTATATTAGGTACTTTTTTCTTATGGTTTCGGTATTTTAATTATATAATAGAATTTGGCTTATAATAGCAGATATTATTTATTTTTATGAACAGGATGATCACAGGGTTGCATTTATACGTCTATTTCTTAAAAAAATAGACGTAATATACCTAAAATGTTGATACATAATTTAAACAATACATTAATTTCCAACTAATCCTACAATTCAAACTTACTAACTAACTTACTAAATACTTAGTTATATAAAAGATGTCAAAAACAGTTACATTCTCCTTGCGACTGTCTTGTCTTCTGTCTAGACTCTAGAGGGTTTCCAACTTATCTCACAGCGCGGTTCATTGGCCGCTTTCAATTGTATCATTTGTTTATTCGATCATCCGACTTGATATTAATCTTGTAACGATGAAAAGTAAGATTATTTTAACAGATACTGATGAGTCGGTATTTATAATCTATTACTGTGATGTGATAGTTATGTTAGTGTCATGAAATTCTTTAGGAATTAAAAGATACCAGCGCTTATTGGATTGAGTTATGTGTTTGTAAAATTGCTGACTATGATCACACACACGCACACATGGATGCTTTTAGTCAACATTTAGGAGTTTTTAAATTGTACTCAGCCCAATTTCAGTTTTATTAAATGTGAATACCAAAATATATATTTATTTTTGCAATATAATAATACTAGCAAACGAAAAAATTTAATACAATTATACTAAGGAATGCCTATTCTAAATAAACACGTTATAGGTATATTAAATATTCTGAATTGGGCGTATAATTCTGCAATGAATTTTAAACATATTTTATTTTTATATATTTTTATGAAGCACAAAATCAGGACTTTCAGACATAAACGTCAACGCAAAGGCATGATTTTAAAGTAAAAATATTTATATGTTAAAACGAAGAATAACATAAAAAAATAATTTAAATTCATTATTCTGGCTTCACATCGCACATTTCCTTCCAATAAACGTAAACGGTAAAAATATATCAGTATTTAGTCCCACACTCAATAATTTCTATGACGCTAAGCGGATTACGTGAGGCGAAGCTATAAATTGAGGAATCTTTATAATTTTTAGTCGCCCGCCGATTTCTTATCGTCATAAATTCAGTATCGTTAAATATGCACCGTCTCAAAGCGTGTGCTTAAGTAGGCATTATTGTATAGAATAAAGTCGTTAAAACTCGAAGTTCCCTTTTAAATAAGTACAATTGACCACACGTACATACGAATTATAAAAATAATAATCTGTTTTCAGATCTATTACATTGAATTAGAGTGTACTTTGGTGTGTGTATTTTTGGTCTATAACGTATTTAGAATGTAAATAGTTATGTCGTATATCTTTAGTAGGTATCCATCTAATCCGTATAATAAGAGAAGTAAAACTCCGTGGGGTTTGGTAAGTCGATAATGTTGTATTCCTATCTAATTAAAGTCTTAATCTTCAAAACACACACATATATTTACCTATTACAGTGTTTACAACAAATTATTGTTTTAAGTTTGCACGTTTTTGAACTTCTGTTGTCAAACAGTAATTTTCTAAAATAATTTGTAGTATATTTTGAATTAGAATATCAGACGTAATCTCTATTCTTAATAACTTTTTGACTGTTTCTTTGAAATGGACGATGTTTTTGTGTTTTTTAAATAAGTATTTTAAATTCTTATTTAAAAAACACAAAAACATTCACGTCTCTTCCTATCTATGTGTCCTAGCCTCCTGAACCTCCCCAATGTTTAACGGTTATAACGCTGTAAATCATTTCTAAATTATATCAATAATTGTATCTTCTTAATCTTTAAATAACCATGAAATAGCACTTCTTACGGTCAGGTGGACCTTAATTTATTATATTATATCTTTTTTATATTTTTAAAAGGAGGTACAAAAGTACATAACATAATTCGCATAAATAGGTAGTAGGATGCTATATATTGGACAAAGTCAAATGATATGTCTTGAAATTCAACATACTGTTACGATTTATATTTATAATAGGTTATTTAGTATTTTAGACACATATGTATTTAATGATAGCACTCTGAATTAATGTTAATTAATGTGTAAGATACGAGTAATTTTTTAATTAAGGCCATAATTGTAGGGCAATAAACCCTTCACTTGTAAAACTCAGCCTCTTGATACTTTATAAAAAAAGTACTTGAAAAATAATATAAATTAAGATGATGTAAATACATTATAATTATTTCATACTTTAATTTATTTACCAAAATATGACTTTAAAACATTTATATCATTTTTAAAACTTTTAATATATAATGTTGTTTCAATGTGCGTACTATTTTTTTTTATTATAAAAAAAATATAAAATCGTAATACTAACTCACTGGCTATCATAAAAACTCTAAAAACGACTACGACTCTGAATAAATGTTGCGAGGTGGTTTATTTAAAGATTTAGGTGAGTACTAAGTAAGACTGAACTTTTTGAAATTCCTTTCATAAAGGGTGTTAAATAAAAGACAGACATTGCTTTAAGTGAGAAACGTTATGTTATAAAAATCAACAAAAAATAAAAAACCCGTAACAATCTTGAATACGCTGGCGGGCAGTTTGTAAAACCACATAAAGATAATTTAAATCATTTGCAATTTAATAGCATAAACATTTAATCTATTTACAGCTTAAGTCATCGTACGACTGATAAATCGTAGTCGTTTCCCGAGGACTGAAAGGCAGTGTTAATAGTTGGTTGTAAAATGTGTAATGGTACGTCCGTCCGCTTCCCGCGGCGCTCAGCTTCGCGCCCGTACGACCCGACTTTATAGCTTAATCTCCTACATGCTATATCAATAAATATACCATTCGAGAACAAACCTCCTTAAAAAAACAAACCTCGCTATGCGGTAATTCAATTTTATTTTTTGTTTGGACTTAGTCGGATATCTTTTTTCAATTTATTAGCCCGCGGCCGCGCGTTTACTCGACGCTAGTTTATAATGTAGAGAGATTTGAAGTTATGAACTCTACCATTACATAGTACTGATTATGATTTCTGTTTGTAATAAAAGAAGCGTTGAATTGAATATTTATAATATTGGTAAAATATTATAATATGAATGTTAACTTTAATTATACTCTTTTATTTTTATTTTCTTACAACTTACTTATCGCACCAAGTTATGATAAATACCATTTAATTTCAATGTACTGTGATGTATTTGTTTAAATAAAGCTGTTAAAACTCGTTTAAGTAAACCTGAAGCTTAAAATAGTCCATTTCTAAAAAAGCATCAAACGCAAGTGTCGATACAAAAAGTTCATTCTGAAAGAATGGTCTACAACTTATAATAACAAATTTGATGGTGCGCATTAATATCTTTAATCATCTAACAATAGACGCTAATGTCCTTGAAATAAGGTCTTAATTCAATTCAAGCGACAGAAATCATCCGAAGTAGTAATTTGCTCTCTTAAGATGTCACTCATTCAAAGTTTAACGATCGTACTAATAGAGTTTTTAAAGTTCCCGAAATCCTTCAGACGTGACTGAAGCGTCAACAAATTTATAAACGAATCTATCCGCTCATATATAATACTCTTAATGATTTCCTTTGAACTCTACAATATAATGTTTCGTAGCCTAATATGTATGTTCAGGAATTTCAATTGCTCAAGTCGATTTGATCTTAATTTCTTATACATAATTTAGTTTAACTTCAACATTTAAATTTATATGCGCGAATAGTTTATGAGAAATGAGTGATTTGCAAAAAAAAACTTCAATTTAAATGTTTTTATTATGGAACTTTCACATTTATTCTTGAATGTACGGTAGTTGAAGACAATTTTTGCAATGTCACGTTTGCCCGGAACTGTGTCACAAGTTAGTTTAATTTCATTAAACCTGTAAAATAAACACGGAAAATACGAAAAAGTTCTCGTTTATTAACTTTGATATAAAATTCTATTTACTTTATTATGATGCTTTCTGTTTTGTAACAAATATTAACTGAACGTAATTGAAATAAAACTTCTACTCGTCAACACATTCATATTAGCTTTTATATTCACATTTAAATATTATAATTCTTAATATTGCATGTAAATCAAATAAAATAGTGATATTTAAGCAGTTATAAAAGTATATGATGTTTCATATATACGCGTTGTTTCCCAAAATATTACAATGGTCCACGCTAATGCTATTGCCTTTAGCAATATAGTACTTTTATTGTAGTAGTTTCTTCCTTTATGGTCTCTTAAAATGAGTGCACAGAAATTTACGACTGAGATAAAGCGACAATATTTAGAAACACAAAATGTACATAAACTTTACTTTGGTACTGTCGCGTTATCTTAGTAAAATGTGTATAAATCATTACAGCTCACACCAAACACAAAACCACAATCCATAAAACTTGGACTTTAAAGAATGAACATTTTAAGTTCATTTTAAGGCAATCATTATAAAAGCGCTTGCTCTCTTGGGACATCTTATGTATTACAATTAGAGCGCATAGTGCGCAGTACATACAAACGAAAGAGAACAAATCGTAGGTAGCGTGGAAAACAGTCTGCTGTAAACTGTTCAAATAAAGTTTTTCATTATAGTATTCGTTGCTTTTCGTCTTTTATACCGAATCTCCCTAAGGACGGTGTTAGTACAGCAAAAACGGCTTGGTATTTCATTCGCTTTTAACTTTTCATGACAAAAACTCGTTTAGTTCATAGCTTTCGTTCTGTTATTTTTAAAGAATTGCGAAGAAAATTTGTTTTTAGGTTTAATACTTTGTCCGGTTAAGCTTTTATAAACTGTTTTCGAATATCCAATTACGTGCTAACTGAAAAGTTTAATTGAAATGTAATTGAATTATTTTTTAATGAGTGCTATCCTATACTTTAAAAAATTATAAAGTTTTGGAAAATTTACAAGATATAGTTAATGAATACGATATTTTAATGCAATAATTTTATAACATCACGAACCAAATAGTACTGAAATCACAAAAACAAATGTGTAATGATGAGAAACACAAAATCAGTAATGATGAGAAAATAAATAGATATATGTTCAAACGGATCTTTATAAGTTATTATTAATAAAATATGTATATTTTGAATTGAAACTGAATAACTGAAACTATAGATATATTAAAACTGATTATTTTATTATATGCCTATGTATAGGTAATAAAGCAATTTGGAACTGTGTTTGATAACTTGAGATATATCAGTTCCGTATTCCCTTGCAGCTTTGTAACCGTTATTAAATGTACCTACACATCAGAAATCAAATTACTATCAGCAAAGTAAGTAATAGCTACCGCATATAAAACCATCAGACCAGTAGGAACTTCATTTCAGTGTAATCCGTTCAATTCAAGAGTTAGATGTGAACTTTACTGGCGAGCAAATGAAGTAAATTGGATTTGATATCCGACTTCGGCTACCGTTTTGTGATTCTAAAGTCACGAATCTTTGATAGTTTTACAAGGAATCTCATACGCGAATGTTGCCTACCGAAGTTCATTTGAGGCAACTTAAAATTAAATTTGACTCGTCTAGTTCCATTTGAGAATGAATTTTATAACTAATTATCTTACTGGGTGGTCTTTATATGCGTATATATGTTTTTATATATAGTTTAGAAACAAATGCTTCAAACTACTAAGTTTTTCATTCCATATACCATGGCTCATTTACCTATACATGTATAGTAAAATTTAACTATAAAAACAAACAAAAGGATGGCTAAACGAATCGTAAAACAGCAATAAAGAAACCTGACCTCAACAATCTTACTTGGATTAGCGGTAAAGTGTAGGATTGCCGTAAAACATTAAACGACTGAATGAGTGCATTGATGCATTTGAGACGATAAAACAAATCGTGAACGGCGAATCTCAGCACGAATCGTGCAAATAAGATGCGATCTTAATTAAAAGTTCGATTAATAAAATCGCATTACCGACAAAATGGGTTATTCGATGCGATTGACTTCTGTGTCGACTGTTTCACTAACATTTGTTTTTAAACTGTTCTTGGTTTTATAAATCTTAATTAGCCAATTAATAAAATTAGAAAATTAAATGGATTTATGGTAAATGGAAATAAAAGTTAAGAAACCGTGGATTGGAAGATTTTTTTGTGGTCGAGACAATCTGTATCGTATACGGGCTAGCTCGACCGGGACAGTACCAAGTAAAATTGGCATTAAGGAGCTAACATAGTACAGTGGATGGGATAGCTGGAATCTCAAACCTTCCTCTTTGTATGTTTTTTAGTATCTTCATTGTAAACTCTTTCCTTTTGGCGGCTGGGTATTTAGGTACAACTTCTTTATTTGTACTGTGACCTATCTACTGGTTTGCGATATAAAAAAAAGGCTGGCTATAAAAGATGGAACAACGGCATTACTTATCTCATTGTCGTTATTTCTTTCAATTTTTTTTTTAAACTGCCACAATGTGAGCCACAAATCACAATAAGCGGAAGGTCGTCAAAGCTTAAGCCATAGTCACGTCATGCAATTAAACCGTTTCTTGGCCCTTAATTTAGATATTAGGTTCTTAGCCAAATATATTGCAGGGTCTAGTAATTAATGGGTGGCTCTAAGGGCCTTCTAGGGGCGGTCATGGGGTTTATCGTTCTTAATACTTGGTAGTGTCCTAGTTAGTAATCTCATAGGTAATTTTTGAAGTGGTTTTATACAATTACGTATCAGAATAAAACTTTTTTACAATTATATAAAGTAAAACATTTTAGACATGAAAAAAAAACGTATATTAAATTCCTTCAAACTAGTTTCAATAAGTCTGGTCCAACTTATTTCCATATTATCGGTAAATGTAAAAGTTTTCTTTGATTCTAATTATTTTCTATCGAACTTTAGAGAGTTCTTTAATTAAGTCGAGTCTGATCGTCAGACTGTGAAATCTTGTCGAAAGAATTCAAACGGCATTGGGAAAGTAATACCAGTGGTACGGTCAGACAAGCGTGTGATTGTAATTATTGAAATTTTGTGATAATATTAATTTGTAATACAAATTAATGCTTCATATATCTTATACAGCTTGATTTAATTTCGAAACTCGTATGGGAGCACATTACAATAATTCTGTTTAGGTTTTAATTTACGGTATCTAATTTAGACGCTTATTAGTCAACGTAAAACATATTTGTTATATATAAATCTTACTTTGTTAACGTGTTTCTGTATTTTCGAAATTGTTTTTGTAGGGCACGTTTGCTTAATGAACGAACGTCAAGACGTCGTTTTGGCTTGATAAGTTTTAATAATTTATCAACGCGTCAAGTTTATTTTAGGTGGTGTTTACCTAACCCTTATTTATGTAGGAAAGTAAAGGCCTTGGTATATAAATTAAGTTGTAAGAATTTGATTACATTTTATGGATATTTACTAACATTAAAGAAATTAATAGTGTTTAAAATAAATTAAATGTATAATATATATTTTAATTTGAAGTTTATACTGGATATCATATTTTTGTTGTACTTGGAAGATTATTTTTAAACAATATAAGTTATAAGATTGTAAAGAAGAAGAAGAAGACTGACCGTCAAGTCCAGGACTTGTTTGAGCACAATCTCATCAAATTACATAATCATCCCGAAAATCGGATTACTGATGTAATTAAATATATACTTTTTAAATCTGTATCTGTAGACATTGATGTGGACCGACAAGCGATGCTTGCCTCACGATAAACTGAATCAATAAATCCAACGGTTCGTACTTGTCATTTAATCCGATTAGGAGCTAAACGGGGATATGTAACGGAACGAATATACCCTGGTATTTGGGCTGTCAAGTCATGTATGATTTTACTAACTCAATTTCATAAGCTTGGTTAGCATTTGAATTAGTGGTCATTGGAATAATTCGTTTTTTATATACATGTAAATTTATATTTCGGTTAGCTTTAGACAATTGAGAGATAGGTCTCTTAAAATAATGAATGAAAATAAATGTTATCAGTTTTTAACTTGACACTACTATTTCATTAGACAAATTTGGAACTTATTCTAAAATAATTTACAAATCTGTTACATGTAAAAATTTATGCTGTATTATACGCATAGATTGTAATATCAAAACATGTGACAAAGGCGAATTAAATGACATAAAAACTTACTGATATGAAATAATTATATGACATACTTTCAATATATTCTAAACGGCTTTCACGCCAACAGTAATGAAATTCAAGTACTTTTAATTTGACGTGTAACCTACTTAAAAAGCAGTCGACATTTTCGTGAAGCATTATCAAATTACATTGAGTATTATGTTTCAACGTATTATCACTTCGAAAGGCGTCACTATAAGCAATAGACACACACTCAGTTATGACACCATTTCATTGATTTTGTGGTTAAGATTAGCCACATGAAACTATTTTAATATTTCTAAGCTGAATAGACTGGTTGGTTGTCCAAATTTAGAATAAAAACTTTTTGAATAAAAATTGATTTTTCTTAATAGACTACTCTTATTACAATAAACAGCTAAAATACATATTGAATTTTTAAGCAATATCACTAAATATCACACAGATAAATTATTAACAAATTATTGCAAATTTGGAAAATTTGAGGTTATATCTTTTACTACTAATTAGCTATTTGGTATATAAGTTTTATTGGGGTAGATAACCGCAAACCAAAATGAAATCTGTTTACAATTAAATCAATTTGATACAGAATGATTTCAAAAACATTTAACACATTTGGCTACCAGTGAACCAATAAAATCATTTGTCAAATTATATTAACTTGATACTAATTTCCGGTTTAACTATGTACTGTAACTGTAAACATAGAGGTAGATTATCATTAATATCGCCTTAAAACTGTGAAAATATTATTTTGTATAAAAAAATCTTGTCATAAAAAGGTACGATTTATGAAACTTTTAAACATTTACATGTTTATATATTTTATTGCTTAGTACATTTTGTCCACAACTTAGCGTCAGATAAAAAAAACTTTAATTTTTAAACCAGGTATGAGTCTCCCGTTGCTGGGTCTGTGAGTCAGAATCTGTCCTTTTATGAATTATTTATTTACTTAGCAGAGCAAACATAAAAAAAGGTATGTTGCCTCTGAAATGAAAAGGACATATTTCAATTATATCATTAAATAATGGTTTTACATATTAGGTATTTAGTTAATTATTTCGTGGAAACTTCACCGATATCGGTATTATGTATTTGTTAAATTTATAAGTGTTACGCAATAGTTTGTTTACCTTTAAAATTTATATATATATATAAAACACTTAAATTATATACAAATTTTCTTTCTAATATATTTTTAGAAAAATAAACTACCTTTCATAGAACCACCTTGAAATATTTTCATAAAAATAAAAATATATGTGTACAATATTCCGCAAGAGTAAAGAGCTTTGAGTGTAGAATTCACTTAAAATTTTTCTAGACTCGTATTTTTAATGTATGTAGTAATAGTACTAAAACTGAAGTAGTATTTCCTACTACAGTCTGTTTTAACAAGAACGGTTGCCAACTCATTTTAGAGGCCTTATTTTCTGGGAATACGAAATTATAAAGATTTCTACAGAGAGGTTTAAAAATGTTCAACTAGTTTATTTTAAAGATCGGCATCCAGCCAAACTAGCGGTAAACGTGACCGTATTAAGTTCAAAACTGAATTTATATGTTTGTTAAATATATATAATAACATGGCTTAGAATGAATATACTCAGCAATGTATAAAGCTTCAAACAATAATAATTAAATAATAATATCACTGTACAAATTACACCAATTGATCTAACCCCTAAATAAGCAAATTGTTTGTTAATATTTCGAATATTTTTAATAAACGACCAAAGCAAAAATACCGACATCTATGATCATCACATACATGCCAATCATTGTTGGGAATGAACCCAAGCTTGCGCCGGATAGTTTAGACGTACGCTAACCACTCGACCAACAGGGCAATGTACTAAAAGTAATTGTAAATGTTTTCCACAGTAGCTATCTTAAATGTGTTATCCACCCACGCATACTTTTGCACCACTAGTGAGCTCAAGAGTTAAAAATTATATAAGACACGTCGTGACTAAGCCGCAGCGGTTTTCTACAATATTTATTGCTTTAGGTTAATCCTATTCCTGACAGCAGACACAATGACCTTACCGCTAAGGAAGTGAAAAATGGGAGATCTTCCCACCTTATGTTATAAGGCAATCCGGACAAAACCTTAAGATGTTTTTTCTGAGCATCTTTTCTCCTTTTATAAATTTTCATTCTTTTTAGATACCTACTACATATTTTTGATATTTTTATGTAAACTATTTAAGTCAATTATAAATACTTTAGACATTTATATATGTCAACAGTAATATATGTGTGTATAATATATATAATCATTGATATATTTATATACATAATATACATGTAGGTATGATTCTAGCCTAAAGGACGGGTCCACTGACTTAAGGCCCTACAACCGACAAGGAACGTCTTAAAGTAATTTGGTAACATTTACAACTTCGAAGATAACTTCAATATCATACGAGCAAACTTTAAGCCCAGCTACACTTTGTCACGACTAATCCGCTGCAAAGCTTTGAATTTATACCCATTTGGTGCCATCCATATCCTTTAAGTACAAATCGACTGAGTCACTATAAAGTTGTATTTATGTTAATTCTAGTTCACATTATTCAAAGAAGTTAAATATGTTTATATAATTTTAAACATATTAATAAATATATATTTGACCGTCCGTATATATTCACTTAAATTATTCGGAATTTTCCCGACATGGTGGATTCGCGGCGTTCACGGTCATGCATAGGAAGTTCATGCTTCGAGCTCGTGAATAGGAATCCGAATGGGATCGAAACTAGTCGGGCATATTCTGGCGAATTTACGGGAATACAGCCAGGTGAATATATATTGAATAGTCATCATGGTTCACGAACGTATAATTACCAAAATTTAAACCTATTTTTGAGGTGATATAATTAAACGTTAAATTGTAATTAAACTGCAATATACTTTGATATGTAAATCATAATCTGATTGGAATGAAAATTAAAATACAATTTGTCATATCATAAATATCTATTAATAAAATGATAATAAGGATTAAAAAGTACAAACAGTCGTAATAGCCGTACAACTAAAAAAAACCGACTCTGTATGTATCAAATTACGGTAACAAATCTTAAATACAATTAAAAAAACCGTAAATAACTGCTACAGTTACTTGTTATTAATATGCGATTGGGCGTTCCACTGAGATACGTTAAATGTATCACCATTTAATTGAGTTCCGCGTCACTCAAGATAATCCTTTAACGGTATCAGGATATCGAAATCAGCGTCTTGTAAATCTTGCGAACCATGGGTGAAGCTAAAATATGTAACGCTCAAAACTTTGCACGTACCTATATTTATTTTTGCATACAAAAAGATAAATTTCAATTTCAGCTACAGAACTAACTACCTATTCGTCACTTATTTATAAAATTTGACAAAAAAAATAAATTTCTTTGCATTATTCTTATAGTATATCTTTACAAATATTGTAATTTTACTTTTATAATTTTAAGAATTAATAGAGTTTGTTTATATAATGACTGAAAATCTTTTAAACGTTCGCGTTTTGTTCAGTATTTATTCAATAAAGTTAACTCTAAACAAACTACGATTATATTGAATAATATATTTTTGTAACACAGCTCGCTCGCTTAACTCTTCTAGTATGCACACGCCTTAATAATATCAAGATCACAAAATCTGCATCTCAGATACTGTACTGCTCAAGACAAGTTCAAACAGGCCATTACTCCCCAAGCTCCCCTTAATTGACAGTGCGAAGTCGATACGGTTTACTTTACGTGTGCTTTTAAGAGGAAAAATATTTTAAATAGCAGATATAAATTCACAAAATATATATTTTGGTCTGAATTAAAAGTTCAATAAACGTTCTGTGATATCTGAAAGTTAAGTGTTTTTTATAATCCAATTAAGTGAAAGAATTTTATGGTTCAATTCGTTATTACTTATACACTTGAAAATTCCATTACGTATAAAAGTCAAAATTTATAATGGAATTATAAAAAGTAATAGGTATTTATTCATTTAGGATTTTAGGTCAAGTAATAATCTGTGCAGTTCGCACTTTGACGATAGTTCTATATAATTAGAGAAGTCCATTCTTTCACCGTGGTGTTATCAATGCAATTTATCTCGAATCTGCGTTGTTTGTATGCAAATGGGTGTTGCACTGCCAGTTGATAAGCTAAGTAACATTTAAAATATTATGATTTATGTGTACCAGTTTTCTTATGAGAACCGAGGCTTCTTTATAGAAACCTGAGAACCTAAATATTTATAGGTAATATATTTCGATGCTTAAATATATACGATATGTATAGGTATTGAGTAAAGGTTTTAGTAGTACCGTAGTAATTGTTGCTTTTCCATTGATAACAATTATACGTTGTGACCATCAACGCAACGTATAATTTGGACAATATATACAATTATATTATAGCGTAGTACAATGTATTTTTTAGAAGAATGGTATAATTTACGGTCAGTGACATAGTCGTGATAATAAGTAACTGGAATATAAATGTTATATAATTTAATATCAAAATCAATGTGTTACGTGTTTCCTGGTGATAATAAATAATTTATTCATTTGCAATAATAAAACAATATTACTCTGTATAGAATATTAGAAAAAAGCATTAAAGTCATAACTGTGATTTGCAAAGATAAAATTTGATTGAATTATAAAAATTCCCAAATACTCATATAATAAGACACGATTCACGACACTTGAGGTCATTATATCGAAATTACTGCTACTGGTGTATAATTTGACAAATAGAGAATGAGATGCATTAGTGGGCATTTCCTGTATAATAAGTCAGTGTATAACTTGGGTGTATAATCTAGCGACTGCGAGTTAAATTCCGCAGTATTATTGGACCGATAAAAAGTTCATCTTCAAATTGAATTGACATTACACTCAATGTTAACTAAATCTTTACAAGTTCATAAAATATTTTTTATAAATGTGTTTTGAATTATTTTTAAGACCAATATTTAATATTGTATTTTTGTTGTTGTATTTGTTAACTCTTGTATAAATTTCCGTGCACACAATATATTAGTTATTATTTAAAAAAACAAATCCCGCACTAATAATTAAAAAATAATCTTTGTATTACCATAGTAATTTGTGTGTGTTATAACATCCTATAGTATGCTTGTGAAGTCATAATTTCACAAATATTAATAACGAGCAGAAAGTACAAAGTATATAGGTACTTGGAACAACGATTAATGGATCACACAAAGATTTATCTCCTGTCAGAATTGAAACCACGATCTTTGGATTTACAGCCAAGGTCACTAACAAACAGATTAACAGGTCATAATATGTTTATTAGTATAACAAATTTGAAATATATATATTTTTTGTATAATATATGAATATACAAATACAACATCCATTAAAAATTTGTACGAAACATTTTGCGTATAACGAGCTCATCTCATACATCGTTCATAAATGTTTAATGGCTTAATAAAATACAATTTGTGAAGAGAGATGCTGATCTTAAGACCACAAGGAGTTGATATAAGATGCTGTAAACCTCACTAAGTCGGTAGTTTATTGTGAACTTTGATATGCTTTTATCTGTTTTGTTTACGAGATAAGGATTTTTTGACATGGAAAATATATACATAATAGCAAACAAGACAAAGAAATCGTAAAAGCCCAGTAGCACTTGTAATTAAAGTTATTTTTTTTTTTTACAACTAAATTTGTCTATAAAAAAATATATATTTATAAGACCTGAATTGCCCTTAAAATAGAGTTACAATATTTTTTTGCAAATATAACCCTATGGCGAATTTTACTACCACTAAAATAGAATGACATTCGAATTTCGGAGCAGTCATTGGTTCCGCACTAATGGTCGCTGCAGGTGGCGCGGATGTCAAAAAAACAAACACTTGCCTGCAACGGGTTTGGTAACATCCAAAATGTACGATGTGAATCAAGATAACAATATGTTCTTTTACGCCAATTTTATTAATTTTGAATAAGTTTTCACTATTTACCGGATCGATTACGAGTATAGTTTATATTTGTCAAAACTATCACTACCATATATTTATTGTAATTATCTTATTACTCTCAGTATTTTTAATAGCATTAAACTATAGTCAATTTTTATAATTTTTACTACATAAATATTTTTTAAGAAAGAAAAAATCTATAATTTTTAGTTTTCAAGAAAAATTAATATTTTTATGTTTATAATTCCTCATAATGCTTAAAATACATGGATTTATTACAATACGTATCATAAATATCAGAAAATTCATTAAAATAATAATGAAGACGTAAATTCACTTATCAGTGAGAATCCTTTTTGAGTTCTTGTAGCTAGTGATACCTGTGGTGACGCTCGCAACTGGGTATTATTTACAATATTATTGATTAAATTAAGGATATCATTTTCAAAATGCTTTTTTCCTCACATATGTAAAATACGAAGATTATTTTATATTTACATATTTTTATAATTAAGAAAAAATATTTTTACGTAATTATATCATATGTACAATTAACATTGGTCAGGATTAAATAAAACTGTTTGTTAAAAAGTAAATTACAAGCGAGTTTCGTTTAGCTTTTCGACGAAAAAAGCATTTTTTGCTTAGCTTAAATCTTAATGGTATAGCTCACGCTTCCCAAGGGACCGACTGGAAAACGCTAACAAGCCATTCATAGAGTTTTTTTATAAGTCATAGCCATAGGATTTAAAGAAACAGCCCCCTAACGATGCAATTATTTATAATTGAATACTTAGGTGAATTTGTTATGCAAACTTTGTATTGGCTGTTTTAATTTTGTATGTAAATTTGATTTTAAATACAATTAATTTAAAATTCAAATTGGCATTGCTATTTATACATATTATATATATTATGAATGAATTCATAATATATTATATTTATTTGCAATGATACTTCTCATATTATAATTTTAATACATTATATTTAAAAACTACTCTTCTAACATTTAATTTATCTTACTATGGTATTGTTCCCGTAACTATTTTGTAAGTTTTGACTTCGTGTATAACAATACGACTATCCGGTCTGGTACTTGTAGAGAAGTCAAAAAGTCCAAAATCTGGTACAACCTCTTGATATCTATGACAGTAGCACAAATGAGAACAGACTTGACCGGCTACGTACCACACTCACACAGAGAGACGGATGCTAAGGTACCGGTGGCTAATAGTAGCTGAGTTTCACATAAATAGGTGTAGAACCGGCGATCAACTAATCACCATATTATTCTTAACAGAGACGCAGATATCACGTTTGAACAACACTACATGCCCACTACACCCTAGGTATAAAATTAACTCTACTTTATACCACATTGTTTGCTCTTTGGATAGCTTAAACATTGCCAGTAGGTAAATGATTGACAATTTAATTTTTGACACGGACGATCAGCTTGTGATATCCTATACTTATTCCTATAATTTTCGGGAATGCTAATCTTCTCCAAGTCTGTCTGCTGTACCCAACACTGTTCATAGTGCATATTAGTGTTATGTTAGATACAACTGTTATGCGGATGAAATTTCTTTAAGGAAAACATCGAATATTATCAAAGATTTTCTAGGGTATGTTTCGAAATAGGGTTTAATAGTTCACTCTTAACTTGATGTTTCTGGTTCAGCTTAACCCTCGTTCGTCATATTATTCCGAATTTATCAAGAAGAGTGTGCCAAAGAGGTTTCATCCGATTTAAGCCGCCATTCTGACACTTTCATTTTTGCACTGTGGGCCATCGCCTACGATGTCATCCTCACCTGGCGTTCTTCTACTGTGTGCTGCTCGAGGAAAAATGTTCAACGCACAACCAACATATACTATAAACTATGTTATCTGTATAATATCAAATGATATATATATATATATATATACGACATGGCTCCATAAAAAGTGTCAACTTCTACCATACAGGAAGGCAACGCTCTCGTTCTTCTTCTGGTGTTCCAGAACATTGTGAGCACCAGTGATCCTTGTATAACATGTATGTGACTTATATGCTTGTTTGGTCTGTTTAAGATAAATTAAAATATTTTTTATATACATATACATTATTCAAAGTTTATACAAAAAACAATCAAAAAGAATTAATTTATATTTTTATTGATATACTCGTAAAATATTCTTCAAACATTTCAAGAAAATATATTAGTACAATAAAGGGAAAATATTCAACATACCAATACAGGATCCCTAATGAAACAAATATGAAGACAAATTGAAAACAAAGGGAAATGGTAAGAAGGGAGATATATTGCGAGCTTAATTTCAGGCCAAATTATTTGTATGTTGATTTATTAATAATAATGATCCTATATTAATACGTCTGAATTCGAGTGTAATGGCGCATATCTTAAACCCGATGTAGCATATCGTAACATCAGATATAACTAATTACTCTACTTACAAGATAAACCATATTTATTACTACAAATTATAAAGTCATTAGCAAATAATATTAATTTTTGAAAATATCTTTAAACATGTATAGCCATGTTAAGCTTATTTAAATTTATAATATAATAATAATAATAATAATATCAGGACAAATTACACACATTGATCTAACCCCTAAGTAAGCAAATTATTTGCTTGTGTTAAGGGTGTTAGACAACGATACAAATACATAGAAATACACATATAAATACTGAAAATATATTTAATAAACGACCAAACCCAGAAACAGACATCTATGCTCATCACATAAATGCCTATCTCCGCCGGGAATCGAACCCGAGCCCCATTGCGCCGTGACACGTTAGGCGTCTGCGCTAACCACTCGACCAACGGGACGGTAAATTTATATAAATATAGAATGTAAATTTATATAAATATAGAATGTAAAAAACCGATACGGGCAGGGATTCGAACCCGCGACTACTGGGAAACCGTCCCGTCGCTCTACCAACTGAGCTACCGTATCGCTGTCCGTCTCGGTGAATTAAGCATTCTATATGTGATCGTCTTTATCGGGACGGTGGTGACATCTATTAGGTTTCTTTCGAAAATCCTAACCAATGTTTCTAACTTTGCAGTATAGATAAACATTGAAAAGATGCCACTACCGAAATCAATTTTTGAAAATATCTTTAAACATGTATAGCCATGTTAAGCTTATTTAAATTTATATAAATATAGAATGTAAAAAACCGATACGGGCAGGGATTCGAACCCGCGACTACTGGGAAACCGTCCCGTCGCTCTACCAACTGAGCTACCGTATCACTGTCCGTCTCGGTGAATTAAGCATTCTATATATTGTGATCGTCTTTATCGGGACGGTGGTGACATGAACATATAAATGTTTAAAGATATTTTATTGGTTAGGATTTTCGAAAGAAACCTAATAGTCGCGGGTTCGAATCCCTGCCCGTATCGGTTTTTTACATTCTATATTTATATAAATTTAAATAATATTAATTTATTTTTATATTCACAAACTATATTGCTTTTAGGTTTCAGGCAATCAATAAAAATAACGAAATACGCAGAAATACTTGTATATACGTTTATTTGAAGTAGACCAATACGTTTCACAAGGATTTATAGAATAAATAAAAACGATTAGTTATTTCATAAAGCAAAATAGTTGCTTTACCTTATTAAGCTTTTAGTATTTTTTGATAAAGAATTATTCCTTTTTCAAAAAATACTAAAAGAATGAATGAAATAGTAAAAAAGCGATGCCGCCATTTTCTTTTTAATAATAGTTTCAGATAAACTTTATTCAAATATCTTAATGTTCACAATTTTTTGTTTTATTTATTGTAATTCAAAAAGATTTCCGATTTTCTGCTTTTTTTCTAATTAACAATATTATTTCATAATTGCAAATTAAAATATTATAAAATTATGAAACAATGTTTATTATTCCTTTCTTAATTTATTCATTTTAACAGTAAAATGGGAGTTCAAAATAAATGTATGTAAAAATAGCTTTCCTGTCTATTAATTATTCGGTTAGTAGCTTTTTATACATTTTGAATATAATACCTTTATGATGTTGCCATTTCACTTTATATTTAATAAGTAATACGATAATATTAATACAAATATACAAATAATTTAATAAATATAATTAGTAACAGTTACCCTTACAAGTAAATAACAAAACTACACACATGATTGATTACACTTTTAAAGTAATATGATCCCTGCTCAAAGCTATATCACCAAGAACATTAGACAAATTGAAAATGGCTACTATTAGCCTTTTAGAATTTTAATCCCGATTGACGTTCCCCATAAAGTATCCCCATATTTCCCTTGAGCCTAAGGCAGTCCTGTTTATCTCCTGTCTCCCTAGAAGGCATATGCTATTGACATTTAACCGGAGCTTGATTCCCCTTCCGTCTTTTTGGAACTGGGAGATAACAAACTTCTACGTGATAACCACGAGCGTTGGTTTAGCGAAACATATTCTATGTTCCCTTGTGAAAGTAAACAGCCCCAAAGTTCTAAGTTCCCCTAATAAGCCATCACGTTTCACCTTAGGGTGCAGTGGCGGTTTTGCTAATCAAAGAATTTAAAATTGTAGATGTCTTAAGATTATTTAGGTTAAAAGTATACACTAAAATGGGGACAAGGATAGTACATAGATAGTACATATTCCAGTTTATAAGTTAGATTCCTTCTTATATTTATCACTTTGAACTCTATATTTGATTGTAAATGAAATGAGCATTATAAATAAAAGGATATCTTTTATATTTTACATGAATAATATTTCACTTATTTGATTAGTCAAAAATATAATTCAACAAATTAGTTAGTGTCTATTATTCTACAATTCTATTATTCTACAATTATTCAAAGATGTATAATTGTTTAATAGGATACTAGAATGGCAAACATTATAACATGTTAATATAACATTAAAAATTGGGATACAACAATTTACATTTTAGGCACAAATCTACGACAAAGGTCTGACCAGTCTATTTTTCACTTCTATGATGAGCATTACGGTCAGGTCATGTGATTAATAGCTAAGGGAGAGCCGTCACGCGCTAAACACAGCACCTATGATCATCAACAAGTTGCAAATTAATATTACCAAGCACCTTCATAAATAAATTGAGCCAAATTTATGAGGTCTATTAGATGTACAATCAAAGTTTTGCAAATAAAAAGCTGTACTACTACTACTACTATTATTACTAGTAAGCGCTATTAAGAATTAATTAAGTTGATAATGAATCCAATTTTCATTCGTTAGCGAGATTAAATTGTTGTATAAATTACTTTTTGTCGAATCCATACGTATGTATAAATTAAAATTCACGGTCTAATACACACAATGCATTATCATCCATCTAACTATTTATACGTTTTTATTCACACGTCATAACACCTAACTTTATCTTATACATCTGTGCGACGCGTCAGAGCCTTAGCACTAGACACAATGTATCAAGAAACATGGCTGAGATAACATCAAGGCGAGTAAAAAAACAAGAATGAAGTTTGCATCGCAGATATGTGTTATTTAATTTGTTTATATTATACAATTACTTTTTATATTCTAGTGATTTTATTCATAAAATATTGTTTTCTTGTTTCGTATACTTTTTATCCTTCGAAAAGATTTTTTTTATCTCTACAATTTTACGAATCGGAGAGGTTATAATATATGATGTCAAAGTCACTAGTATTATTCGTAATGCTGTACTTATCTAGAATTAAATATATTCTTTATATATTTAAGTTTTATACAAAAAAAGTAGTAACGACAATGACAATACAAAAAAAAATATATACGAGGTTAGATAGAGTGGAATAGTTAAATCCTATTGGCTTATAAAGTGGAGGCTCTGTACGAAGCGTAATGTTTTGGAGGCTACAATTCTAGTACAGCTGGTAGTACCGTATCTTGCTCACGAAGTAATAACAAGCTACAACTAAACCACATATTTTTAAAATCTAAATTCTTATCTATCTTTTAGTTCCTCGAAGCGGATACAATATTTAATATGCTTGAATATGCTAAATTTTTCTCGGAACTTTAAGCCACTAATTAATTATTATAATGGTGTTTTTAATTATCTTTTCGGTTCCCAAAGAGCATATTTTTGTGCTATTTTATCTATACTTACATATATTTTAATTAAATGAACCTTCTAAAACTAGACTCAAATAGAATTCTAGGTTAAACCACCTCCTGTTTCAACATTTAATAAGTGTTCCTTCGCTATACAAAACAATACACACATACATACAATATTACCCATAATTTTAGACCTGATTTATTAAAAGTAACAATTATATTTCTAAACTACATTCGAAACTGTAACGACTACATCGTTAAAAAAAAATAACTGCGTTCATATTATAGTAAGTTTATGCGAAAACGAGGTATTCGCGGGATTCAAAACATTAGGAGCTTTGAAAAAACTAGGCTCGCTTAAAACGTTTGACTTCATCACGATATCCTGTGCCATAAAACATTCGCTTACATAATAAACAGTAATTTATTCAAACGGAAAGAATCCATCTTCGAGTCACTAGACACTAGTTATAGACCACACACTAACTAACCTGTGATTCTATTAAGGTCTTTATTAGCGTACGAAGGGATTGAGTAATATGAATTATAAAATTGATCGAATTATATTTAATTATTATTTTATGAATTATTCAAATATGGTATAAAATTATTGAATGCTTTAGCCGATTACGCGCGCGCACACACACACACACATATATATATATACACACACACACACAAGATACACTACTTTACTAACACTACTAATTTATCCATATTCAGTTGTTAATTAGCTTTTCACCTTTGGGTAATACTGTTGAAAGCAAGACACTGTTTCATTCATTCATTCGTTCATATTGAAGTAACAACCGTGTTATAAATATAGAAGTTATAAAACAAGAGTTTAAATTGAACTAAACTCAGACTTGAACGGCCACAACAATTCAAAACGTTAACTATCAAGTCACCTGTTATTAATGTTAGCGGCAATTTAAAGTGGTTTCCGGAATATGCAGAGGTATTTGCATTTCATTACTGCTTCAACTAGTTGGCTTGCTTTGTTTATATTGTTAGAGATATGAACTTGCGTTTTGCGATTGTTGTTCTAGTATAAGCTTACGTGGAGTGGAAACAGACAGTTAATAATGGCTTGAATTATTCATGAATTAGGTTATGAAGTTATTTAGTTACTCAATATTTAATGTAAGTTATAATTTTTGATTATATAAAATTGATATTGAATATGATATTTCTTATTTAAATATGACTCCTCTGGCTTCAAGTGTTTGGGGTTCCGTATCCAAAGTGTTAAAACTGAAGCCTACTACTAAGACTCCGTTGTCCGTCTGTCTTTTACTATATTCAATCTCATGAAATGTAATATCTAGACAGTTACAATGATCACCAATGATCCATTTCTGTTGCCACTATAACACCAAATACTAAAAACAGAATAAAATAAATATTTAAGTGAGGTTCCCATACAACAAACCTGATTTTTTGCTCGTAATGAATAACAACAATAGGCAGACGCTTGAAAACTGCACAGAATTTTAAGTAATATATTTTAAAAATAAATAAATGAATTAGAATAAAATAAATATTTAAGGGGAGCTCCCGCACAACAAGTGATTTTTTGCCATTTCTTATAGCTAACGAAACGCTTCGTATGACTCGCATGTGGCTGATTTTTTTGCTATTATTACGAAAAGGAAAACAGTACCAAAGACTTTTTTCATATTGACATATAGGTTATCATCATATTAATTTGGAAATCATTGTTCTAACTAAGTAAACTGAAAACACTAATGAGACCATAAAAATAACGTAAAACACAGACACACATAGAATATATTTTAATAAAAGGATTGAGGAAATTATTGGTTCAATACGGAGTTTTAGTTAATTCTCAAATAGAGCACAACCGGTCATTAATAAATCGGGTCTCAATACAGGATCATAACGAGAACATTTCAATCGAAATGATCCTATAGAAATTCCTTGCCTTATAGCGGTGATATTGGATTTAGATTCTTATTTATTGAAATCGCTTTGACGGTGTCAAAGCGTTCGTCTGGTGATATCAAAAAATTATATCTGAACTTTATCGACAGAGTAAAGCTGAGTGCGCGGTTCCATTGCACGACAATATTATTAGGAAATATTTATATATTTATTAAAACTCACTGTCTGCTTACTGTTAATGTAGTTTATATTAACAAGTTTTTAATATCTTTTTCCAAGAACCCACACTTTGCAATTAAATATTTTTGTCTAAGAAAGTCCTAATAAAACAGGTAACAATAGAATCTTCAATGATAATAATTATTTTTAATTGCCAAACCTTAAATTAGAAACCAAGATTTCTTGGTTACAACTGACACGTTTTATCATCTAAATCAAATAGGCTTTATAAATAATATAAGAAAAACCAATTAATTTTATCTTCTTTTTGCGTTTGTTTCTGATATTAACAACATATCCTTACTTATAGTACCTAATATTTAAAAATACTCAAATAATATAAGAATCGTACAACGACCGATTAAATATAATGTAAAATCGAACGCACTGGTGACAATGCGAACAAATTGAACTCCCTACTTCTGAATAGTACTAGGGGATGCAGAGTCATCATAGCCCGCCTAACGTTATTTCATGCTTGTATGTCATGCATGCATATTTCATTGTAGTTCACAACAGATCCTCGCCGTGGGAAATCAAGTGTTGGAGAGATGTTCAATGAAAATTAATGTATTAGGTGCCTACATGATGTGGATCTATTTTGCGTTTGGTTGATAGATGAAATTTGAATTGATTGTTTTATTTATAAAGTAAAAGCGTTATCTTTAGAAGAGACTTGGAGTATTTGAAAAAAAGTTAAGATGTAATAAATGTATTAGAACTATTTTATTTTTATTTTATTGGAAAGGGTTATTAAGTGATTAGCAATCAAGCAAATGAAAACATTTGTGTATCATTGTATGCCTTATAAAACCGCACTGTTAATTACTCTTATGCCTATCAGAGATTAGCACATCAGCGGATGGGAGATTAATTGCTATCCAATGCATAATATGAAGAGGTACTATTAAATGGTTGATGAATAATCCCGTTATATGCAGTGGTCTAATACTATCTAAACTAGAAATTAGAAATTGATTGGATATCCGTGGGCGTTACGGATTGGAATTATAGGTGATGAGGTAACTGAATGCTATTGTACTAGTACAATAATTAATAATAGGATTATTTGACTTTATTATTACTATAGATCATAAGGCCTTTTACTATATAACACACAATACTATACCAGTTACTTACTGCACTTAGCAATTACATGATATTATGTTACAAAGTAAATATAGATATCATGATTTAATTACATTATAATTATACCTTCATACCAATGAATTATCGCTGACACTAACATTAGCCAGACAGACATCTCAATGGTAGTTTAAATGTTCGATATAAATATATGACCAGAAGTCTTACGAAAAGATATTTAGGTCGTTATTTCAAAATGTGCTAGTTGTGATTTTAATTGATTTTATATACATTCTATTATAATACATTATTATTGATGACTAATATTACAATGTATTCCAATCAGATAAATTCCTATAAATACATTATATTGAAATTGGTTCACCATACATAATAATATGAAATATATACTTTGAACGCGATTGTTAAATTGTATCTATAATTATTGAACCTTATCAACACTGTCAGTGAAAGTGTAAAACAAAACTGTCAACAAAAAACGAGTTTCTTACATTTTTCTAAACATTTGTATAAAGTAATAAAGAAAAATAAAGAATTTGTATACAGAAGAATATTATACCTACCAACATTATAATTTGCACAATAGAAATTTGTACTAATGCCAATAATATTTAAAAATCAACGATCTCTATTAAATAAATTTGTTTACGATATTAATTCCGAAGAAAATACAAATTGTAGACATAAAAGTTACTTTCGTTAATAAAAGTTTATTTGGTTACAGATAAGCAAATCGGCTTATGAGGGCTACTACCGGTTTTCTGCCAACTCCAATAATATAGGTAGCAAACTTAAAAAGTCATCCAAATAAATTTGATAGAATTGCGGTGAACTGGAGCAAGATATTCTTCCCGCAACCCTATAATTTTATAGATATTCAATAACAACATTATTTGAATGTTGTTGGATTAAATTGTCACATGTAACCCATGTCAATGAAGTGTATGTACAAATATTCAAAGGTATATAATGTTACAACGATTACCTTTGTGACGGGCTTAAAGGCTCCGTACATTTTGATAAACGAGGTGTCGATACATTTATCTTAATCATTTATGTGTCAATATACTCCACGTTAGCCAATTTTTAAATTTCAGAATTCAAAGAATAATATTTTAGGGTGTAATATTTATATTAGACGTCTTTATGCTGAACGTTCTTGTGATAAACCGTTTTATTGTTAAACGAACAAATTATGTTACTCATGGGCCCAGTAAAGTAAGATGAATCTAGTTTGCATGTGTAATAACAAAGAGACAATTCCAGATGGGTAATAGGCGATGATGGATTCAATATTCTTTTTAGGTACTTTATTTTGTGAACTTATTATTGTAGGTTAAACTGATATAATTTTATATTATCTCTAATATAACTATTTTAATATTCCCAGAAGGTTTAAGTGTTGTAAAACATTTAAATGCTTAATAAGCTTTATAAAATTCAACTATGATGATGGGATCGTAACTTTTTTGTACGCTCTAATTTATATGTTTTTTGTGAATGGTACAAAGCGTCGCATCGGCATGTTAGAAATGCTAAGGCCTATAAATCCGGTTTTCGTAACACGGAGTGATTGATAAATGACCTAAGCCGACTATAACTTAAAGATGGATGAAGACATATTTAGACTTCGGTAATGACGGATGGTAATATACTTAAATTAATTGTTAAGTGTTTTAATACACGGTATTAATATATAAATGCTCTATATTACAATGTTATTTTGATAAATGATCCCTCACAATTAATTACTGTTTTATAAACATGATCTCGTATAAATAGTAGGATTAAGAAAGTTTTGCTCGTCCATCTCGTCTCTTCTCTTCTATCTCAACCATCTCTTCATCCACATCGTATCTTATGGTTTCTATATTTGAAAATAAATAAGTAATTTATGTATAATATAAGATATTCATTTAACACTTGTATAAATGCTACAAATAAAATGAACAATACGCTATGATTATTGCTACAATGAATTGTCATGATACAAAGCGAGCCGCCAGGGCGGCCGGCCCAAGTGTCTAGACGTGGAGGACGTAAGTTATAGGCGTGTTACGTTATTTGACAAAAGGTGTAATAATAACAATAATATCAGAACAAATTACACACATTGATCTAGCCCTTAAGTAAGCAAATTATTTGTTTGTCTTAAGGGTGTCCGACAACGATACAAATACATAAAAATGCACATAATAAATATTGAGAATATGTTATAATCATAATCAATACAAAGTTTTAATAAAAATGTTAAATATAGTGCTAGTTATTTGTTTAAAATAATATATTATTGCTTTAAATGTTTTTGTTATGTAATGCCTTAATGTAACTATAAAAATATTTTTTAATAAAAAAAAATTAGTATTGTTTATTTTCATTGTACTTGAGATACACAAACAAAACATCACAAGGTTAAACGCTACAGCTTAAGCCTTGTACATTTTCTAGAGAATTAGCGATGGCAACCTACGTAACCTGAGCCGGCATACATATGGTCTTTATTTCATTTCTACCAACAGGGGTTGACAATGACATTAAATTTATGTCATATTCGAATCTGCCCTCGCGATACATCTGCATTCAATGTTGACATTCATATCAAACAATACAGGGTGCTCTTTAATATTTTACCTATATTCCAACGAACTGTTTTAGTGGGTCAGTTTTTAAAGGGCATTTTATTAGTAAATTTTGAATAAAAATTTTGAACTTTAACGAAATTAAAAATATGTTGTACGAAATGAGCCGGAAAAGAAGTCGATGTAATAATGATATCTATAAAATATACTCTCAGGGTATAAATAGTTTAAATTTTATTCAATACATACCATACTTGGCCTGTTTTATCTCCTATCAACCGTCCCTTGCAGAGGTTAATCATTTTATTCAACGGTGTCCTATTCCTAAATTATTATTGACACACCAACTGTTAGGGTCAAATTGGAATTACAAGTCCCATTTGTTATTATATTGATTACTAAAGTATAACATTTTCAAATATTGTTAAAGTAAATATCTTGTTTCCTTCAAAGATATCAAATGTTATTAGAGTTGTAGCTAAATAATAGCCGAAAAATAACAAATTTAAATAAGGTATAATCTTTATTTCGCAAAAGTTGAAACATGATTCGAAAATTAAATCATAGACGAAAAGCAATCAGAGACTGAGAATAGATTTTCTACTGAAAAGCGTTTCGCTTCCGCAATTTATATCAGTATGTTCAATCTACCCTCAAAAAAACAAAATCAATTTCGAAGTTAGTGCGCATCGAGATATCGAGTGCCGATCTTCATTACTCGATTTTATCGAGTGATTTTAATGATAATTGGAACTCCTCCCGGATTTTGAAAGCGGTTATCAAAATTTTTGTTCATTTACTCAACTTTAAGTAAGAAAAATTTTCACGTTTTGCTTCTGAGAACATTTTTATCGGCTGTTTTAGAGGTTTAAAAGACTAGCTAATAATGTGATTATTATTTTTATATTTCGTGTAACCCATTTTAAAAAGAATTTTTACTCGACATTACTTGTATACATATCATAATAATCTCCTTCCGTCTGGTTGTCCGTAATTAGCTAAACTCAATTATTATATATGAAAAACTAGAAGGTTATTATTTAACAAATTTGTATGTTTGAAGCAGAAAAAAAAACAAATTTACACTATTCGAAATAAATATTTGCTTTGCAAACAGATAGCCATTGCTCTTAAAAAAATTACTAGGCTAAAAATAAATTTAGTTGTTTTTTATTATTTTCGTAGTTAATTTAGGAAAACATTAATAGTAGATATAAGTCACTATAACTTTCTACGTATAATAAATATTAAGTATATTAGAAATACAATACAAGTCCAAATTCGGTTCGCCAGAGTCATTCAACTCTTAAATGTCCACCGACTGCATAATTTTAAAATAAAGCCTCTACCCCAACAATATCCTGTCGCCTATCTATTCTACTTATCTGATTCACACTAACAATCGCACTGATTTTAGAGGCTTTGCATTTTATTGTTTCAAAATCAGCTTAGACCATTACCGAGCGCGCAGTGAGATTTTATCTCAAGCTAAATGTTTCGTGAATAAAATTGGTCGCGCTTGTTGGAATCGGATCTTGGATCGCGTCGGTCTGATCTCAAGATATTTTGATCGTATCAACTTGCATAATTATAATGGAAGATCGTTGTTATGACCGAGCTTCACTTATCAGTGTAATATTTAACATGGCTAACGATATATGGTCAATTAATGTCTACATTTTGTTTTCTTTAATGTATAATTTAAGTATATTTAAAGCTAAGACAATTAATTAATATTAGAATATAGATATTACGTTATCAAAAGCACAACAGCTTAACATAAACCCAAATTCAATAAAACAAAGCCAATGGTTAAATTTGAAGTCAATTAGAATTTGTGTGTTTAAAACCAACTTTGAAGTGTCGTAAGGGTTGAAATAGACGAGTGGAAAATGACGTGCTTGGAATACGAAACGGTCCCATTAACTCGCATCTCTTTTGAGATGCAAATGAGATTTTTTCTTTATGAAATCTCTTCATTGAATATTGCAACCGCGCTTGCGGCCGAATTTATTTATTTCCCTGTCGAATGCTTAAATTTATTTTAGGAAGAGGCGCTTGGCTTTGATAGAAATATAGAGCAAAATGTTAGTAATTAAAATAATTGTTAGTATCTGGTAGATTATAATTAATGAAAATTAGAAGTTCTTTAGAGATTTTCAAACACACAATATTGTAATATTTAATGTTCCCATTTGAAATTTAAATTCATTGTCCTCAAAAGTAGATGAATATAGGGTAAAAGCGCCAATGATCGACCATTGTGTGATCGCAAGCCCCTATACCCATGTTGTCACATAATGTCAGTATCGGAAGGGCTCAAAGTGTCACCCCTGTCAGACAAGTGCACTTGCTACACGTTATCCAGATATGCTGCGAATTTAGTACGGTACTTTGAATGACGACTAATTCTATTGTCACCGCTTTGGCATATGGGCAACATGACGAGGGCGGTTTAGCATAGATTTCCAATACTTAAGAGTATGATTATGTTTATCGCCATAAGGTTCGTAATTATTTTTATTTACCATCATGTTATAATCTAAAAAAGTAAAACGTAAGTACCGATATTCCTTTTATAAGATTTTTGAAAAGATATTTGCAATTCTAAGATCGCTAACATAAGCAGTGATAGTATACCTAATACTTCGATGTATAAATATAATTGTGCAAAATTTAATTCATTTTAAATATCTCTTTAAGTTTATAACGTAATTGATAATGTTACAATGTTATCAAATAAATGAAAAAGCTGATCTCTGAAAGTAAAATTAAATAAACATCTGTGAATCAAAACGAATACACTACAAACCATTTTTGTTAAATTGAGAATTATAAAATATTCAAAGGGCAAACAAAAATACAATTAGCGACACGAGGGCGACAGTACAATGGCGGTTGTGGTTCACGTTTGGGCCAGTTACCCTAATTTGTTGTTATTGCCACTTTCTAGCGGACTTGCGGTTGTCTTATGGTAATGAGTGGACATTATATGAATTGGATGCAGAGCATAACATATTTTGAAGCAAAATGATCTCATTGAAGAAATACACATTACATTTAGAGATGGTAAAAAGATTCAATGATATATTAGTGCTTGTGTTTGTTTATTTAAAAATGATATATGATAGCAAAAAGCTAAGAATACGAAGTGCTAAGTACGCTAAGCGTATCTCATGACTGACTTTTGCCATTCTTCATTCTTTCCACACTATTATTCAAACAACTAGACTAGCCAAGAAATCGAAATTCACTATTGTATCATTCATTTATTTTGCAGTGTCTTGGAGCCCATTTGCCAACATTATGTTTTTGATAAGCTTGCTCTTGGGAAAACATTATTAATCTCTCGGTGATTCGTCTTTTATCGTCCCAACTCCGATGTATACTTTTGATGGTTAATAAATCAGTAACCATGTTGTTGAGTTGCGTGTACACTGTTGTATTGTTTATTTTTTATTATATGATTGCTGACATTTTAAACATGTAATAATTTTGTATTTAGAACATTTGTAATAATTTTGATTAATTGTTTCATTTCGGAAGTAATTATCATTCAATTGTTTTATCCGGATTTTGTACTACTTGAATCGAAGTTGTTTATGTATGTTTTTATGTGTCTTATCTTCTACGTACTAATAAAGAGTACTAATGTGTGTGTTAAATATAGTCCCAGCCTACTTAGAGGACTTTATGATCCAACATGGTTTATTGTTATATATACTAGTAAGTTAGACATTAGTTATACAATTTACAGAGAAAAATAATTCACAGCCTTACACCAAATAACACGATGGAACGAAATCAATTGCTTTCATACCGTGCCAAGATGCAATAAGCGCATGAAAACTCGTCCTATATAAGCCATTTGTTTCATCCTTACTATTGAATTGACATTAATGGAGTTCTTATTACAAGGGCATAGGATTGTTTATTCAAACAGCAAGGTTTCATGTAAACGATGTGTACTAGAGTATAATAAACGATGTCGATACTGAAAATCATTTGTTTGGCTTCGAAATGTGGAGATAACTGGCTTGTGTCGCAGTTTATGTTTCCTCATGGTTGGAAGAAAATAAAAGTCCCGCCAACACCGCTGATATTTCTTTACAAATAATAGGTTTTGGAGTTTAGTCACTAAAAATATTTGAAGGTGTTCCAAAATGGAGCAGTAGTCCGTTTTGTGTGATATATTGAAAGTTACTTAAATTCATAGTGAAACCTAAATTCAAAATTTGCTATTTAGTGTGGTAACTAACATAAACTCGAAACTAAGTACGTCCCTAAACTTAAAGTATGCTTTTGAAACGAAACTGCGACATTAGTAATACTATACTACTTGATAGTGTTTAAATGTTAGTTTGATTGGAATGTGGACTTTTACGTAAATGTCACGTTTATACACTGAAGTTCAAATTGAACATAGTTTAATATCACTCACAGCATAAAGAAATATTTTTTTATTCTAGGAAGACCTTTGCGTGTGGACAGTCTCATAAAGTCTTTAGAACTATAAAAAACGATATGTTAACACATTCCTTAAGAGAATTGAGAGTTCATTCACAATCAGTTTTAAAAGATATCGAATCGTAAATCAATGTGCTCTCTCAATTCAGTGCGAGGTTAAGTAAAAGTAGTTTAGGGAATAAACAGAGTTTACACATATCTACATATTGTAACGTAAATAAAAGATTCATCTCATTCTTTTGGTTACATAATATATTGTTAAATATTTACGTTTATTATGTCACTTTAAGTGTAGCATATAAATAACAATTTATAACTATATTTTGTTCTTGTTAATATATTTGAAAAATAATTTCTAAATTAACACGTAAAATTATCAGCATGATACAATTTAGTCTCATACATCAATAGAATTGAGGTATTTAAGCTCTGCATTTACATTATTCTGTGCAACATTGATAAGGCGCAACAATACTACTGTCACTGTGATAGGTCCGGCGGGCGATTTGTCGCTCCATATCAAATACCATAAATCGCGGTCAGCGGTGAATACGGCGTTGATGTATGGTCGCGAGTTACGAAAGAAATAGCTTCAATCATGGCTTTTAATGAATGTATAGATTAAATATTAAAACATAAATGTAATTTAAATTAAAAGATGTGGTTATCTTTCTTTTTTTTAGACAAGGGGGTAAAAGACAGTCTTTGAAAATTGAAAATTCTTTTTATAATGTGGTTCATGTCTTGAGTTAATCTAAAAGTCAATTAAGACTATCCTTAAGTCATACATATGAATCTATATTTGTATATTTTTTATTCATACATATGAATATGACTTAAAAATATAGAGTCAATAAAAGTATATTTTCTTATAACTTAATGAAAGTCACAATGAGCAAAATTAAACTTCTTAAATATTCTAAGCATAAACTATAAAATTACGTGCTTCCCTAAAAATTAACCACCAAATAGCCCAAAATTGTTATTACTTCCACGTCCACTATTATGCACTTTTCAACGTTTTCGTGAATCGGTAATGCAGGCACTAAATCAGGCGAGTCACATTTGCATATGAGAGGGGCGACAAAGAACAAAGGGGAATTTTTATCAATTCTTTTTGTTGATACGATGTCGTGAGACGCCGCATATCTTTGATTATCTAGAACCGTTAAATCATTTTATTTTTTAAACTTTCGATATAAATTACATTCTCGACTTCGTTTGATCGCAGTAAAATATCTATTGGATTTTTCGGTACCAAACATAAATCATTTTGAAAAACTGGAATATAAAAACAATATCTTATAATTTATTTTAAACTATTCCTTGAAGTGTTTTCTTAAGAATACTTAAAATTAATTATTCAATAGTAGCACACGCCAACGACACTGAATGGTTTATACGAAGGAATACCAAAATGAACACAACTATCTTTTGATTTACACCGAAGTTTTTTTAGAAAAGTCTTTTACCAACTCCGTCACGTATAAATGGTTACTTAATTGAATATAAGATTTCTTCCATTTCCACGCTTATGTTATTTCTGCTTCATAATTTATTAGACTCGTGTGCTGTTTACTTTGCTTTGTTTATTTAAAAACATATATGAAGCGATAACAGATTACCAAACATTTTTATCGAAATAAATCATTACAATTTGGATAATAATGTTAAGCAATTCTTAAAAAAATGCTATATATAATAGTTGTGATTTTTATATGGTTTAATATTCGAATTACAAAAATATAATTAAATAAGTGATCACATCGAAGGAAAAATGTGTTTTATCATATATATATTTAGTAACATTTTGGCTTTGTATTTCTCTTCATTGATATTTTGGCGTTGCTTTGTCCATTTGAATTGTCACTCTGTATATAGTAAACAAAATAAACATTAGGTACACGATGTATAATTATTTAAAAATATTATAGGGTCATTTCGCCTGTTTGCGTCCATTTAGTGGAGTTGCTGACTTTGAAAGAGAAAATAAAAATGATTTAGCACTAGTTTTGAATAAAAACTTATGTACAGTGTTAATAATATAGTCTTTTTTATATTCATTTAAAGTTTTGGTGGAAAGATATAACGATTTAAATATAAAAGTGATAAATATCAGATTTGGGCGATTTACCCAGTTTGCGTCCATAAAATCTAAATTGCGTCCACTCATGTCCAGTTTGCGTCCACCAACTTATATATAGAATGTAGGGGAGATTTTTATTAATTATTATTCAGAAAGATTAGATTTTAACAATTTATTGTTTAATGTCTAAATATTTAACTAATTAAATTTTAAAATATTTTTAATAACAAATATATCATCTTACATATTTGTCACAGCCAATGTTTTCTTCGCCGTCTTCATCTACATCTGATATAAGTATGTCATTACATTCAGCGCACTTTGTACTATCCACGGCTGGTAAATTTTCTTTTCAGAGTATCAGTATCTACTGTGACTTTAACAGGAAGTGTCTTTTTCCTACGTTTTGGAGCAGTTTCTTGAAGTTTTTTTTCTCTATTCGTTCTTAATTTCTTTTTCTTACTGCTTTGTTTTTTTTTCTCCATCTGCTCTTTATGTTCATAATACTTTCTCGATGCAGACGAAGATATGGCCGCTGGAGTTCTTTGATTAAATTTTCTTGCTATGCTAAAAATTTCAGCCAACATCACGTGGGTTTTAAATGGATCAAAGGTTTCTGAATGTGAAATGCCTTGAATAAATAATGAAGATGATTGTAAACTAGGAGGCTTTTCTATAGGTGAAATAGATGGTGATACAGTTGATGCTAAATGAATAAAAGCAGTCGGAGGGGGTTTTGATATTTGTTGCTTAGTTTTCTCAAGACTTGGTGTAGTATGAGTTGCCATATCTTCTAGTGGTAAAATAAGAACTTCATCTGAAGACACTATTGAACTAAGCTACAGGTAACTTCCAAAAATCTGTATAGGCAAAATCATTTTTATTCATGTCATGAGTTTCAGAGTTGCACCTTGATACACTGTGATTTCACAATTTCTAATTTGTTTAATCAGGAGCCGTTAATAAATTACGTAATTTTTTTTTATTATAATTACATTAAGATATTATTGATCGTAGGAGTATATACAATTTTATTAAATTTAAATAAGCTATACATTTTTAATTACTTTTATAAATTGATAACAAGAAAACAAAGGTGGACGCGATCTGGTCTGTCCTAAATAATAGGTCATAAAATTCGCGTCCACTGCGGACGCAAAGTGGAATTTTCAAAATTTGTATGTACTAGTTTGCGTCCACCTTATTTTAACTGTCAACAATTAAAAAACTTAAGTAAATTCATAATTATGTTTTTCCTTTCTTTATTTTTAAGGCCTAGAAACATCTATGTATCCTTAACTGCATATAAAACAATGTAAAACTAACCGTGAGTGGTGTTGCTGCTCACTATTTTTTTACTAACATTTAAGACATTCGCAGTCTTTTGTCCCGTGGCTAAGATAAATTATTTTTTTTTGAAAGGGAAGGATTGCGCTCAAGGAAATTTTATGACTGTGTATCTCCTATATATTGAGGTATTGGCAGAAATTACATTTGGTTTTGTTAGAAAGTTCATGAACTTATTTTCGAGTATTTTATGAAAAGATAGCCGTCGAATGGACGCAAACTGGCGATGGACGCAAACAGACGAAATGACCCTAGTTTCAGTTAATTCTCAAATATTTAAAAAAATAAATATTTTGTTTTGTTAGCAGAAAGGAAACAATCCGTTACCGGAAATCAGTCTTAGCACGTGGGATACATAACAATATACCTTTACAAAAGTCCTCGTATGTATTGCAGTTTTTCATGAAGCTTAATATATTTGATATATATTATTTTATGGGGCTAAAGAAGCAAAATTTACAACTTTCGGGTGAGTACAGAGATCGTCTATGGATATATACACACAAAGGAATTTTCAGATGCAAGCCGCTTTAAGAAATAAGACGAATAAAGGATATCAGGACATATAAAGAAGGGAGGAAGTTAAGGTAAACGGTTTTTCACTCATAGACTAACTGACGATACATTGCAACAGTAGTCACGACATGCCTATCGTGATTCTGCGAGAAAATATCTAGACACTACGTTAAAAGTCTGCGGCCTGTACCAACTTTTGGTTTTTTTAGGTACCCCCGTAACGAAATCGATAATATATTATGAACAACGTCACATTTCAAACGTTTTACAATTTTTGAGAAACTTAAAACGTTCAGTCATGATTTTATTCGGCTAGCGGTTTTTGGAATACCTATACCCGAGATGTTTTCCCTAATCAATTGACATAAATTATCATCGTAAACTGGATATCATTAGAATTAATATCACAAACATTTTAAGGACTCTTGAATAAGTTCTTTAAAAATACTGATAACTTAATTTCAGACCTGACTGAATGTTACTTTGGAGTCAATTTAATATAATAAAGATAACATTATATTCTTAAGTTATAACATTATGTTTATTTGAAAGTATCTATAAACATGTATAGCCCAAGTTTTTATTTAATTGTAAATAAATATTAACCTCACATTGATCAAAACCTATGACTTTTAGTTCAATGGATCACGTATTTTTTACAAATGTTTACATTTTTAGTTACATTGTATTTATATATTCAAAACCAATGTCAGTATTAACTTGTGGAAACAGTTTTTTGTAGTAAAACTGTCCATGTTAATTTCGTCAATATGCTATTTGTGTTACTTTTTTAAAATAAAACCGGTAGCTTTTGCGAAATGATTAAAAACAAGTCAGATTATTTAACTTTTTAAATTTATTTTTTACAAATAGATTATGGGGTACATCATTTTTTAGTTGATGATAATAAAAAAATATATTACACAACATCATTCCTAGATAATTGCTTTTACCTTTTAACTATAAATATCTCTTCTATAAATGATTCAGAACATAATTTAGGTATATTCAAATATTCAATTCATGTAGACCAAAATTATAGAGGCCTCGATAACGGACCGAATGTGCATTAATTAAATAATTATGACATATTGTGCGACCATTTCAATGGAAGGGTGTGGCTGATAAGATAATATTTATATGGATCGTGATGGTAATACTAAAGGTAAAGGTTGGCTTTGTTTTGCCTTGTAAGTTTGTTTTGTATGCATATTATATGTATAATTTTATATAGTATATTGTAGAGCATACTGGCCTTAAGAACATAAAGGTGTTTTTGTATCCCAATATAATATTTTCTAAACAGTAGAATAGTAGATTTGTCTCTAATTACTTACGAAGATAGTAATCTTACTATTTGCGGGGATTTATTTTGTGACCAAATAAATAAAACCCATTCGGTTTACTTTACCGCATGTCATTAAATGTTCTATTTGTAACGTTTACGTGTTTATACAAAAAGGATGTAGTAAATAACATCCCACACTATCTTTAATTATTAGTCCCTTACTTGTGTCAATTAATTGCGAATATGTACAACGATTTGTTCTTAATGTAAACTAAATTGCAAAAAGTCGACACGCAAAATCTTGAATGCAGATCGACTTTTTGCAATTCACTTCAAGTAGCAGGTGAGTGTAGACTTAATACACGAATAGATCAGAAAAATAAACGAATAAAGTTTATGTAACATTAAGTTAAATGCTTTTATAAAATAATATTATCTTGCACGATTTATATTAACAATACTAAAGACAGTCTGAGTGGCGATTAGCTAAAGAAGTTACGATCATCTAAATCTTGACTAAATTAACTTTACTAGTAAATTATTTAAAACTTATTATACCAAACTGTTATTCACAATATCAGTAAGCCGAATTAATACTATAATCAGGATAATCTTAAAGATGTTAGACGAAGTATTTAATATACTAATTTCTTTAATATTCGATGTTACGAGTTAAATTAATATTTATGTTAATAATATGTTTTTTGCATGGTTTGCGCTGACCAATGAGATTTAAAACATCAGTTGATATCAAATAGTTGTTTAACTTTATAAAGCTTTAACTACATAAACCGCTACGTGGGATGTTGTGTAGGCAGATTGCAAGATTGTTATCAATTTGTTTGAATTCTTAATGTCTGTTAAGACATCTTTAAAGCTAGCGATATAAAGAATTTTCCTTTATTATAAAATTGTTACGAACAGATAATCTGCAAACTGGAAGCAACTAATCGCGTTAACTGATCGTTAAATTAATGTAGGAATAGTTTATATTTAACTTTGATTATTTGTTTTATTTTTTAACCGAAAATAAGTTTATTAACAAAACTTTACCAAGCCTTTTCCCATGATTTATGTCCGGCTAATGCAATTTCTACTGATTTTACTTTTTTCTATCTAAAATCTAATCGTTTTTTTAACCTTATACTGCCTTTGTAAGAAACCGTTAAACGACATTAAAGCTGTACAATATTTTGTCAAAACTTATAATAATTTATATATTTGGCCAAATAATTATTAATTAATGTTAACCATTTTAGGGTTAAGTTATATGATATTTTAAATTAAGCCAAAAAGTATGTTATATGATGCATTAAAGTATTCAAAAACGTTAATATAATTTACATGTTGAGCACAAAAGCATTTTATAAAATATTTTAAACGAATTACCTAAAAGTCAACTAACTATATCTAAAATTCTTAACTCAGTATATGATTAAAACATATATTTTTGTTAAAAATAAAGGAAATATTTTTGCGAACAAAAGACAAATAACATTATGAAACAGAATACAGGAACAAAAAATGTCAGCCTTCATTATTACAGACATTTGCTGGCAACGTCATAAAAACTGATTGTCAAAGTCAGCGCACATAAAATATGCGGACGTAGTAAATCAGATACTACAGTTTATATTATTAATAGCTTCGCAGCCGATACGATGGTCGCATAACGATAATCGAGTACATTTTACCAGAAGCACATAACGAAGTGGGACTAGCTCCTTACAATGCTATCTTAAAGGAAAACCTGTTATAATGCATTATCTGATCCGGCCTGGGGTGGCATTAAAACGTCGACTCGATTCTGCTTTGTTTATTAAATTATGTCCTACCTGTGTACCGAGACGTTCATTTAGTGGACGCCGATGAAACTGCGATATGGCTGAATAATGTTGTGAAGGTATGTATTATTTTAACCGTTCTGAAGAAAACAGGTCAAAAATCTAAATGTTATAAGTTTATCTTATCCTAAATTAATGACCACATTATAAGAATAAAGATCGCAGATCTTAAGAATACATGAAATGATTTTATAACTTTTTTTGCAATTTGATTCCACTTACTAAACAAAATGTCCCAAATCTCAGAAATAATAGAGCGAGGAAAAAGAAGAAAAAAAGGAATTAAAGTCGTAAAAGATCGAGATGTAATGACGTAGATAACTTCAACCAATTACCGGGAGAGCAAAAGTGCTGCATCTGCTGGATAAAATGGACTCCGAGTTCGCAAATATGCAGGGATATTACATGAAATATAGACTAGCTTGCGGACTGGCTTGAATTTATTTTTATTGGAAAACGTAGTATAGATATAAAACTTTAGAGTTCTATGTTTATGTATAGTATAGGTTTATCTGTAAGGATTACTTTAAATTAAATTATATTGGTCATTCAAATGTTGGAAATGTTGAAAAAATTAATTTATTTACCGATTGTACGTGGATGTCATAAAAATAATTATTGAAATACCAAATATATGACATAAAAATATATGTCAAGGAAGAATTATAATCACAGTGAGTCAATAAGCGTTAAAACTTGAGATAATGATGCAAAATCCTGTAATTAACAGCATAAAAACGAATATCCGTTGAAACGCGTTTAATTAGCAAAAACAAGTGATGATTAATTTATCTCCAGCTTCAATCTTGATCATAAAGCATACTCAATCGTCAAGGTTATCAACGCTATTGTGCAGTATTTTTTAATGATTTCTTGTATGTGTATGTGATGATGTACATCTATGAATTAATTACATTTAAATCGTTACAAAATGTTTTTTTTTTAACTTAATTATATTATCGTGATATTGTTATAATTTATTTGTATATTATACCGTCATACTTTATATTATATATTTATCATTTATATCATTTTTGAAATTCAAATGGCCTTTGCCTTTACTAGATGAAGAAGAATTATTAATTCCATATAGTAGGTAATGTTTCTACACCTAATACAAGATAATGAAGCATTCCATTATCAAAACAATTAAATAATTTAAAAGGTTTACAGAATGTATTACACAATTGACAAAACCATATTATGCAAGCGAGAGCACGCGATCCATTCAGTATGACAAATGACTGGCACGTCTCAAGTAGATGGATATCGACTGGGATAGTATAAACATTTACATTAGACGTGTAGTGAAACCGAACCTCAATATCTGACTCTCTTTGTTTTCTTGACAGGTGCATTAGTGTATCACGGAACAATTAAATGCATCGCTGCTGCATCATGGTGAGTGGGAGATGACTATCGGCGGACATTGTGGATTTGATTGGGAAGAATTTCTTTGTTTCGAAATATTGAAGCTCGATTAGAGTATCAATAGTCCGTGGCTACGGAATTCGGTATCTACTGTACGTAAAATGAAATTTCTTTTGTGAATATTAAGTAAGCATTTCAATTGTGGATATATTAATGAATATTCATTAACTATAGAAAACAATAAGTAAAATATATTTAAAATAAAACATTATACCTTTATTTACAAAAGTTATTATAGCCAACCCATTCAATGTTTCTAAGTCTGGTTTAGTCATAATACTGGACGATAAAACTACTCTCGATCTTGTTTTGTCTGAACTTTATAACTTCGGCCATTAAATGAACATATTTTCACGCACCCAATGTTTACAGGTTTAGTGACTTAAAAAGCTGTTTTATTACTTTTAAATGGCATGTAATAGTTCGTTCCCAATAAGACGGAAAGGTCATAAAACCTACCATCGTTGTTATTAACTCTTGTACGTGGGCCGGCGACGAAATTCTTTGATTAAAATATAATCAAACTTCAAAATGAAATTGGTATTCAATACAGATAAAATTATTTGATGCGTCCAATAAAATTTCTTGGTATCAATAGAATGTGTTCGGTTTCAGAACTTTATTAATAGTTTTGTATAAATAATCTGAAGCTTCACATTGACTTCCCTTCCACCCACGAAAGAAAACAATGATTGTCAGATAACTGGATGTCTAATAAAAGATAATAAAAGACGTATGTAATCACAATATCATGAAACTTATTATAAATAAATGCTCTCAGATAAATAAAATATCACATTCTTTAATATCATGACCAACTTACGGCATGATAAGGCATCGGTGTTTGGTGCACGTCGTTCACTGTTTCCGTTAGAGCTAGTTTCCATTATGTAACGAGTATTTTTCTCAAAACATTTGTTGGTTAAATAAATGTAACAAATTATTTCAATTAATTTAATGAAATATAAATACCTTATGTTTAGATAAAAAAAAAATAAACAGTATAGTAGTAATAAGAATTTTTTTAATAATAATATTATAATAACAAATATAAGATGTATGATATGTTTACTGACAGTTCTAAATGCAGCAGGGAATGCCAATAGCTTAGTTTATAAAGCGACGGGTACGGACTCCTAGAGGTCCCAGGGACCTACCATAGTATAGCTTCTGTGAACATAGCAAAATTAGATACATTGGTTATAATTATTATATGTTATAAAGAAGATTTTATTATATATGGAGTACAAAATCGATCAAGAAGTTATTTGATAAGACAGCTTAGTTAAAGAATATTTTTATTAACTACAGATAAAATTCGTTTATAGGTATAATAAATAAAATAAGTTACGTTGTTTTGTGCAATGTGAACGCAACCTTGAAGCATTGCCAAAGTAAAATATCGAATCATGTACCGAAATATTACGAGACCGCCTTATTTAGAAATTGAATCCTTTTCTCAAGAAAGGAAGTACAATTGAATACTACTAGGCATTATAAAAAACAGAGATATATAGAACCAATAATTCTAAAAGATAATAGAAATATTGAGTCTGGGATTTAATGGAAACATTTCCAATTTTAAATTGTATTTAACTTTTAAATAGTCCAAATCCAAATAGACTATTCAAAATCGTAAAACATTAACATTCAGTCCTTATCTCCCGTTATGATGGGACAATACACTTTTATCATCTCGTATACACGAATTCTGATCTCCATCCCATTAAAGGTCATCGCAAGTTGGTTATAAATAAGGTATTTAACTGAATGTGTGTGGGCCTTAACAGTGGCATACAATCCATGGGAAAATATACAATGGTCTGTGTTTATGTACGTCCTATATTTTGAGTATTGAATGTTTAAACACTTATAGATATTTAGCGCATATGATATATGCTTGAATCTGATAATGTTGATATTGAAATAGTAAATTATGAGCTGTTTTACACTTATAATATATGAAGTAAACAAAATTTTTGTCTACTCTATTATTGTATTACATATCCATTCTTATATTTTAGGCTATAACGACATCTATCGGGATTCTTGCAAAGCTGTTGAATAAAGGACTTCCAAAGATACAACAGTGTCTGTCCAAATTGAATTGTATACATTTTCATTATCAGAATCATTTTTTTTTATAAAAGAAAATAAATATCCTCTATTTGCACAGTTAGATCAAGGATTATGATTACCAATTTGAACTGTTAGATCATAGGATCGGATAGGATGGATTATTTATATATACAATAATTGCGGCTCATTTTTACTATTCATAACACAATGTTAGTAGTAAATTTATATTCAATTATCGCATAACAAAATAAAAATGAACCACGAATGCAATAGTGAAGTAATATGAAACGAGACCAAACTGAGTCAAAATACATGTATATTTCTCCGCGTAGGACGAAAATGGTAGTGAAGCGAACGCACTACGACTATATGAGACAGTGAATCATTTGCAATTACATGATATTGTGCCTTTGTACTATTTAATGTCCTCTGTAAGAATGCGGCATTGTAAGCAAAATAGTGGTTCGTTTATTTGTCGATTGTTGATATGCGTAATTTGAAAAGGTTGTCTTTACTTAAGGGATTTATGGTAGGATTGATGGTAGCCCACTAATTGCATCGGTTGTGAGATCTTTGCATACAAATTCTTGAATAGGAAGTGGAATTTCCTTTAACGAGTGAGATACGTTGACTGCTTCAAGTGCCGATAAAACTAGCATTCTCTAGTAGGTATTAGAGAAATGTTGGTGGAATTTTGCATTTGAGTATTCAACTACTTTAGGTATAATTTTGTTGTTTAATAACATAAAGTATAAAAATAGTATAAAGTTTATTATATTTCAATTTCACTTTTAAGATACTGTATTCTCAACCAAAAGACAATCTCATTTCATGTTTAACTATGATTTAATAAAATATGTAAGCACTAATTTAAGATTCTCTAACATTCAATTTATTGTAATTTCAATTGTAAGACTAGAAAACATATAGAAGCCAAATACAGCACTATCAGCAATCAGGAAGGTAATGGTAGGTACTGCGGTACATGAAAGTCAATTCAAGACTTTATGCTTCCTCAAAAGCTTTTATGAAAATCTAAAATTGTTAATATCTGTGGGATTTCAATAAAATAAGTACATTATGAATTTGTTTTGTAAGTATGTTTATAAAACACAATTATTTGTATTTGCTCCATTGGATAAGTTAAGTTCATTGTAATTAATATTCAACATTTCTTAAAACATGCTTCTAACATAATTCCGAGACTTTTAGTTACGCTCAGAGCTGAACGTTATACGACTAATTGAAAGATCAGCAGACATAACCTTTAAGCCGGAGTCGGATAAAAAGTACCATTGAAGTTACTAAAACAATTAAAAATACTGAAGATATTTGTATAACAATTTAATAACAAATCTAATATATATATCATTAAATGTGAAATACGTTATAAAAGGAAACCCAATGGTGTACAGAAAAGTAAACATTTTGTTTTAACTCTTGCCCAAATAAACGCATCTTGCATGACATTAAGTAAATCTCGAATAATCCACTCGAAGCCGAAAAGACTTCGTCAACACGAACGAGATTTCCTCAGCAAGCAGCAAACTTTTCCAAGTACTAACATTTACACACATAAAGTAAATTTATATGAAAATTGCAATTCATCACAAGTTTTAATCTGTTCTTTAATTTGAAACACTTCTTGATACAGTTCAATAGATGTCGTGTTGTTAGAAGAACTATTATGAGCCAAAGCTAAACAAGCTTTTTATTTTATTGTTATTAAAAAATACTTAGTAAAATACGTCAATAATCAATGCAGTAATTAAACAAGTGTTAAAATAATACTTCGTCGAAATAAAATGATTTACTAGATTTACCGGTAATAAAGTTATATCTCGCTTCATATTTCAGTAATGTGATAACTGCGTCACTGTCTTTATGAATAATATGTGCATATTTCAGTAATTTCCACAAAAAAACTTAATATAGTATTGCTACGGTTGCGTGATGTCTGACACGCAAAGCGCGTTTAATTTTTGACAGTTTAAATTATGAATGCGGAGATGTAATAATTGTGTTTGGACATTTAAGTGGATTTTACTATTGTTACATTTCTGACCACTGTCAAAATCCGAAGTTATAATTATACTTATTTCATTTATTGACATATTGCTTTTAGTTACCTGGTTCATGTTCTTACAAGCCTGATCTAATCAAATATTTTGGTTTTTAATACGCTTTTATTAGCTTGGGTTGTATGTATGTATGTATGTATGTATGAATGTAACGGAATCTTCGAGCTTAATTTTCACCAGGTTCCAGCGATCCGATTAAATTGAAACTTTGCACACGTATCAAGGACCGATGACAATGCAATAATTTGATAAAAGTTTCCCAAAAAAAAAAAATAAAAAAAAAATAAATAAATAAAAAATAAACAATAAACAATAGTTTAAAAACTAAAAAAACACGCTTTTATTGCTAACCGAACTAAAAACTAGAAAATAATTTTTAATGACAAAGAGTATAAAATTACAGTAGTAGAAGATCGAACAATTAATCATAGTGAATCGCCTTAATATAAAATTATAATAAAATTTAAGTTATTAACAGAATAATTCAATTCTGAGTAAAAAGCGTGGGGTGCTCGATATTTAAGGTATTACAATCATTCTATTAGCAACTATCTATGAGAGGATAGTTATGAATCACAGTAAAATGCACATTATTTTGATCTATCTCATAGAGTTCAGCCAGTGTTTGCAATGTTTATGACTTCGCATTAGAAATCTTGAAATTATCAGTGGTTCTCTAATATACTAAGCATGTTATTATACATATAAACCTTCTTCTTGCATCACTCTACCTATTAAAAAAACTGCATCTAAAGCCGTTGTGTAGTTTTAAAGATCTAAGCATACGTACAGACATAGGGACAGACGCGGAAAGCGACTTTGCTTTATACTATGTAATGATGTACATGAGTAAGGAAATGTCTTGGATGTCATTTTTTATTATTATAAATAACTTTAAAATAATTTATTTTTTTCTTTATATTCCTTAGAATAAATATGGGGGTACTACTCCAGTCGAACCAGCCTACTTACAAGTAGTTAGGCAGACTCTATTACATATTAATATTTAAAATAATATTGTACGAAGTTATTAGTAGTAAAAAAATACCTGTTAAATTATTAAATATCATTGTGATGAAGAACAAAAATATATTTTGACTTACACAAAACCACATAACCGCTTAATATTCTAAATAATTATGTGAACAATAATTATAAAGTATCTTATGTAAATTAAAAATATAATCTTACTTAAGTATATAGTAGACACAAGTACTTTCGCGTCTTAATCTTTATTCCCAATTTATAAGCAGCACTTATCTTGATCAAAATTAATTGTTTATAACTGATCCTTGTCTTTATTTTCATATTTTCTTATCGTTTTCAAGACTTTGATAGACATGGCGCTAGAGATACAAACTTTTATATGACAGTTAATATTTTAAAATAAGAATACTTAAGTGACAGATAATCTGTCAAATCATATTCTTGTTTAACTTAACTTAAATTATTTGTAATATATTTAACCCGGCGTGAATGAGGTGAGTAATTGTTACACCAGCTATGAGGTGGGTATGAGATACCCAAAACTTTAATGTGTTTTTTTTTCATACAAACGTTTAATTTGCATTACATATAATAAAACAACCAAAACGCAATTTTAAACAAACAAGATTACAAAAAAGAAAAGAGGTTTAAGAACAACCAGTTTTAATGATTATTAAAATAACTATGTTAATAAATATTCTATGAAAAAATTACAAGTTTCGGTGGTTAGTAAACTTTTTGCATAAAAATCTAGCAAAATTCTAACTTCTTTGTAAAATCAACATAATAAGACTATTTTTTAACTATTCTAACTCAAAGAAGAACTGAACAATCTTATGAGATCATGTAACATATCGCTAAAGTTACACCTAAAAATCAGCACAATGTCCGCACACAAAATTCGCGTGTTCCATACATATTGGCTTTATACATTTAGAACAGCAATGTTTTATCATTTTATTTCTTTTTTGAGGACAGCTATACCATATCTAACATATTTGCTAACCATTTTTTTGGGAACTGCTGGTAAAGGTCTCCACAGGTGATCGGCAATTCTCTTTCGTATTTCCCCTGGAAGACTAGCTTCCTTTGAATGTTGCAAAAACTATCTTTTATTAGGTTCAGACTTCAGACCTAAATTACGAATATAATCACGGTGCGTAATGCGTTTTTGGCCCCTTAAGTGATTTTCCCTGTAGATTATGGTAGTTTATAGTAGCCATATTGAGTATACCATATCAATCAAGTCGTTATTTCCCTGCGTATAGCTCCAGTTTGAGAATGTAAAACTTTTTCGCATATTGAGCTTGAATTTTGAGTCCACCTTTGGTCGATTTTGTTAGGAATTTATACATGAAACGATAATTACATTTCATCAATAGTAAAGTTCTCGGACGGCACATAAGGGTCACTAATATTGTCAAATAATTTATCTATAATATTGCAGCTAGATTGTCAACCTTCTTTCTCTCGTCTCGGGTATTTATTCCGGTGTTTATTTTTTTCATAATACATCTTGATAAATCTTAAAATAAGTCACAAAATACTAAAAATAAGAATAAATTATAAACTTACTAACACTCAAAACATGTGACACCAACTACGAGGTGGGGTATGTCATACCCTGGCGAAGTTTGAAATCGTATATCTCCATTCGCAATTGGTGAATAACTAAACTGGATGCCGAACCTCACCCTACACACCCTTACCTCCAGCTACTGCAACGGCGGGACTTGCATAGCAACAATAACATTAAACAATTTGCGTTTTAAAACTTCACGGGTATGAGATACCCCACCTCATTCACGCCGGGTTAATGTCAAGCTTCATGCTTAAGTAAATATGATACAAGTACCAATTGGTTACAGCGGCTATATTGAGGGGACAAGAAAATTTAAGCCTAATCGAATAACATATTCCCAAGGGATGATTAAAAAACTCACGCGTTCGTTTTTATTTGACTGACAACATCAATTAAGTCACGACGTGGTGTATGATTTCAAAGGGCTTTTACAAAAGACGATAGTAAAAAAGTTATTAATATTAAAGATACAGTAAAAGCAATTAAGTTCACATGACATGTTATTAGTAAATCTATCTTTAATATATATTAACAATATATGTTATCTTTTGATTTAGACTTCCCCAAGAAAGGATACCAAACAAAACCACTTAATAAGAGAAATAAGATATTTTCATTTACCACACGGTACATTACAGATATCAAATATAAGGAAAACCGTTCAGCAAATATGAATCCCGGAGTAATCTTATCCGATAAGGTATTATTGTAGTTTAACGGTGGCGTCTTCGATTTGTGTTAAATCAGAAGTTTAATTGTCCGAGAAATGAAGGGATTAAACAGCTGATCCCGGAGTTTCGATGGGATTATTTTCAGAAACTTTTCAATTATAATCCTTGGTTGTTTGTTTTATAATAGATTTATGGACTTTGATGAAATGTAATCAGTAATGGCCTTTGTGTTTATTATTTATGTTTTTTGATTGATATTACTGATAATGATTAATTTCAAAATATTTTACATATTGTTTTGATGATCATATTAAATTTTGAGTAAAATATACAATTTTGTGCTTCTTTTGTTAGCTTTTTTACGTTAGGATTAAGTGATGGATTAAAAATATTCTGAATTAACCAGAATATCTTACAATTTTTTTCCTATTTATAAACCTTTAAAATTATTAAAAGACACAAATAAATATTAATAATGAATTTAAAATAAACCAATAGTCACCTGTATTTTGTTTTTTAATAGAATTGTCAAAGATATAGACAATGTGAGTTGAATGAGGTTTATTTTAATTCAAATTATACTAATCTCGCTTGACACCATTTAATTGTTATTAGACGCCTGCGAATGAAACGGTGAGAGAAACTGTCAGTATTTATGTAATTGTTTTTAATTACTTTCGATTAAGCAACTAGAAAATAAAATGTACGTTATAATATAAATGAATTATATTTTTTATTATAATTCAAATAATAAAAGCAACCTTGATAATTTGTTTCTAGCATTGCCACAGACATGCTCAATAAAAATATGAAGTATTTTAAGTAACCGTCACAAATAAATATTTACCGAGAAAAGTGTGTATAGAATAATCCTAACGCAGCGTAACAAATGTATAATACCTTTTAATCGGTGAGCTTAATTGAATTACACAATATACAGATCATTGATTTTAATCAACTTCATCCAAATAATATAAAAATTAAGTTCTCTGGAATGTTTGTATTTAAAGCTTTTAGAAAACACCATAAATTCACTTTTCAACGGCCTTGTTCTGTCACATTTAGACCTCAGAGTACTTTATTTACACATACTTAAAGAACTTTAATTTTATGAGATCTGAGTGAGGTACTTTTATACTGTTTATAGTGAGAGATATCGATAAATACCGGTTATAAAACTGTACATTTTATCTCACTTAGGACTTAATTGCATGTTTTAGCGTGAAATTGGTTTCATTTCAACCTTCCCGCTCTTATGACGGTTTTTTGGGAGTTTTATTATGCATATAAATACCAATAAAAAGGTTTATTATATTTAAATTAACAAAATTAAAGTATATTATCCCTTAAATAAACAATTTTATTGAGTATTTTTTGTTAATCAGAACACTTTTAAACACCGTTAAGTGTTCTTATATTATATGGTGTTTTATTTTTAAATAAACATTTATGTATTTTTTTTCCACTTACATAATTTTATTTGATGTTAAAAATATTACTTACAGTCATCATAAGTATTCTAATTTGTATTATGTATTAAATATTATATATAGGTAGATTTAAATACTAATATATAGGTTGTATTTTTATACTAAATAATGTCTCGCTAAAATTTTCTTTAAACTAGCACTAGATTTTCTTATTATTTTTTATAATATATGTACAACGTAAGGTCGACTATTTTATTAATCCAAAAAGGTTAAATAAATAAATAAATTATATTAGATTATATACTATAATATAATGATTTCGGTAAATCTTTAATATACTTTAATTATATCAACCTAGGCGGTCTCTTAATACCAGAGGAAGTGAAATGGACAGCGAATGAGATCTTTATCATTTTACATTTTATATCTCCAAACAATTATCACTCCCCTTAACATCATGCATCAGAAAGCATAACAGTGTTCATTTACGCTATTTGATGTTTCCATTACGTAGTGTTTGTAATAAACCTGATGGATTTATATTGCTTTATATTATTCAATAGTGATTTATTTGAATATATGAATCAATCAATATTGAAATGTTGAGATTTAAAAGTGAATAAAAATACTATTGACGTTTAGTGAATTGCACGTGTTTGAAATTTAATAAGTGAATTAATTAAAATAGTAATGTTTTCATTCTTAGATCGGGTTTGAGTTTAAAAAGATAAGATTGAATTCGTCAATAATGTAATTTTTTTCCCATACAATTTACCGACAGAGAGCTATGCATTTCACGCGGATATAAAGGCAAGGTCAGACTTATGAGTGATGTTGACACGTCGCCTTTGACTCTAAGTCGGATGTCTACCTCGAGGCATGGCTGTATTCATAGTGCTGGTCTTTATTTAGAGAGCCCAAATTATTTTTTGTTACGGTATTCGACATTTGTATTCGACAGTTACTGAACCTTCTATACTTAAAAGACTTCAGTTTATCCAACATAAGGTCCACTTAAATAATAATAATCAACTATTTTTCTTTGCTTCGGAAGCAAATCATAATTTTCTACATACACATTTCTATATGATTATTAATTTCTATTTGAGGCTACTTACGCAAAGTATAAAAAATATTCCACTCCAGTTGTTAAAAATAATAATACCAGTACATTTTGTCCAGCTCGCACCATCAGTCTGAGACTGCAGTAATGATTCATTAAGTGCCTCTCCGGGTTTACCTTTTTGTAATTGATCGATGATCCGAGAAATATCGCGGCTGCTTGAAAAAGAGTAGAAAGAGATAGAAATAGTGGCTTTTGCTTACCTTTTGGTTTCACGATTACGGCTTATCTGATTAGCGGTTTATTTATTAAAACAATATTTTATATTTTATAAAAGAACTTGAATAGCATTGAAAGTTATTATTTTGTTATTATCATACAAAAGTACGCATGTCTAGCCGCCTAAGAGAGAGAGAGAAAACTCTCGTAATATCATTCTTTCCCTCTCTAAGTGTTAGAACAAAATACTATGTTCGTTTGATGTACCGCCTCTTATATTTGGGACATTGACCGCCCGCGACTTCATTTAATTATTACATAAAATTAGCGAGCAAGTAATATTTTTATTGAATCACATATTTTTGAAAGCGTTTTTAATGAAAACTACATTAAAGATTAGTCATATAATTATAAACATTTTTCATTAGTATTCCTAAGTGCTTATTTCAAACGTTATTTACTACTTATGTCATAGATATGTGATGTTTGTAATTATCTCAAAGTATGTATATCCAATTCAAGCTTATTTAATATATATTTCATATTTTTATAATCAAGAGGAAAGTTCAAAAATAATTAGTTTACTTAAGCATTTGCCGGATGGTACTTATAATATTAGCCTTCATTAAAAATACTACTTACCAACTTTCCTTAAAATGTTTTTTTTAACTACAGGTATAAGAAACTCTTATAGCTCAATTAACCTTATTTAGAGATTTTTCTTATTGAATATTTAAAATATTTTTTACCATCTCTCCAATTACAACTAATTACTCGCTAAGATTGGAAAATTGATGTCTAATCATTAATTATGTTTTTAATTTTGAACTTTGATCTTAATAGATTAGCTATTCATATAAAATAGGGCAAATGTAATTTATAATACATTATTTTTGAATAAACTACACCTTAAGTATTTTGCTGCATGATTTAGCACCGTTTAACTTGGTAATAGTAGTTATTATAGCTTAAAAGAAGACTATAATATGTTTTCTGATGTCTCCCTTGAGGCTAGGACAAAACTGACACTGTATACTTAAACCAAGTTATGGCAGTTAACTGGACACACTAAATGATATAATTATTAAATATACATCTACAATATTGTTTTTAATAAAATACTAGCTGTAATCTGTAGAGAGTTTTTATTCCAAAAGAGTAAGAGAAAGAGAAAAATTGAGATTGAAATATATGTCATACTTTATACATTCAATATACATTATACAAATAAAAAAAAGATAACTTAGAAATGCTGATATTTGGCCTTCCTATTGCTAATTTTCCCTCTGACAAACTAATAGCTGAAGTATTGAAACTATTCACATCTATAAACATCATAGGTAACATATAATTTATCCAATTTACGCTATATAATTATACCCTGGAGCAGCCCAATAATCTTATAGCTTAACCAAAATACCATGACCTCAGCTGCACAATATTTTATAATAATCTATGTTAAAACAATAGACCTACATAACTTGGTGTATGCTATTGCGTTAAAAGAACCGATTATCAGAGAAAACATGTCTTTATTAGAGTGATTATGATAAACATAATATGATCTGAGATTATTTTACATGCATTATATAATAGGCTTCTTAACTATAAAGTAATACATTAAAAAAGCCGTTAGTAGTATTTGTTACGATTCGATTACAATGTATGCTATAGTTTCATTCGACTCTAATTACATACTATTTTACTTCTTCGTTTAATTTCAACCTGTCATCACAGATAAAAAGTAGTCAGAACTCAGAGGGTAACAGTGTTCTTTAGTTCTTACCCTCCTGGTTTCTGATTACATCAGTGTGGGTCGATCTAAAAATAAAACTAAGGGACTTCGAAACACATGTCATTTGTCAGCGTTTCGCTTACATGACGTGAAGTAATTTACGATTTATTTTATTGTTACTCTCAAGTGGCAATGATTTATATATTTTATTTGATTATTTTTTTATTATTATAAAAATGTTCGAAGCAAGTATAATAATAAAGTAATAATAATTTCAATCGTTTTAAATAGATACATCATAGAGATGTCATTTAATTAGTAATCCAGTTCAATATTTTCATAAATTTTCTACAAGGTATCCACCCAAATTTTTATTAAGATTAATAAATTATTATCAAAGAAAGGCGACGGTCTCTCATATCAAAATCCATTCTCAAAGCTTCAAAACGTTTGGTACATATTAAGATTCCCAGTTAACGCCCTGTAGTCGTTATTCTCATGACATATAGCGTTCAAAATTAGGTCGGATTAGTGATTTCACGGAGTTTTTATTTTATTTGGTCGGATACTGAATGATATTCGGTTTCATGCCACCGCGGGCGGAACTGAAAAAATATGTGCAGCAGGTTCTTTTGTTTATACGATTTATTTATTTATATTTACTTTCTTTTGAAATTGCATTTTTTATAAATACGTCTTTTAAAAGAATTTTTTTTTCAAATTACGAAATAAGATACTCTTGAAGATCACGGTGTAGAATTAGTTGTTTTGGAGATAATAGTATCTTAATTTCTTCTATTCTTTTCTATGAGCTTAGTGAACTATATGTAGTACGTACTTAATTTAGAAAGGTTTATAGTATTATATCAATACGTAACATCTTGTGCGATTTTGTATTCGTAGAGGTATACCTAAATACTTACAGCTATATGATGATAATCAGACCAGATTGCAGATGTTTTTAATGTCACAGAGTAAAAAATATCCAGTTGGTTCTTCGGTAGGTATCGTGCGATGATGATAACTTATAATCTTTGTGGCATAGTTAACAATCACAACTGTTGAACGGGCGGCGTAAATTGTCCCCTCGAGCTGGTACACCGTACAACTAAAACCCCATCTGCTCATAATAACGGTAGCCAAATTCACCCGTACCTGCCTAAAAATAAGTGTCAATATATTGTGTAGATATTATCAAATGTTAGTCTGTTTTGCGCATGCATTGAGAAAAATTGTATGAGCTCAAGGCGAATATCACTTTATTCTGATTGAGGCACAATTTCGGTATAACATTTCATTTAATATAATAATACCAAGTCATTTTTAATGTTAATTTCTTAATGTTTACTAAACGTTCCATATTTTAATACTTTATTTTAAAAACCAAATATTTTTGGAATATTCCTTTCAAAGTACCTATTTACAGATTTGTACTTATGCCATATTTATATTCTTTTAATGTTTTTTAACCTAGGAATAAATATATACTAGTTTGATAGAAGTAAATCCGAATATAAATATTTTCTTAGAGAGTGTTATTGAAATTTAATATTTTATAAGTTTTGTAACAAAAACATCATAATATCTTCGTTAAATTTTACATATATTTTTTCTCTGTGTCTTACTGATACTCAACTTATAGCACAGAGTAATAGATCCTAGCTTATTGATTACAAATGGGGTGAGTAAGTCGGAGGTAGTATCACGTTTTCACAGAAGATCGTCAGATGTACCCTTTTGAGGTATATTTTCAACGCAGAGTGTCGGAAGCAGATCCCTTTGCTTCCTGCACGTTTCGGTTGCTCGAAAGGGTAGTAATGCTATGCGACTGCAGTATCTGCTAATACATCGGAAATACAGCCGACATGTTCTGAAAACGCGACGCCATTTATCACAACGTGGAATCGTTTGCTTAAAAAAAACATTACTACTTAATACTTTAAAAAAAAAGTAGCAGAATTGGACACTATCATATCAGAAGAACACCATCCTTTATTTATTGATACAGAATACCTCACTTGAGTTATTTATTAAAGTGAAAATTATAGAAATGCTTTACTAACGACGTCTTACATCTTAGAATTTTTAATACGTACTTATATATCTTTTAATTTCATTTCTTGACTTTGAAAATATCGGCATGTATACTTTATAATACCAAAATAAATGGTATCACATCCATAATTACAATTTGCATATATTTTATTCTTATAATTACAGTACCATTTATCTTGATGTCATAGAGAGTCTTTGCATCTATTTGTAGAACAGACAACATCTGTTCTGGAGAATCTTTCATATGTACCAACTGTTACCATTGCAGTGCTGTTAAAAGGTTATTTAATTTATTATTATTTTTACTATATTTAAAAACTTTGCAGTAATGAGAAAAAAACATAAAAATAAATTAAATTCAGCATCTAGTTTATGCGTAGAACCTGAAAAAAGTGTGTATTTTTTATCTGCGCAAACGTAACTTATCCTTTTTTTATCAACGGATATCGTTAGTGCAATTTTTATATTTTTTTATGACGTTAAAACCGTTTATCGGATCCATATATCTCAATAAACCATATTTTATTTGGATTTCTGGATAACACTCCAATCAAAACCATTCGCAGGAAATTTATTTATTAAAATCTTACATAAACATGAAATAATAGGTACAAAACATAATAATGTATCTGTCAACTCAAACACTGCTTATAGAGAAAACGAGGCAATTACATATTATTAAAATCTGGTCAAGAGCAGTAGTCAACAGCTGGTGTTGGTTTCCAACATGGCAGTCTGTCGAAGCTTTTGTTTTCTTATTTGCATGCAAAATTACAGTTACTTATAGTTTGTCACTTGCTGTTACCATGCATGAGGAAATATATATATATATATATTTTATGCATAATAAAAGCTTAAGTATATATCTATATTTTTTTATTCTTTTTTTAATTATAAATAATTAATTAATTTACTGTTAATTAATTTGCTGACTTATCATAGGTATAGTATAGGTATATATATAGGTATGTATATAGGTATGTATATTTTACCACATAAATTCCCGCAATTATAACTAATAAGTTTCCCGAGATGAATACGTGCCAAAGAGGGATAATTTAAACATTAATTTTTGGTTAGATATAAGATAAAAACCAAATCATATATTCTTATGACATGCTTCCATGGTAATCTTTTAATTACGTTAGGAATTAGTTTCTATTCGATTTAATAGTGAAAATGTTTTTTGAAACACATATATATGTGTTAATTTAATTTTCACCTTCTTGGATGCCAAAACAGCCCTTTCGTTGGCTCTTTTGAGTACTAATCTATGGAGAGAAGATTCATCGCTTGCTTCTGATATTTTCTTTGAATATTTTAAATTTGTTTTCGATAAACATGGCTTCATCTAGATGTTAAGAAAAAACGTCAAAGAGTATTCTTCCAGATATAACTTATAAATAAAAATTACTAATACCTACATTAACAATTTAAAGAACTTACAACGGTAGAGAAAAATTTAGACACCTGTTTATGAAAGTATTCAAAGAGAATAAACAATATATTATAAAATAAATAAACATCAGAAGTTTGGTAAAATAAGAGCCATGATATATGTCATGACCTTTACGATTCATACAAACAATTTTGGACACAAATTGTGGACATGACTCATAAGAGAAATGTTATAAAATTTAACAAAAGAACAACTTATCTGTGAGTAATCTTTGCTCTCACATAGACAGCTCTACCCCCGAAGGTCTCATACAGTACTCGTTTAATCTAGCGGCGCAAAATATCATATATGTTAATGTAAAATGATTTATTACTTGGTAGGCAATTTATTCATTGCATTGAGTATGTTTATTACAATTTATAGGTAGCATACTCTTGTATTTTATTATTGGTGAGTCTATTGTTCTAATTCTCTTAACACATATCCGTTTTCTTGGGAAACTCCCTTAAGTTTTTTATTATGTCTTAAATATCAATAGATTATTTTCTATTTGTTCAATTCTTTTTATTTCAACTTTATCAACGCAGAATATGAAATGATTATTACATTTTTAATGTGGCTAGTGATTTTGATTTATTTTGAGTGCTACTGCTGGTTTTCAAACTTATAAATCATTAAAATCTCTATCAAAATACATGCAGTCGTTTTTAAGAATTTTTCAATGGAGAGAGAAAACTAAAACCCTTCGTATTGGCGTCGTATAGAATATACTTTCGGAGATACTGAAAGATCTTTTATTACGCTAAAACAAATGTTTTAAATTAAAAAAAAGTCTTTTCAAAAACGAACTTTTATTTACTTTTTATATTATTGGTATTTCTTAATTGAAATTCTAGATCTGGTTTTCACTTTTTGTTCAAAACTCAATGAACCAATCAAATCCAATCAAGAAGTTTCCTTAATATATTGCACGCAATATAATATTTAGTTTATTTAAACAAGTGACGTACAAGAAATTATATAATGTAATTACAAATTTCCATAATTTATTGCTCTCTAAATGTCGCTACACAAATTGACAGCCATTTGTACTGGTTGTAATTTGGAATTCATAATACAACTCACTGAAAGGGATTCTAAGTAAATATTCGCACAATTATAGTCAAGCGTAAACGCAATTGAAGATACTTCATTTTATAACAACCTATAAACTTAACTGCACGCTATAAAGAATAATAATAAAGTTGTCGGAGCTCTATTTCTAAAGACGTGATTATTTGTAAACAAGAATGAAAATGTTTGATATTATTTAAGTCACCGAAGTATGAAGAGGGGACGCACTCAACGTTTCCAATGGCCTAGTCATTATTTGCCAATTGCAGTTTTACAGGAAGTTGGATTATGTGCACATATTATGTATTACTTTGTGGTTATTTTTTCTGAGTTCAAATTATGGTTGTAATTTAAAAAGGTTTTATGTATGTTAAATGGTAACCCCAAATTGACAGTTACCGATATAAAACATACTTTTTGGATACACATTTAGTAAAGTTAGGTGCGATTATGAATAGAAATTATTAAGGTTACCACATACAAAAAAATATGATAATACTTTTCAATACACAATATTTTTCCTATACATGTTAAAATTTAAGAATTATATAAAATGTTTGGCTAACGACTCCACTTCATCTTTCCGTCTATTGTGTACTGACAAGGTCTGGCGATAATATTGAAATGCGGCAACGGAATATACCATCTATTCATTTATCTTTCTATCGCTTGACCAAGAGATACACACTGTTGAATAAAATAAGAAAACATTACTTATTATTTTAATAAACACATACAAAATAATACTATAAATAATAAAGCTCTCTACAACGGATATCTGTAATAGTTATTACTTTAAAAGGTGACAAAAAAGTATATTTACTAAATAATTTAGAATGTCACAGGCAACTGTTTGTTACAATAACACCATAAAAAGAAACAAAAAATACATTAAATACTATATAAATATAATTGTCAGTGTCTGTTTAGTATTTCAATTTAAAACTATTTTACTAGCTAGAATAGCATAGAATTATAATAGCTCTATGGCTGGCCAAGCTTTCTGTTCGAATGTATTGTTGTTTCTAATCTATTCTTGCAACACCATGATTAGCTTATTGTATTTTGGCTACCGTTTTCTATGACAAGGTTGTTGTAATAGCCTCTATATCTGTTGATATATCAATAAATGACCCATATTTACCATAGAGATATTATACATATTTACACGGTACATTTGATTGAATGCCAATGTCAAAATTATTGACTATTTTGACAGACTTTCTAATGAAGTGATTCTAAAATGTATAAATTTATCCATTATAGATGCTAGCAATCCAATTGAATTCGTTTATTGATATTTAAAGTTAGATATTATATCATTTGTTTCTATGAATAATCCTATCAGAGAAAAATACATAAATCGAATGAATAAAACATAAATCTAATTTATTAAATCGTTTGAATATTTATAATACTGTTCCAGATATAAGTATATATACGATATAATTCCAATCACGAACTCATTGCGGTTTTTTCTTTATATAAATATACTGTTAATATTTGTAATGTATATATAACCGGCTTCTTGAACCCGTATTTTATAACATTGCACTTCTATTGCAACTTTTTAGAGTTGCGTACTCAAGGGTAAAAACGGATCCCCATTATTAAGATGTCGCAGTCCATCTGACCGTCTATTTGCCTCCAGGCTGTATCTAATGAACCGAACCATGGGCTGAAATATTGCACAGTTAAATCTCTTGCCGCTATAACAACAAATACTAAAAAATATATTAAATAAATATTTAAGAGGGAGCCCATACAACAAACGTTATTTTTTCACTGGATTTTGATAACCGCAACCGGTAGACACTTGAAATATCAACAGAATATTTACATATTCTCACTTAAAAAATCATAAAATTAAAATAAAACAAACATTTAAGGGGGGCTCCAATATAACCAATTAGATTTTTTGCCGTTTTCATATGTATGGAACCCTTCGTGCTCGAGTCCGACTCACAATTAGCAGGTTTTTTTTGTGTTTATTTTCTCACGGTTGCTACGATGTAATGAGCCTCTATAAGTTAAGGTTTACTTCTCTTATCTTTGTGTGTTGTTATAATGTGTTTGAAATATGTAATTAAGTGTAATGTGTTCGCAGAAGTCATGTTTTATGAAATGTAGGAATATTTCCTATTTAACTTCTGTCTCACTTTTTATGATAAATACAGCTTAATGTAGAAATTCTTATTCACCTAACCTTTTCGCCATATTTTTAATTTTTATTACTTTATAATATCGTAACAAGCCTAACTTAAAACGTTATTTGTAGGTAAATTCATTTATTCGTCTAAATGAAACTAACTTTTTGGTGTAATTTAATCTGAAAAAAATATATTTATAAATCGCCGAAACGAAATTCCTGATTCCCGTTGTGCATTGTTATGGGTACTGTATATTTTTTGTTCAATTCGTAGGATTGTATTATGTGATACGTCAGAGTTACTATTAAGCTAACTAAGCTAACAGTGTTTTCAAAATTTTGTTGGGATTTTATGAACATAAAAATGCTTTTGTTCTTTCAATAATTATATATTATGGCCGAGTAAGACGTAATCTTTCTTGGGTAAATTAAGCCAAATATATTTAAATAACTTAAGCAGCCTTAATTAAAATAGTTTTCTGCCAAAAAATTCCAATATTTGGAGGGAATGTAGCCGTTATGTTGGTTTGTTTAGCGGCCACAATGCACTGGGCTAACGAGTTCCAAGTCTGAATAAAACATTGTGCCGCGGCGGTGTAAGACAAAGGACATGGCGACCAGTAATTGATTAAATAAAATTATGGCCTATGGGACTATAAAACATTGGAATACAACATTGAATAATATTGCAGTAATTAATGTTTTTGCTGGATGTGATTTTTTGCTTCCTTGGTGTTCGGATATTTCGCCATTATTATTGAATGAACAGAAATATCGGAAAACGGATCACGAATTTTTACGTTCAATGACTTTTCAGTAATTAATTCACTATATCACTAATTACTGTAGTTTAAATAAAAATATCAATTGGAAGTGTTAAAAGTAATATTATACAGAAATATGTATGTCTGTTCCTACTGTTATTATAATATGTGGTACCACATATTATACGGTTACATATTATATTTTTGAGCATACAAATTACGATTCATGAAATATCAAAACATAACATTAACAATAATATAATTATTAATGAATATATTTATTCGCAATACTTTTCTAAATTCAACCACCCAATACGTTAGAATATTTCACTTTGCACAATAGACTTGGTTTTGCTGTAACCTAAATATCGAATAACCTACAATCGCTCTTCGGCAACGTCGGTCTTTATTCGTTTGAATAATATATTGTGGGAAGTAACAATTAACAAGGCTTTAAATGAAATGATTTATTTAAGGTACAAATCAGGTCATCGGTTCCCATTTGGTGTGAATATAGTACTGAGTGAATTTTGTTTCTTGTATTATTTTCTTTGCTCTTTTAGAATATTCCAACATTATAAATATTTAGGGACTTCACTAATCCTTACTGCCTAACTCTGTCCTTAAGCTGACGAAATACATCAGATACAGATAATACACATAAAGTAAAATCTGTTAATTAAAAATATATATAATTAAATATCAAATATCTATAACATCATTATATTAAAAATTAATGTATGGATTCAATTCAGCATCCCATCTCAGTAATGACACTTTTTGTTTCATCATACATGGAAAGGAAATAATAATGTCGAGGTAATATTAAATAAATTAAAAATATCTCGGTATTAATATAGAGTGTAATACTAAAATATATTCTTAATTTAGGTTAAGCTGTCATTACTTTGAACTATAATTAACCCTCATTTTCTAATATTAATTTCATTTATAACAATAAGTTCAACAATAAGTATAAGACAAGTGGAATAGAATAGATACAGCTCAGAACAGATCTACCTCACTATTATTCAATTATTATAAACAAACTGAAGTTCCAATTAAATTTTGATGCCCTTTACTGAAGAGATAAATTGTCTAATGAAGGATGATTTGTCGATATTTATCGGAGTCAAGCTCTCATTAATTATAATTGCATTCTAAATGTGTAATCTATTTTTGTTGAACCACCTGTAGCTGAGATACTTGTTCGACTACATAGCAACTTAATACCGGCTTCTACACCATTGTTTCAACAATCATATTACATTGTTACGACACGTTGTCGACACGACTTAGTTGCAAAATAGTTATTTTAAATTCTTCAAAATATATTTGTTCTATTAACTTAATAACACAAATTATTTTAAGTAAAAAATCAGCTAAATAAATTAAATGCGGTATTTGTTTATAAAATCGGACAGCGATGGTTTATTATACGGTAAATGTCGCATCGTACAAAAGTCGTCGTATAAAAGCGGTCATTATTATAGCAAAAACAGAATTATTATTTGAATGAAAAATATGACAGTTATTGTATTAATAGTGAACATGTCACTGTAATCAACGGCAGATGGCTAGCAGGCAGATTTCGAACTTAATTGCTTTTGAATTAAATGCTTTTTATAGTAATGGCTTATTCTGTAACGTACAGGAAGAAATACATTAAAAATACAAAACTGGCTACATACGTCGAAGAGTTTACCTTTATAATCTCTTATTTGCTATTAGTTATAATATTGTAACTATTAAATTATACCGTATTAACTATTACATAAAGTAAATATTTTATTCTTTAGACTTTCACGTTACTGTTTTCTTCAACATACTTCTTCCTTAGAAAATTCAATACTGTTTAAAAAAAATACAGATACAAAGAGACCGCGATGAAGATAATATCGTCATTTTATAAAAACTCAACAAGTCACACCCTAAATAGTTAATTTCACTTTCAACTAAACTGAAATATGTAATCATTGTATAATCAACAAGTTATATCAGTTAAGCTTTGTCATTCTCCTTTTTACCGAACTTCGATTGTGCCTTTAGCTAACCTGGTAAGTAATTAAAGGTTATGTACATCTTTTTTTAAATATTATGTTGAATTGTTTCTTCTAAAATCAACTCTATTACAATGAAGTTATAGGTGGATATTGATAGTTTTGAAAATATTTATTTTTACGTTTATTAACAACAGTTCTCGTCATTTTAGGCTATTAGGAGTGGAAGCGCCCCGAGCTTTACGCGGTCTTACCAACACTTGAATTATTTAAAACGTAAATTATAGTATTTATCGAACTTAAAAAAATAAGTGTTTATATATTTGAAAAGGTAAATTTTGAATAGTATTTATTACTATATATTAAACGCGTAAAAAAAATATATATTAAACGCGTAAAAAAAATCGTGTCGATAACTTTACAGTTGTTCAAATTTCTGTGACCATTTTGCATCTATACAAGTCATTTTCTATAAATTTACTATTACTATGAACAATAATAATAAACCATAACTTCACATACGAAAAAGCCCGACAAACCTCCATTAAGCCCAACAAAGTGCTGTGGACGTCATAAAATATATTTTCCGATAGTCAAATTGCAGCATCGGCGCGGTCCACAAATCTTTTCCGATAAATTTTGTTGGGCGACTACCATCTATTACTTCCTCGATTATCCCTTTATTAAGTGAGTGATTTTGCCAATAATACCTTCTACGTAGAATTCCATATTATTGAGTTTTTTCGGAGGGTTAGCCATATTTTATCCTAAATGTATTAACTGACTAAAACTAATAAAAATACAAATATTTACAAATATATTCTATGTTTTAGTTATTTAAACTTTCATGATCCATGAAACTAGTTTGGCAAATTCACATTTAATTAAAGTGAGTACCGCGGCGTAAATTTATATAAAATTGTTAGGTGTTAAATTTACATGACTTTTAGTTTTTACTGAAATTGCGCAATATTTTACTACAAACTAAGAATTTAAAGGATATACATAAAATTCTATAAATTCTTCATTCTGCAATACTAAGCTATTTGTCCTAAAAGTATCTAAAGTATTCTAACCTACAATGTTCCGGAGCAAGTAGGCCAGCGCTGGTCTCACGAAAGTTTTCGGAGTACTTCATGGGTGTTTCAGTTTCAGGTGAATTCTGAGTGAGTTTCAGATAAATAGTTGTTCTGAAAGTTTGGGTGGTCGAGCAACCCGTAAATGCATTTTGTGAATTATGCTTCAATGTGGTGACTAGTGAATTTGTTGGTACGGTTCAGTTAGACGAATTCTTATATGCACCTGTGTCCGATTGTACGTGCTTAGCATCAGGTTTGTGGTTAGCGATATGTTACCGCGATATTACATTTCACCTAAAATATCACCAAGTTATGTAGTAATTTCAAATAAAGTATCTATGAATGTTTGGTTGTTTAATTAGAAAACAGTTAAATATCTTTGAGTGATTTCATTTGTGGGTTTTAAGATCTTTAATCAAGTTGTTTCTAGGTCACTATTGAACTAAATTTCGCAACTCGTTATGATAACATTCCAACATTCTATACTTTCAGTTAATAAATACTATTGAAAATTGTTGCAATGTCAATTATATCTATAGTACACTATTTGTCACATTTATCTTATTATATCAAGTACAAATCAATTACCACTATCGAAATTGTTTGACAGCATTACACAATTGTCTTGCCCTAACACGATTGAATAAGGTAACTCGGTAAATCTAAACTTACACAGAGATAAAACATATTAATTATTAATTTGTATGTTAATATATTTACTTATGAAAAAGTATTAAGTATAAGAAAAAGGAGTGGTATTACGTATTTAAAGATTTCTGTTAGACTTCAGACTCCAGAACCCTTTTTTTTTAATTATCACTATATTTTTCTTTTACATATGTTGATTTAGAAAGAGGCAGGTTAAATACAATATATCATCTATTTTTGCTCAATAAGATGTATGTTGTTAAATTAAATATTTTATCCGAATGACATAATTTTTCTTTATGTACGTTGTGCCTTTTGCTAAAAGTGAGAGGCGATTGAATTCATCCACGGTCGCCATTTTATTGTCGCGTCTACTCTGACACCGATGGCATTATTGTAGCAGTAAGACGTGCCTTTCCTGTAACAAATTAATAATAAATATACATATAAGACTTAGTATATACATTTATAATATAATTATTATGTTATGTTGCAATAAATTTAGGGATATTTTGATATTATATAACATATAATTTAGATGGTTATTTTTTGTTTCGAAATCAATACTTAGACAAACTGGGTCTTTCAATTAATAACCTATAACTCTATCTACTAACTATTAGTATTATTATCTATAAAAAATGTTAATCGTTTTTAAATCATTCATGTGAAGTATATAAAATATTAGAAGCGCTACTTGACCATTTAAGAGTTAAAGGATTGATTGGCATAAACCATACAGTGATGTTTTATTTGAAATGACACTCGGACGTTTCATTCACTATAGGTCATGAATTATAACTGAAGCAAAATACAGCAGGTGCACTTTTAATAAATAAATGCTCAAGTCACGAACAACTTGACCGATAAAAAACTAATTTCTTTAATATCAAATTTTTAATGAAACTTTGTTCTGTCATAAATATTTTATTTTAAAATTGATTAAGAAATGCAGCAGCGACAAGCTTCGTTAAATATCTTAAAATAGGTCAAACTAGAAAAAATATTTTTTAAATAACTTATAACATTTCTTGAGCACGTATTATTATATCAATAATATGTTTGTATATTTCTGAAATAAAGCAACAATTGCATACTGTGCATACTACGCAATAGTTTAAAACTCGTAAACAAAAAGACAGTCTGACCAACAAATTATCTCAGTCAAAAAATTTAAATATTTTATGCGGTAAATTCGCCAGTAAACTCCAACTTCTAGCAACAACACTAGCGCTAAGTTGACTTTAACTTTAAATTTGTTTAAATGAACAGGAATTTAACTAAAACTTTTGGTCTTATCATTTTTATGACTGCTTCTTTGAAATTCACTTGCATAATTAAAAGGATTATTATAGTATAAGATAATTATATAAGAAATATATTTTTAGTACTTTTACTACAAGACGTAGAAAACCTTTTGTATTGTATAATTTAATCTACATAATAAATTCAATGACCCAAGCGGGACAAGAATATTTCTAAGTTTCAAACAATAATTAAGCATTTCATTCATGTCCCCAAGCTCAAAGTTCATGTTTCATTGTGATGTCTCCAAGAAACTTGGCCAAACTTGGCTCTAAATTGAGCCAAGTTCGACAAACTTAATGAATTTTGGCCGAAAGGTGCACTCATAAACAAACTCACCGAAGTTTTAATTGGTATGGATTGCACCGTGTGTGAACATTATTCTGTGCGAGTGCATATAGTACAGTAGTAAACAGAGCTAAAAGTTTAAAGAGCCTAGGTAATAAACCAAATTTTAATTCCATTTTGGCTTTAATGTAGAAGTCGTAAAGTAAAGAATTCATTTTTATAAACTCCCTAGCGCCGCGAAAGTTAAAGTAGCTAAATACCTTTTCGCATTTCCTGTAAGAGCTTTTTGCTTAGCGAGATGAAGCGCAATATTGCCGACCTATATACTGAATATTTTTGTAATTTAATTATTAAATCGTCTTATTTTTTATATTAAACCTGCTTCGTATTAAAGTTATAATATAATATTTCACGACAATATTTCATTATTCTAAATATAATAATAAAATATTGTCGTGAATAAATGAGTTTTCAATATTCATCACGTTCGTTTGATACACAACTAGAATTCATTTAAAATGAATACAACCACATTTTCATAAACACGCCATTGCAATTCAATAAATTTATTAACATAAATCTGTCCCATCACTATCACACTTAAGACTTTGTGTATTTATCTCCATTCCCCACACAATACGAAGATTATCATAATAAATACGCTTTTATCATTGAAAGTTTGATTGACGATATGAGAGCTAATATGTAAAGAACTAATAAATATGTATTCTTTAAAAAAATTATGCATTATAAAGTAATTCATTATTTTAGCTGGTATAAAGCTATAAATGCTAGCAGCTTCTGCATTTATGTACAATTGCTTACTTGAGATTTTTCGAAAATAAATGTACCATTATCCTATTATTTTTTTACTATGTTTTTCAGTATATGGTTTTAAAGTTAAGATTGTTATTTTTTACAAGGGCGCTATTTTCACTAAATTTAAATTTTATACCGAAATGTACACGGAGGTTATCGACCAGTTTATACGATTCAAGCTGATAGCATAATACCACCGTCAAAACTGTCCCCAGGCCGGACAGAACCGACCGGACAATTATTCAGTTGCTTTATCGTTACGACCTCTCTGATGCATTACGATGTATTGCGAGGTGATACTTACTTCAATGTTACAAAGGGAACATTTGCATCTCGGAACAAAAACAAGGAGCTATACAATAGAGTATGTCGTAATGCCCTTTAATATTCGACACTAGGTGTTCTTTAATAAGTTTTGTCGGTATATAGCTGTTATTATTAAAAATATGTATGTTTATTTAAATTCATTAAATCCGAAAGATTGTATGGTTATGTCTCATCATAAAACGTAACATCATGTAATTACATCGTTGTAGTAACTAAAAATAGCTAATTATGAAACGCTATCTACTTTTTGTATTTAAGATGAGCTCTTTTACAGCGGTCTATGCATACAAAGCTCGTTCAACTTACAGTGGTGAAATTTTAATAGAATTTGTTCTATTCAGGAAATGAAGGTAAGTTACAGCTGTCTGATACATGAACCAAGTAATATGCCTAGTTTTATATAATGTTTGTTGTAGAAGTTTATCTTAATTCAAGTTTCTTAGACAGGGTACAAGGCCAAGTAAATGTCTACAATGTAATAAATTTTACAGTAAACACAGATTGTAGGTACTTTGTTTTTGATAACCTTGTGTGTATTCCTTTAACTTGTGTTGACATAAGTCACTTGTTCTAACAATCAAAGACAGCAACCGAGTCAACAACAAGCTTTTACTAAAGAGTAGAGTATTCTTTAGCAATATATATGTATATTATAATATATTATTATGGAGCTTGCTTGAAATAACTCTTCAAATAGTCTTATATTACCTCTATTTCTAAAACAAGTAAAATAATACTTATTTTTTTATTTTATTATATTTTTCATAGCAAAGCAAAGTATGTTATACTTTTATTACAGTAATATTTCTGGAAAATTTGTAATATTTGTGAAGCAAACTACGAATGTCGAGTGGCTTGTACCGGTTGCCGTTCTAGTTCCCAGGCAATGTTGGACCGCTTTGTGTCTTGACTATCTGGATCACATACAACTTTATGTGTGTTACAAGATATAAGAGCTGGAGATTGCTTATTTTAAACTAAAAATATTTTTCCTACAGAATCAAATCAAAGTTTTCTTTTTTTATTTATAAAAACTAATATTAACTTGGAAAATAATTGACTACAAACATTAAAATAACAAAAGGGGATCTGTCTTAGCTCTTTTTTAAAGACCACACTTCGATCACATTTATAGTAAATCTTAAAGCACGACAACACAGGCTACAGTATAGCTCATTGCCATACATTTTTTTCAGACAAAAATGTATAAAACAAATAATTCTTACTCTGGACGTTCATTAGTTCCCAAAGGGCTACGGAATAGAGTCCTATAATAAAGAGCATATTTCGGAATTCCAATTTAAACGACGGAGTTTTGAACTCACAGACAACCACTCTAGTTCATCTTATCTCTTAAAGAGGCAAAGGTTCCGATCCTACTAACAACAAGACTATTTACAGAACGCAAAAGTTTGAGCGATTATATATTTAAAAAAATCCAATATAACCACATATATTGTATAACTACTAATTGAATCACTACTAAATACTGACTACTGCTCTTCTACATAGCGAGCTATGGTCATTTTTATGATGAAACTTTTTTATTAAAAATCGGAGTAAAATGGAGTGAGGCAGTGCCTTACGTCGGGACACTGTCTGACTTTGAATGTGTACCACCTATATGTGTCTGGCCACATATGGAATATTTTTCTCACCTATAGGCTGGATCACCCTAGGTTTCAGCTTCTATTATTTGAATGATGGATGATGGAAAAAAAACCTTTAGCGTTGCATTGCGTTCCTCCCACACCTCAACTAGGTCTTTGGAATTGTATATCAACATGTTCAGCCTTGTTAAACGGGCAGAACTTAAACCTTGAGTGGGTTGGACCGATCCGTGTAATAACCTATTAGTACCAATAAAATATCTTTCAAATATTCGATACAACATATTTATTCAACGAGGATTATATAATATAATTCCAATGAAAATCAACAACATGAAATAATTATTGATTATCATTTTAAGCTTTGGTCGCTGTCACTTCAAACTTATACCAAAATGTTAGTAAACCCTATTTGAACTGTGCCTTAGTATTTTATAATGCAACCTTGCTTTCTAATAGTACAGCAATCTAAACATTATATTATTATTTTAATGATAAGGTAGCCAAGGCCGAATTTTCGAGATAAGAATTTGCACTCTAATTACTGATTCTTACGGGTGACAGATATTAATCTTACAATCATATCAAATCTGGACTATTTGTTTCTTATTATCAAGATTGTGTTACGTAATTATAAATAGCTTATTAAAGACAATATCTTATAATTAGATCGTGGATTGGTTAATAATGGCCTCTATGTAATGCTTTGATTTTTATCAATTTTCAGTTAAATCATAAGGACTGTACAGGTGTTCAGTGAGTTGAAAAATAATTATAAAAATAATTAAAAAGCATTAATTTTTATAACATACTGATCCATTTGTTAAAATTAAAAACTAAACTATTTCTTTCAAATTAGAGACTAAACTCTTTAGAGTTTAGATGGTTCTCTTATATAATGATACAGAAAATCTTTTTAATTACAGTCAAATAATAATCATAAAATCATAAGCGGACGTGATATTTAATCACACAAACAAACATACTTACTTACATATTTGAAAAAATATATTTTAGTACACTAGTAAATTAAGAACATCCAATTAACTGATTACTCAGTGCAAATCCGAAAATATGGCTCAACGATCAACTAGTCAATGAAATTTTCTTCGTATATCCGGAAACCTAATTATTTACTTCCTTTTGCATAACCTGTAAAAATTTAAAGTCAAATTCTTGGGTGACGAAGTGATTTGAAACGCGAAGGATTAAGTATTATTCATACAAATTAGCAATTGTGTCACATGTCAAAATAGACGATAAAATATAAATATTAATAAGATGTGATAAAAATAATCATTTGTTTTTTGTTTGGTTTTCACATTTTGGTTTCACATATTGGATTTGAAGTTGTTGCACTTTAGGAGTGACTAGAAATGAACATTTCAACGATAAACTTACACAGTTCTTATGAAATTGATTAATTTTATTTTTAGATGAAATATATTTATTACTTAAAAAATACTATCGCCATTTTTATAAAATAGGTTTTTATATCAAATGAATTGAAACATCATGGTTATTTCGGTCAAGACCATATTACCAGAGACAAGTAATTTACATAACTGTAGGTACCTAACTTGTAAGCACACACAAACATTCAATCGTTTCTCGACAAATTATTATAAAGGTATACCTGTATTGAATTAATTATATATTATTTATTATTATTAATTTACACTAATGTTTATTAATTTACCAATGATTTTTAACTACCCAGCCATGGTAACTAACTTCACTAAGTTACATCCTGTATACCGACATATATATCGCAACCTTGATGATATAATAACATGTCTTATAAAAGCTATATAATTACGTATCTTTAAGTTGCCCACCAACTGTGTGAAGTTAGAATGAAAACAATTAAATAGAAACGTAATATTAAACTCGATTTGTAGACGTAATGGATAATTAATGGGACTATAATAAAACAGTTTGGTTTCGGTATCTTTAAAATGCATCTTGCTTTTATTATAAGCGGCTCTTTGAATAAGATGAACCTTATTTAACGGCTGTTACTTTGAACTAAAATGTCATATTATCCGTACGCCGTCCTTTTATATAATTGTATGAATGTTATTTGAATAATAGTATAGTAATTATTTTTAAACAAGGGATGTTGCAAATAATAATAACAACATTTATTATTGTTGATTATCTCTAATCATATTAATTTATATAGATATGAATTTAAAATACAATTACATATTATTTGAATCACATTCCAAATAATCAAATTAGTTTATCAATTAACTCAAAAGATTTAACAAGAGAATAAATATTACTCTCTTGTACATTTATTGTACAGAATATCTGCCAAAATATAAAAGCTATTCTTAGATATCGGATGATTGAAAAATCGGTCCTTAGTGCTACAATAAATTTATAAGACACCAACTTTCCACCAAATGTAATAAATCACATCAATATGCCAGGTTATCGAGTCTTACAACTTTTGAAATGTTATAAATCAGTCAATGCATGTTTGTGAAGTTCTACACAAACGTTTAATACCAATACATAAACTGAGAAAGGCAACAATATTCAAGTTCATTGCGATAACTAACTACAAGCTTATTGTGAAGTTAGCAGACCCATAAATTGTAATAGATAGACATTTTCCATTATCAAATATTCCAATATTTCTTCTTGTGTATATTAATCTGTTTGAATTAATATTTTTAACTATTTACATTTTAGATGTAAAAACAGGACTATGATAAACTTTAGTGTATCCACCTGAAAATCATCATGACTATTTATTATAAAAAAATAATTAGGACATTATTTTACTAGTAAAAGATCTGGGATTTGGTTTCAGTCTTATAGGTAGAGATATATAATTTATTATCTTTACAGGGTTCGAAGGCTTATCTGCGACATTGCAAATCAAATACGTATGACTCGTAGAATAGCATTAACTCATGTTCGTTTTCAACTATCTTATGTAATATATTACCTGTGGCTGCGACAGACTATAAATCACTGGACATGTCAATCTAATGAAGCATTAAGATAATTCACAATTCCCAATGTTACATACTTTAAGTATGAAGATTTATTTGGACTTAGATGCGACAGGGACATAGATATATCTGTCCCTCTCATTGCATTTGAACAGAGATGCTGTTTTTTGCAAATTCAAATTATTGTATGTACTTGCTGTATACTACTAGTACTTGCTATAAACTTTTAACAAAACAAAGCCAAGCATAATTATAATATGCTGCTTGTTATAATATTTGTTTTATCGGATTATTGGTTATATTTAAATTGTTCGATTATATTGAAATATGGAATATTTTAATAAGTTGACATCATACTCTCCAAATGGAATGTAACGGAATGATATGGTTAAATAATTGCGTATTTGCTCAGCGAAATGTAACAATACCTGAATTATCATTGGAAATGAAATACTTGTTTGTCATTTCGAAGGTTTGTTTGTTTAATTTTTTTGATAATGTAATAATATCCACTTTAACTTTTATATTTATGTAATGTATATTTTTATATATTTAATATCTTAACGACATATTGTAACAACAATGTTTACATACATACAATGGATATTATCCCATTATGTAAGGTTTAACAGATTACAAATCAACTTTCGTGAAGACAGATATTTTCGAATTCTATACATTTTGAAAGAAACTCTTTTATGCAAAATTTGATACGTTTCTTCAAATCATATACAAAACACAAGACACCTATAGTAAACTTGTGTGGATCTGTGAGCCGCAAATTAATAATAAACATGGGATTTTCAAGTAAATACTCCAAAAAAATCAACATAATCTTTATGTAGATGACATGTGAATTTGTATATATATTTTTAGATCCTGTGAAATTTTAATATTGTATTTGTGAATATAAATGAGAAATAATATTTTTAATATTTTTTCAAGGATTTATGATGCGTAGCGAGTTCTAAAGTTGGTTCAAGTTAATTTAATTAAGTTAAAACAGTAACCTTTAACCTCTCAAACGACTCCACAGTTAAAAGCCACTTCAGCGTAATATTTCTTTCGATTTAATAAATGTTATGATTTAATTAAAAAGTCCATTCGCCGCCGGATGGTGCAAAATAATTATTTTATGTGATTAATTAAAACCGGTAATTAATGAATGAGCAATATTATATGGGCGTGCCAACGGTCATACGTGAAAATATTCGTTTCTGCAAAATAATAAAAATATTTACCACAACCAGTGCACGCTATCGTGCACTTTAGTACTAACACTTAAAAATGTTTGATTAAAAATATACTTTTATTGCATATTACAATCCAATAAAGTATAATAAACTATTTTACTATAGGAGTTCCTTCGTCTGATGAAATCAGTTACGCAAAGATTCTGTTCAAGACAAATTTAATAGAGCATCATTTCGACATCAATCAGAATACATTTCGTGCATTCATGCAAGACGTATCGTGAACCAGATTATGTCTTTGGTTGACATTTTATTAACAATTTTACATTACCATATTTCTTTGGGCGGAGTGTTAGACGTTTGAGAGTGTTAGTATGTCATTAAGTTAACAAGATCAGTTGAATATATATTGTATTTAATAAATTGGTTATGTACGTTTTTTATATTAATATCGGAACTGCTTGAGTTAGTAATAATAATGTTTCATATTTGTGATATTACTTTAATAATATAACAATCTGTCAGATAAGAAAGTTTCGAATCTATAGCAAATATGTATTAACAAAACTTACTTCTTATAATTCAAAAATTATACAAATAAATTATAAAATTATACAAAACAAAACAGATACCCGTAAACTTAACATCAAATATTATAAATATTATGCAAACTTCTATCTATTACGTATTCTTTTTCTTGAATGCTTAAGCAATGTCTTTTGTTATATTTAAATGGCATTAGGCCGAATTTCAAACAGTAGTATGAATCATAGTTATACTCAGTTTGGAGATTGATTTTTTTATAATTGCCTAATAGAAGACAGCGATTAGTAGCAAAGAGATAGCAGAATTATTCTTGTTTTAGTTATATAAATAAATAAATAAATGAATTATTTATAAGAAAGAACCGAGACAAGATACTTTCTTGTAAAGACGGTTGAGTCTTCCTAACGATAAGTGACTTTCCATTGTGGGTGTATTATAGATTATATTTACAGCCTGCGTTTCAATCTAGGAAGCGAATATCTCGTAACCCCAAAGGATTTTATGTCTATTATAGAATGACGTGAGAACTGTCTTTCGCATTTCAGCTCATAAACCTATCTGCTGCTTGAAAGTTCTATACAATAATAAATAAAGTTATCTTTGATAGGATTCTGTATTTAAATGAATGACAGTTTCATCTTATTTTGCTATGACACTTTTATTCTTTTTATAAAACGTAATTCTTCGTCAGAATTCTTCAAGGCCTGAATAATCATGGGATATTCACTTTAAGTTGTTATCTACACCATACAAACCTGTTTCATGGCGGATCAACAATAGCTGCGGGCAGTCCACTACTTTATTACCATAGCCTGTGGTCCAAGTTACAACTTTATACAACGTGACTTAGACACGAACTAGAGTTACCTTGAGTTTTTTATGTAATAATAAATGTTGTCTACTTAAATAAACATTTTTAATTCTTCTTTTAGCGCTAATAGTCAGAAGTCCTTAAAAATATATATAGTAGACCGTGGATATAGCGGGAAGAATGGAGGACTATTTTTCGTGTGTAAGAATTAATAATCTATTATATAAGAATGATATTCTATGCTTATGCCGATAAAATATTTAAAAAATATGATTGATGACTACAAATGTAGGTACATCCTGTATTTTGTAAAAGGAAACTTCCTACAACTTAGCCCATATCTGTTACTGGCTGTGACCATTTGGTAGTGCCTTTATGTCCTCACAAATGTCTTAAGCTTGGTATCAATGATGCCTCGTAACGACTAACGTACGTGGGATCAAGTAAGGTGACACATATGAATACGAGTTTCATGTTAAATTGTGGGAACACTACATAAAGACACCCTATAATATATTATATAAACGAAATTCTTCCAATAGTTGAGAGAAAATATTTTGTATGTTATAAGGAAAATAAACTAACGTTATATATATTGTAAAATTACTCAAAAATCGATCTCTTCAGATGTAGGTACAATAACTGGAATAAAAACTGGAAAGTCGTAATAAAAACTATAATTGTTTCTCAATAGCTTAGTAAGCACTAAGCTTTTAATATTTTTTACTATCAATATATAATAACTATGTTGTGGTCTAGGATGTTTCTTAATCATAGTTTAATCTGGCCGTCATGAATACGTTATGAATCATATTAGAATGGTATCATTTCGGTTTATTTTATATCTTCTAGGAAATTTGGTCGTTAAGGAATACCTACTGTAGAAATCATTTTTTAGGAGAATAACATGAATATGAATTCTCAAAAACTATTGGAAAAGTCTGAGTCGGTCGTCAATAAAGTTGACAATAATAATCAAATAAGTTATACTTTTGTTAACAAATATTTATGTACGATGTTTGTACACAATAGCGTGTACAAACTGTATTTAATCAACTAGTGCTCCATAAAACTACCGTATTATTGGTAACATAGTAAATACTGATAGGGAAAACGTGTAACACCCACATCGAGATCGTATCGGATATCCTATTACTGAGAAAGCTCTGGACGTCAGACAATTAGTTTGAAATAATGAATAATACCTATAAAATAATTCACTTATTAAACAAAATAGGAATACATTGTGTACTGAGACTCTTTGTTAAGTATGTAGTAGACTGTGATCATTTGTTCTGTGATATAGTTGTTCTTGACTTAATAGCTGTCATAAAGTTAGCAATTTATCTAGCTAGGATTTGTAATATATATAACCTTTTTTATTCGTCATCAAGTAAAGTAATTCATTTTATTTACGAAATATTTATTATGTGTTATTTCTTTACCGATATTTTGATACTGTTACAAGTACCATGATCAATGCTAACGAAGTTTTGCAATAAAATATTAATAACTTAAAATGTGTGTAAAAATAACAGCTGCGTAAGTAATGGGATTTCCAATGAGCAATCAAATAAATATGATACTTAATAGTAACCAAAATCTGCAAATTGGGTTGCCATATTTTCTATTTTTTATTAATTAATCAATAACAAATATTTTGAATATAATAAATTAGTGATGAATGTAAAGAACATTTTTTTTAACATAGTATTTTTTTATTTGTCTCATAACATTTGTGTATTCATAAAATAAATGAACCAGTAACATTTTTATTACTCACTATAACTACGTAGATTGTCTCTTATTACAGTGTAGCAACCGGGCACAATTTCATTTCGCAACCACTCATTCTGGTTGATGAGGACTAAATTATTGGTTGCTTTGTGCCGATGGAATTTGTGTATAATTATAACGCGAGGATACAAGAAAGCTTTATGTAAAGGTTATGGTTACGCTACTGAGGGAGAGCTTTTTGTATTGCGTAACGCCCTACGTGATAAATAGTCAACTTAACAATTATAAAATATGAATTCTGGATATCATAAAACAAAATATTTTTTTTGTCTGTAGGAGCTTTTGACCAAACTGAATAAATCCCACAATATACAAACTCAGTATTTTAAGAATCAATGGACTGAAATCTGTTAAAAAACGATTCTTTTGATGAAAACGTGAGAGATGGAAATCACAAGTTAATTTGTGTGTATTGAAAACCAAAATATTTTTATTATTCATTCGAATGTAGTAACGAAAAAAAATTCTTTAGCTAGCAACAAAGACAGAGTGGCATCTGCTGAGCCGTTGGCGATGGAACTCTATAATCAACGAACATTTCGTGGTAAGTAATTGGCCGACTAATGAGATCGCCTTAGGCCAAGACCCAGTTTGAGCAACTAAACTGAGTGACACTTACACGGGACTTATCGATAAAACTAGTTTTACATAATAAGTCAACCGAATATTGCTTAATTTTTACATTGTACATTCAACTTACTGTTATAACTACAACAAGTAATTATTCTCTCATTTATTTATTAAGTCATTCATATATAGAAATTTGGTTATAATAACTGACAATTCTATTAACTAAGTGATCATTTATTCTAAGTGATCAGCTCCTTGTTATAATCCTCATCAATAAGATACAACCCAAATATCCAATGATAAGTACCTGGTTGTTGTGAATTTAACGTCATTGCAATAAAAGTATTGTTCTCTGCTTCATAAAATTTTGATTAAAATATTATAAGTCAATATAAACTATAGTTAATTAAAAGATGAGGAACTGAAATTAAATATAAAGTAAATCAAATAAAGTTCATAAATAAAATAAATTATATAAAAGAAAAGAAATCCAATGAAAATTAATTTGCTATATAATTACTTTCAAAATATCGTTCATTATAAATTAATATTGAAGTTTCGATGCATCTTGTATGGAAATGTTATATAAACATTAAATATTACTCCAACTAAGTGCAAAGGGCTTAAGATAAACTTCGTCGCATGAAATGTTTTCTAGTGTGAGTGTGTGTGTGTATATGTGTGTGTGTGTGTGTGTATGTATATATGTGTGTGTGTGTATGTGTATATGTGTGTGGGTCTACTTTCTGAATATTTACATTCAGTAATATGCAATTAGTCTTCTAACATATTTAGTTAATAACATGGAACTATTGGAGAGCAAATATAATTTATCTACGTTATTAAACACGAACATTAAATGTTACATGTGATTTTAGAAGTATTCAAATAAATATTTTTTGAATGTTTTAGAATATACTTATGTTTATATATTTTTTAATGTACTTTATGCGACAGGAATTATATTGATATAAATATTAATAAAGTATATGCGGTCACAATATATTATTTAGAATAGTTACATGGTGGGGAAGCAATTTGTATAATATTGCTTTCTATTTTATTTATCTTTAGCCTTAATAGCTAAAGGCCGGTAGCTTTGTACCAACATTTTTAACCCGAATACTCCGTGTTGTGACAATCAATTACTCAGAGGCTCGATGTTACTAAACTACATTAGTATCAATCAATGTCGAATTAATTAGATCTGATACGCCCACTGTTGTAATATATAATAATGATATGTAAATACTTAACAGCTATAAAGTTTGTATTTATGTACCAAAAAAAAAAACCTTAATAAAATCATTAAATCTTAAAAAAATCATTAATATGTAAGCCAACGGGCTTACATATTAATGATTTAATAATAATTTATTTTGTATTATCATTATGTATCTGTAGAGTATTATAGGAAGGTCTATGTGCATATCTCAGCTCTCTCACACCTCCTCTCTAACAGACATGAGTAGCTGGAAGAGTGATCTTTGAAAAGATAAGGCCATCCTATGTTTACGTCTTTTTTGTAGTATATTTTATCACTTGTAACTTTAATTTTACTTTTTACTTGTGGTAAATGAAATAAATCTAATAACGCAATGAAAAAAATACTTAAATATATTAATAATTTTGGTATTACTATAAAAATGTCAGCATTGACAACTATAAATTAAGTACTTACAAAAAACGTAACTCTTTCCGTTATAAAAACACAGCATTAATACTTGAAATTACTCTATAATTCAATTCACTCCAGAAAAATTTCCTTAGCGATAAACTTCGATACGGCTTTGAATAATTAAAATCGACTTTAAGAACGTCAGCTACAATTACTGGCTTCTGAGATGCAATCTCGTTCATGAACCTGCTAATATTTCACATAACTGGGCGAAAATAATAAGAAACGACTGCAATGAGCAATGCTTAACCATGCTTTCGCTATAGGATAGCTTAGGTTAGATGTGACCGTAAGGCTGTGTCTGTGCGAACAGTGTGCTGTGTTTATAGTCAATTATAGTCAAACATAATTGATATCACTATAAACGCTGCTCTGAGACGTATGAAATTTTGCATCTTTTACAAAAATGTCTATATAATAATATCAATAAAAATAACACAAAGAATACAGCTCCAATTTTCTTCAATTTTCTAAATTTTATCAAACGAAATATGAGTAAATCCTTTGAAGTTATTCCTCACAATCCAAAATAAAGTTTCCTAAAGGAACAAAAATTTTACTGCTTCTTGAACAATGGTTGTGTTTAAAAGAATTAACTCATGGATTAATTAACATATTCACAGAGCGTATCTAATTACTCTCCCTTTAATTAAAACTTTAAGCCTTACGCTTTATTTGCTTCCGTTGAATTGAAAGGGTTACGTATATACGAGCAAAAATATTTAGTGCAAAAATGAACAAGAAAGCAATACCGCAAACACTAAAACCGAATGAGGTACGTGTATTTGAATTTAAATTCATGCGCTTTCAAATATTTTAAAAACACTTTATTTCAATGTTTTATATCTGAGTACATAATCTATACAATTTTATAACACTATTTATTATAAAATAATAGTATTATGAACCGAAGGCTTCTGGGAACGTGGAAGATCACTAATTATCAATAATAGGTAATATGACTTTCAGCATGGGTGATGAGCTGCTGATTGATGGTTGATGCTTACACCTTACTCACCGTTGGTATACACACCGTTGGTGGTCACAGTCATTAAACAAAGCTTGCCAGTAGTTCAAGAAATGTTCTTTCTGAACCTACTACATACCCTACTACTACCTACTTTTAAACCGGATCCTCGAAAGTTTATTTAACTAGAGCACTAACTTTCTTACTAAGTGAAGCATGAAAACCCTTCTTAGTCAGTCATAAGTCCAATTCCAAGTCTTCTGTTCTTCAAAGCTGCGTGGTAGTTCAAATCACTAGAAATTGAATACTATACGGGTACCTTAAAAAGTAAAAGGGCCTACTTCTCCCTTAGTAATCGGCAACGATCTTGTTAGACTTCTGATGTAGCAAGAAATCAGAGGTAAGGGTGATCGCTTGTCACAGGATGAGCCTTATGCTCTTTTGCCCATCTACAAAACATAATAAGAATAAAAAAACTATAACTTTTCTGATATTACACTTGCATTTAGGTTTTGTCACAAAAATATATAATGTGAGGTACATTTGTTTTGTGAGGTTTCAGTCGGTAAATGTCACTAAAAACTACCTAAATTGTCTAAACTATACATTTATGTTAATATAATATATAGATTTATACATTCCTCATATAATAAATGTCGTTGTAGTAAGTATAACAAGCATTGCGATGGACAGTAGCCGTACAAAAACATTAGGTAATTACTAGTCTCATACTTTCCAGAATAAAAGGAAAAGTAGCAAACTGTGACTAACTGGCAGCGACAGTTCTCCGTAAACTAGTCATTATGTAGAATATCCTCAATAAAAATGCTTTTTAATCTTAATAAGCTATAATGTTACCGCTTGCGGCTAATAAGCTCGAATTACGAAAAACTGCGTCATTGTGTTGCTTAATTAAGTGCGGAATTTCCGTTCTTATTATTTAATGTCGTGACTAATACAAACCATTAAAAATATGGGTAAAGGTATATTAGTATTAATTTCTCGAGTATATTATTATAGCGCACATTAATAGCGATATCAAGATTGGTACAACTTCCTCTTGGATACTCGATTTACAACCTAATAGTTTGATATTGAAGTTATTGAGAAACGTAATTCTAGTATCATACTCTTGTTATATCAGGTAAGTTAGGTAGATAGACAAAATACTGGCGTATCAGACATAAGATGTAAACTGTGGTAGGACAGGTTAACAACCTACGGTTACATTCCGCCTCTCCGGTTTAATCATAAATATATACATAGAACTGCTATGGAAGTCAGAATAGTGTGATATAAAATTTAATAAGGGGCACTGATAAAATTATGAAAACCAAAAATAGTACAAGTTGATGTAAACCTTCTGACAAAATTGTATCAATAAAATTATAATCATCTTCAGTATTAATATTCCCACTGGAAGGATCTATTATAACTGCAACTTAAATTTTCTATACACAAAAATTAGTATTTTGAATTTCTATCTGATTGACTACCTTCTGTACGTTCTAAAAAATATACTCGTAATATCCACTCTATATAAATTAATTATTCCAGAGGTCCTACATATATAAAGTGGAACGCTGTTTACTGGCTATTAAAAGTGAATGCGATTCAATTCCGGCGTCGTGTTCGGCGGTAACGAAGTATGCGAGGCCTCTGATAATGAACTGGAGGTGACTTGGCAGTAATAAGATGCGTGTTTCATACTGACCTACTCGTATCATTTCTGAAATACTGAGTCACTTGATTAGATAACTTTAAATTGGAGTGAAAAAATCTAATAATGTTTGAGTTTGTTGTCCGATATATGCTTATATATATGTATGCATCTTTAATCAAGTTGCGTTTTGTTCTTTTTCTGAACCTAGTATATTGTTTGGAGATTGTAGAGTATAAGTAGATGAGCAGAGTATTTAGTTTGTTTATTTTTTTTTATGTTAATTATATATTTATAAAGAGATGGCTGCAACCTCCAAAATCAGATAATATCAGGTAGAGTGTAAGGTGGTCCAGTTACAAAATACGCCTTGTCCGGTCTATTTCAGCGTGTGCAGCTGTCGCGAAACCGGTCTTACTCGAATATTAGCAACAAGTTCACGAAGGTATTACATTTCAAAACAGTTTAATATAAGAATCAGTTTAATTCATTTCTAAGGAGTTATTAATCTAAAATTTTATTATAATAAAAAATATACAACAATTTTTTTTCCAATAAAAAAAATATTAATAATCTGTATCTGGTAACAATCAAACTCTACTCAAAGATAATTCATAATAATAATAATAAGGATATATATTATAATATTTTTATTTTAGGTGTTCCTTAAATGTTAAGACTATAATGGATTTTTACAATCGAATGGGGTTGCATTTGCTATTGAACATAATATAGACAATATATTGATTAGGTACTATAACAACAATTACAGTCAGTAAGTATCACTTATAAGCTGTATTCTATGTTTATTTTTGGTGATTATGGATCTTCCTATAATAAATACATAATTACAAAGTAGCAATGACGTGGGTTCAAAATCATAATTTTGCAAAGAGCAATTAAAACGTTCGCGGACTAAGTAAATATAACAAGTTTTACTTTGTAAGCCATTTATAAACCTACGGCTTAATTAAGCCTCTTTGATGTTCAATCTGAAACTTGAATCCCGGTAATTGCGCAAAGTGAGATGTTTGAATTATATTCAAATTAACGGTTGTTTTGAAAAAGCATGTCGACCCCTTCACTTCGTTACGATTAGAAAAGGACAAGCAAACATTGGCTTTAAAAGCAAATATGTATCATAATAAATGTATACTTATATGTAGATGTATTGACTTTACTTAATATAATAACCACCCTCCAAGATAGAGTAATGTTGTCTCAAACGTTGTTATAATCTTATTACAGCGATATTAAATAAGCAGTGGTGTCCATTAGTCTTGCCAATTTCACACCCCCTCAGATATACCACAAAAACTTAATTAACCAAAATATATATGGTATAAACAACCACAGAGTAACACCCTCCACCCTGGGGACTTGCCGCGGTGATACTATTTCGTGTAATGACTCCAAAATGAGGATATACCTCCCTGAAATATACACAGATAAGTATTAAATGTAACTAGATATGCTACGAGTATGATCGATAGATGTCTAGTATTTCAACGCTTCCTTTAAAATAAGTACTAGTAATATAATACTGGTCGAGATATATTGTTTTAAATATAAGAATATGTTATAAAATCCTAATGCACATACATATGTGAAGAAGACGATTTGTTAGAAAAATCTATTTCTTTTCTTGTTAAGTACTACACCATATTTATTATCATACAAATAATAAGGCTCAACTTAAAATTAGTGAATCTATCAACTTTTCCGGATATCTAAGTATATAAAGGATTTCTTTTGAAATGACTCATACTAATATTAATACTACACATTTTTAATCCTTTCTATTTATCATATATTCGTGTACTTAGATCAAGCTCCTTAATTCATACACAGCACGTTTCCAAGGGAAGCGTGACACCGATCTCGCGAATCGAGCACTAACCAAATGTATTCACCGTTAAAGTGTATTTACCATCTTTTCATAGTAACTAAACCCTAGTTTATAAGGCAGAAAATAAAGAATAATATAACATATACAAAAGCAATAGCAACCACTCGGTCCAGCTAGTTTGAAGTATTGTAATACTAACAATTATTAAATTAAACAAACATTATATATAAGTTGAATATAGCATTACAAACATGTTACTAAAATTATTATTTAGTAACTTTCATTTTCTTGTTTGAAATTGAATTGCATTTGAAATTCTTGTCTATAAACATGTATAGCCATGTTAAGCTTATTTAAATTTATATAAATATAGAATGAAAAATAAACCGATACGAGCAGGGATCCCGCGACCCTTTTTCGAAAGAATCCTAATAGTTCACCACCGTTCTGATAAAGACTATATAGAATGCTATATTAACCGACGCGGACAGCGATACGGTAGCTCATTTGGTACAGCGACGGGAGAGTTTCCCAGAGGTCGCGGATTCAACTCCTGCCCGTATCGGTTTATTTTTCATTCTATATTTATATAAATTTTTATTTTCTTTCTATGTTATATGAATAAGAAGACTTTAATAAAGTATCTACTATAATAATAATGCCTGTAAAAAGTAAATATGACTGATATAACGGTAGTCATAACTCGGTTTTTGGGAACCACTTTATCAAAAACACATTATAACTTGCTTACAACTTTTAGTTCCTTGGCAATTTCAGTTCAACGAAAAGCCTTTTTCCTTTTAATACAGTTGAAACATACGGCTGTTTCTTGAATTCTGCATGGAAATATTGCATAACTTCAATAAAGCGAAAAATATTTCATTCATTTTGCGCATTCCATTTTCCACACACATTTATATGTTAATCGTGGCCTCCATAACTCTGAAACTACATACTCAACGCATTATGAAATGAGAAATTTTTCACTTGCACATTACTGCCCTCTGGCGGAATCACGCTTTGCACGTTTCAAATATAATGAGGGGCTTTATATACTAATGGTAGCAAGATATAATATGAGGGCACTTTATTATAAAGTAGGTAGTAGGTACAAACAATATTTACGAGTTTAGGCGTAGATAAAAAATAAAGGTAGCCCTTCATTTATTGTAGGAAGTTATGGCCCTAATAGTTTAATTATAATTGAATATTATATTAAAAAAAATTATGGCATTATTTTGAAAAATAACGTTTAAAAGTAATATTTAATCTAATGATAATACATTAAATGATGTGGTAACAAGTTACATAATAAATATAATATTATACTAGCTGACCGGGCGAACTTCGTACCGCCTTAGCGTTGCAATGATGCACTACTTTATTTTGTATAGCTGACCTATCTTAGGTATGAGTACCTATTCAATTTGAACTGAATCCTCCATATTAAAATGAATCCATAATTCCCTGATCTCGCTATTCCTGAAAATGACTTTACTAATTTTTAATTAAATAAAAAACAAAATATATATTTTCATAATAGTGTTTATTTCTTAGGATTCAATAATTTCACTAATATTTTTACAAATCGCTATTGAACAACTTTGCATTTTTATTTAAACACTAAGCTCAATACGACGCTCTTTCATCAATATAATCTATGGCTGTGAATGACATTGACATTTGTTACTCGCGTTTTTAAAAATATGCAAAATTAAATGTACATTTTTCAATATTTCTGAGAGATTTTCTTAATATTTTTTTCCGTAAGAACCTTCTCCTAATAATAACAAATACAACAAAAAAAGAATTAGTGAATCGGTCCAGCCATTCACGGGTGATGCCGTGACCAAGGAAAACGGGTTTTATTTTTATATATATAGATTATATCCAGAGTGTAAACAATATTTCTTTAAATAAATATATTTTATTTTCACTGTCTACATTGGCTATAATATCCCCTAGTAAAGATATTTGTCTCAATGGAAATGAAATTATGACTGGCTCATTCCCCCACACTTGGATCAAAATAATTTATTGCTACAGAACTGATAAAGTATTTTATAAGCAAATTATTGTTTTTTGGTTTGTCTTATTTATGACTGAAGGTGAGAAATTGATTGTATTATGTATTATTGTATACATTTTGTTATACCTAGAAAATATATAAAAGTTTTCGATTAAATAAAAATATATTTTAGAAAATAAGAACTACTTCAATATTATTATAAAATTATATAATCAAAGAAAGTTAAACACATGAACTATCTATCCTCTAAAATAATTTCGGCTTTAATTTCTCATGTGTAGACACGGCGCAAACATGTCGGATGTAATAGAACACAACGTAGTAATTCACATTAGATTCAACTAAGAATAAACAGCCTCCCGAGTTTATAAGCGTGTCGCTGCATTCCCCTAATGAACGCTTTTATTACACATTCAAACACTTACTGCTATTCCTTTGTTTTTATTACGCCATAGAATAAAACACTCTATATTCTTATTTAGTTACTACATAACTTTAATGCTTTTTTAAAATCTTTTTTTACAACTTGCAAAGTTTTTAAACGTTAATTGTAACATGCTATTATGACTTTAAAGAATACAATGTAAAGGCTAATTTCGGGTGGCACTAATTGTCGTGTGTTTTGTTAGTTTGTTAGGTAATTGTATGAGGCACGGATGCCTCTTCCCCTCCATTAATAAATGAGACTAATTAATCTAGAGTGGCGTCTGTCATGCTAAAGAATAGTCAGTACGCCCCAAGCTAAGTCGCTGACGTCAAGTAATTGCTTTTGTAAAATCAACAGTACAATGAAATAGGCATCGAACGCTCAAAATGAACTTGGTCTATTCATTATTTGTCACATTTTAATGCATCATCCGTAATTTGTTTCTTATTATTAAGATAATTTTGTTTTCCTTTATACATATACATGTGGACTTAAAAGATCAAAACAATATGAAACATTGATGCAGTGAACTTTAAAGTAGGATTTGAATAAAAGTTCTGAATCTATTTTAATTTATCATAAATACAATTATTATTATTTATAATTCCATGTATTTTAACTTCTTAATAAATTCAAATTACAAAATAAGGAATCAAACAGATTATGTATATTACACTGTTTTTGATGTAAGCATAGATAATTTAAATATACATGATCCTATTTAAATCTCATTTTACTTTTGACATTTGACTTGGTAATTTAAATAAGTTGTGTAATACTGACCGAGCTCAGCGTAACATGAACTGTTTTTATATTTATTACAGAAGAAAGTAACCGTTGTTATTACGTGTCCATAAAATTGTTACTAATCACCCTACTTCATAGAAAATTGAGAAGCTAAAATTACTGGCTACAAAGACTTCGATACACCGCTTGACAATAGAATTGATTATTTGATAATTGGAGATTTTCGATTTTCGTATACTTCGATGACATAACTGGTGATTATTACATAAATCAAGAATATAGTGTCTACTAAATTATATATTTATGTTAGATAAGATTGGAACTATATTATTCTGTTTCATCAATGTTGCCATTAAATTATTTACGTCGTTAAATATCTATATTATTTGTAAATCATTATGAAATACGAATTGAAAGAAACAATAAATAGAACACATTATAATCTTTATATATAACATCTCATAAATATTTCTACATATATATATAATATTAATATAGTTTGCGAGAGTGGAGCGGTATTTAGATATTACCCGAGCGACGGGAATGGCTCGTTATCGGTCTCCTCGGTGTATATTTGATATAATTAAATAACGTAATAATATTTTTGAATCAACATGCAAAAACATGTCGCTTGCAAGCGGCTTTACAAAAAGTTCTAACTTATTTAAAGGAATAGTAATCAAAGTTTAAAGTATAATATATATATATAGCTGTAAGTATTTTTGCGCACCCTCAATAATGAAATGGAGGCTCAGATGAAAAAAAAGATTTGGAACTAAAACATAAAAAGAACATAAAACATGTGTCATCAAATAAACTTCGATCATAAAATTTGGGCCGTGCCCTATGTATTTCTAATACCTGAATATTTTATTTTCTATTCTGCAGTGTTTTAGTAATTCTTATTAACAAAAGCTACGCTTTAATCCATAAATTGGCTGTGATAACGTCATTATGAATTATTGTACAATCAAATCTTATTTATAAAAAAATAAAATTAAAAAAATGTTACTATATTATTACATATACATTATACCCATTACCTATAAAAAAATTTGGGCATCACAAGCTGGGTCAAAATAATGTTCTGAATATTTATCTTATGGCTTTCCGCAATATTGATCAGCAACTATTTGTTCACTGACTACATTGCCATGTTTGAAGGATCTTCAGAAATAAATTATTTCTGTTTCTTCTTCGAAACTTTCACTTTTTACTTCGTGAAAGAGTTGTCCTAATAAAATCGAGCAATCTTGTAGATGTTATAGTAAAAAGTGATAATTATAGTATAATATGATAATCAAAATAAATAAAAGCTTTCCTTGATGTATTAGAATGCAGGCTAATATTATATAATAAGACTAATATATCCATGATTGGAGAGTTTTATCTTCGCATTTTAGCATTAATATACGAACACTTAAAATTGTAGATATTAGAGAACTAGCACTAAAGGTTAATGCTGTAAATTCGAAATTCAAACACATACCATCCAGGAGCACACCCCTCCTAAAGACTACCATAGAGCTAGAATCAATTAGTAAAAATGATTTATCAAACCGTCCATTTCAACACAAGCTCATTTATTACTCACACAGTTTACTTTAAATGTAACAAACTAAACATCAACATTACTAGTCGTCTGATGAACATTGCTACACTAAACACAACATAATAGGTATGGACTGAATAAAAGTCGTCCCTAGGTTTAGTGGATAAAATAAGTAAGATATATTCAATAATTTTATCCACAGCTTTCACCCAAAAACATCTTCACCATAGTAAAAGAAAACATAAAGTCATTATATTAGTTCAAAATAAAAAGTTCATCATAATAAGATACATTATTGACTAAATACCCATAAGCAAATTCACGTAACTTTTATTACCGTTTTGAAGTAAAATTTTATCAAAAACACACATTATTATTCAAATAAAAACAAACAGTTAGGGAGATTTAATTAAAATTAAACAAAACATTATACGTTTTAACTTCTATTATATTTTTAAGCCTTTGGTTTCTGTGGCGTTAGCGTGAGAGATTTACGGCGCAGCCTATTTAAATCACTTTATTGTTCAACGTCTCGCGATAGAGACAATAAATTTGATACACTTTTCGTGCGCGTTAGTTCTCGTAAATTTTTACCCGTACCTCTATCTGGCTATGGCTTAGTTTACTACCACGTAAAAACACCTCGGGCCATGATCGAAGTTCTATAAAGTGCTCTACCTTGAAGTTATACAAAGTTCATCTCTTATTATATTATGTAATAGTAAAATTTTGTTATGGTCATAACTATTTTGTTAGTTTTGTTTTATACAATTTAGTTAATATTTTTTGAAAGGAAACCTGATAACAGATTACTTTGATTTTATTTCAGGAATGTTTAAAAGTACTTGAAAACATACGGTATTTAAAACAATGGGAAATCTTTTCACTTACTAGCACTTAACCATCCAATTAGACGCGACTTCGAGTGGAACTCAAAACAAATACTGCTATGTCCAAGTGCGAGTTAAAATTCACTGTAGCTGTACCGCGAGTTACAGGGAATAACATTTTTATGTATGTGATGGTTGTCCGCACATGTATTTATATAACGTTATCAATAGTTATTTTTAGTTATTATTCAACCAACATTTATGAAACAAAAGTTTAATTTACAGTAGAACTATTATTATATAACAATTTTAAAGTTAACCTTTGAAATATTTGCATATAAGTAATAACTCCTTTTATATATTATAATTTACGATGTCGGAACTAAAACACAAAAGTCAAGTCAAGTCTGTGATTAATGGATTCAAATAGTTTAAATATTCGCTAACAACACCATTTAACATTTAGAGTAAGTACCCTCACATCTATTAATAAAAATCAGTGACTATGACACACGGTAAAGTTTATAAAACTTGTGATGTGCCATATTAATTGTTATGTTAAATAAAATAATAAATAAATAAATAAATAAAAAAAAAAAAAAAAAAAAAAAAAAGTACATGAAGTCCTGACTCACCTTGAAATACATTACCTCAAGCTCAACACTTCAGTCTTCGCTCAGACCGCACATAGAAGACAACCGATGGATTCTCATGTTTTTTAAAATAATGTATCTCAAATGTACCATGAACAAGAAACAATATCATATTTAGTATATTGAACTATATATTTAACTACTACATCAGAAAATAATCATAAAATTAATATATTGTTTTTGATTTTATAAAATAAATGAAGTAGTTCATAAATTTAATATCGTATTAATTTACATATTTACCAAAGCGAAATTTGGATTCAGGTGGGATAAAAACATTAACAATTTTCGTATGATTTTAGTTTTCAACTATCTCCTGAAATATGCGAAGTTTTTCAAACAAATTTTCCTCAAGGTAAAAGATAAAAAAGTGGAGGGATGTTGCGTGATGTTTATCTTTTATGAATACTGTCACAACATATGTTTACATAAAAATACTATTCTGTTTTCACCCTCCTGCTGGCATTTAAAAAAATATAGATACTTTAGGGTTAAAATATTTGTGTAAATAAAAGAAAAAAAAACATAAAACTGTTATTTATAATAACCATAAAAAATTAAAAACAGAATGTTTAAAATGTTAAAAGTTGGCAAATTTAACTTAACTTACTTAAACTTAACTTAGTTTCAAATTCTAAAAGCATGTATAGAAAGCTCATTAAAATTAAAAAGGAACGCCGTATCGTTACCTGCTTCGAAACATTAAACTTCCTAAATACCATAGGCTGTTATTGGATTGGAAGCAACATGTATTAGGCTTAAATAAACGATCCTACAGTCCTGAAGTCGCAAGATCTAATTGTGCTTATTTATATTATTTTTTCTTAAATTGTCATAATATTTTCTTATACTTTTAAATTTGAAATTAGAAAAAAAAACTAAACAGATATCTTCTCGTGTTACACAAAATTTATAAATTAGAGTAATTTCTCCATTCGAAGGATAAATTTACAAGTGAAATATGAACACATTTTCCAACGTACTACGCAGCACTCACAGACGTGAAAATTAATATGATATTTTTTCTTGCAGTATATCTTACAAACTGTCAAAACAAATTGCAGGAAAGCTCCCTACGGGGTCAACGACCTACATACATCTCACCCTTAGCCCCACCCACCCTAATGTAACACGACCTATGATAAAAGGTTCTATATAATAATGGTACATTTACGAGATCGTATGGAGATTTTGTATAATGGTTATTTTGTAACTCTAGGGAAAGACATAATATATTTGAATAAGTATATAATTAACTTTAAAACTACAAGGAAATGTTTTCTGTTTTGCATTCGTATTTAGTTTAAATAAAACGCTAGGACAATTTGTATTCTTAATATTTTTAAATTTCTCGTATCCCAATTTACATTTTAATGTATATTTAAGCTCATGATAATAAAAACCTGGTACGAACAGGAAATAAAATAAAGACCAATGTTTGAAACATTGGTCATATTTATTTCTCTATCAAAATGTAATAAAACTACATTTTCTGTACATTGTCCAACCGTACTCGCATACATCCCGAAATTTTATGAGGATTTTTAACGACGTATGATATGTTTTATTCGACTTTATCGTATTAGATTTCATATCATTATATTTTGTTATGACAAATTGTAGATTCATAGCTCATATAATAGGATATTCGACTTTAATACATTTTTATTATTTAATACATATTAAAAAACAGTATTATTCATGTCACCAATACCAAAATGTTTTTTTTTAAATCAAGTTATAACTTCAGAAAATATTTTCAGTGCGACCTCAGTTAATCTTTACTAAATGGCTGTCTATGTAATATTCATATATTACATAGATAGCCATTAAGTAAAGAGAGTTTTTTAATTCATTTTTATGAGTTGGTATCTACACAATAATTACGAGATTTATAGTATTTACTGAAATGTATAAGATTATAGAACTAAGGATAACCAGAAGACAACAGGAGCAGTTTTCTTGCAATAAATGAGATTATTATATCTACTATTTGTTTTAGTATTAAATATAATATTTTTATATATTATAATCTAGATATAATAAAAAAAAGAATCGAAACTAATTTAAAAAAAATAAAACAAACTATAGTAAAATGGCAACGAACAGGGATTTCAATCTTTTATTTTATAAATCAATTTAAGAGTACCTATTATCTATTTAAATTCTATGATGGTATTATTTTGCGTAATTCAAGATTCTAACTTAAAAAAAACCAAGTCGTGAATAACAACTTCACTGTAATTGGACATGTACGCACTTGATCGCTATACAGTTAGATTTTGAAAGGTTCAATTTAAGAGCCGTAGGTATCTTTTTTGGATAACATAGTGCTAGTAACTAGGTTATTAAACATTGCAATACGTAATTTAATTAAGCTTTTATTTGCAATGTAATTATAATATACTTTCTTCCCACAATACTACATTTATTGAAACAAGGTCTTTGTGACGTCACCAACTCGTTATTTAATAATTTATTTTTGATATCTGTAAAGCATCTTATTATGATAAGAAACTTATAATTATTTTATATAAATACTAAACTGGTATTTCGAGAGCTTTCATTTCTATCACGTTTGCATCATTTAGACAGTTAAAATTTCGTAATAAAGTGTGTGCGTTTTTTTAATTATCATCTGTCAATAAATAAAACAATCAATCAATAAGTCAAAAAGATTGATGAATGGTTTCGTAAAATCAATTTCGTTGATGATGCGTTTTGGCCAGTAATTTGACACTAAACACGACGATGTGAACTTTAAATTGATGTCTTGCTGAGAAATTTAGTATATAAAAAGTCTTTCATTACAAGAGAGCCTTGAACTCAAATAAATATAGGTTTTAAAATACTTAGCCATTAAATGAAATTTCAAAGTCGGAGCAAAAGCTTTTAATGAAACGAGATTGGTCTCAGAACTTGAGAGCAAGGAATTAGTCAACTAAAAAACTTTTAATATTTAATATTATTACTTATTAAATAAATTGAATATTTTATGAGCTTCAGTAAAAGTAATAATGCTTACTCAAGAAATGCCTCACTTATCAAGAGTAACATGACACGAGGCGTAAATTGGACCTATCGCGTTACATTATTTAAATTTAAACTACCATTTAAAAAAGGTAATGTGACACGCCATCAGTCGTAACAATCCGCGGTTATCAACATTCAAATCTTGACGTTTGTGAATGGTCAATGGCACAATGAAGCCCTAAATAACGTCTGCGGACGTCGGCAAGGCGCCTCATAGGACGGCAGAGGGAGTCCTGTAGACTGACGGACAATACCGCCTGGATGACTGCTTCGCCGCTGGTTTCATTCAAAGGATCCAGCGACCGCATCCGCGCTTACGGGTTATTGGAGTGTGAAAATGATAAACCCGTTTTTTGTCATTGTGAATTGAATTATTTCTAGCGACTAACTGCCAGGTGGCATTTTGAAAGTTTTAGCTTTATAAAAATTTTCTTTTATATAAATTACTTTATGCTTTTTACAACTATATTTTAAATAGTATTCAAAATACAGTCAAATAGTTTTACACTACCAATGATAAAACCATTATTAAAAAATATAGTTTATGTTTAGATTTAGTACTTTAAAAAAAATCTGGGGTAGCCTTCTTTTACATAAATATCCAAGCGTTAGTAACATGTTTGTTATCTTTCTATCATAAGCACCCGCCAACACTAGTTTATATATCTATACAGTTTAAAATCGTTAATAATTAATTATAATGACCATATTACGTTGTTCTTGCGTTGATTGTGGAGGCGTAGCAAATATTTATATACACTGCACTATTCGTGTATATATACGTGTATACCTTTATACGAACAATATATATATATATATATATATATATATATATATATATATATATATATATATATATATATATATATATATATATATATATATATATATATATATATATATATATATATATATATATATATGTATTATTACATAATGCCAACCAGGCAAGCAAGACGATCGTTCGCCATTTATAATTTTTTTACTGATTTTTTTACTTTTTTATTTTACAAAGTTATTTTTTGTGTTTTCCAATGAATGCAATAACCAATTTTAAATAACAAATAAGGAGACGCTACCGAAATTAAACTGCTCGTACCACTATTGCTTTAGTACCTACTTCAGGCAATAAATAGAATTAAATGAAGAATGTACAACAGGCAATACCAGAGTATTTTATTCAGTGAAAATACTTTATTTTGTTCCGTAATATATATTTTTCTTTCACGTCTTTCCGTTAGACACTAATAGGCTGTATCTAATATTAAATGGTTCATATTTCATAAGTTTTGTGACATAATTCCCGTAGGTGTCTCTTTAACTATTTTATTTCGTTTTTAACCGATACCTAAAAGATATTTTTTATGAGGTGTCACCAAAATATTTTTGGTATTATCTTCTATTATAATCATCAACTTTCATGTTATTTATTAAACACTAACTCTTCCAAATAAAGCAATAAAATAAATTTAAATTAAGCCTCTGTATACTTTAACGGTTTAACGTATTTAACATAATATAAATATATTACAAAGAATAAATTTATACCTGATTGTGTGCATTTTCATTATCTTTTCGTATACAAGATAAATCACTTTCATTGGAAATTTTCTTAAAACCCAAAAATTTTGATAAACCACTTTTCTCTTTAAAACCTTGGCCATTGATTCCATTTTCCTTTAAGAAGCAATGTCTATATTATAGTATATCTTCCTCATGACATTTCCTCGCCTTAATTGACATATCTGACACGTATAACACATACGGCAACATCATAAGTTATTTAAGCCAATGCTTTCATAAGATGAAGGATTGATAGATGGGTCTCAGACCAAGGTTTGTGTCGGGAGAAAGTTCCTCACCATAATATTTGTATTTATATGAGCGTTGTTAAAGCCATTTAATATTAAAAAAAATTACGAGCTTTTATTTTATATAAAATAATAAAAACAAACATTTTAAAAATAGATTATGTTATAATTAATTACTTCAAGTAATTTCCTGTCAGGTTAATTACATGTTTCTAATTAGAAAGTTATAAATAGCATCTTAATATTTTATTTATAAATCCTCTTCACATTATATTTTAAATATACATTAATAGGAACCTTCTACTTAATAAGTCTTTTGATATTTTCAACAGTACATAATCATAAAAAAATTGTCTCCTAAAGTCTCCGTTTTACATTACCCCTTAATCCTTATTTTTCTGTTTACGCTATTGTTATATTCAGAATAACTCTTAACAAATGAATAGTTTAATAGAAGACGCAGGCAAAACTGTTAACAAGAAAATGTCGAGCAACAATGCAACAGGACTGCCACTGAGACTCGTGATTGCGGGCCTGTCGCAACGCCTTGAGATATTGGACTTGTGCCTCGCTTGTATATCAAGGACGTAATGTTCTAGATGTGTCAGTTTTATAAGAATTATTAAGATGATGGCGTACACTTGAGTTGCGATTTCTATTCTATTTATGACTCCAGAGTAAAATGTTTATATTTCAATTAAATATGAAAAAGTAAACATCCAATGATTATGGTTAGTTATCTTTATTTCAATGTAAGTTTTAACCTTAATGTAGTTTTTAAATGAACGCTAAATGAGTTGATTTCACTTGAAACCGCAATAACAGCTTATCTTTTTGACTTAACGATTTAATTGCGTAAAAGAATAATGATATAAATATATAAACGCTACACATTTATTATATTTTGCGATTAAATAAAGCCTCGTTTAATGCCTTTATTTATACCGAAAACAAAAATTGCATTAACGTAACATGGAGCTGGCAATCATTAATTATCCTCGAACGACACTTCTGACTTTTTCCTTTAAGTAATATTTATGTGCAAATATTTTGAGTCTATACATTAGTTAATGAATGCAGCCTGGCAATGTGTACGCAACTTCTTTTGAGCCCCTATTCTTGAACCATTTACCTTTAATATTATTGCTATTCAATTATATGAATAAATATAAATATATTTGGCTATTATTTTGTAAATTTGACATTAAAAGCGTGTGTACTTTATGATCCGCTATAGGTTTTAAAATTAATATTTTACATATTTTGTCACCTATGACTATGGTGATTATATATTTAAAAATATACATATAAAATACTTCACAAGGGTTTTATAAAGTAATATATTTAAAAAGAACCCATGAAAAGAATAAGGTGGTGGTTATAATGGATGGCATTGAGACTGTCACTTGACGCACCCTTGTAATACTATTATACAGCCTTCTGACTACCCTCCTTAGCGAACGATAATTCGTTTTAAGTATATCGAGGGATGGTTCAAGATAATATATGGAATATTTAATTTTAAAACAGGGAATTCTTAATTTGAAATTCATAATATATAGAAATAATCCAGTGTTTAAATAAGTTTGGGCTCTATTTTCTGATAAAAATCCTACTACATTTATGAACTTAATGAATTTTAAATACTATAAATAATATAAAATAAATTACTTATATGCTATTTTTATTTAATAATTATAGAAAGTCTCTTACAAGGCATCATGTCGTGAACGTAATATACGGTACGATATATGAGTAAATAACGCCTTCCCTATTAAAAGCCTCGCTTCCCAGAAGCCAGACTTATTTTTCAACGTTAAGTGTAAATAAAAATGATGTTTTTCGCAATAACACGCAGTAATTTACCTTATATTAGAAAATCTTATATTAGGTTTTTCTAAAGAAAGTAATATCTTATTCTATAATTTACTCAAGCTCGGTTGTATACAATAGTAAATTTAAGAATAACTCAAATTTCATCATAGTATTGGAAAAGTAAATATTCATCAAATTGTGGAGCAATAATTGTTTCGCCCATTAACTCTATATCGAAAGAATTCGTATATATAATATACTATACAAAAACAGACACGCTGAAGCCTTATAAGAAGCGGTAACTTTTATTAGATTTATAAGGAATCTCTATCAACATGAAAGACATTCTTTTTCATTAAACAGGACCCCTCATAGCGTGATCTCGCTTGTTTAGCTTTCGGTCATTATACGTAGACGGAACTTACACATCTACCTATAGATTTATATATATTCCTAATATCCACTAGTTAGTCTATGATTTTTGTTTATATTTCTGAGTATTTTCCATTGTAAATTTAAATCCATAATTAATACTAATAATAACTAAACGAATATTTATTATAGATTAGAAAAAGAAACAAATTCTATGGTTTCATCTGAGCAGATTGAAGTCTTTAATGAAATTATATCGTTCATAAAACCACAAACGTCAATTAATTTCTATTTTATATGTAACAAGAGCTACCAAAATATAAAACATTTGAGTAATTGTATAAAGTAAGCAAGTTATTATACTCGTTAGTTTGTAATGAATGTTATTGTTGCACCCGAGAATTTCACGAATTCACTGTAAGTTATATAAAGATGTAATAATGACGTCTAAACATGCGATTGAAATAAAAGTCAAAAGCGCGTTATTATATTAAATTTACTTGTTTGTGTAAAAAATATGCGGTTGCTATTTCTTCGAATTATTTATTATTATTTCTTAGCATGCATTGGGTGATGTTTTTGTTATATAGAATTGTTCATTCTATATTTATTTGAAATTAGCACTCAAGTGTGTAGCTGCTATAATTTATAGATAATTATATATTTATTTATACGTTTTATACGCTATAACTGATAAAACTATTAAAATTTAAATTTCACAGTAGTTTGTAGAATAGGTAACTGAAGTAAATGCAATGGCTACTACTTAAGTAATGATACATATTAATGGTTATTATTATCCAGAGTATTAGTAAGTTAAAAATAATAAGTAAAAAATGTGTATTGTGTGATAAAAAATTGAATTTATTTATTTGTTTTCATTGAGCAAATATGTGGGTGCGGCTATTGTAGAGGTTTTAAAACATATTTATGATTAAGAGTTATTTCAGACTTCATATTTTAAAGCATTTTCTATCAATCTACTGGAACAGAAAAATAATTTGATAGAAAACAAAAAATAAAATTTGTTGTACCGTTTCAAAATACATACATATTTGTAACTAAAAATCAGTTTGAGACAATGTTTTTAAAAAGCAAACTCAAATTTGTAATTTTTAGAAGGAGACTTCTATAAAAATATGGCAAATGTGGCCAGTGCGGTTTCTTTACGAGTTTTGTTTCTAAAAATGAATACACGTTCCAAACGTGTAAAAGCGTTTTTAGGTCTCACAGATAGGGTCATGAAAACAAAAAGGTGTATTTAAAACATTGTGAATAAGAGACTTTTAATCATAAATTTATACTTTATTTATATTTGAACTTCATTGCCATTTATTAAATCCTAGCAGAGGTATGAACTATAAAAGTTTTGTCGAAATCAGTCAAAACATTAAATAGATGTATGTAGCTGTTGGCAATTGGATTAATCTAACAAAATAAATATAATAAGATAATCGAATAAAATTAGATTGAGTAACAAGTATTTTCCAACCAGATTTTTATTTGATCATCAACCTGCCTTTATTCCGATTACATGGGGTCGGTCCAATAATATGTCAATCTCTTTTATGCTACCAAGTAAAGACTTTTATGTTATTGTTACGTGTTACTTATTTATGTGTTGTTTCGACTAACAGACAGCATCACCATACTCCTAAGATTATTTAAGAATTGTCTAACTTGTAATTTACATATGCCTTATTATTTTACACTTGTACAACTGATATAATTATGATATGCCTATGATGCCACAAAAACCATAATACTAGGTAAAAAATATTGATATTTACGTTTCCAAGCTATTTTTTGTTGATAAAACATAGGACACACTTTGGCGCAGTCATTTAATTTACAATAGGTATTTGTCAATTGTGACTCGTTGAATTTTAAATACATTTTAAGCACGGGCTCTTTCTTACCAGTGTTGATGTATTGCCAGTGGTCTTTAGGATATAGTATCGTTGTTTTTCCAATTGAGATACCTTGTCAACCCACCTAGATGAAGTTGGCATTCTAAATATAAATATCTTTAACGGAAAGTAATCGACTTCTAGTACGCTTCTTCCAAAACAATCCTCACCAATGTTTATATGGTCCTTGTTGAATTATTATGACTGTACTGTATTTTGTTACTTATTACATTACCAAACAGTTTCTGTGTATTCAAGGATCGTATAAACTTTAATAACGTGATTCAGGATCCTGCAAATGTATTATGATGTCAGCTATAGGTAAGTAAAAAGTTGACTTTGACATATCAAACGGTATATCGTCCTGAATATCATAAAATATAAACACATGAAAAATATATTTTGATGTTTTTCTTAAATTAATATTCTGTTGAGCTTCACGTGAAGTCAAATTAAGCTCATCTGTCCATCCACGTCAAAATATTTTTTATTGAAAAACTTTAGGTAGCACCATCTTATGTCTGTAACTCATAATGGTAGAAGCGTTATATGATTACCAAACTTAAACAATGTAAGCAACAATGTAAACTTCAATACTAAGGATCTAATTAATGTGCCGAGTGTAAAGGCTCCCAAGAGAATAGTTAAGAATATAATGCAGTGTTACAAAAACATATTTAATTACAAGAATAGAAAAATAAATATTTCAATGGTTTTTTAATGTAGAATAATTTAAATATGTTGTATTTCAATCAAGTATGGTTTATGCATAGTTTGAGCCAATATGAATTCGAATTTAAATGCTATACAAAATAGTTACTAAACTCATGACACTTTGCTCTCGTTCCAAAATAGTTTCAGAGTATTTATCTATGTCAGTGTGCTAGACTTTTGTAGTAAGTTCCAACTAACTTGGCGCAGACTTGCGGATTTTCGTGCCAACACACATGAAGGGTTGAGTTTAGTTACGTAAAGTGTACTTACATCTAGAAAGTACGTAACTACTTTCAATGAAATTTGAAGGCAAATTATGATAAAACATCAATTTGTTTGATACTTGTGTTCAAACTTTCAGTGGTTAGTTCAATGTAGCAAATTAAACCGAGAGAAGTCCCTTGAGAAATATATTATATTAATGTTTTCATTCGAAACTGCAGTATTTACTTTTAATTAAACAGAGAAATGTGTGTGATACATACATTCAGAATACTTTACACAAACTTTAAATGTATTCCGTATTCCCTGAAGTAAACATGTAAGTGTTAATAGAAAACTACATTATTTGTGTTTGTAAATATTCATTTCATTCTATTGCGGTTGTTTCAATAAATACTTGTCATAAGGGACTTTAAAGAATCGCATATGGTGAATGAATATCTCAATATTGAAATGTTGGTTATATATTTTTTATACGTCTATTTATAGAATGTATAGAATATTTTGTTTCATTTAGAGATATTTGTATACAGCGTTTTTTACTGTTGTGAAACTTATCATATTTAATTGTTATTTATATGTATTTCTATTTCATATAAATAAAATATTAAAGCGTTAAGTATATTTATTACTTTTTCGAATGAATTATATTTATTAACATCAAAGATCTTTTTTGTAGTTAGATAGTTAAGACAGCTTTACGATTTATACTACGACATTTAAATATTTGAAAATCTAACTCCTAAAATACGTGTTTATTGTTTTTCACCCAAAATGTTTTTTTTTATTTATTTGAATTCTAGCTAAAACTCAATAATGTAAAGTATTCACTAATACAATCCATGGGATTTTGGAGTGCTCTCTGGGTTGTGAAATACAAATGGAAAAAGGCTTGGCTCAAATCAACTTTTTCTAACCAGTTCTTTGGTTAAAGGGACTTTGGGACATCAAAATGGGATCGCTAAAGGTTTTACTTGACAATAATTTTTTAATTCTTCAGAAAATCAACCAATCATTTTCTTTATTGACCAAAAAAAAATTCAAATTACTCGACATGATGTAGATTTTAAGTTTCAGCATTTATTTTTAGCGATGAAGGCATTTTGAAATGGTGTAAAATTGATTAATTCCTTTAATTTTTCAAAAAGAGTTTTCAATGAAAGAGAAGGTACCTAAGCTCTGGCAGTCAGTTTTTAAATGTTCTTTATTGAATCAATTCAATGTTTTATGATGAAAGTTTGCGAGACACCCTGCTTTGAATACTTGATTGTTAGAACTAATAGGATTTTTAATTCTTATCTCCAAAATTTGAACGTTTTGCCTGGGTTTTTATTTAACAGTCCAATATTTTAAGAAGAGATTGGTCACGTTGACTGAGAGATTAATTATCGGACCCAAATTGACTTACTGCGTTATTGATTGGAACTGCTTTTAAGGATTAAGTTATAAACTTTTGATACCGTTTGAATATCTTTATTTTTAACTCTCTTTACATTTATTATTTCCTTAGGGAATTTGTCCATTTATCAGGGTTAGTCTTAGTATTCCAAACCTTTGCAGTTCTTTGACCTGTAGCTGTGATTGTAGCCAGGCCATCCACTTTTTGGATCCTTGTTAGTTGGGAACGTGAACGTCAACTCCTTTAACCGATATATTTTATATATATATAGGTATTCTATTTACTATCACTTGTTAATGACCTCATATTTATTTTCATTTTTGTTAAAAGCTCCCGCTTTACAGATTACACTATCCCGGTGTCGCGAGGGAATTACAGACATTTAAATAACGGATACAAAGTATACCCAGACTCGCAAAGAACTGTGCCATGTGGGGATCGAACCCACAACCTTTGCTTCAGTAGTCTAGCACTACACCAACAGGTCATCAAGTTATCACAAGATTCAGATTCAACATCTTTTCTTTCATTTGCAATGCAATTAATAATACAATTTACTCATTATAACCAGAGTTCATTTAGATATGAAACATATAATATTAACACGATATTTTATTTAATATAAATCTTACTTCATAATACATCATCAGTCTTATTCATGAGTTTGCAGCTATTACATCAATAATTGAGGTAATGGTCTATTCAATGTAAGATTGTTCTAATATTTTTGCTTGCAATAGTAATTTGTTTCTGCGATAGTAACAAAAAAAATAAATACACACATATATATTTGCAAGCGGATAAATCTTTAAGCGTTTCGATAGATCGAAATAACTGACGGTAAATAACCGGAAGTAAATTAAAAACAAGGCAGTCATTAGTGGCTTATTCCTAAATGTTGACATGAAATAGGAAATATAAAGGAAACAGGAAGTCAATTAGGCTAATTTAAGGCAGTAAAGCAGCTAAATCCAATAATCTATCAAATCCATCAATCTGACCATCAAAGCTCTGTCAATACCCGGAGAGGACGAAGGAACACACAATATATTTGATACTCCTTAATAGCAGTATTTATACTTTTTAAAGTATAATAAATACGAAAAAACATTAAAATAATTCTTGCCTCCAAAGATATCGTGGTTAAGAATGTATAAAAAGTACTTTACATTTTCATTTGCCATGTAAGAAATGAAAATCATTAGGCTTCTGAAAAAAACTGTTGATATTGTACTAAATCATCTTTTGGAAGTCATTTAAACTAAAAATTATCTATTCACCTATGGAATAAGGGAAACACAATATGTATAGTGTAGTAATAATATAGGTTTTTTTACCAATGGTCCTTTAGAAGCCTGGTACTTAAATACCAGGATCCAAAAAAATAAATAAAAAAATTCTAACTTAATCTAGTTAGTATATAGTACATAGTAGTCGTAATATATTCCGATGTTAGCAGACTCGATATATCTATTATAAGTAAATAATAAACCTTATATTATTAGATTCATCAATCAAATCTACGAATTAAAAGATAGTCATAGATAAGATAAGGTTGATGGTTTTTATTTAATTATGGAGCATCTTACAAGCCAAGTTTATTATTTTTAAGAGGCTACGACGACGAAATATATAAGAAATGAGTATTGGATTTCGCTCTGTAATGGATACGTGATTCTCTTAAATCGCGCTAATTGTTCGTAAGCCATTGTGATTTTTTGTAATAATCTTTGATTTGTATTGTTCGTCTAAAATATAAATTATTTTCTACTGAAAAACATTAAAGTAAAAACTGCTTATAAAACAATTACTCTTTTATTACATTAACTGGCTTAAACAGTAAATAACATTAGAACAATGAATGAAACGGATTTCTATAAAAAAAAATATTATTTAGTAATTGCCCATTATTATATTGTTATTATCATCAATGTAGATAATCATTAAATATCGTGATTGATACTATTAGTATCTTTATTATTAGTATAGAAATCACCACCATATGGTCATTTAACGACAAGTTGTAAAAGTATATGTCATCTTAAACAAGGCATAAATAACAAGACAATTAAACATACACTCGTCTATTTTATTATTGTCATTCCCTAAGCTTTAGTCACGATCTTAAGCTAAATTATTTTTAGATTGAATAATGGATTAGATAGAACTCCTATCTAAAAAAATATTTATAAGCGGTGTTGAGAAAATACGTAGTAACACACAATTATGTCCATCTGTGCATATCTTGACATATAATGTAGGATGGTATTCCATTCTTGGGTCATACAGCCTCAACATATCATGGCAAGCCATGTCATATTCAGCACTCTGCCACAATGATGCATTATGGTATGTTAGTTGAAATGTATCTTAAGGTCAAATATATTACATACTGCTTCTGTAAAATAATAATTTATAATTTCTTTATAATATATATTAGAGCATTGTGGGAATTTGATTTGTCATTCATATGAAAAATTACTACATTGTTTTTTCAGTTATTTATTATTTACAATGTTATATTAATAATTTTTAACAATAGAGATTTTTGCTTGTCGACTTGTAGATATGAGCATAGATAAAATACTATCCTTTACCTACAGCTTTTCCCGCGGGAAAATAAATAAACAATACATAAAATGGAAGTACTGCACACCGGGAGGTGTCTTTATACGAGGAGAGAAATATTAAAAAGAAATAGAATCCCGTAAGATAAGACTCTTACTTTACAGTTTCATTTTATATTTCTTAGATGAACTAACTGACAATTCATACCATATTTTAAAATATCGTAATAAATATATTAATATGTCAAATTAAATGAACCGAATGTATTAATATATTTTATCATAGTAGGAGTAGGTAAAGTCAATAGAAATCAAATTTTAAAGTTAAAGTATTAAACTGGTTATCAAAGAAAAGTCTACTTAATAAATCATTGAAAAGCTCAACGAACATTCTCAAGTAACATCACAATTAATGCGAACCCTTTTCATGGTTAATGGTGCAAGGAAAACTTCTTGCGAGTCATCTTAAGATCTTTGTCCATTATACATGAAGATCTTAGCTAGAATGATATGATAGTTAATCAGTACGTATTACACAATCAGCACATCTATATATTGAAAGAATTAAAGATTTTTAATAATAAATTATTAACGTTTCTGTAACAGAGATCACAATGAGGATGTAAGTAGTCACTGTTATTGATAACAAGTGGATAAATAAAATGTTATAAGGTAATATTTAAATATTTTAGGATTACTTTAAAAACATAATATAACTGCCCCCTGAGTTTCTATCGCTAGCTATTCTCAGGTCTGTGGCATTTATTTTTATGAGCTGCTGGTAGAAGTGAAAGTAAAAAAACATTTTGTATATAACTGACATTCATGAAATATTTTAGTCGCTTGAGTGAAAACTACCTTTAAAAAAAACTTTTACCAAAAATATCGTAGGAGTAGGTATTGCGAACTTTTTTAACTATCAATCTTAATTCCCATTAAAATAAAATAAAAAAGATAAAAAAATAAAATAAATCGATATATAGTCACAAACATTATATTTTTCTACTTAGTAATACTTCCAAACCCAGGAGTGATGTAAAATTAATTTTAGAATGGCGTACAATGTTTCAAAGTGTTCTAAGTGGTAACATCTCTGTTTATATAAGCGGGGCGGACTTTATTTTTGCACGTACTCAATTTTCCTCCTCACTGGGCGTCTCGGATAGATATTAATTTACATGAATAAATAAAATTTGCATTAAGAGCGTCCGAGACGGCGAGAGGCAAAGAAAACTGCTACTTGAATACGTTGCGCTTTTAGGTGCTAAATTATTGTAGCACACGTCAGATGAACATTTCCCAGTATACATGGTGCTCTCATAAGTGATATGACATTACTAATTTATAAGTATTTTTATTATTGTTTTAGAATGGTCCTTCTAATACATTATTAGAGCTTTATTTTGTTTCAAAGTAGCTATTCTACTCCATACGTTACAATGCAACATAAATAAAATTAAGTGTTATTTTTATAATAATAATAAATAATAAATAATAATAATTATTTAGTTATTTTTTTTATTCTCCTCAACATACACAAAACATTATTAAACCTAAATTCTTTATTAAATTACTTATTAAATCGCGCGCCATCTATTGTAAACAGATCGTACTTCTGAACTCTTGACTGGAAAACCATCATTCGCTGGAATTGGGTAAATACAAGTAGTTTAGGGATGCATAAGGATAATGTAACAAATGTTTATAAATATAGATAAATTTCTAGTGATGGTATAACATCTAGCTGAGCTAGAAGGGATGGGAACTTGCGCAATTGTTTGTCATGATATATTAAATATATTGGGTACATATGTTATAATTATTATACATTATATTTTATAAAACTGCAACTAATGCTTTTTAGAAAATAAAAAAAAAAAATATTGCAACCTAATTTTACAGGCATCAAATTTAATATTTTCAGCATACCAAACTGACTCATAATCACAAAACACAAATACAGTACATTTATTTTTATTTTATTTATATTTATAATAGTAATTTGAATTATATAAGATCACTCTGTATGTTGTTCCGCTTTTCGGTACTCCCATAGGGTGGGTCCCGAATGCATTTTATTCATGCTGATACTATTAACAATGTTTGCTTTTAGGAGGACAGTAATAGAATATCGTTGTAAATTATTCTTGACCGAAACGAATTTAGTACTAATTGCTTACAACCCAAAATAAAGTTCACATTACTATGAATAATGATGTTATTAATTTAATTGTAATTATCTTGAATATGTAAATGAATATAATATAAATAAAATATGTGGATATCGATATTAAAAAGGTATGAATAATATTACAGTTTAGCTATTAGTAAAATCGATCGAAAAATAAGTCTCATAATGAAGAATATAATAATCATAAAATCATTTTCTAATCTCTATAAAATACAATGAGCTGAAATAATGCCAACAGATTTCGTATTTTCACCCTACAAAATTAATGTCAGCCCTTCAAAATTATGAAAGTGTATAAACATTTTCACGCCCTAGTCCGTTCCCCTTGATTTCCACATGGAAGCTATTATTATCAAATCAGTATAGATACCTGGATAACAAAACTCCCCTATAATGAGAAAATAAGGTTGAGGATCTAAATCATTGTTTTATGATAATGTACTTTCGAAGGGGACAAAAATCATAAACTTTAGGTAAAAGTTTTTGTAGTCCGGTGTTGTTTTATGTAATTATTATAATAATTAATTATAATAATTCTAGGTAATTAGTTGTTAAATATAATATTATTTATTATTATTTTATTTCATGGCTATTTTGTCGATTGAGTTAATAATGACAGAGACAATATTATGCTTTATGAATGTACTATTTTAAATTATATATACAGATATAATATAAGCTATCTTTATATTGTATATAGAGATAGCTTAGTTTGCATATTTCATGAACGACAGATCATCTTTAGCATAGAGATTTTGGTCTTTTGTTATTGAATCTTCCTTTAACATAAGCATTATAAAATAATGAGATCGGGACTACTAATGTGTTTACTTGAATAACAATATACTGAATTCTAAATAAATATAAAATGAAAAACCTATCGATACCAGCAGGGATTGGAACCCGCGAACTCTAGCAGCTTAAAATAGATATATTTGCTTATAGACAAATTCAAATAACAATTTATTAATTTTAATTATGAATATTTATCGGACTTTTCATATATTATTATATATGAAGGATTTTATACGGTGGCCATATGGCAGTATATTATGATGGTTACGATCATTTTCCTTAGCTGTAACAAATAAATATAAATACCTTTTTATTGCATATTAATAATAAGACTTTAAAAAATAATGACATTTAAGTCTTCTATATGCTTAAAATGACAAAACAAAAATGATAATTAAGTAATGGGTGTTTAATTAGATTACATTACAGACATAAAGAACAATTGAAAATGTAATATAACACGTAGTTCCAACTTACAGCAGAAGTGCAGAGTAGAATTTGTTGTTGTTTTGTTATAGAATTTGTTGTTTGTTGTTGTAGATTTAGATTCTATAAAACTATGTGTATATATAAAAGATACTATCTTGCTCAAAACTCATTTGTCGAACGTGACAACAAAAGGCTGAGTTGGATACGCGTCACTTTGCATCATCCATGCATCAAAATTCAGTTAATTTTCTTTTAATGCTCGCCGGCTGCTGCGAAGCTGTGCTCGTTAATCTTAGTGTTTCAACGTCTAGTTTAATATATGTTACTTGTTATCTACTTAGCTTGTTACATGTTTAGGACATGTTATGATTTTAAATGGTAACTAGTGTTATAAAAATATTATTAATTCGTTTAAAATATTTTGCATCTTTTACGAAGAAAAGTATGCTCCGTATTTTATTTTAATAGCAAAACATGTACACTAAATATACATGAGGTTGTATGTTTATTTATATGTATACAGGGCTATTTTTAATGGGTTGACCACCTCTTGCAGGCTGCCTTTCTACATCAATCCCAACAATATTTGTTCTACGACTTTTTAAAATTAATAATTTTTAAAATTTGAGTTTTCCCATACAAATTTATTTGTTTTCTCCGAGCGTAGGTATGGCGCCCGGGCGTTGACCTTTTAAGCACTTATTACAAAATACAGAGTAATAAGTAAAAGAGGGAGCAACTTTTGTTTTGTTTCGTGTATATTGTGTAGTTTATCAAGATGTTAAAATTTAAAAATATATAAGAAAAAAAAAGCATATATTATTTGTATTAGAAATTTTCTTACAAAAGAAAATAAAAAGTAGACGTCTTGCTAGTATTTAGTTACAAATTCAGTGCACATAACTTCAAATAATAAGGCAGACTTACAAATAACAACACTACCTGCAAAAATAAACTATAATCCTATACACATAAGATTCAAAATCGTGAAACCTGTTAGTTCATATACACAAGCTGTTAGATCCCACCGCCTACGATGTTAATATTCATTACGACTCTCCTCTGGGACCTAAGGCTTAGGAAATCGACGAGGCTGTCGCGAAACTTGTCAGTCTGTAGTCGATAATGTGAAATAAGTTTTTTGCAGAAAACACGTGCAGTAAAAGGTTTTTAAATTTGCGTTTTCCTTGAAGTCACTGTTTTAACGTTTTATTCTTAAAGCAATATAATATAATATAATATGTAAGTATTTCAGTAAAATTTTCTCAGCGTAATAAATTTAGTGATGAGGAAATATTTCGTGAATATTATATTTTTATTAAACGAAATATATAATATTTATATTTTCCATTTACGCAATTTTTATTTACAGCCTTTTATACACAATCTCAACAGCTGCTATAACATGAGATAGGGATAAACTCGTCTGGCAATTTTCGGATATTTTTAAGTTAAATAACATTACATAGACATTTTAAAATTTAAAAAGGTAGCTTCATACGGTATTCGTATGGCAAACTCTGACCGCAGTATTTGGATCAAAAGCCAATAGCCCAGTGACTCTGAAATAGTCAATAGAGCATAGCATTAGAAAAACAAATATCTATTAGAAATATATATTTCAGTGAGAACTGATACCCCGTAAAACAATTAAATAAAAAAAACTATCCTCATTCCTACTATTTTAATTTCCGAGTTTCACGATTTTTTATCATATCCGAAATATTATAATAACCTGAAATGTATTGTAATTTGTACCTTACAGCTTAATGTGAAAATCATCACGCAATTTACTTTTATGCAATTTTATTAATATAATGAATTGCACTTCCGAAATAGAAAAGTAAAATATAAAAACACTCATATATTGTATTAGTCGACGCATACATCCTACAATTACATTTTCCAACAACACACCTGATGAAAACCTTAATAAAATTGTAATAACACTAATGGTATTCGCATGTATATTTATTTAGTATCTCGTAAAGATAACCTAATTTATTAAGGCGTGTTTTTGTTTTCAAATTTACTTTGAATGTACAAAACAAATTGATGTTACAAAACTTTATTATACTTTAACACTCTAAAGGTCAGTTTTTATAATTTGGAAGTACGTGCTGAAAATGTTATAAATTTTCAGTAAAAATATGAAGTCCAATGTCGTAAAAGGAGTTACTATTACTGTGTTTATTTTTATTAATGCCATATTATATTAGATTGCGTGTTCATAGTTTACAGTTTCTGGAATAATAATATACTTTTATCATCCCTCCATCTTATTTGATATTTTTATAGCTTTCAAAATTTATACATAGGCCGTATATAAACTTTAGGTTATTAATAATAATAATATATCAGGACAAATTACACACATTGATCTAACCCCTAAGTAAGCAAATTATTTGCTTGTGTTAAGGGTATTAGACAACGATACAAATACATATAAATACACATTATAAATACTGAAAATATATTTAATAAGCAACCAAACCCAGAAACACAGACATCTATGCTCATCACATCCTGTCCCCGCCGGTAATCGAACCCGAGGCCCATTGCGCCGTGACACGTTAGGCGTCTGCGCTAACCACTCGACCAACGGGGCGGTATTAACATTTATATTCCAAGTTCCTGCATCTTCATACGATCAATGAAGCCTTTGTGTACCAGATTACATTATTTTGGGTTCTATTGACATGTAAATCAACGGCAGCTATTAAATTTGCATCCTAATTAAACGACGCGATCTCTGAAGTTTCAGTTCTCTTTACAGGAATTTTTACTCCCATTTTAGTATGATTGAATTTCTCTTGCTTGCTTAAGCTTAAGCTAAGCTTTTTAATATTCCCTCTAGTATATTTTTAATTTATTTACTATAATTTTGTTTTAAAAACAGTTTACGCTATGTATAACAGTTCATATTTCTATTAGCCGAGTTATTAAATAAAGCTAAATATTTTACATTCTCTTGGAAGTTTTAAACTACCAATCGATATCAAATTCTTTCATTGCCAGGTTATTGTAGGGTATTGTAATATTTATATGCAACATACTGATGTTGCCATGTACCAGTTTTATCCTCTGAGCATTGGACCCTACACGTGATAATGCATTATTTATATCTCCTAAGATAACCGAAATGAATGCAGATGTAACTAAAAACGATAAAAAAATATAGGTAACCTCTCCTTTTGTCTCAACGACAAAACGTGCCTCGTGAATAAATAACACAAATAAAAATCCTATAAATATTGAACAATCGTATATTTCACACTTTACCGAGAGCCCAGTAACTGAGATATATTATGACACTCTTGTATATTGATGCTTTGACTTTTTTTGGTGGTGCTGTTTTTACCGAATCTTTGTTTGTAAACGATACGAGACAATGCAGAATAACTTTTTATAACCTGCAGAATATATTTTTTTATAACACAATGCGTTTTTGGTGAGCCAAAAGTTTTTGGCTGACATAATTTAAAAAGATGACAAGAATTTGGCGCGGTTACATCGTTATTGACTTGGCTGGAACAATAATTTGATGAATTATTAAAACAAAATATAGGGACTACAAGCGATAATCAAGCCATTATTAGTTAATAAATAATATTTTAAATTTTAAAAGGAACTACATACATATAACGCACATTCAAATTTTACACTAACGATCTAAAAATATATCCTCTGAAAATAAATATTGAACTTTCGTCAATATAAATATTGAAGCCAAAAAATGCTTGCAAACCTTGGTTTTAGATTTCAATCAATATTTCATCGTCACGGGCATCCGGTCATCACGAAAAATCGGTGAAACGATAAAAACTAGAGTCCTGTCAAATATATATGTATGTGTGTGTATACACAATATAAATTTCAGAATCCTGGTTATGAAAAGCAAAATAAAATAAGTGTTTTATATTAGAACTGAACAGATTTGTACAATTTTAACTCCGTACGCCGTAGCTTCAGATCTATTTTCAATTATACATATATAAAGAGGTGATACTAAATTTGATAATTTCATGAAACAATGAGAATTAAAACTTACATAAAACAATCAATATACATTTATAAATACATGACCTGAAAAAGGTATTCTGTCCCAATACAAATACTATTTACTTAACAAAAAGTAATTAATAATATTTTATAACGACCAGACAACCAAACTAAATAATGTGTTTTAGCTAACATCTGAATGAGGAGAAACGTAATTTTATTTATAGAACCAATTAAAATTGTAATAACTTTGAGAGAAATAATTTAGAATGCTATATTTCACATGTACGGAGAGCTTCTTAAAAATAAGTTAGAATGATTGCACAGTAAAATTATACTTATTCAATTCAATATTCAATATTTATATTTTGTAGTGTATCTACTAAAGTTCATCAAAATTCCACCGTCAAAAGGCTACCTTTCAGTACTCACACAAAAATATTGTATTTTTCCTTTGACCATAAACATTTTGCAAGTTAAATATTTATATATTTATTTTACATACATACCTACATGGCATACATTACTTTTATCAAAATATATTTTTACAATAATATTATTGAATTAATTAAATCTAACTTTTAAAACAAGTAGTTACATTCCAGTTTTTAACACATTTAAAATTAAATGTTTCATACCTCTGCCATTATATATAATAAGCCAAAAAATGTAACTAAATTGTTACTTATTCATTTGCAAAACAGACAAACCACGTCTCAGTTACAACAAACCGAAACTACTTCCCCATCTAACGAATTTTGAATATTCTGCTACTCATAGAGTAAACAGTCTGAGACAGAACTGTGTTTATACTGCAATCCATTACCATAATTAACTGCAAACATTACCTTGCAGCGGTGACAAGTTCAAACATGGTGATATCGGTGAAAATTTTGCGCAAATAATATATATTTAATACAGTTTTAATTCTAAAAGTTGTGAATGTGTAATATTCTTTATTTAATTAGAGTCAAATTAACGAAATAGACATGTTTTTTCTTTTTATATTTAAAGATTATTAAATAAAATACCTACGCTTTAGTGTAGTAATTGAAAAGTGTTTATAAAAATCGTTTAATATTATTAGTAAAACTTCTATATATAATTTGTTTTTGTTTAAAAAATCGTTCGTTTCTGAGATTAACTCTTACAGACACCAAAGATACACGAGCAGATATGTGAACTTTATACTAGTTTATGTTCATAGATGAAGTTAAAATTCGTTTGTTTTTCTTAATTTTATTTAGATATATCTTCAATAAACGAACGGAGTTTATTGAACATATGCAATTAAATTCTATAAAGTTTTAATGAATGTTTGATCGGCAATGGAGGAAATAAACCTAACAGCGTTCATGTTACTGTATTTGCTTTCCCAACTTTGTACAGATTGATTTAAATATAGGAACAACTTTGATTATAACATGTACTACGATGTGCTGACAAGATGTTGATATTATACTTTTTAATATCGTATGTTATGTATATAATTATTTTTTAAATTTAATATAATTATTATTTTTGTTCTTATTTAAATTGTCTTAGCAATTTCATATCTATAAGATTTTTATATTGTTTACATAAAATTTAATCTTATCTCGGCTTCAAGCTAATTATTCTATAAAAAACACAAATCTATATCAAATTAGCGATAGGATTAGGATCTTAATCATTATTCAAAATTATACTACAATACATAAGTATGAGCCGACCTAGTATTTTATGAACACAAGTATAATGTTAGTTAACTCAAGGTATCGTAACCTATTTAAGTAACAGAAGACAACACGACATTTCATTATCTCTTCTTATTTTTTTAATTTCATAGCAAAATCTTCAACATTGTTACCAATAATTTCTATATGAAGAATCAAAGAACATAAATCCAATTTGTATCGGTGTACATACGACACTAGTGTCCCACTGAACCGATTCTGCTTAATCAACATTCGAATTGGAACTATTCGAAGTGATTGAAGCGAGAACTAGAGTTGACGAGCAATCTTCTAGTAATATCCTTCGTGAGAACTCAATTACAATATGCTCATGCTTTAATTTGCCCGTGTAGTGCTTACCTTAGCTTTGTTACGACTTGTATATATATAATCATTGTGAGGGGATTGTAATTTATATGTCATATATACATATGAATGCTTCGCTGAAAATTTAACACCTCGAATACTGGCAGTAAAACTCTGGAATGCATTACCTACATTAGGAAAGCTATAAAGATTCTGTAGTACATTCGACTGGGATATTTGATGTTTAAAGTCATGATATTGTCATGTTATTTTGTACCACATCTTTTCTTTAAAATGGATGTCAAAGGCAATAAATTGTGTATTGTGAGCGTGTAATTCAGTTACATGTTCCATAACCATTCACAGGGCGTCTTATCTGACATCTTCAATAGGAATAGTTTAGATTTAACTTAGCATTTTCATTGTGTCTTTGTTATATTTTTCCTGTAAATATATTTATAATATTCAATATAAATAAAAAGTACAAACCACGTACTATGAAATTATTACAAATGGAAAAAAATAATAAAACTGGTGATATAGTTTTTAAACTTGTGTAATATTTTTCATTGACGAAATAAAAGAGAGTACATAATTACAAAACATCATTTATGTAAACGTAAGGTTATGTATACTATATATTATATTGTTTATTATTATATATTATCTACAAACACGCGATAAATTTAGTTACAAATAAAATGTTTGAAAAGTAGTCAACAGTTTATGTATCAGTTAAATTATTACACGCAATATATTAAAACATTTGGTCACCGATAACAATATAGCTTTATAGTGCGAAAATTATATGCATTTTAATTACCATCTTCTTCATAAACTATGCAGAGCCATGTCGTACCGCTTAATAGCTTTCGTTGAAATACGTTCTTACTATTGTTGTGTTCATAAAGTAACATTAATTTTAGTGTATATTTTATAGGTTCGATAATATGGCATCAAAACAGACCTGAGACTTCCATTTGATGTATGCCAGTGATCTCTGTAGATTCAAAGTGGTAAAGATATAAATAGATAAATATTATGATATTGTAATTTTAAATTTTGAACCAGATTCTTTTCAATACGGTAAATTATTTTTATGAGTTCAAATTTCCTTAAGGAGATGAGAGAGAAGGCAAGGAATACATGAATGTCTTGTAATATCGTAAAATTGTGAAAGAGACAAAACAAAATGTTATTTAGAAATAATAGCGCCACCTACCCGGTCTAGATATTGTAACTATGTATTTAAAATGTTATGTATTATTAAACATACATTTATGAATATAAACCATTAAAAAATAGGAGTCAATTAGTTGTACATATTTTTTAACCTACAAAAATTATACAAACTATCGTCAACAAAATAAATTTATTGTGTGCATTTGACTTTAATCATTGAACTCCAAAACTGTCACGTTTACTTGTAAACGCAGTCGCAGTTATATTTAATGCCTAAATGTACTTATTTGTTGTTTGTCTTTTATATATATCTAAATTTTAAAAGAAGTTAAAACATAACGAGAAACTAAAACTAGTTCTAATGATATTTTTTTTTAACGAACTTACAAATTAAATAGACCGGGCGAATTTCACGAGTTTTGTTAGAAGGTAGATAGTCGTGTTAGTGAATTTCCGTCAATAGTCCGAGCACGTTTTTTCAAACCTTGTCGCAGGCTCTAGATATAAAAAAACACGAGCAACTTTCACAAAAGTGGGAGAAGTCATTTATCAAGCAAGCTCTAAGAACTCTTGACGTCCAAAACTTTTGATACAGGATGCCGAGCCAAAAGACATTAATATTAGGGATATCACACTACTTGAAGTGTTTTTAGGATGTCTTGGTGTTTTATCACTTAAGTGAAAAAAACCGTTTAATGTTGCCGAGTTTTTGGCGGTTTTCGTATTTCTTCACTTTTTATCAGCCATTGCACAAATCATTGCCTAAAGCATATACTTATAGCGGTGTATTTTTACTATATTACTAGATAATATAGTTAAAAAATCATTCATTATCTAAATCACCTGAGTGATTTCGCAATTCTCGTATCCTAAGACCACTAATTTGTTAATATTTATTCTACTCCAATAAAATTATATTTTGGTTTCTTAAGATCATTATAGAATTAGCGTTTCAAACTTTAAAAAAAATACTTTTAAAATTTTTTAAAATAAATATTAAAACAATTTATTACATCCATTATCCAGTAGGACTTCAATTTTTAAACATTACGTTATTATAATACCTAAGTGTTAAATATTATGTTGTTTTCAAAAGGTGTCAAGTATATCTGAACATGACATTGATTACTAAACTTTCGAGTCCCAAACTTCTAGACCGTGAACGACGATAGGTGTCGAAAGAGGAAATTAAATTATCAACTCCCACTATCATCTCACCTTTTCCAACCAATACAAGATAATGGAATTCGAAACCCGACTTCGACAGCCTTCCATTTGAAAATTCTCTACATAGTCTGTTACTTTACACAAAAATATGTGAAGGGGCACAGGACATCAAATAAGCTTTATTGGGTATCCTTACCAAAGTATGTGAGCAGGGAATTCAATAAGAGGCGACAGAAAGAATTAAGGGTGCCAAAATCAAAATGCGTGGTTTGTCTCTGAAGTTTTTACTATGTTTTAAATTAAACCCAACTGTTCTTTTTTTAATTAATAGAAGTTATTGTTGTATTGCTATATATTTTTAATAATAATTATTACAAAATAATAAAAAATAATTTGGTTTTTAAGCACATTCAATGTACCTCGATTTAGTAAAGATTATATAATCGGTCGCGCAAGTGGCGCTATGCAACGTGTAACTATGTGGGGAAGATAGGGTGGGGAGGCGTAGAGTCAGAGGGGCGGCTTAGAGCACACCATTTTCGTTCGCTACTAGTACTGATGTCGAATCGCTTCGTCAGTCGCACATCAGCCACTATGAGGATGGCACGCGCTCGCGTGGCCTTCGTCGACGTAATACGTACATCGTACAACGTAAACATTGACTGATAAAGTGTATAACATTTAGTTAATGGATTGGAATAAATAAGATAGTGTTTAAGTGAATCGTAAAATTTTAGCAGTGTTCATAGACAAATGTATGAAAAAAATGTTTCATCTGCAGACTTTTTTGTTAGTGACTTTGGGTGTAGTGGCCGCATTAGTTCCGAAAGGTTTATATAATTGTAAAAGAGATTTAAATGGTGATAAAGAAATAACTTTGTGTCACGTGCGGACTCTTGAGTCTAATGGATCGAATCTTGTATCAGCTCCATCTGAAAACACTAAACGCTTGTCAATAGAGTGCAATCAATTGTTACTCTTTGAAAGTTACCTCGAAGCTAACTATTTTCAGAGATTTGTTACTTTGGAGGAACTTACACTTCATAACTGCAAACTTCTTCATGTACCGGGAAACACATTTGAAGGTATACGGGAATTAAAAAAAATATCTATACGATCTAATAATCGAGACTGGAGCCCGAATAAATATTTGGAACTCTCACTGGGAACGTTTAATGGCTTGCGAGAACTTCAAGTACTTGATTTGGGACAAAATAACCTCAAAACAATACCATCAGAAATATTTTGTCCTTTGGATAATCTACAAACACTTAACTTAACTAATAATAGAATGAAGAGCATTGATCGCCTTGGTTTTGGAAAAACCTGTGGAACTGGCTTGAGGAATTTAGATATTAGTTACAATGAATTGAAATCTCTAAGTGAAGAATCAGAGCTGTCAGGACTTCGGCGCCTTCAAGAATTAAGACTACAACAAAATAACATTTCCGATATATCTAGTGAAATATTTAATGGACTTATCTCATTACGTATTTTGAATATATCTAATAATAAGTTGCAGACGATACCTGAGGGCATATTCGCAAATACTAAGGAGTTAAGAGAAATATATCTAAATAATAACCAGCTATTTGAATTAGCTAGAGGCGTTTTCCATAGATTAGAACAGCTGCTTGTGTTAGATTTATCGAATAATCAGCTTTCAAGTGCACACATCGATGCTGGCACATTTATTAGCCTTTTTCGCTTAGTCATTTTGAATTTATCCAATAATGCCTTGACGAGGATAGACGGTAAGACGTTTAAGGATTTATTCTTTCTTCAAATATTAGATTTAAAAAATAACTCTATCGGGTATATTGAAGAGAATACATTTCTTCCTTTGTACAATTTGCATACGTTAAATTTAGCTGAAAATAGATTACATACTATTGATGAGTTCCTTTTTAATGGTTTATTTGTTCTAAGTAAGTTAAATCTGAATAATAATTTATTAATAAATATAGATCCTAAGGCTTTTAAAAATTGTTCCGATTTATTAGAGTTAGATTTAAGTTCAAATCAAATAACCGACGTTCCTACAGCTATTTGGGAATTATCCCTTTTAAAAACTATTGATTTAGGAGAAAATCAGATAACTAATATAAAAAATGGGTCATTTAAAAATTTGGATCAATTAACTGGCTTAAGATTGATTGACAACCAAATCGGAAATCTTAGTGTTGGCATGTTTTGGGATTTACCGAATCTTCAAGTGTTAAACTTAGCGAAAAATAAAATACAATCTGTAGAAAGAGGAAGTTTTGAAAGAAATAAACAATTAGAAGCCATTCGTTTGGATGGAAATTTTATATCCGATATTAATGGTGTATTTGCAACCTTGTTAAGTTTACTTTGGCTAAATTTATCAGAAAATCATTTAATTTGGTTCGATTATGCTTTTATACCCAGTAATTTAAAATGGCTAGATGTGCATGGCAACTTTATTGAACATTTGGGTAATTATTATAAAATTCAAGATGAAATTCGAATAAAAACTTTAGATGTAAGCCATAACCGTATTATTGAAATGTCTCCGTTAGCGATACCAAATAGCGTTGAACTTTTGTTCATAAATAATAATCACATCAACAATATTCAAGTAAATACATTTATGGAGAAATGTAATCTAACAAGAGTTGATATTTACGCAAATGAGATATCTCATTTAGATATCAACAGCCTCCGGTTATCACCATTCCCCTTAAACAAGTCGTTGCCAGAGTTCTACGTCGGAGGAAATCCGTTTGATTGCGATTGCTCAATGGACTGGCTGCCTGTAATTAATAATATGACTACAACAAGACAATACCCCAGAATAATGGATCTTGAGAATGTTCTTTGCAAAATGACCCACACTAGAGGTGTCACACACATTCCGTTAAGTAACTTAAAATCAACTGATTTCTTGTGCACGTATGAAACCCATTGTTTTACGCTTTGTCATTGTTGTGATTATGTAGCATGTGATTGTCAAATGACTTGCCCCAATAACTGTTCTTGTTACCACGATCCAACCTGGCATACCAATGTAGTTGATTGTTCTAGTCAAACTGTTTCCGAAATACCAGAAAAAATACCCATGGATGCAACGGAGGTTTATTTAGACGGAAACAACTTTAAAGAATTACAAAATTATGCATTTATAGGCAGAAAAAATATGAGATCGCTTTATGTAAATTCAAGTGAAGTTGAAAATATACATAATAGAACATTTGCTGGTTTATCTTCCCTTATCATATTGAATCTGGGGAATAATAAATTGAGTCATCTTTATGGATACGAATTTGAGCATTTGGTGCAGCTAAGAGAGCTTCATTTACAAAATAATTTTATTAGTCATATAAAAAATTCAACGTTTTCTATGTTACTCTCATTAAAAATTTTAAAATTAGATGGAAATAGGTTGGTTGATTTTTCGATTTGGAGCCTAACACTTAATAAAAACCTATATGGTTTATCATTAGGTAATAACATGTGGACATGTAAATGTAGATATTTGCAAAGATTTACTGCTTTTATTGCTGATAATGTTCCTAAAATTCTAGATCTTCAAGATGTTTGGTGCTCTAATATGGATAGACAGTCATCTCAAAGAAAAGAGTTAAATCTTAATGGAACAATATGCAGTGACTACTATTCTAGTGATTCTGGTCTTAATAACATGGTAATTTACAATTACATGCCAATGATAGTAACCTCATTTACTGGTTTCTTGCTGATATTACTTGTCACACTAATTCTATTTTTATTCAGAGATACAATTCGGTTATGGTTTTACACAAATTGCGGCTTTCGCTTATTCCCATTCCCTGGAACATATAATGAAACAGATAAATTATATGATGCATACGTTTGTTATAGTCCAAAAGATGATGATTTCGTTATTCAAACGTTAGCCGCAGAGTTAGAAAATGGAAATCCGTCGTTCCATCTTTGTCTACATTACCGAGACATTCCTCAACATGGGGTTGCGTATCTGCAATATACATTGCCGCTCCCCGAAGCTGCGGAAGCATCTAAAAGAATTATTCTTGTATTAACAAGAAATTTCTTAGAAACGGAATGGTCACGTTTTGAATTCCGACAATCATTACATGACGTTTTAAAAACTCGAATTCATTCCTTAATTCTAATAGAAGAGAGCTTAATTCTAAATGAAGCAGAATGTGATCCTGATTTAAGACCGTATATAAAAACTAGCTTGAGAATAAAATGGGGTCACAAAAATTTTTGGGATAAATTAAAATACGCAATGCCTGATAAGAAATTCAAATCAAAATCGTCTAGCTATAGAAATAACATAAATTCATTTACTATGAGAAGTGGTATGCAAAATGGTACATTGCGGTCGTATTCTTTTACGGAAAAAGTTAAAGATGATGGTGTCTCTGCTGCACCTGAGTATTTGGAAAATCGATCGCATCACCCCCGTACTGTATACGTAAGTGATGGTAGGCCACCCTCAGATCATATTTATTCATCAATAGACTCAGATTATTCATCTTTAGAATTGGGTGGTAATAACCATAATAGAAGGCGTGAGTTTAGGAACTGGCCTCCCCCTCCCCCTCTAGTTGATACACAATATTCAGGTCAAGCTTACCTTGTCTAGTCTACGCTTCTTTATGTTATTAAAATATTTTAGTCAAAGCTTCCTGTGTAAATTGTAACAATTGCAAAGCGTGCTTTACCAAATAATTAAGATTTTAATCTATTTTTGTAATTTCTAGCTATGTTGGTGTAAATAAATTCTATAAGACTGCTGTAGTATATGTGAATTTGTAAATAAACTGTAAATAAATGTCCATAATAAGTCACAGTATACCTATTTATATACTTTAATAAAGCCATTGTGATAATTTTTGCATACATCATTTTTTTATTTTTTTCTCCCTTCCTAGTTATCCTTCACAATATCGAATTTTTAGATTACTTTCTTTATCCTTATTTTCAAATAAAATAACTGTTCATTTACTTTAAATAAAAATGATTCGTAATTTTTAAACCGAATAAATAATATAAATGAATACAAATAGTATAATATGAAAGAGATACATTTTAAGATACCACTTTTTTTAGCGAAGGTAAATATATAAAAGATATCTTTTATGTTGAAATATTAAACAAGAGAAACCTAAATCCAGCACAGAATGACAGGAGAAAACGTGACCAGACTACGGTCATCTAAGCCAAGCAGTTCATATCATAATCACAAGGTAAGGGCGCCTGTTGAATTTTAAACAAAAAATTTTATCAATTTAGAAAAGAACCGCGCTATCTTAGATGTTATATAAATAAAGGTATTCGTAAATGAGCAAAGTGTTTTAGGACATTATTCGCATTTAACTGATGTTACAACTTGGACTTCAATGATATTAAGTTTCTTTTTTAAACTGATATGTTAAGAAACATCTTTCTAATCCTTTTATAATCCGTCAGAACATTATTAATAATTTTGTTTATTTTATTGTAAGTAATTTTAGTATGTTAAATCCATTTGTTTCACAAGCACATAACCAACGGACACAAAGTACACTCTAATTCAGAACAACAATCTGTAGAGCAAAAAATTGTTCTGTGTGGGTTTCAAATCCATGATCTATGGAGCAACAAGCAGAATTACTTACTACAGGAGATTTGCTTATCATATTATTAATAAAATAAAGGAACTACGCGATTTAGGAACACTATAATATACATATAACTAATACTCTTGATTATCAATGAGTTCACAACGATTCGCAGTATTGTCCCCAGCGGTCTATTCATCCGGTCTATATATTTAATGAAATCTTAATTGAAACATTCCTAGTACAACGACGGACAATATAATTTACATTGATATGTATGAGAACTACACTGTTCTACTGAAACTAACTAATGAGCGTACATAAATCTATATATATATATATATATATATATATATATATATATATATATATATATATATATATATATATATATATATATATATATATATACATATATATATATATATAAAATTCAAACATAATTCCTCGAACATTTAATTAGCACTCAGTAATAGATATTAATTTCATAAATTAAAGTGATTTATTTATAATAGTACATCAGAACTTTGACAATTATTATTTAAAATGAAGGTAGTGAACAAAATAAATATATCTATTTATACATAACAATATTGCTATAATATAAATCAATAATCATTTTAAAGCCAGAATAATTAAATTACAAACACCTGTTACAGTTTCTAATTACACAACAACTTAAAAATGTCATGACTTTTTGTATGTTGAAATAAAAATGCAACAACATTTGGTAGACAAAAGATGTTTTCTTAAAGTCTTCTTTCGTTCTTTATTTAAGAGACTCATTTGTGTATAATTATTATCTTTTTCTTGGATTGTTAACTAAATACAATAAATATTACTATAATTAAAATGATAATATTCCAATTAAATATTAATCATAACATATAAAAAGACTTCCAAAATAATGCATGTAATTAATTTGATAATAATTGTTCGATATAGTTAATTAAATTTGTCATGACTCAATTATTAATTGACTTATGTGAAAGCATTTAGAATTGTAACAATGCAATTAAGTTTACATTAAGCAATTAATTATCGAAAAATAATCCTAATTTTTAACCACTGACTCAAAAAGAGGGGTGTTATAAATTATACCTGTCGATCTGTGTTTCTGTGTATCTGTGTGTCTGTCTGTGGTATTCTAGCAGCCAAACGCGTGGACGGATTTGATTGCGGTTTTTTTTAATCGAAAGCTTGGTTCATAATAATAAATTTTCATGGTAACAAATAAAAATGTATATGTCAGTAGGTTCATTGAGTACAATAAAGAAACCAGTAACATAACTTAAAAAAGCAGAAAAAAAAAATTATTTAAATTTCTAAAACCCCTTATACAAAAAGACCTCTAAAAATTATAAAAATAATATTATTATGTACTTATTGAAGTCTTTGCATCGGGGGTCCACTTAATAAAGGAAGAAGTACCAAGACAAACAACGAAATTACGATATCGAATCGTATAGTCTAAATCCTCAATTATTAACTTCGTAAAATAGACACCATCGTCAATGTACGTACAACGGTCCCCCCACGGAACAACTTCAATAAGTACATACATAATAATATTATTTTTATACTCTTCCGAGGTCTTTTTGTATCGCAGGTTTTCTTAATTTAAAATTTAATTTTAATTAGAGAAAATTTGGGATGGATTTTTCCTTATCTTCAAACATAGATAAATAAATATAATTTAGAAACGTTTTAAGCCGTTATAATATAAACCTAATTTAAGATATACATTTATAATCATAATTAAAAATAGTTTTAATTACCATCTGTGATATTTACCTTGCATTAATGATCTTAATTCAAATAAACTTTCATATATTACGAAAGCAATTCATCAAACCTTCATTCATTAGATACTTTTAATATCCTCTACAATTACAAAATGAACCAACACTTCATTAAATTGTCACTCAAACAGTAATGAAACTTCTTCGTAATAGTTACAATACTTCGTAACATATCTCACGGCTCATTGTTGTATAAAAATAGAATTCAATTTGATGTTTACGTAACATTTCTTTATGTTTGATTTGACCTGCGTAGTTTATCTTCATTTACTTCATAGTTCACAAACTGTCTAGGATCAAATAAAGCCTTTCTTTGAAATTATATTAAACATGCGCATTACAAAGGAATGTCCCTAAAGTTAGAAAGTCCTCATAATTATAATAAAAAGTATCTCTCATAATCACAGCTTTATCGTAGACATTTCTCAGAAGTTTATAATTTAAACGCACATTCTTAACATTCAACACTGGAAAGTAATAAAAGACTCTAAAATGTTTAACCATGATAATGACCTTACGACCAGAGAAATAACTTTATGACGTAAAAATGGGTCATATCACGGAACAAGGGGCTTTTTGTTTGTCCTATGTCAATTTCTTTGTTTAGCTAAGGGAGATTTTACCGTTATACCTGGAAGGGCGGTGCTATAAATTTCAAAGTGTGGACAGCCCGCACGGATATGTCATGTTAACTTTTAACTTTTATAAGTAAAATAATATTTCAAAAACCTGTATAAAATATGAAATCTGGGATTTATAAATTCAATTAATAAATAATATTATGTATATAAAAGTATTGTTAAACAATTTTTCAATATAATAAATAAATTATCAACCGAAAAACCAACAAAGATTTTCTTTTATACAGAATGCGTAAATAATGGATTTACTGAACAATTTTATTCTCCTAATAGATGTCTTTGGTAGTCCTTTCCTTATTTTAAATTATTTACCTAACTAAAACAATGTTTTGCGACAAAATTTTGTGGTAGTTTGAGCTTAATTACTATATTATCATTAACGTTTTCCCATCTCCCGGAGCATCTAGTATTTTCATTCACGGTTTGTTGAACAATTTAAATGGCGTAATTAAACAGTCTAATTCGCAATGTACTCAATTTTATTGGTACTCCGTTAAAATTGTCTTACACCACATCGGTGTTTTGACAATTCACATTATTCAAATATTGCATAATGTCATTTCTCTGAAAACATCAATTTCGCTTACGCTTACATTGTGTAAACGGGAATTTTGAGCATTCCCCTTAATTGTATTTTAATCCTCATTCGAGTCTATTTGTTTTATATAAATTAACGAATTTGAATTTACATTTGTTATCTTGGGTTTATTTGAATTTATATTATGAATGCATTTTGAAACGGAATTATTATTAAAGCCGTTCCAAGTAGGTTAACATTTCATGACAAGAACTTTGATACACACAGAGATTAAAAAAGGTTTTGTATAAAATATAGACATAATTTAATGTAGCAGATGTTATTATAAGTGGACAGGATTGTGTGCGAATCTTTTGAGGTTAGTTCTCAAAAGAAAACTGTCAACAAAAGGTTGTTATTGCAAGTGTGTCCCCGCTTGTATAAACACGTTTGACAAATTGTGCTCGGATCTCGAGGTAAAGATAAACTCGAGAAGTGTTAGTAGAATTCTATTCGTGTATCTAAAAATAGTTAATAAAGAAATTTATGTATTTATAAGGGAGAAACTAAATTACTATCATTGAATAATGAAGCGCTCATATTGGGATAATATATTTCTCTTCGTATCTTTTTTCACACAAGTATGAAATTGTATAAATATAATATTTTTATATTATAAACTGTTTTATTTGTGTTATTTGTATGGAATAAAGGACACAAAAATAAATTATATTACTAACGAACAATACGTCGACAAAAACAGACATTTTTTTAACAAAAAGTTTTTGGGAAGATTTTTAAGCACCAATAAAATTATATAAATCGTATCACAACAGTTTATTCAGAATCAAAGCCATAACTTGACATAACAAAACGTATTTAACATAATAAAATATTCTTAAGTAAGAAATCTTAAATCTTTTATTTTGAAACAATAGTTAAAGAAATGACTCAGATTTCTTTATAAAAAGTTATCGTGTGAAAATCATCGAAACTACTCTAGCAGTGTGGGACGGACGAAGCATGTAATTTAATACTTTCTACCGCAATAACCGTAGCATTTACAAAAATAATTACATGGTCACTGCTTATCTACTTATCTGACGGACTCCTGTGACAGTTTAATATTCATTTGGCAAAACATTAAAACTTAGAATATTATTTACATTATTCAATGCATATTCTTTAATACAAAAAAATCTAATATTTTAATTTGTTATATATTTATAATACTCAAAATATACTTCATATATTTTATAGGGCTTAGATCAAAGAAACATTCATTCATTTAGTACATTTTAAATTCCCTATTGCAGAACATTTCTGACATTATAGAAATATCGGAAGCATGAATATCATGTTATTTATTATGTATAACCATCCTGTCGAGCAAAGACACAAAACGCCGACAAAACAAAAGTAACAGAAGCTTAAAAATGCATATTTCGTGGGCTGTTTATGTAAATTAATTCATAATAAATATTTTGATTCCATGCTAACGAGTAGTTGAAGTCGGACGCCGCTCGTTCGACACTCGTTAGGGCTGAATGCGACGTCGCATTATCATAATACTGTTATTTATAGCAAAGTTATATTAATACATATTAAAGTTTTTAAAATATGGTTTCAAATATAAGAGATTAAATCAAATTATCGTATCATTGGAAGATAATGTTTACTTTTTATCTCCTAATTTCAGTTCCATTTCGCTCTTAAATGTTTTGAATGAAAATATAAAATACAATTTGTATTTTAAATTACTAATAGGTATTTTAATTATATTTAATCGACCACAGATTTGTATTTTTTATTTTATAATATCTAATATAGGTGTCTAAGAAGACTAAAAAAAATATGTTATTCGTTATTTTTTTTATTAAGTTTAAGTAAGTTATAATTTATGTAGACTTCTAACGCTACAAGTCTTTCTTTTATCACTTGACTTAGAAGTTTGTAAATTTCTAACATCAACCTGCTATTACTTTAGGTAAGGCGAAGATAATAATTACTATTCCAGCACTATATAAATATTAAAACATTGTTGTGAATTTTCGCTTTGATGGTTGAATAACTGAGGTGTAGTCCTGAAGTTTAGTCTGATAAATATTTTATTAGCTGTATTATTAATAATAATTTGTTTTGTTATTTTCTACAATTTTACCTATAAAGCAGCACAGCCATTAAACAGCAGTCAGCTTTAAGGATTTTCATATTATATTTCGGATTTAAGATTTTACTTTACTATTAGTTTTACATTCTTGAATTATCAATGATTTTCAATCCAAGATTGAACTTGAACGTTGCACTATATATTTAGGTTCCTGACACATCGGCAATGAATTCTAGAAGATTTCATTCAACGAGAATTCCATGAAGCTAGCTATTTGATATATAGATTAATATTACTGAAAAACGTACATTTTAGAAACTCCTATGCAGACATCTCTATAGAAACGAGTGGATTGGTCATATATGATGTTTACTAAGCTCTTAAGAACTACACTAGAACTATAGTAGAAGTCACAAATAAATGTAATTAAATGATGTCACAATTCCTGATTATTATTCTTTTATTAATTATTTTGATTATCTATTTAGAAAAGATAATGACCATTCTAAATGTGCGCAATACAACGACGTCCCCTATCCATGCCATGTTCTGTTTCTATAAAGATAGTTATATACCGAGAGAGGAACGAAAATCTTTAAAAAGTATAGAAATAATCAACGCAAAAGAAACTTTACCCAAGGCAGACACCAAGAAGAACAACTGACAGGGATATCGATCCATTATGTCCGGCGGCATCAATCACGCTGTTCAAACATCAGAGCCATTATATTGGACAAACACACGACTGACTATTCAAACTTCTCCTGGACTTGTTGATCTTTGGAAATATATAGTAGCTAATGGTATTACCAGGTTTATATTTTGGGTGTTTGTTACTTTGATTTACTAATAAAATTAGATTTACACTTGTTATAAAAGAATTAAAAAAATATTACTTTCAATTTTTTTGCAACTTCTATTCATCATAGAATTTTTTTTACTGGTGTATTTGCAAGATCATAAAAAACAATTATAAATATTTTATCATCACTTACATTATCAGGCTACATAACAACTTTTCATTTGTGAAGTAAATGACTTTCTCTATCTAACTAATAATGTAAAGTGCCCAACCTTTTCTTCCTTATTTATAGTTTGATAAACCAGTTGTCTTTATAGAGCTATTCGAAACTATTCAACAAATGTGACCCGAACTCTTCTAATCAAATCCAGTACATAACTTTTCTCTTTGGTACCTTTTTGTAATAATTGATGCCACTGCTTCATGTCAAAGACCTACATATATGTAAAACTAAAAATAAATAAATTAGCCGTATACTTTGCAATCGCAGATGAGATTAAATATTCAACATATTCACCTAATTGCTGTAGTTATAAAACGATTTTTATTAGAAAAATCAACGTCTTTTCATGAAGGTAGTTTAAAGTTGTGCTTTGACATTGTACACAATATGAATGTTGTAGTACGAGTACACAAAATTCTCCGCCACTAAAAAGTGGAATGTATGCCAGGTTAATATTTTCATACACTTTTATAAGCTAAACTGATGAAATTTCTTGCCTTTTCTGAGCAAACTGTATCGTTTGCATTTTTAACAAGATTAAAAGTGTAGTATAATATATTCCAAAACAGTACATTGTACGATTGCGCAGAAGTATATTCTAAGGAAAAAATATTAAACATTTTCAGCTTTGTTTCATTTTATATAAGTTTAATATATTATTTTCAATTTCAAGATTATAAAGGTTTTTTACATATTTTAATTCAATACGGTGGCTTTGAACAACTTAATGAAATAATAAATATATAAGAGCCTGCTTAAACTAAATTGATAAAGCTAAAGTTTCTAGTTTATTTGCAAGTAATGTTAGATGTTAAAAAATAATCATTCGAAGGATATTATATTTCATGATCCTTATGAATTAATTATTAACAAAGAAATAATAGCTTTCTGGACGACCCTATATCTGGGTTAAAACCATTTATTTGATTTACACCCATCGAGATTATAAAAGTATTGTCCGATACAGAAATTCGTATTCTACTAAAAGTAACTTTCGTATAACCAAAGTCATTATGGAGAAAGATAAGGTTATATACGCGGCTTATTGTTTGGAAATAAACATTAAAATGTTGCTTCTGCTTAAGTACAAACATTAATATTTTTAGCAGCTCTGGGTTTTATGATAACAAATAACAAACATCTTCTGCGAGTTAAAAAAAGTGTTTAACATTTTCTGTCATTTCAGGCGTCGCATTGAAATAATATTATTTTATGTAAATAATATACCTTTTATTTTTCTTTATCATTACGAAATACTACATTTTTTTAATAAACGTAGACACTAACGCCACAGGTTCGTTTGAAAATTGAATAACATATGTTTATGTAAGCAATAAGAAGTTATGTTTTTTTTGGCACTGTAATAATCACAGAATTAATAATATTTACAACCCTGTTTAAAATATTCAGTTAACATTAATTTCAGTTATTATTTTGCCTCTCATTAGGACATAGATTTTTTTTTAATAAGTAGTAAATAAAGACGTGTTATAAATATAATTATTTAACATTTTATAACTATTAATTATTTTATTATTATAAAGCATCGTCCAGTTGTCATATGGACTCGCAAATTAAGACCGATCTATGGACATAGACCGGACTGCTATCGATTTTCATTCCGAGTTGTGGATACGTTATTTGATTTCAGATCGATCTCGAGCGAACAGCCGGTGGGTAGCATCCGGCAAATAATTAAATATTTTAAGAACGGGAGAAATGTGAAAGAAATAAATTTTCTACACAAATGGCCGCTTTCGTTTTTATTCCTCGACTCGTGATTTATTGTGCAAATTTGCTTATAATTTACAAATATGTTCCCAAAATAACGTTATGCTAAAGCATAACGTTATTTTGGGAAAATTAAGCTTTATCTTTCAGGACATAAAATGTCCTGAAAGATAAAGCTTAATTTTTTAAAATAGATTTGATCAGAACAGCAAAATTAAAATTGTATCGACTGAGCATTATCTATAAGCATTGAAATGTTCACTTTTTGATGTGTAAGCTAGTAAGCCAGAATAGTCGATACTGGTTTTCAGTCCTTATTATTTTGGAAACGCCCACGAAATTAATTACTCCTTGCTTTGTTCAGAATTTCTTATTAATCTATCATTTACATGATTCAATTCTTTTACCTTAAAATTGAGGAAAGTTAAAGAGAACTAAACGAAATTTAGAAACCTCTTAAGGTGTAGAAAATAACGGGAAATTACTTAGGAACCACGGTTGGCTTTGCCGAGCAGAGTCAAAGGGCGTTGAGATTTCAATGGAAATAGAAATTCTTTGATGTAAGTATAAAAAACCCAGGTAACTGAATCGGTGAATGGTATGGTAAAAGAAGTGACTATTGTTTTGAATATTCTGTATTATAAAGATTTCTCTACTTAATGACATTAAATACAAGTAAAGGTAAATTAATTACATCGCCCTAATTTTTTTCTTATAAAAAGAAGTTATAAGAAAATAATATTAAATTTACAAAAAAAACCATTCGTAATCTAATACTTTACCAATTCTAAGCTCATCCTATTAACTTTTCATTTTACAGAATAACCAAATTACGCATCACGAAGGTATACAATATCAGGATGATATCAGGTTACCGTTTTAAATGTACCTCGCAGAGCGTATGGCTAATACAGTTTATGCATCAACTGTTCTGCAAATTGGTGAAGCTTTAATGGTCGTACTGTGGTCATGTCAGCACTAGGGATTATGCTATTATAGACACGATTGGATTTAAATTATTTATTTACGTTTAGTTAAATATTCTGCCACTGTTAGAATTAGAGATAAGATTAATACATGCTAATTATAATTGAATGTTCTTAAAGTAACAATTAGATCCTCATAAATAAATATACAGAGAGAAAACTTAATGCTATTTTTAAATTTATTATTTTCATTTGTAAGTACCTATAATTGCTTTAAGGCCGTCTACAAACTATACCCTATACCTACATACCATTTTGTGGGCCGATACGAACATAATTACTGTACTGTTCGGACAGTTGAATTAGTATGTTAATAATTATACCTGTAATTATAAGGAAGCTGTCAAAAGTATTTATATATGAACAGCGCTAAAGTTCACTAAGTTTAGATTATGTTTAGTTAGGTTTCTATTAAGCGGAATTGAAAACAAATTCTGTCACGACTTTAATGTAAGTAACAAATTGCTAAAATATAATAAATTAGTTTCTAATAGTATTTCATAACTTATGAGTATACATCATAAATCATGGCAAGATATTCACTCAATTAAAATACATTTAAGGGACCAAACACACCTGGCCGTGATAAACATCGTAACTATTGTCAAACTCGAGAAATTCGAACCTCAATTTTGACAACAAAAAGGCCATAATCGATTTTTGGAACACAAAGGGTGTATTATATTTGACAAGTCGACTGTACAAAAAGCTGTTTGCGGTAGAGATTATTTCGGATGAAATGAATGAAAGCAAAACACGATCCTGTGAATATGTTAGACGTAATTCGAATCCGAAGAACACACTCAAGGTCGATTTTTTTATATTTTTTTTCCTTTTTAAACCGCAGTTTTAAGAATCGTTTGAATTCCTCTCAGAAATTCAATTTGGCTCAAATATGATTGACGTATGAGTAACGTTTTATTTACTAGATGTCAATAACAGTCACATTTCTTTTGTTGTTTCAAAACCATTTATAACAGAATAATCCAGGTTTAATGTTTCCATCATATTGGTAACATGTCAAGTAAGAAGACGAAAAAACAACAAAATATGATAAGCCTCAATGGGCTATTGATTAATTACCCAAAAGTTAGAGACAGGAAACGTATGGCAGCGTCCCACCCGGAGGCACTCATCATTACCTTTGTTCTACGGAGGGTAGTAGATAATGATTAATAATGTAATTTAGCCTATGTCATCGACCCACATGCCTCCCAAAAGTTTAATCTTAGTCCAGGTGCCGTTTATCTGATCGTACACCGTGAAAGGGTTTGCGATAAGTACAAATTTGTTTTTTGACCCCTTAAGTGAAACGTTGTTTGTTCTCTTTAAATGAGATCAATTTTAAATTAACATTTTATGTAAGTATACTGCTTTTAAAAAATATATATTTATTTAAAATTAATTTTAAAGCATTCGTTAGCGTGAAACCGTATTTTTATAATATAGAAATGTAATTCGGGTAATACTAATCAAAAATAATAATAATCATCTAGATCTTGTTTAGATTAAAAAATGGATTAGTACAAATTCAAAATAAAGATAATACTAATAAATAAAATAATTAGACAAATACAAACAGCTTGTACAAATTCATAACTTGTGCAAGTAAAAATATTTCCTGTGGTAACCTGAGTATTCGATCAATGGAGCGGCAAAGCAAAAACGCAGTCAAACAATAGCCTGAAGAGGACATACATCAAACAACAAAAACAGAACTCAACGAGCATACGAACGAACAGTATCATTTACGCAGCGATTTGTCATCGAGTTTGATGCGAGGGTGGAGCATTTGGGAGAGTTCCTACTAATGGAAATTTTAAAATCGTAAAAAAAAAGTTGTAATAGAATTTTAATAGTAATAGACCGTCATGGATAGTAATAAAATTTGAAGATTTTATACAATACTTTTTAACTGAGAACTAAAACTTACTTATTAAATCGATACAAAGAATACTAAATAAATTAACGGGATTAAAAAGAGAGGTAGAAAACAGACCATTTAATAATAACATTTATAGTTTAAACAATTATTTAAAATATTGGGCAATAGAAATATTGAAGCAATTAAAATATGAACCAGTGACTGGAATCAAAAACAAATCAAACCAAATTCATTAAAACAAGTAGTAGTTCCGGAAACTGGATTAACGCTTGTCAACTTGATGAACGATGCGTAACTTACACTACTATGGAATGCATCGCGATATCTGTGGGATTGGGTTTTATTTAAAAAAATATATGTTGACAGGAAATATATGAGTAGAATTCAATAATCATGTCAAAGTAATTGATTAATATTCATATATTTGATTTATAGTATTATTTCTTTTTACATTTTTACTCTTTATTATATGTTTTGAAATTAAAATATATATCAATCAGATACATAGGTTAACTATTGGCGCTTTATTAAAACACATCAAAATACATAAAAAATCTTAAATGTTTTTATATTATGAACAGTATACCTTTATTGTATCTAATAAAAGAGCTAGTTAGTAACAAATTTAATTGTTTAATAACTATTTTATTCGAAAGAGCTTTGATATCTTTTATTTTTTCATAATAAATAATTGAAAAGTTAAATATCATTTAAAATTAAAAAACTGACTCACAGCTTAAAAACAAAAAAAGAGGGGCTGTAATTTTATTGTTTGTGCCTCCGTCTATTGTTACTAACATAATATAAATAATAACTTGTTTTTACATGGGACTTGCATCACAAAGCAATTGACTATATTGTAAAGAGAATCAAGATTTACGACCGGAACATCGATTTCCTCACTCTTATTTATTGTATTTTTAACGCACCAGGACTTAATATAAAATAAAAAAAAATACTTTTCTTACCTGACAATTGCTTTTTAATTGTGCCAGCATTTTTTAGTTAACATTATTAAAGAAGTTTCTTGAGACTTATATTAATTTAAAATATTTGAAATACAAACACTCAAAGAATGATAAACATCTTAATAAGCTGCAACCACTTGAAAAGTTTAATATAAAAAGGTCCTTGTTATGGCGTGTGTTCTGAAATGACCCCGGCTAAAGTATGCTGAGCCATTCTTAAGGCTGGCCTAGACGTAAGAGAGGATTTATTGTTTAATCACAAGCTCTCAGCCACCGTAGTGTTGCGTCGGTAAATTGTGGAAAGCTAAATAAATTGAACGTGCTCTTTTCTGGATATGTCTTAAGCGTTAAGATATTACGTTGTTACACCATACATTTTGTTAGAAGCTTTTTTTTATATTGTGGACAAAACTGTCTACAACTTGAAAAACATCCTTCTTTCAAAATATATTACAGTTTAGTTTAATCAAGAATATCCTTTATTTTTACATTAAGAACATTTGTTTTTTTTTAAATCATGAACATGTATGTTTTGATTACAATAATTAATTCAATTTTAGGAACTCTTCCATTAATTTTGTATCCATGATTTTACCCTAAATGTCTTGTGTCATTGACGTTGTCGGTGTTACGAAATAAAGCGACCACGAGTCTTTCTTATAAAATAGGTGAATACAAATGTTCACTAAATAAAGTTTCTTGATGGCTAATTTAATGGAGAGAGTCTTAAAACGAACAGTTTTTCTTTTAATGTACATTTATATATATATTTACAGGCTTAGTTTATGTAAGTGCTTTGCGAAGCAACATTAAGCTTTTATAAAGTTATAGTTTTTAGTAAAGTATGAATAGAAATAAAATGACATATACAAATACTAATTATGTAAGTATCTAGTGTTTAAAAACTTGTTAAGTGTTTATTTATAAACAAAGTTTAAAATAAATAGGTATACATAATTGTAATTCTCGCTTATTTATTCAAACAAAGATTTGACAGTTAGTATATCTGTGTGATTTAAAATATATTTTGATGAGATCACTTCCAACGCACGATGTTCTTAAAAATACCCTTGGGACTCTAAATTCCTCAGGGTCAGAACACAAAGGATACTGACACTACAATTAATCCTATTAGTGTGACATGTGTCTAGATGACAAGAAATGCAATATTAAGCGGGTGAATCATTATTCGTTAGTCTTTTATTTATTAATAAAGTTATTTTTCAATACAGACAAGCGTTCGACAGAATTTATGAGCACAATTTTTTTACTTACGACATTTGTTGCGATAAAAAGGAAGCTCCATTATACATATTACTCAATGAACCAACAAAACGCTTGTCATGGTATTCAAAAACAGATTAAAATGTTCTACGTCATTAAAATTTCGCACAATAATATATGACAGATACGATTTCACGCAAATTCCTAAACAATCCCAAAAGTAATAACAGTAGCTGTTGTTTAAGATTGCGTTCGATACTCAGAACAAAGGGAAAGTCAATTTAGAAGACATACTTAAGTTGTATCACAAAAGCTATAAGAATTTATTATAATGGAACCTTACGCCTTTTTACAACCTTCCTAGAAGCCCGTGAGGTCCCGCTGGAAACAATGTGAACCGTTGTACGACAAGCGTGCCATCTCAACAAAGAACTCACGCATACAGTAGCTCCTTGTTAAGAAGGACCGTGATGTTTGTTTTAACTTTGTTTTGCGATAGTAATACAATTACAACTAACAATTAATGGATTTTTTTTATGTATGTATTTAAATAGCATATAACATATAAATGTAATTTTGTTTATTTTATTGATTACTTAATTATAAATATTTATTATAATAAGAACTTGTTCCGAAATCATGCTGACAATAATAAAAATCAGAAACAACCATTTTTATAAGTTATTAATCGTACTGTCCTAGTATATTTACCAGTTATGATGTTCTAAGAAATTAAAAGAGTTATTACATGTTCAACTATTAGTTAAAATTTATTCATTAATAGAATAAAGCTCTCTGATAACTTGAACACTAATATTTTATTCAATTGAGACGCTCACCACAAAGTAATGATTTTTTTTTTATTTTTAACCTTCGGTATTTATAATAAACTACAGGTATGTTGTTATTATAAATTATACAAGTTCATGCAACTCGCTTATCTGTATTCATACACAATTTACTATAACCATTATTTTTTTCCTGGTATAGATTTAGTTTGTTTAGTACCAATTACCAATAATATAGATGCAAAATGTTAATTTATTTACATCAGTTTATAAAATAAACATTATAGAAGCAAAATAGATCGATAAAAATATATATTTATAAATGTAGAGCTAAAAAAGGGGTAATAAAATATGTTCTATTTAAATGAGATCGAAATAAAACGCCTCAAGTAATATAATTAAGTCTCAATTACACCCGCTTCACCTACAGTGAAATGATGAAATTAAAACAATTGTGTCCCTATTTATATAATCATAAAGTTTAAATTTAAATAATTACAATCTCATCGATCGTGAGACTGTTCCAAAATTCGTAAACATATGACGTAAACAACTGAACATCTCAATAGAAGGTTGGGATTGTATTAACATAAACATCGGTTCGATTGCGTTCCAAAACATCTCTCGGTCACATTTGAATAAATTATTCCTGTGTTGCTTTCACAGCATCAATAATTTAAGAATTAAATTGTACCGACTCATTCAAGGCTTTTTATATCTCCCGGGTCCAGTTTGAGTGAGACTGACACGCGATGAAGAAAGTACAGCGGTGATTAAATTAGAATCATCTTCATCATTAGGCTATTTACTTAGTTGCAAGTAGTTATTCCCCTGTGACTATTGTTTAAGTAATTTAAGTTATTTAAATATGTATGGAGATCATTTCCATGATGTAATAATAATTGAATGTTAGTTTTTATAGACATTATCAATGGAGAAGCAAATGACAGTGGTACGGAACGGCGTTCGCAAATACTTATATTTATACAGTTATAATCAATAATAATATAAAAATAATATTGGATATATGTAAGATATATTAAGTAACAAAACCATTTTTTACCGCCACAAAAAAGTATTTAAAATAATAAATAAATATTAAAAACATAATAAAACATGTTTACTGCTTCGCAATATCATTTGAGATCAGATACGGATCTTATAAAATGCTGATATGAAAATAATATTTATAAATTAACATCTCTCTTTTTTATAAATACTTATTCATCCATACTGTTTTAATATATATTTTTTTAAATTAAGGAATATAATTTCACCTATAATACATATTTGTCTAACTAATGATAACATTTATGCGATGGTAGTTAAAATAAAATACCAAAAGCACCTTTAGACATTAATGTAAGTCATTATTTAATCGACACTTAATCGATGTCACAAAAAAATTGGATATTTTGGAAAACTAAATAATGTAAAATATGTCAAGCCTAGGACGAAATTATGTATTATACATTAATTTTTAATAAAGAACTAAAATTAAAACTAATTTAAACTAGAGTGCAATTATTACTTTACATATCATTATATTTCTTCATTAGACGCCCACATATACAAATTGATTTCGAGCAAACATTAATGTAAAACAATATAAAACCTAAATGAATAAGTAATCAGTGCCTATAAAGGTTTTGTGTCTGAAATAATCTTAATATAATCATTTTACCACCCAGACCCAGAATCCAATTTAGCGCTGACCAAAAGAAAAATAAATTTCATAATAGCAGAGAACCCAAATATTCAAATATCAATCCGCATTCGGAATTAAAACGTAAATTGAAAGTTCCTTACAATTTGGCGGACAGATTAAAGGGACATAATTTTTGTCTTACTAAATTGAATTCCGGATCTTACTAGAAGATTGACTGACCACAAATTGGGGATTCGTTGTCAAGAAAGATAACATCTGCGGAATCTCATTACACCAGTACGTTCATCCCGATCCCGACCTTTATGTATTCCGTTTAGTTTGCCTTTGGAATCTTCAGAGGCTTAGTTACTTTGAGATTAAGTTTGTTGTTTTCGCTAAAACAATTTGGATTAACATCCTTGATATGTGGCTGAATAAAAGATAGGTTCATCCTTAAATTAATTCTAAACATGTTCTAGATAGCTTTGTTACATGCCTACTAATATTACACACATACCTATAAAACTTAATATTATAATTGTGTACAAAATTATTACACTCAGTATCTAAGGTAAAGTATAATTTTTACTTATTTATACATATAATAAAATTGTCACTGATCGAGATCTGTACATCATGTGAAAATATAAAAAAAACATAGTATGAACCTTTATAAAGGCAAGAGAACCCAAAACAATGGTTTTTCATTTTGTTTGTTTATCTGTATGTCTGTATTGTTGTTCACGCTAATCTCAAAAACGACTGAACCAATTTAGATGCAGTTCACGAATATATTGTAACCGTCTTCACTTAACTTTTAGTGAAGGTACCCATATTTCATTTAAATCGGTTAAGAAATAAAAAAGTTATGTCAATTATGTCAATCACATAATCGGTTAACAAATAAGGAAATTAATAATCTCCTCTTTAAATAAAATAAAAATACATACGTACGTAAAAACTACTTCTACTTCTACTAAGTCGCAGGCACAGCTAGTATTTAATATTATACACTCTTGAGGATTAATTAAAAGAAACTAATATGTAAGGAACTATAATCTAAATAACTTTATTTATATGTATAAAAAAAATACAAAACCATTTTACCGTCTCATTTTTTAAACCATATAACATTTAAAATCATTTGTTAATAAATGTTATAATACTAGGTGCATCTCGCTACTCCGCCCGAGTGGAATACAGAAGGACGTTACACGTTCCGAACATTAGTTCAGAACTACTAATGGAACTCGGAAAATACACGGCATTATCCGTATTTGTAAAATAGACTTCCAATACTTTGCTTTATTTATTTTTAAGGCACTTTCTAATACTTGCTGCAAGGGAGGTAATATCATGTCTTATATATTTTACAACCTTCTTCAACAATTGAGCTCAAAAATTCGAAAAGATTTTATCAGATTTAAAGCGATCAAACAAAAAGGAACCATTCAGATCTATTATTAATCTAGATTAAAATTGATAAGGTATATAGGTCATTCTTATTGAATAGGGCACACAATATAACAAACAAAACATTTTTTAAATTCTCATTATACCTAAAACCTTATAACTGCGAATCAAGGCATAAATAAACATAGTTTCACATTGGATTCAGAAATTACAGGGCCATTGTTCGAAAGATTTGTTTCGTTAAACTAAATATACAGCGCTTCAACTGTGCACAATTGTACCACAGACTGTAAAGGCTCCGAACGGAAAATTAAAAAGCAAAACGAGGACCGTTTCCTAGCCATTCTTTTTAATTTTTTTCAACGCGATGGGCGATACGATGTGAAATCATTATAATTTCTAAAGACGTATTTGTATGCAACCTACACTTAAGCGTTTTATTCTTTATATATTTATCATTGCTAGCCACTAAAATTTTATTACAATATAATCAAATATTTAACAATTTCTAAATAATATTAATCTTGTTGTAGTCTTAATTTCTTTTTAAAAATTATAATCACGTTCATTATAACGCTAACTATTTCTAATTTAAATCGGTACAAAGAAATAAAAATTGATAAAAAAAAGAAAAATACAATTATTTTAATCGTTTTTTTTTAATCAATTACATATATCATATCAAATAACAATATATTTAAGTAATTTGTTTTTTATCTAGGTCCTAGTAGCTTATAGTAGGATCTAAACCCAAACTTTAATCAAAATACAGTGTGCACTTGCCTTTATTCGTTTCACATTTATTCGATATTAAATGACAAAGTTAGACGACTGATATAGAATTTTCAATGAGCTCGCATTATATCAAAATCACTATGAAGAAGATATGGTACGTAATCCGGATAAATAACATTTTCTTGAGATTTGAATATATTTCAGGAACCTACTACAATCTAAAACTTGGTTATGTAGAATAACCAAGTTTATAATATTAACTATAGATACATGAAAAATAAATGAACCTTTTATCTATGCATAGATAAATATTTCTATCTACATATAGGTAAATAATTCCGAAGTCTAATAGTTAATAATATAATATGTATCTATCTACTCTTAGTCAAAAGGTAGAATACCAGATTTTAATATTATAATTCCAGAACCTTTTTAAAAAGTTTTGCGCCAGCGGTTCTATCCGTTCAAATCAAATAATGTTTTCTTTACAATTCCCTTAGTTGATAAATTTTACATGAAATTAAAGTTTAATCAAAAGTCTGAAAATTAAATTTTATTTCCGCAAAAAACAAGATATACTAAGTTACCCCTCCTATTTACCCCCTACTTACTTTTCATTAGCACTAAGCATTTGTTATTCTTTAATTTAATAAATATAATACGTTAAAAGAATAGATAGTTTTAAACTAAACATAAATAAACTACAAAGAAAAGACATATTTTGGAAGCTATAATACAAAAGTCTGATTGTTAAAATAACGATTAAACAATTTGATTATAGCTTGAAACTTCACAAATTATACCGGTAATAAAAAACGTAATAGTGGCACCCCATAAGTATTCCAGTAATCCTCTTATTATAATACTAAAGCAAATAGGATTTTGGGCGCAAACTAAATTAAATACACAAATAATATTCATAATAATAACCGAACTGCCATTACCAAACCAAATACATAAATAAAAATAACGTTTTTTGAATAACGTATCTTTATACATTTTTACATAAACATATTAATTTTATTTTCAAAAGCAATTATTTGAACAGTGTTATAATATTCTAGGCATGTTTAATATCAAATATTTAAAATTTATAATTTTTTTGTTTCGGTCACTAAAATTCCTTATTCTGATTATTAAATTGACTTAAATAAATAAAACTAACAATTCATTATATATTCACTATGTTTTACAAGTCCAGCTAAATTTGTGCAAATTATGACGAAACTTGAAAAACAGAGATCAATAAAGAATGAAGTTTATGTCATCAATATTAATAAGCCTTAGAGATAGTTCCAAATTAATTAAGTGTTTTATAGTCGTTTGGTGCATTGTTCACAAATGGAAAACATGTAATTCCATATTAAGCATTCAATATTAGGCAAAGCTTTATAACATGTACATGCGATGACAAAATATATATACCAAAATATTGAAAATATATTTATCTGCTTAATATGTATTGCGTACAATTAAACAAATATATATATTTTTTGTTATTCAACGCTAAAGTAATATAGTCGAATAATGTTTAATAAAATAAAAAATATATATATTTTCTTCTGAAAAAAACTGTTTTCTTTTTCATACAAAAGTAATATAAAATCGAATTCTATTCGATTTCGAATTTTTAATATGTCGATTTATAAAGCTCAAATCTCAGTGCCTTTTGTTACCGATTATACTAGCGTGGGCGGTGAAACAAATGTGGGGAATTTACTTAATTTATCGTTAACTGTATCTTAGTATATAAATTGGCAATTTCCTCGGGCCTCGCCGTCATCCGATAAGATTTATACCATAAGAGATAACTAGGAAACCGGTTCTTAAAAAACACCCAATATGGCGCTTATTTCTTATATTGACAATATTATTTCGTTCCGATACGAGAGATATAATGAAGATGTAGGATTATTTTGTTATGTTGTGAATGTATTGTCGGTGTATATTTTTTACCTATTACACCGCTTTGATTCAGTTGTGATTCAGAGACAGATAGATTATCATATAAACTTTAACTTTATAAATAATAACAAAAAAAAAACATGAATAAAATGCACAATATCACATGTATTAAAATTGATTTACATATCGACTCGATTCCAAACAAAATTTATTTGAAAAACTTGAGCAAAAAATTATTTCGGCGGATTTCAGTAAGCGTAACATTATGTTACAGTTCATAATATTTCGCTATAATTGTAACATATGTTTGACAGCTGTATGACCTATTTTATTTCATTACACATGTCTATAGTTTTGTGTGAACATTAATTGTTATTATGACTATTTGAATATTTACCATTTCTGTATGATTGATGTAATGATTTATATTCTCGACCTAATGTTTTATATTTAGGAGGTTTTTAAAATTATTAATTTTATAAAAATATTGTATTTTATTTTTATGAAACAATAACTTTTCAAAATCAAATTTATTTATTTACTCGACTTCAACTCTAATACCTGTAATGTATGTAATGCATATATATTTTAAATCTACAAATACAAAACTAAGTTACAAATTAAAAAAAAAACCTGATCGATTTAAAAAACTGATATTGTTTGTAAAGCAAATGCTTAAAATAATCAATGGGAAACCACGGCTAAGATACCGCTGGCTAATAAATAAGTCAACAAGGTATTTGCATGGTTGGAAGTAGAAAGAAGTCGATATTGGCAATTATGAATTGATAAGAGTCACGACATTTCGATTTATCTCAGTTTACAGGTTAAACGGTACTGCAGTCCTGGCTTTATATTCCTGATTTATATGCAGTAGTACCGCATTTACCATGAACTAATAGGAATAGTTTTGAAAATAGAAGGTTCGAGAACCAATGGAAAATATCAATTTGGAGACCCGTGTGTGAGTTGATCATATACTGTTATTACATGCATGTTATTTGTCTTAGTTACGCACACAAACAATACATACTCTAAATTCTCTTCAGTATTCATAAACTATATCTATTTGATACCATGTCCACACGGTGCCACCCTTTCATTACAAACTCAATTTCATGGCAGCAGTGATTTATTCAAGGCGCACAAAATAAAGCGGATAAATATCAAAATTATATAGTCGGATGCGTAAATAAAAGAAAATGTGATTGCATTCGTGGTAGGATAATTGAAAAAATGTCTCCAGGTTTGTTGGCAACGTCTGAGGCAGCCTGTAATGAGATGGGATTATCGTCCTCTGTTATTGCAACTCCGTCTCATAATTTCATCGAGCCATTTGCCATTCAACTTCTCATGCTTTGTTGAGTTTATGGAAAAACTTATGATTCCTTCCAACATTGCCGCTGTTATGTTGCTATGAAAGTTACATTTATTATACAAGTTGTCTTATGTTCCTAAACTAATAAGCGATTTATACTCGAGTATTGTAAGATTTATTTTACTTGTTGTGAATAAGTTATACTTATAAGTCATTCACTTACTTTGCTTTTTATTTTCTGTTACTATTTCTTTCTGGCTTAGACATAATTTGTAATCATATTATAAACCATATTCTAGCTAGATTCTAGCCTACATACACGTACAAGTTAGAAGTACCTACAACATGTAAGATCCTTATATCTATATATTTTTTGTCATTATAATAAACAGAGATGTACATATATATATAATGTTATTTATTTATAATATAAAAAATGCATCTTTCTTAAAATCTTTCCTTGTCTCTATCATATTTAGCCCTTAGTATTATTGAACAGTAAATTCATATCTAACAAACAAAACATGTCCGTTATCTTCTATTCACAATAATCATCTTGTCTTTTATTGCTATCTAACTGGAAGTCATTTGCAACAATTAAGAGTAGTTAGAGTTGAACCCATTTTATTGATTGTACTGTAGAACTTGTTATTCTAGAATGAGACATTTTTCTTGTAGTTTTATTATAATAATACATTTTATTGAAATACTTGCCTATTCAAATATTAAAGTTGGATTTTATTAAAAACAAAATGTGAAGAATTTTGGAACAGTCTCTTTAAAAACTGCCGTACATTATCCTTTACAAAGTTATATAAATAAATCGTAATATATTAATTTTATTTTCTATAGAATAACATTATATTATACCATTTGACCTAATTTCAATGAAACTTTTAAATTAATTTGCTCTTCAAATGTGTCTAGCATTGTCATATCTATTCCTAGCCTCATGTGTGAGTGGTTCTCAGCATGATATTAGTTGAATGGTATTGGTCATTAACCTATTTTTGCAAGGATCAATCTATGAGATGCTGTTTCCTATTTGTGGTCTTTTTATTACATCTCACAAGCTGTCTTATTTTAGAATATAAGTGTTTTATGAGCATATTGTGTTAGACATTTTTTTAGATTTGATTACAAAACTGTTCCAAATTTCATTTGAAGTTTTAGTAATAATAAGCTGAATCTTGTTTCAAAAATAAATAGGGTACCCATTATTTTGTTTCAAATAAGAGCGAATAGCGGTTTATGTTATATTTTAAATATAAATAAAGCTATAAAATATTTAGTATTATGCCTATTCAATATGCATTTTGAATTTCAAAGTGATTTTCTTAAAGAGGTTTTATATCTTTTAACTAAATTAATAATTGTTGAATTGTTAGGTGCCGTAGAATATAAAGCAGTAAGACGGTTTTCTAGTGGATTGATAAACAATTAAAAAAGGTATCCATGGAGTTTTTGCTATTACCTATTCTATTCTCCATCGACGCCAAGAAACCTTTATAGGGGTACAGTTACAACTCAATTTATGAAACATCTGATTCTGTTTACTTACAACGCCAGTACAATGTATGTCTTATTGAAATAAAAACGAATATTAAATACATATTTAGAACGTACTACTTATAAAACGAAACCGCTTTTAACTTTATGTACACTCACAAAATCGCTCTTATTAAGGATATGTTTAAAAATCGAACTACTTTTAAAACGCAACCGCTTTTAACTCTAACCAAACCCACCAAAGGGCTATTATTTACTTTGTATAAGACGGATTGCGTTTAGCAAGGAAAACAATTTAATGGAATATTCTGCGGTGGCCGACAAGTCACTTAAGCGTTACCCGAGAAGCTCGTACGATGTTTGCTTTGTAACACAATATGTTGGACAGAAGCTTCGTAATGCTTTGAGCTGGTTTCTATTTACTCTTCTTTAAATACCTTTTTGGCATGTCGTAATTCTACGCATCGTTTACTATGAATATTATCTAGCAACTCTATACGAAAAATAACTTACTTTTATTATGTAATATTCACTAAAATAAAATATATAATTTTAGCACGTCACTATAATTTATCGACATCCGACAGTATTATTTTTAATTTTACTACTTGTATTATTATACGCCCGTTACATAAATTAAGAAAGCAATTTAAAACTAATGAGCGTAGATTCCTCCTAACTATTCATAATTATGTTTTACTGCTATTTTAATGTCAAGCCGAAGGCCATTTAAAGCATCAATTGAATAACTTTCTAATGTTTCTTAATCAAATTTGAATAGTTTTATTGAATAAATGCACGCGCCTAGCGTCAGAGATAAGCAACCTCACATAAATTTCACCTATTAGATTCCCAGGCCGCTAATCTCCATACTAACTTATCTATGAAGGCATAAATTATTTAGCTCAAATAAGCTGTCCCAAGCGAGTCGTGAAGGAATAATTTTATGCTTATTCGGATTATATTCTTTTATCTCGGCCCCTGACGCGGGTCACAAGTTTTGTTATTGAATTATCATTCTGATATAATACTGTGCCGGCGCGGACAATGCTTTTGATCTTTTTTGAGGGTTAGCATGATTAGTGGTGAATTATTATTCGGAATTATAATGGTAGTTTTTAATTTCTATTTTTGATTTCTTTTCAGTTTCACATGATTATCTTTGCTGACGCATTTTCACATGATTTCTAAATTTATTTTAGATAGATTATAATTAAAAAAAAATCAATTGTATTTAGAAATATTGTACTCTTATTTCAGATATATAACTTAAAGATATGATTAAAAAAAAATATCACATTTAGTGTGGGCGTAAAAATAAAATCAAAGAATCGAGAATATAAACTTTGAACACTTTGGAAACAGTCATCAGCCGAAAAGTAATTTGTCTTAAAATAGCGCGACGCGGTAGGCACCGCCCAGCTGCGAACTTTCAGAAGGGACGCCAACAAACAATTAAAATATCTGGCTAATGGACCAAAGGGAATTCGAACTACGTTGATGAACATATCGGCGTCTTGTTCTTTATTTGTTCGCGACTATAACAGGAATTTCCAATTTCGGAAAAAAATAACCTATTAATTAACTAGCTACTTGTGGTTGACGTATCCTCGTTAAAGTTTTTATTTAAATTTCCGCTGCAATCTATCCAATTAGTGTATATTTTGCTAATAACAAAAGAAACAGAACAACAGAGACAAAATCAATTGGCACTGAAGGTTTTTTATTCTTACTATGCCACGCCAAACTTTTATTACTACCGGAAATAACCTTTACTAACATTTTCACTAAAAACCCTTTGTTGACATACCAATGAAATATTTGTCTTAAAAGCCGACTAAAATAAAAATAAACAAAAACACAAAAACACACTAGAGTATATAAGCTTAAGTAAAGTTATTAATTCATAATAAAAACTATGTTTACTATTATTGAATACTGTATCCATAGCAATATTGGTGTAATTATCTTAATACATTAAATCGTTTGATGAAACCCCCAGTTATAAATACATACAAAATAAAGCGGATAGTTACAACAGCAACAATTAAAATAGCAATATGCAAATATCGAACCGGCGAAATGATGTCCAAACAAAATTACGTGAACGTTTGAACGAGAATGGCTATTGAAATTGTTATTGATAATTTTATGTTGTTTAATTTTCATGTTTACGAGAACCTTTGGCTTTCCATTACTTTAATATACTGAATATTCAGTATAAGCTACTATTGTATGGTATTTTTATTTACTTGACGATACTTAATCAAAAATAATATATATATAAAGGTTTATTATAACAGAATCCTGCTTATATAACCCTAAGGTATACTTTATTTCAGTTCTCATTACTCGAGTTAATTCAAACTATAAACTCACAGTTTTTATTGTTTCCGGAATGAGCTGAAGTATATTATTTAATTTAATATAACCTTTTTAAAATATGCGTTATGCCGTGATATCACGCGATCTATTACCGGCAAAAATAATTTATCACCAGTACTGGAGCTTTAAGGCCGTTTAAAGCCTATTGCAATACAATTTAGAATGAACCTGATATTTACATTTAACATAATTTTCTATCAAGCTATTTAAATATATCATTTTATATTAAAAATATATTATTGACTGATTTCATACAAATAAATGTCTCTATCCTGATATAAACTGCTCTATGTATTGTGTACATGTCACTTAGACAATTAATTGCAACCAGTCGTCTGGACCGCAGACACTGAAACAGATAAATTAATAAGGGTTTAACAAGATTTTATTATCGCAAAAACATGTGGAGAATATTCACATTGCGATATGGTATTCAGTTAATGACCCGTGGTTATTTATATAAAAATAATTATAAAACAAACATAAGTATTTGCTTACCAACTAACATTAATCATAAAAGTTCATACAATATGACAAACACATATATTAATTGCTAACGGTGTATAGTAAAGAACTTAATACAATATTTTCCAATAAAAAAAATATCGTGTAAAAAACAATTTAACAGGATTCGAACGTGCGACAGCTGGTATACCGCTTTGTCACTGTACCTTCTGCTTCTGTCTGCTCACTTTAAGACTTTTTGTAGGCTATAACTATTTCCACTGCTCAATCAGTTACTTTTTCCACCAAGAAATATCAGTGACATTGCTTCTAACTGGAAACAAATATCCAAAAATTTATCAAAATCCTAAGCGGATATAACAAGGACGCAGACAAATAGAAGTATTTGCCTCATACGGGTTTTAGCGCATACATATATAAGCTTGAATCTCTTAATTTACGCCCCAAAGGGATTTGCTAAAGCCAAACATTGTTCGCTAATTATAACGGAACATATGCTGGGTCCCACGAGGATCTTAACGTGACGTCAGAAATGTCGCGAATTTTATTTTGTTTAAAGTTTAATTGAAAAGTTGGTAATCCTTTTAGGTATTGGAAAATAATAATGTTACGTATTTATTCGATAAAAAAAGAAGTACGTATTTTAAAATATTGCATATAAAATATTTAGAATTTATAAAGATAATACTTTTAAAAGAATTTAAATGTAATCTATAAATATAAATTATACAATGTCTATACATTCGATCATATACATCATAAAAAACATTTTAAAAACATAACAATAGCGACAAAATAAATAATAAACAGCCTTCCTATATAATATCTTAAATATATATCAATATACCAATTACTGCAATGTATACTAAATAGGTACTAACACATAATCACAGCGGTTTTGCACAGTCCGTCTGCCACATTAACACGTCTCGTCATACCACCCCTTTGTCTCGTCAAAAAACCTACATAGGTACATCTATAACACCGACCCTTCAGTTATTCAAAAATGAACTCTATTTTTACACCTATAAAGGATGCATCAAAAGGTAATGTTAGGGCTGGCTAATCTGTCAGCTGATCCTCTGAAAATCGTTTAAAAGCTGTGTCCCCTTGTTATTGTTTATTTAGGATGATTCGCGGTAAAATGTGTTTTCTGAGGCATCTGTTAATACGATTATCTGTTAGCCAAGTGCTAGTGGAAACATTGGTCAAAGACTTAATTAAAAGTTAACATGCACAAGATATCTTAAATTATGGTTATAATTACTTTAGATTTTGATTGTTGCCAGAGACATATTTGATAATAAGCTATAACCACACCAAATTTCATCAAAATCTGTCTAGTAGTTTTTGCTTGATTCGTAAACAAACAAAAAGATAAAGAGATAGTTACATTTAATTATAAAAATATTGTTTAAGCTCTTTTAAAATACTTGACATGTAACAATACTATAACTATTTTATTTAAAAAAAAATTAGCGTTGTTAAAAATATTTTCTTATATAACATTACGATTTTTTTCTAAAATAAAAAAATGGATTTTTCATATATAAATAGTATATGAGTGATTTATATCATGCAGCGTTAATTGAGATCTAAATATAAGCGTTGCAGATGCGGGATCTGATTGGAAGTGTCCACTCTAAATGAGGTTTGTTAACGCATGAAAAAACACCGAGCGTAAGGGTCTAATTATCTGTTGGGGTTGTTATTGTAATATACATATTTGTACCATTGGGATAATTTTATGCTCGTTATCAATTTGAATGTAATCAATGCTAAGGTAAATAACCATTGAGCAATTAAATTACAAATATACGATAAATGATTAATAATGATGTAGGTAGGTATAGCTTTTCTTTAACACATTAAGATATTTTAATCATTTATTGTAAGTCATTGTATGTATCTCTAAAGAAAAATTGAATTGTGATTTCATTTCGAAAATGAATGTTCACCATTTTAAAATCATATTTCGGAGAAACAATATAAATAAGTTAATATGTTCAAAAGCATTTTTAACAGTGTTTAAAAACATTGTGAAATATTAAAATATTTTGCCGCCACCTTTATTACAGTTTAATCTCATTTTATAAGCTTATGAAGATTTTGTGGCAAGGTTATAAATTCTGATTTAATATTAATAGACACTAACTTTTCATTATAATAGTCTGAACATTTTAACAACTTAGAATTTTGGTTAATATTTGAGTAAAGATTACGGATAATTTATGTGCATTGTCATACTTTAAAGAAAATATATAATTATTGTGCGTAATAACTAGCTTAATAATTGTAATGTGTTTCGTTGGACTTACATTATTGTTGAATTGTATAAGTATTATTAAATAAATCTTACCAAGTAATAAATAATATCAACAATAAATCCATAACTAACAGTTCAAGCACAAATCTTGTCATAAAATCGAGATAACGAGTGCAGAATCAATTTGATTTCTATATATGTTATCTTAAATCCAAATTAGACCAATCACAGGAAGGACCGTAACGACGGACAAAAGCACAATTAAGTACAGAGACCGTTAACAAAGGCGGGAGCACAATTTGTTGCAGCCACCTTTATCTCGCCCACTATTGACCCTTTACCCTATTTTACTACCTAACCCTATAATGTTACCCTACGGTAATATCGACCCTACGCAAAGCATTCTCACTGCGATTCCTGATACTGATTTTGTATTTGGAACACTGTGTTATAATTATTACTTGATGTGAACAAAACATGTGGTCGAATTATCTTCGCTTTAGCGACATTTGAAGAGTGATTTGCAATTCAATGTATGGAACCCTCGTGTCATGATAGTGAAAATAATAATTACTTTCAAAGTGCACGTGGGTCTGAATTAAACCGAACGAAGATTAACAGTTATAAATTAATTATACTATTAATATAGTGCGAAAACTACCTTTTTATGTGGTAAATATTGAAATTATTAAATATATTATTCGTGTACTAAAACTACCACACCGTTTCACTCTACACCTTTGCGTTAATTCCATCATCGCCCATTCCGCGTCAACGCATGCACTAATTAGCTGACACCCGACACCGACACTCCGGCTCCCATAGGAAACTGGTATGAAACCAAGCCACGTGTAAAATTAGGTAAATATTCTTAATTTCTTTAAAAGTAACACATGTTTTTATATGACAACTTTTATACAAAATACTAAAACAATTCATAGGAACATGAATATTTTACATAACCACACAACAAAATATAACTCTGAATATTCATCTCAATTTAGTCCAAAACTGTTATGTATACTTTTATTTCTCTAGCCAAATTGAACTGGTGACAAAGCTTTCCTCGTTATAGTGTCGCCGGCGCAAACTTTAGCCTTTTGTCGGCTTCGGAACCGCCGAATGTTCTAATTAGTGTCCGGGGCCAGACTTATTTGCAGAGTGCAATAGAAAGTTTCTCAGGCTGCCTGCAGCGACTGTTAAATAGTTCGTTTACCTTAATCTCAATCTAATTTTAATCTCGGTTATTTTAATCGTTAAAAGCGTTTGCATTTCATTTTTGGAGACCAAATTTATGTAGTTAATTTTAAACCAAACAAAAATATATCGGCTTAGACCAAACATTAAAGTACATTATGACTTAGGTATTAAAAGTAATTATTCAATAAATATTTTATCTCAGTTGATAATTCCTTATTTGTCATACAATTTAACGTAAATAATTATCACGTAATTTTATAAATTATTTCAATTGTCTAGTATTTAACAAAATTGTTTTGAAAGCATTGAAAGTGGATTGTAATGAATTACATAACAATAGAATTTAGGTCAACGTTTTAATGTACTTCCTAATTAATGATCGTCGCATGCATCCAGTTCAAAGTTCTCAATAGAAATGTTAACATAAATGAGACATTGGAATGTTGACATGATGAACTCAAAAAAACATTAGCATAAAACGTGGGAAATAGTATGAAGTTAAAAATTAATACTGTACTCAACAAACATTTCTCGTTAATTACTGAAATATTAACCAAAGTAGGTATATTTTAAAATTGCAAAACCTTCTGTTTTGAATGAAGTTTGAAAATATCTATAAGCATGGATAGCCACGTTAAGCGATAAAGATTTATAGGGATACGGTAGCTCAATTGATATTACGACGGAAAGGTTTTCCATAGGTCGCGAGTTGGAATCCGTTCCAGTATACCGATACTGGCACATTATTATTCATTCTATATATATTTAAATCTATGTTATAAATTGCAACTTTGCCAAATCTATGCATTAAATTTGAATATTTATATTTATTATCGAAATATTTATTAGAAATTTTGATATAGTCGGCCTGTGTACCTCTTTGTATGTTGTATGGTTTATAACACCAGTCAATTGAATAAAAATATAATGTGGAAAAAAATATATAAAAAATAGATTTGATGGAAACAATATTCGTATTTGCTGTACTTTTGTATAATACCAATTGATAAATAAATATCAAAAAAGAGATACATTCTTGTTTATTAAATTGGCATAGAATGTTAGTTGATTATTTTTTATTTTATTCTTTTTTTCCAGTCTCTGTTAAAAAACATTTTGTTAAAAAAACTGAAATTGTTGTTTTGACCACACTAATCTCAGAAACAATGTTATGTTATTTTTTATTTAAATTTTTGGTTATTTAAGTGCCAGTAGCCCTGATTACAATTACTTAGGGTTGGCATTTTACATAAATTTCTTTCACATCTTATATCATACGTCATCTCAGTAGAGTCTAACTTTTTTACCATATTCTTTAGTCAGACACTGCATCCAACTCTTCTTCTTCTCTTATAGCATTACATGATGTATGTACATGTAACCGTACTTTACACTATAGGTAAGAATGAAATATAAAATTATAGAGTTTTACATAACGGCCAAATTTTATATTGATTCGCCCAAGGTACTGAGGTTAGTAAACTAAGACTCTGAATGTGACCTAAGGCTCTGAACATCCTTCTATAATAAAATGTACAATAATATAATGTACAATAATATAATGATAACCACACACGACTGCAATAGCTGTATTAAGAATGAATTGTCAAGGTCAAATCTAATTAAGATTCTAATAGAACAATCAAATCTATTTTCCTATTACTGTATGAAGATATTAATGATACAATTAGAAAATGCATATTCACTCTTAAACTAGATTTTTCATTAATTTTAATAACTAAAAGCAATTTTCATTGCAAAATTACATTACATTTAGTGTAATTTCGTATTCTCTATCGTACATTTGTCTAGAAAGAGCCGGTAGAGTGTAATAGTTCTTAAGTACTTTTTAATTGGTGATTCAGTGTCACCCCGCAATTGAAACGAATGTAGGTCACTTGCCTTTCTTAATTGAGTTAATTATCTACAGTTGAAATAATTAAATTGATGCAGAATTATACATTTCTCTATATTTGCCTAAATTAAAATAGTGGTATAATTATTATGAAAGTTTCTTACAGTATCGATCCTAGGTAAATTTAAAATCTAGAATTTATATCTATAAGAATCATCAGACTCTATTTTTAAGTCAAGTATTTAAAAATATATTGTATATAATTTGTAACGACTATATACATCATTATTTATTAATATTAAAGCACTTCATTTACACCTTTATTACTAAAAGTTCAGTAATAGAAAATTTCAAAATATCATTTTGATCAAAGATCAAATATGTACTTAAATAACTCGCCAATAGCTCAGCTTGTTAGATTCTAAATAAAGAACGTCTGGAGACATTTTGTTTATGTCGACATACAATTTAGAAAGTTTTCTTAATTTATTTCTAAATCACACGATAACTAATACTACGACTTACGACTTGTACTAACGATTACAAATATTTGTAAAGATGTACCAAAGACAATGTATCTACAAAACAAAACAAACCAACAAAAGAATGGTTTGCAGATATGACATAATGTTGTATTGCTTCGGGCAAACGTAGTAATTTTCTGACAAATCGCGACTCACAATAAAATACTATATATAGAATACAACTGCATACAAAGGCTTTTGCTGCATATGAATTAAGGTTGTAGAGTTGCTTCTGTGTCCTTTGAGTCTTACCCTTTATATGGAAGGGTAGAAAAACTGAAGTTTTTTTTACTGTTACTAATATTACTCTTGGAATGTCTGGTGAAGAATGCATAAGAGAAGGTGAATTGAAGTATTTAAAAAAATCCATAATGTATTTTTTTTAAGTTATTGCATTAATTTATTTTAGTAATACTTTCTACTGACCGTTATTGCTAAGTGTTGTTTGCTATCTGTAACAAAAACCTGGTTATAAAACAGTTGTAAAGCTGATAACATTAAAAATAGATATTTTATTTTTGTTATCATTGCAAAGGACTATCGTCTAGACGACTCGAATTTCTTTGAGCTTTTGTCAGCTGGCTATCTACAATATTTGATCTTTATAAAATATACTATTTAGTTCGTTTTGTTTAAATGAAGTTGCTTAAAATAAGTTAGTAAAAATACATACTTACTAGTACAAGTATTAAAAAATTCTATGAAATATGTGATTATAGAATATGTTACGAACATTATATCCTTGTAGCCATAAAATCGTAAAATTCCAGTCCATCTAATTTAAACGGGTCTCCATATATTAAAGATGGCATTTGCAATTTTTACGACATTCTCTCTTTTATTGGACGAAATATGAAACCCCATAGTGATAAAGGTAATACTTCAATATTACAGGTTATAGTTCAAACAGTCCCGACGTAAAGAACGTCTAAGTATTGGATGATTTAAAGTGGTCATATAATCTGGATAATCGGCGGTTAGCACTTAAGCTCTGCTATTAAACGAAAGGTAGCCGTGTGGTACGTAGTTGGTTGTCAGATTTCATTTAAATTTCGTAATATTTATTAATTTAAATTTTAAGTTAAATTCTTGATATCATTTAAATATAAAATAACATATTATAGGTAATTTGAAATTAATTCGGTTTCTAAATAACGTTTAATTTATTTTATTTAGATATAAAAGGGAAGGCATCATCGGGTCACCCGATGTTAAGTGATTACCATGTTTGAGGAAAACTGTTAATCGGAATCAGATTAAATAGTTCTTCGGAACACTCTCCGTGATCAATTTCAATGTGACGTATTATTTGACAGTTTTATATTATATTTTATTTAAATATTTATGGTTAATTATAGTATGTAATAAATTAGATAGATTACAACTTTATAGGTTATACAACCAACTGTTAAACATTGCCGACCTACTTACCACACCGCTTCCAAGCTTTCATTGAAGTCACACAATATTTATGTTCGTAGCAAGTCACCTCAAAGGGACTCTGTTCACATAATTTTTGTTCTTTTTCCTGTCATCTTCGATTACAAGTTTCTTGAGTTATTATAGACATAATTTATTATTTTATTAATTTATTATTTTATATTTTTGTAAGGAATATAAAGCTTTATGCATTTACCTTCTAAAATAAAATACTTATTATCTATACAAATAAGAAACAATTGAAAAATCTATGAAAGCTTATATGATGAACTGACAGACTATCTTATTTTTTAATGTTGTATTCATTATTACCAGGATATTTTATTTGTATGATTATAGAAAAACCTCAATAAGTAAAATGTCACATTCACTTTAAAATTATGTTTGTCTAAAGAAATACAAAGCATGGCTCAATCTATTGGTAAATATATATGTACCTAATACATAGTAAAATATTTTTTTTGACAGCGCACGTTTCTTTGTCATTATAAGAAACTTGTAACAGTGTGGAGCCGAAACCCGTATCTAGTATATTAAGTACTATCTTGGTTGTGTCTAAATTGTAAATTGTTAAGTATATGAGATTGTTCTTGGTATAAAAAGTGTCTTATGTTTCTGCAAAGCCCCAGAAATGCTATACTATACAATTAACACAGACTAAGGTTTTATTCATGAAAGTGAATTTAAAAAAATAAAATATAAGAATGTATTTCTTATAACTAGATAACGTGTTTTAAGTCAACACACAAGCCTTGGCCTTAGGCTTCCAAATTGGTCATCGCGCTTTCATTTCAAGCAGGCCCTCATTATAATGTTATTACGGACAGATAGAATAGAATATAATTATTTATATTAGCATTTAATTTTCCAGGCCAACGATCGGCTGTCAATTTTGATGTTTTCGTTCCCACTATAGTTTAAATTGGCTTTTGTCTAAACGATATTTAAGAGTCGTTAAATTTAAAGATGTTTTGCATCTAACATGTTATAAGGAAAACAAATTACATTTTAATTTATCATCATTATCTTTATAATGATTTCGACCTCTTATAAGTGAATCATGTTTCGTTTTACTCATACCTACTTATGAGTCATACATACATTTCAGGCTTTCATTGTAGCATATATATAATTACAATGTTAATCATAAGTAGTTATTTAAAATAATAAATGCATTAGAAACAAACAATAAAAGTGTTTATTAAAATAATTATAAATTTATTTAAATATTTATATTATTAACAATAATATGTCAAAATGATTCCAATTATATAAATCTAATCAAAATGTTCATGACCAACTCTATTAGTAAATTCTCAGCATTTGATAAGTTTAGCGAGGGCTTTCAATATGACATCAGAATAACTTTGCGCCATCGAGTCATGAAATGATATCATTATTTACTGTTCATTCACACATTCATATCATCATTAATAAAGCGTGAAATAAGTCAAGTATATTATATGTTAAGTTTAATACAATCAAGACTATTAAACTTAACATGATTGATATTTGAAGTAATTTTTTATGCAGTTATGTTTCATATGATATTACACATGTATATTGTAGTATATTATATCGAATATGTGTCACTTTCATTGGAATTGTTGGTATACTATTGAGTATACTTACGTATATTGATTGATAAAATGACTCAAAACAGACAGACAAATGCAAAGTTTTGAGGAAGAAAATCTTGAGAATAATTGTTGTATATAAAAAATATATATAAATAAAACATATAAATATAAGTAAATTTGCTTAGTAGGAAAAACACAAAACCAAAACATTTTATTAACTTGAATAATTTTGTAAAATTTCATATCTTTATAATAGTTTTGCTATTTTTTAGTTATGCAAAATTGTCTACAAGGTTACAAGAGAACTTTTTAGTTGGGTTCGATAAATTAATTTGAAAAGGAATAATAACATATCAATATAATTTTGAGTATATCAAATACTTTGTTGTGCAACGAAGAAAAAAATCATAAAATGATTTAATTTAAAAAAGGTTAATGTTATTGTTTCTTAATTAAAATATTTCGCATATTAGTTAATAGCTTAAAATTTAGGAAAAATTACACAAAATACTTGGAAGGTAAGACTAAATTGATTATTCTTATTTCATATGATTATAACCTTTGTGCTCGCATCATAAACATTTAATAGCATTTATACGCCCTTAATATCTGTTCAACAGGTCCCAAGTAACCATGACGAGCCAACTTTAAAAGTGATCCTTTATTATGTAAAAATTAGCCCCATAAAGTGGTCCTTATAATCAAAGATTCCCAAAGTTTTTTTTCCATTTCAACACATTGACCAAAGGTTATTTATATAAAAACTACTACACTTGTTAAAATGTTACGTAAATATCAGATTCACATCATATTAGATTTACATTTTCTTTCAATATATTTTTTTAGGCAATGAATAAATATGCCGCTGACTTTTAATATAATTTCATATTTTATTTTTCATTCAATGGCATACGAACATAAACATTTTCAAACAAATTACGTAAATAGCGGACAATAATTAAATAAATTAAAATATATGTAGCAGCAGACAGTACAGGCAGGCAGTACAGCAGACGCCCAACGTATAGCGACTCAATGGGCCTCGGATTCGATTCCCGACAGGGACAGGCATGTATGTGATGAATATAGAAGTCTGTATTTCTGGGTTTGGTCGTTTATTAAATATATTCTCAGTATTTATAATGTGTATTTCTATGTATTTGTATCGTGGTCTTAAACCTCTTAACACAAGCAAATAATTTGCTTACTTAGGGGTTAGATCAATGTGTGTAATTTGTCCTGTATTATTATTATAAGTTCCAAGAGCGTAACTTTGAGAGCCTTAATTTTGTTTGATGAACAAGCATTTGATGAACTAACTTTTTATATATAGATACAACTCTTGATGACATAATGGGGTTTAATAATATTAGGTTGGTGCGAATGCTTGATCGTATACAATCTTCTTTGGCCTCATGAATAAATAATATGGAATACAATTTAGTATCATTAAGCAATTATACTGTTGTTAAATTATGTTTTGAAAATGCTTTTAATTTTTTATTAGATCAAATTATGTTGAACGTTAAAGTGTCCGGTGTAGCTATTAAATATAAATCAGGCAATCCTTGACTTTGGACTTGCAACGATGTTAATTTGTTTGCACTATCCTAAGTCACTTATAAGTGTGATATTTATCTAGAATCTTGAATACTGCCCTATTAGGGTACCAATTATCCATAATAGTAAATGCTTCGTATATTCTTCGCCTGGATATCCTGTAAATGCTTTCGTTACTAAGCAAAGGTCTACTTTAATGTTATTAAAACAAATACAGATGGACCTACCAAACTGGGCGTAAATAGACGTTTACACATTACCGAATTTCTCATGAAATGTGTTCATTTATTTTTAAATCATTTTTGGTACGGCCCAGGAAAGAACCTTGTATCAAATCAACTAAAATATACATAAAAAACAGTACTTATACATATTAAAGTTTAAACTCATTTTTGTTATGTTGGCATATTAAGATTTCATATTCCATTATCTTTATTCTGTCCTTTATTAAACAAAATTGTTTTGAAACAACCACTTCCCGGCACATTTTAATGGGCAATTTATTCAATTATAATATTAAACATATGGTCGTTTATAAGGTACATTATAAAAATTGATTCTTTAATATCGTGTATTTTATTATCAATCTTTCATAAACATAAGGATAGGGGATTGTTGATTAACTTGAGGTAGTTACTTTTTATGACATAATTACTGTATGTACTAATATTTTTCAGTGACTGTTAGACAATTTTTTTATTTTAAACATACGTACTTACTAAACATTTAATTGTGAGGTAAAATAAATCAGAATCGCAAAACATTTTTAATTATAACCTATTCAAATTAAGACGCGAGAGAAACAAACACTAGTATATTAATATTTGTCGTTACATTTGGTATGAAGTTCTGTTAAAGTTTTGGCTGAATAATCTTAACTACCACGATAACGATGAAATGGAATATACCCCATATTCGAACTTCCCCTTGCATGCAAATGACTGGTCTGACTGAAAGCAATGCTTTTCAGACGGTCTAGTTTTTATGCTTTAATATTTTATCATCCATAAGGATATACTTTAAACAACATATTATTAAATTTTGAACAAACTTCTGATAGTAAACATCAAAACAAGTAACAAATATATATATAGTAAAATATTTCAGTTTTTCTAATATCACATAGTTACATTAAATGATATTTATATTATTTGTACAGTTAATATATAAACTAATTAGTTTATTATTTTATTATTATAATATTATTTTATTATTCAAAAACTATTGAGGAAGCTCTTAGATACCTAAAAAAAAATCCACATTAATTATAGTTGAAGAATAATCTCTTGCTTAACGCTATAAGTGAGACAACAGCTTTTGCCGACCCTCTCAGCAGCTTCAGCAACCATCTTTTTCTTAAATTGCGTGCATCTAGCTTCAGACACGTGCCACAATCTATTATGCGAGGTTTTTTACTTTATTCATATTTTAAGAATGTATTTATTTTCTATAAAACTAAATGTAATATATTTAGATTTTCACGGAATATATTATTTTATATATCACTATAACTTCCACTACAATTTTATAACATAGTTGATAACAATATTTTATACTTCAAAAATCGTCTTTCAATACTACTTTATCAAAAAAAAGTATTTAAAAAGACATGTATCACAGATTAAAATAGATACAACATATTAAGTGTGTATATTTCAGAATATTAAGTTTAAGTTATATTTTTCCTTTTATTGATAGTTTTATTCTACTGTAAAATGTCGTGGAAATAAAAAGCCTTTATTATTATTATTATTATATATTAAGTGTAATACAGGTTATAAAAATAGTAAATTAGTCGACAGTATTATTAATATTACATAAAATAAAAATGGGGATCAGAAATAATTTTTAAATAGTAAACAAGAAATCTATCAAAGGAAAAAGGCTTATAAAGGAATCCATCATAATCAATCATAAAGTGAATCGAATACCTGCGAGATTAAGCAAAAACTTACGCGGATAGCCCAACCGTCACTGAAACTAAAATATAATCCTTTTAAGTAATGAGGAGACCATAGACCTACAAACAAAAACTATTATAGAAGAGAAAAAAAATTAAATTTGAAAACATGCAAAGTTTTAGTAAAGCAACAAATTAACAATGTATGAGTCATATTATCCAAAGCCCACCTACATTATTTGATATTGGATCAAATAAAAAACCAATATCAATTTTCAATAGACTAGTCGCTGGTATAATAAAAGTATAATAGCAACTATAAAATATTAGAACAAAGTTTCATAGATGAATCATTTACAATGCGCTTAATGGATCGTTGCTGAAGTTATGACAATTTTGCTCATTCATTTTATACTACTTCAATAAAATTAGGAAACTTTCCAGACTTTTGACATAACTGTAAAAAAATATCATGTTTATTAAACTTTTCGTTCCGAACAATTTTTTTATAAAGTACCTACATATTTGTTGAAAATTGTACACTATATATTGTTAGGTTTTTACGTAATTTATGCAGAAATAAAAATTAAAAAAATAGAGATAGACCTCCGTTTTGATGAAAACAATTATATGTGACTACATGGTAGTAATTGACAGAGCCTCGGGATCGTATCTATATCACAGATCGATCTTAGAGATTCAAGTTTTACCAGCGTTGATATTTTTTTTAATCTTAATTACTTAAAATATCGTAGACTTGTCTATATTTTCCTAAGTCTATATATTGCAAGGGCTTGCTTATCAATCAAGATCGTGATCCTTCATTATGAAGAGTGATGATCAGAGCGGTCGCGGTGCAGATTTGTCTGAGGTTTAGTTAACGATAGGGAGTATCGTATAACGGGGTGTATTTTACTGAACAAATGAAGTAATGTATTGCATTTATTGTAGAATCGATTGTTTCATGCACTGTAAGGACTTCTAGTAATCTACTTAGAATAAAGACCTGAAATTTTCTCTTCTACACCTATTATATATCTCTATTCACCTAATATAAGTACATATTACAGTTTGGTCATGCTTTTAAATGGATTAAAATATTTAAGATAAAAACACGCGTAGATACATTATTATATAAAGGTAAGTGTAACAAAAATTCAAATTATTTTGAAAAGCGTAGTTTAGCAAATTAGTATTTCACACTGACGGAAAGTGAGATATGTACTACATAAATGATTTACATAAGAGATACGTCACCTAATCATCATTCATCATTCTATCAATCAAGTTATTCCGAAACGCGTTGGTTCCAAGCACTATGAAATCCGTAACTGGAATTGATTTAGTGGCTTATTGTGTGCCGTACATCATGATAGCGAAGAACCCTTTCGAGGGGATAAGTAGCATTATTATTAGATATACTCATACCACCGTATTATTATAAGCATTTGTTATATTACTAATATTTGTATTTTACACATATTATTTAAATGTTAATTGTTACTTTAACAAGCCACATCTTATAGTTGATCATAAAATATCTAAGTTAATAAAAAAATATATCGAGTCTGATTTAAGTTATAAACTCGTAAACAATAGTAATAATCAAGATAAATTATGTACTACGTATTATAATATACATATTTGTATTATAATTATGTATATACATATTATAATTATGTATTACGTATTATAATATACATATTTGTTTTTTAGAACGATATTCAGTCTTACCAGCACAAACATAATTATTATAGCAGTATTTAAAAGCAGGGTAGTTTAGTCTATTAGTCAGTAGTCTGTGTCATTCAGTTGTGATATAAGTATGTTAGTTCACGGATGACTCTCGAGCTCTGAAGAACCCCTTTTGCTTCTGAAGCCCCTGCGGCCCCTCCACTGTGGGGTCCCTAATGAGTCGCCAGAGCACTAGAGTTGTAGGTCGTCTCACGGCGAACTTGCTAGTCTCCCCTACACTACAGGGTTACTTCGTGCGGAAACAGCGAGCGGGAATTTTTCTTTTCTTTGTTTTTAACGTATGTAGAAAAAGTAGGGCGGAAAAATTGGATGACGAATTGCAATTTTAAAACGAACCAACTTCTCGATATTCGTACTTGGCTTTTCGGAGCATCGTAATTAAAATTTTTTTCATTCACCGAGAATAGTATCTCATATCAATTACGAAAAATTCAACCATTCATATCGAAGCTATATTATAGCTATATTCGAATCGAAGCTTTCATCAATTTTATAACTTTTTCCATCGTATTTGTCATATTGTACCTTAGTTTTGTTGTTTTTAACAACGAAGTTATAAAACGTCACTTATATTTAATGTCAGATATTTAAACATTTTATATAAAGTTATATTAATCTTGTATCTATCAAATAAACTAAACACAAAAAATTATAAATAAATCATATTATCTTGTTACCCAAACTGAACATACAAGAGATAATATACTCAATGACTACTTGAAGTTGTTCCATATAACTTCGTAAATACAAAACGCTTATAAATATTCAGCTTAACACTATCTCATGAAACGGATCTGAAATGCGATCAATTTATGAATGAATAAGAAGTTCTTTGTTTTGGCCGCCCACGACGGTACTATAAAGGACTTAATGAGGGCTCACAGCCTCCAGTTCTTAACTTATTTAGTACTTGTATTGTCAAGGGTCCGCGGCATCGTCTTGTTCATAAGCTGGTGTTGAATTTACGGTACAGCTCAATTAAATTATTTGCAGGATGGTAAAACTGTACTCTGGAAATTATAAGTCTCTTAACTTTTTTAGACACATTTTATGAACTGCTCTGATTCTAGCCAAACATAATTTATTAGAAGATAGAGACACACTTTATGTACACATAATATTCAAATATAAAGATAAGATATGAGGTGGAAAATGATAGTTACGGATACAAAAGTATAATTATGTCATATAATAATATAACATTGCAGAACCCTTATATATAACATAAGCTCATTTACAAATTGCATGTACATAGTTCATAGTATTATAATTTTATGAAGCAATATGCTTTAACAATCGTCAAAATATCTGTCACAACACGAAATTCTTTTGTTTCAACAATTGTGATAGTTCATAGCGACCGATATAGAATAACAATCACCAGCACAATAACTGTACAGATTATCAGCAATGCTATCAACGTTTCTATAACATTTTGTTCACTGGCTAATGCAGCTATTACGTTCACAATACTACGTAGGTGTTCCAATGTTGATAATTCTGTTTGTATGTTCGTAATTTATATAATAGCAATGTGGGGGCGATCTAATCAAGTCTTCAAATTCTAAAAAAAATTGTTCAATTATCTTAAATTTATATACAATTTCAAAATTATAATTTGTGTTTTTATATATAATAATAGCCTTATTATTCTTTTTTACATAATATTACTAGATTAATTGATTTTATAATTTATTTTTGTTTGCTTTAATTCATTCATTATACGCATGCAAAAATCAAATAGAATAAATACTATTAATATAGTAAAATTTTGAAATTACCAAAAAGCAAAAGCTGAGGTATTGATGAATTAGCAATCAATATAAAAAAGATATAGGAATTCAAAATTATATTTTGCCTAAATGAGCCTCTATTCAAAAGCATGAAATCAGTTTGCACAGAACAATTATTTTAAAACGTGTGCAGGCATAACCCCAGTTTCTATTTTAAAAGTTCCGTTGGGTCCCCGAATAATACAGTTTTATGTTCACTCGTAATCACATCCTTCGTTTAAAATGTCTCAATTAGGTACGGGATGTGAAAGACTGTTAACGACTTTTGAATATGAGTGTTCGTTTGATGCCCAATGCGATGCTATGAGTGAAATATATCAGAAACTAACATTTAAATCCATGGCGTAGTTAGAAAGCTGAGTAAATATTACGGGATCAATTTAATGCTATGCAAATAATATTGACTATAAAAAAATCAATGTCACTTAGCAATTACCATTTAAAAGCTTAATTATAAAATACTATTTCATTTCGTTGCATTAAAACAATTTAATCTGATTATAATCAGTAATTTACATCAAATATAAATGTAATGTTGTTTTTAATTTGTAGTCTAGGATTAATATTCTTCATAAAAGTTACAATCTAAAAATAATTAATTAATACAAATAACTTACTTTGATTATCTACGACGTTAATGTATGCTCGTAAAACCATACGTCTCGAAATTTACGCCTCTTAAATTAAGTGTTTTAAAATTAAATTTATATAAGTGCTCGTGAATAATATAAAACTAGTTAAGATTTTATAAGATTTGTTGATGTTAATAAAAACTATGAAATTAAATTCATAGTTTTTACGAAAGTGTACATTATATGAGGTCTTAAAACATTGAAAATGTATATAAAAGTTTATTTACAATGATTTCAATCATTATATTATTTATTTACAATCATTATTAATTTATATACAATGATTTAAATCATCAAATTGTTAATCAGTAGTTAAAATTATTAATAATAAAAACGACGACTAACGTTTAACAATTTTCGGATAAACAATATTATTTTATCATATGAAAGAATAATGCAACTAACAATAAAATACATGTTCAAACACTTGACTCTTTAAAATTCATATTGCAATTAATGAAATGTAACTATGGTTTTCATTGTAATTAAATGCCTTTGCTCATTTTCAGATACATGCTTATGTAATATCTTTGATTAGTGGCCACTATGCCTTATAATCGCATATTTTCAGGAACATTTCGTCATTTGTGTCCTGGAAATTGTAATACAAGCTCCGATACTAAAATCATAAGGTTATCTAATTAACGACTACGAAATATATTACTATTATGAAATTATTATTTATAAACGATTAATGCTTATTGAAAATATTCATAAACATGTATAGCTATGTTAAGCTTATTTAAATTTATATAAATATAGAATGAAAAATAAACCGATACGGGCAGGGATTCAAACCCGTGACTACTGGGAAACCGTCTCGTCGCTCTACCAACTGAGCTACCGTATACCGAATAATAATTTGTATTATATTATATACTTGTCAGTTAATAAAAATATACAAACCCATGACGAAAATACGAAAATATATTGTGTTACGTGAAAATTATAACAAATTGTTAATAATATAATATAAATATTATTGTGGTGTATATATTACTATATATGTTACGTATGAACATATGTAGATATGTATAATGATAGATTGTATGTTATATTTTAGTGTACTTATATTATTACTCAGTATTATATAATCTATGTATGTATATTCATTATTTCTTTAAAAAAATAAAACTTATTCCACGCTAATTCTTCTTGTCCTCTACCCAAAGGTTGCCTGGAATCGATTTCTCTTTAGCAATAAGGCCGCCTATTCTACTTACTTTTTATCATATAATACAAAATCGAAAAAAAAATATATACAAAACAGCGCAACAAAAAAGGTTCAAACTCTACAATGTACCATAATTTGAAAGAGGAATTAAAAGACCATTCGAATTTCAAGCAGAATTTCAGTTCAAAACAAAATTTCATTGGAAACGAGTGGTGGCGTCATATCATGCCCACTTGTCTATCGAGAGCTGTTAGAGTTGGTTTCGATTGCTATTATTAAACCTGCAGGATACGACATTGGAAAATAAACAAGCTTTTTTACGTATTGTGCAGCTAGAAATCTTTATACAAAAATGATAAACAAATTCGACCATTAGTTAACTTGTGTGGCTAACACTGTTATATTTACAACTAGCTGTTGCCTGTGACTATGTCCACTTAGACGGTAAAAATAATATTTAGGTATTTGACTTACATACTTAGTCATAAAAATAATATTTTTACAGTCTAAGGAGTCACAGACAACCGTTACTAAATAATAAATCATGGAATAAAAGTAGCCTAAGTTACTCTTTATTACATCAGATATTTGCAAGTGGAAGTCCCGTCAAAATCGATCCAGCCGTTTCAGAGATTATATTGTGTACAAACAGAAAGACCGACAAAATTTTATAAAATGTTATTTTGGTATATGTACCGTGTATACCATACTATATGCAGTTACTAAAAATATTACAAACAGACACTCCAATTTTATTTATTTATATAGATAAATTATTGTTTTGCAAAATAAATTACGAAAAGAATTTTACATCTATTTATCTTGAACCAAAAGTAACTACGATACAATAGCACTAAAGATGTTAAAATTCTGAATCTTAAGTAAGAAGAATATGTTAAAATTTCCGCATCCAACCGCTGCAAGCTGATATTTTTCTATGATAAATACCAAACTATTATACTGTTAAAAGGTTTTACGTCAAAGAAACGTGCCCTATTACATGTTCGCAAATGTGCCCCCCGTTTTGAAACGTTGTCAACACATTAGCTTGGTTAGGGAGTTATATTTAGTTTTACTTTTCGAAGATGTTACACTTTTACTGGTTACAAGAATCTTTTGGAAAAATACGGTAAACTTTTGAAATTATTTGACTTTTTTAAAAATTTCAACTTAAATTCAAATTTGTCAAAAACATTACATGAATAGAAAATTTGTAAAAAAATAAGTTTCTTTTTTTAAATCCTCAAATTAACATAAATATAAGTGATATGTGATATCAGCTTTTATGTGATATTTAACATAAATATTAGATAATCAATAACATTTCTGTATAATTATTATTTTTATAGAAATACATAACGGTGTGATGGGTAGCCATTTAAAGATGTTTTTGTCTGTCGCCCCATTGCCATATCGGGGACACGCGCCCGCCACGTGCCAGTGTGTACCGGCCTTTATCTCAGTAAGAAATGCGCATTCACAACTCGCCACATTTAACGACTGTGATTGGATTACCATTGGAATAAGACTTAATGGGGAAGTCTCCCTAAACTCTTATAAGTGCTCATAAAAACCTCGTTTAGCATTCTTAAACAAAAATTTTAAGCGATATTAAAAATAAATACCAACAATTTTACTTTTAAAAGGAATAAATTACAATATTAGCAACTTACACACTTGTATATACAGTGTAGAAAGTAAAAAAGACTCAAGTAAAAAGATGACTTTAGTTCAAACGTATTAACTAATACGTCAGTTTGTGGAAATTAAAAATTAAGAATGCTGTTCACAATTCGTCACATTTAAAGAGTATAATGGGATTATCATTAGCTTTTTACAAAGGGGAAGTCTCCCTCAAGTGGAATTTAAGTTTATAAATCCCTATGTATTTCTAAAATATTTTGTTTAACGCAGAGAGGGTGGACTAAATTAAATTTTAAAATTGTTTAACTTAGTTGAATGTATTTCGAAAGCACAATACAGTTTATTTAAACATAATTCAGTAATTCCAATCTTATGTTGTCTTTCCCAAACCTTTACGTAGTGGGCGTGGGATTGTCATTTGCATATATTCAAATTAAAAGCCACTCCTTTTGGATTGTTTCGAGTATAAACACAATCGTTTAATTTATGTCAATTTTATGTACGGAAAGACACGGGTCATGCTTTGCTTTTTGTAGCCCTTTGTGCATTTGCATACGAAAATAAATACTTAACTCCAAATTAATAAACAAAAATAATAAAAAACTTTTTAATTGTGCTAAATTTAACGAAGAAATGTTAGACAGTGTATTAGAATAGGATGTCTATCATTTATTATAATTAATAATTTACATCATAACACACATAAACACATACCCACACATAAACATTCTCATAAAAGGCATTAAAGCATTTCATGTCACGTTTTAGTTGGATAAATTCAGAATCGCCTTCACATGCTAGTTGACCTCAGCATTACCTCTCATCATGATGTTGAGTGAAAATCACGATTTAAGCATACTTCCGTGCATCAATAACGGACCTAGGTTCAAAAGATATTAGACAACTTTGTAGATTGTTTCCAAAATAATTATAATTATATGACTTACTTCATTTTCTTCCATATCTTTATTTGTACCTATACAACGTCTGAAAAGCGACGATGACTACTTTCTTTTCTGAAATTCGTCGAAAATAGATAACGCATACAAATTTATCTAGAACTCTATATTGAATTGGAGAATCGTATGAATTACTTAAGATCTAATCAGAAGTAAGAAAAGCCCGACAGAAGAGTTAGACGTTGTGTACCTACATCACATCAGTCATCCCTTTACCTCAGAATATACTATTTCTCTAAAATATACTCTAACCTAACACAATATGGTAGATTATTCAATGACAAAACCAGCCCATTAGTTAGCAAAGCCTTAAATTACCTAAAACAAATTGGACTGTATCTCTAAAACAATAAGGTTGATAATAGTTTGGGTTGCAATAATGGTAACTTGTGAGAAATGCTGGAAACGGTAACGTGTTGTGTAATTCAATAAGGACTACCAAAATTGACTCAGATGGGCTCAAAGTTTGTGGGAGGATAGTTTGTTGGCAAACATTGTTTGATGGACTGGATTTGACCCTGATGCTGGTAACTTGATTAGTTCCGTATGCAAATAAAATTGTGTAACTAAAACAAACAAATAATATTGTGTAACAAGTACTTCTAAAACGACTTCGTTTATATTAATTATATCTTTTAGTTCATTTTGATTAGGATTTAGACTTAATTTATAAATTTAAAAAAAATATTTAATTAATAGTATTATAAAATGATTAATTAATATCGAATACCCTCCCAAAAATAAATAATAAGCTTCAGTCATTAATAATAATTAAACATGACAATAAATTAGGAAAGTAATTTGGAACGAAGTCTTATATTTAAAACGTAACAGAATGCATCTTCTCAGAACTATCAATTTTATTTTTCATTTTATGGCAAAACGTTGCGAAATAAATTAGTGAGCGCTAATTAGGCGTTTTAAAACTATGATTTATGATTAAAAACTTACTCAGTGGTCAAAGTAATTTATGTACCCATTGTTTTTGAAGTTCGTTTTAAGGTCTTTTGATGATCAACCAAGTGCATTTCGCGCCACCGGCATCTTTGAGATAACTAAATTGATGTTTCCTTAATTAGAGGTTTTGTGAGAAATTTGAATATTATCTACATTTAAAAATATATTTTTCTGTTATGTATATAATTTATTGGTTACAACAATCAATTAGACTTCTAAACACGATAAGTTTGCATTGTTTTTTGTGCATGTTTATTACCGTGTTATTTTAAAGATTTACAAGTATGTAATTATACTAAAAAAGTGACTTTATAAATTTTCAAATTTAGATTCCTTAGTTAAGGGAGTTTTAAAGAATAACAACTCTATTAATAAGAAACACAAATATTACCAAAATCTACAATTATCCTTTGTTAATTGCAAGTTGAAATATTAATAATAAAATATCATAACTATAAGACACAACTAAATAAAGTATGAATCATAGCTCGGGTTAAAGTATAAAGCATATCCTAAGTTCAGATGTATGGCATATTCTTTAAGATATCCATTAAAAGACCCATCGGATGTCACATAAAAAATAAATCCGGAAAGATTTACGATTCAAAACTTTGAAATATAATAACATTGGAGATCAAGTTGCACATCGTCAGCAATAAATTTACGTTTTTAAGCCTTTTGAAGAAATACTCGTGGCAAAAGATAATTTGATTTTGAACTGGAATGATTTATTAACCATATTTCTGCCAAGTCTTAATGTATTACATGAAATGTGATAGTAAAATATAATTGCCTTTTCAAAAGGTATTATATTTTTATTAGAAAAATTTAAATGTATTAGGAGAAGCTGATGGGTATAGTTCTCTTATTAGAACCTTTGTTTTATTAGGAACAGAACAACACTTCAAGACAGAGTAGTTAAAATAGTATGACTACGAAAACATAGTTAATCAGTATACATAGTATGGTATACCATTCATAAATTGTGGTAAAACCTAGGCTCTAAATACACCTTCGTATAGACATTTCATTGCAATTCGTGTGGGATATCCCGACACAAAAAGAAGAGTACCACCTTTTTACAAAAGATTGGCGTGAAATATCTAATATAATGAGGTAGCCAAAACTGTCATCTTTTCTTAAGTTTCTTCATCTCACTCTTTTTTTTCAGCGAGGACATCGCATTGCATTTATGTTATTCAAATGTACATGGACGACAATATACCTACCTTCAGAGGAACCGTCTGCTCGTTGGACAGAGTGGTCTCGAAAGTGGCTAGTAAAAAAAACAGTGAAATCCCATTTATCACGTAGTATTTTTTTGAAGGAATGAAAAAAAAATGTTAATTCTGGTCTATCTAGCACATGTGACTGTATAACATTCCAGTTGAAACCCAGACGCATGTTTATATTGAACATGCTACGGGTCAAATTTTCGTGGACCGAACTCAATTTCGCTACGAAACGAAGTGAACAAAAAATACCCTCCAACCGAACCGGTGATTTGTGGACCGCATTCATTGTAGTGACAAGCTTGTTCAGAGCCAACGGCCCACACTACTCGATTTCGCCTTTACGAAGCTATATACTGGTCACAGTATACGCAAACATGTAACTAGTACATGACTTGTTAAATTCGCGTCCACTGGATTCGATTGACGTTGATTGAGTTATCCATTTTGCTGTGATGCTGGTTTAAAATTTTAAATACGGACAGTTTTTATTTACAGTTCAAAATTGATTTTCAGATTTAAAAATGATTGCAAAGTTTTTAAATTAATGAAAACGTAATAAGGGTGCAAAAACTGAAAAATGACTTATATGTCATTAAAAGAGAAAACCACAGTTTAATATTTCTTTATCTATAAAGTTTTACTGTGTTGAAAAAATATGTAGGTAGTAACTATCTGCTTACAAAATGAATTAAAAACATGTTCACGTTTGTTTAAATTACATTGCTATTTAAATTTTGCTGTAGAAGCAAAATGTAAACAAATAATTAATAATAATTCTATTACATATTACCATTTAATCTCCGTAATAACATACATTTTATTGACTATCTATTAAATATAGCATAATGTAATTAATATCGTTTATGATCATTTTCGGTATAAATTATTTATAATTACATAAAAATATTATCATTACCTACATTCAATATAGGTAACAAACATATCCAATATATTAATAATATATGTTAAATAAAATTTCTCAAAACCACCTAATATGGACCCTCCAAACAATTTATTTTTAGTCCTTCGGCTCGGTGGGCTTAGTTAAAAGTATAATTGGTTTCAAGTGCTGGCCTTAAGTGATACACGAACAACATTTTTTATAACATCCTCTGTCTTCAGACAATGGTCATGTGTAACGAGGTAAGCCGGTGAAGTGTGTCCATGCCTTAACAAGGGCTTTATATTCTGAATTTATATCCAAAAACAATTACTAAGAGCAAATATTTCTAAAAAAATACAAAAACAATAACCAGTGTTTTATACATCAGCTTTTTGCTACATTTTGTTTTTTTTTTTTACTAAAAACCACTTTCAGATTATTTATCTATAATGCGTTAAATTTTTTAAGTTTTTGAACCTTTTTTTATCTTTAACTTACCATTTTAAGTAGCATCCGCGGGTGTTTGTTTTTAATAATCGAGCCGCAAAGGAAATTTAAAAAATGGTGTAAAAATCAACACCATATTGCGTACCTCTTCATTCAACACGTAATGGCTTTTAGGGGATTTCCAATTAATCTATTTTTAAAAAATAAAACAGTTCTTACACATATCTTGATATTATGACGAACAGAAGCTACTAAAAACGAATAGAAATGAATAGAAATACATAGAAGACATTTTTTATTTACTTTCAACATGTTTCTAAATTATAGTGACACCTATAACACACACATTAACTGTTGTATCCCTTGGCCTATAGCTAATAAACAACACTTAACCTGCTAAATATCAAGCCCTAAATAGTAAACATCTAACAATAAAAGTCGTATTAATTCCAGGGTATCCAAAATAATCCAGCCCTAAGAATAAATGTATCCCTTAGAATAAATGTATCCGGCATCAATAGGGCACGTCCCAAGCATCAAAGTTGATTCTTAAACAGGTGGTCGTCTTTAAGATAATCCCTCTAACACCGCATCTGCTAATAAATTGCTTTTAAAATGCCTGCAGTTATTTTACGGACATGTGTTATGATGTTCGAACTAAGGAGTTTAAGATGTGCCCTTGCAGTCGAAAGAATGAATTATAGTTAAGCATTTAATCTTAATATTCCTGTTTTGATTCTAGTTGATGTATATTTTTTGTAAAGAAATAATTTTTAAGCTGATAATTTTTTGATATTAATGTGGTGTATCAAATACATGTAATGTAAATTGACACGATCATAATTTTAAGTAGCTTTATCTTTTCTTATTCAATTTTAAATTCATTTACTCTACATTTGTTGATCCTTTACAAAATAATGCAGTTTTATAAGTCATTTATAATTAAGGTAAGCTTATACGCACATATTTAAACGCCAATCAGACTTTATTAGCCCACTTAAGCTCATAAGCAACTGGTTTCAATAAAAGAAACAAAACGAAATTATAAGTAAGAAGGTTTTATTTATTTCACGGCTGCTGTCCATGAATAAAATACTTCTTTTCTTAATATCAGAACTGACAAGATTCGCATAGCTTGAGACCCGTGGAATACATAACAGGATATCAAATATAAGGAATACATTCACATATTCATCACTCTACATATTTTCTTTAATAGAAAATAAAAAGTTACATATTTTTTTTTATTTGTTTAAAACTCATTAAAAAAACATATTATTTTAATTTATTTTAGGAGTTCTACTATCGAACGGTAGCTAAATTTAATTAGAATTATCATGATTCGTAACAAGGTCTAGCATTTTCAGTGAATACATGACTTTAAAGTTTACTGACGCAGTCGTTATGCCATAACATATGGCTGTCAGAATTAGTCGGATTAGTGATTTCACGGAGCTCCAAACGCCTCGTATCCAATTACAAGGGCCGGAACCCGGCATTAATAAAAAAAACAAACACGACAATTGGGCATAAAAATGTTGATTTAATTAACAACACGTCCGTGTAGACTAAGCTTAATGCATTAAAATTTGAAAATTGTTTCAAAATTGTGAAAATTGTTTGAGTATATATGGTTTCTTTGCAAAATATAGTGCATAGGAAATTCATTTGCATATACATTTCAAACACTGTTTAGACTTGACTAGGTATAAGGTATATATCTAGGTACTACGTACATATATACGACCCATTTAATTTTACGTTATTGGAATGAAAACCTAGGGTACGAGTATTATAAATTTTTTTTGTAGTAGCTACAATTAACATTACTTTGCATTTATTAATTAAGTATGTAATTGGATTTTGATCGGGATTATATTTTAATATGAGCTTTGTATCCTTACAGAGTGGTAGCGCAAGCGCACGCACCGGTGCCGCCATCTATTACAGTTTTATGCAACTATAGTTTTTTCTATTCAACGCTAGATGGCACTTACAATATAATACATTTTAAATTTCACTAATTATAAATAAAATTTTCTTACGTCAGTATAAGTTGGTATCGTTCTCCGTATTCTGAATATTCTATGAACTATAACTCAATTAACGGATATCCATTTCACGTAAACCCTTGTCAAGACAAACGAACGTCCCCCACTCATAGCTTAAAACTTTAATTAAAACAATTATAACGGAAAATTATAAAATAATTTTCGCCCTTAAGCCACCCTGTCAACTAAACAATTCCTTGCAGTCCATCAAAATTAATCTAATCTAATCCAAGGCCTGTCTCAAGTTTAAACAAAGATATTGCAAACTAAGTATTAAGTGTTTGCGTGTTAATATATGGGTGAGTATTTTGTTTTTAAACGCCACATTATAAAAATATTTTAGTACTTTTTATTCTACTCTCTCTCTCTCATATTCAACTTCATTGCGATGTATCTAAGTACTATTTTTTTTAATTTCAAACCTATGATGCAGGTTTTTTACTATTGTAAGAGATTTAATACACAATTTCCATTCGTATTTTCCACAGCAATTGCTAGATCGTATTGCACCCCGTTTCTTAATCGTCGTTTATTATTGCAGCCCCCGGGAAAATTATAGTAGCGATCGGAGTTCAAGTAAACAATTTATTTCACCCCAACTGAATAAACAACAAACGACCTTTCATGTTCGGCATTCAGTATTGGGTTATTATCGAAGTAATCAATGTATCCGACCTAACAGCGATTTTACTTTCTAAACAATATTACGGTGTGTATAAATAATCCTGTAAATAAAATATTGTGAACCATATAATATATATGATTTTAATTTAATTATTCTTGTTTGTTATATTTAGTGTCATTTCAATGTATTTTTTAATATAATTGAACATTTTCTTTATGGCTGGATTGAAACTAACATTTATATCGGATATTATTTGTAACTGCGGCTAACAAGATATAAAATACATTTAATGTATCGTAAAAATAGCACAAAATATATCTAATCAGGTCCACGATACAAACCGAGCTCATTATTTTTAACGAGCCCTATACAATAGGTCCGTGTCAAAAATCTGCCCAATATATTGGAAAAAAATAAAAGCTAAGTGATTACCGTGCATTGTCCAGGGTGTTATACAAAACTCGCCTCTATGTTGAATGTTATGTTTTATGGAGCGGCCATTATTTCACAATAACCAATCAGTGCCATACATGTCACTTGCCTGACGTTCCCCGAGCGTCAACGTGATGCAGTTAATGTCAGGAAGTTCAATAGTTTTTCTATACAATATAGCTTAATTATTGTAACTTGTAAAGTGATCTTTTAATCTTACAAAATCGTTTATATAAGTAGCTCAGTGATGTGATTGACATTTTGCTTTTATATATTATTTATTTTGGTTGATAGTTAACATTGTTACATGCACAATAACTAAACTAAAGAATAAACACAAGACTGTCGTCTTTAAGAGCATCATGATATTGGGTTCAAATGCTCACAAAAATCGTTAACAAAAAAATTGAATTAAATAATATAGATTTTATTGATTTGTAATTAATTCTTACTGTAGGGTTATTCCAAAGATGATTAAGGTTTTATATTTTTAATCCCTACCCTCTTTGATATTCCTATAGTAGGAGAAACTAGCTGATTTTTATCAACTTATGTTAGCACACAGGTCAGATCTGGTCCAAAAAATATATCTCCAATGAGTCCTTACATTATTATTTAGACAAGCAAAAATGTAACCTGATAGTATTTCTATCGAAGCTATTTTAATTTGTTTAGACTGTAACCTTAAATTATATTTTCATTTAATGCTCTAAAATAAAATAAAAAAATTATAGGATATAAAAAATATATTTTTAATGGTATTGAATGCCATGTCAATGATAGGAATAAAATAAAGTGCGACTGGTGTACATGAAGGAAAAAATAACACTTTTAGAATAATTTTGGGGTGATATTTTGTATTGAAATATCAAGACTCATTTTATTACAGTTTGGTATCGACAGCAAGCATCTGTGCTAAATGAAATTGGTAGATCGATGTTTATTACAAACTTGAAATCAAATAAAGTTTAATTGATTGTTTCTTGATATATAATGAGATAGAATGTTAGCGATCTCATTTTGCCACCCTTCGTATTCTGGGGAGGAGGACAAACTGCTTATTTCCAAGTGCAAATGAGGCATCTGCTCCTTCGCACTCTGTTCTATATTGAATGTTAAACCTGTACGCCATTATTACTCCGTTGGAATGGTACAGCTAGCTTTGTTATTTTTCATACTCTCATAAATCAGCTCCGCTTGTCATTGGCAACTTGAATAGTTACTGACTGCACTTTGAGATACTGGACCTTGACAGTCTAAAAGATTGCCAGTTTAGCTTTTGCTGGCCTAGAAGAATTAAAAAGTCATCAGCAGAGGTAAGTAGAATTTTACGACGGACCAAGACCACGGGTTGTATAAGGCGTAGGTCTGGCCACACATGTCTGTCTGTCTGTCTGTGTCAATCAGTCATATCTCTGGTCAAAATCACACTAGTATCAGTTCATACAACTTAACTGCATACAACGACGAAGTGTTCCAATTATAAGTGACTTGATCCTGTTTCGTCACGTAGGAATAACACAGTACGATGTACCTTCTCCTGTTATATTCTATTGTCTTCTGTCATTCATGGTGAAAGTTCAAAAGTACTTTTTGAACTGTTTCAGATGGCACACCACGATGCCGGCAACAATACCATCCCCATAGTCTGGACGAGTGGCGTTCTTTTACAGTACACCTCTCAAGATTTTTTTTTCAGGTATATACAATAAAGGTTTTTATAAACCTTACGAAAATATGCGTTTTTCCTTGCTTAACCGTTGATAATACTTAAAATTTAGTGACACAAATATTTAAATCTTTATTAAATTACAGACAGTTTATGCCTTTCTTTATTTATCAATTTATGACTGTAAATACAGCTCAACTTTAAATCATTAAATGTTTCAGGGTTTTGGCAATGCTGAACAGAAAACATTGAAAGGAAACTTGCATTTTGAGAAGTTGTATAATATTATTAAAGCTAACCTTTAGAAAACAATGTATTACGGTATAATCGAATGGGATAAAGTAATAGAAATGTTTGGTGAATTATTCTTCTGCAACATTTTATGATCAAAAAGGATCACACAAAGCAGGTAAAACTTTATTAAACATTAAACTTAACCTTAACTTCAAAATTATAATTACCTTAGCAAATTCGTTGACGTAAAATAGGCACAAAGAATATCTACTCTTGTCGTCTGATGCAAAATAAATAACAATAAATTAAATAAATATGCAACGAATATATAAAAGTATTTTTATCCAAACAGTAATGAACATAAAAAAATATAATTATTGTAAGACTGTAAAAGAGAAAAATATGATTTTATCCTATTTGTATAATCAATTGAGTAAGATTAAGGTAAACTTATATTACTAGAATCGTTGTCTACCTCAAGCCAGGGGTGGACAATTCAATCATCTCAGTATCGGAAATGTTACGGAAAATCGGAATTTGTCGCCCTTTACCTATATAACTGATTTCCCCAAGCTTTGGATTTCCACCATCTTTGATTGGTAACGCAATATCCCAAGATCAGTTCCTTTTTATTACAATTTACAAAAGAATAACGTAGGTTATATTGAACAATATTGTTTACTAGCAAAGAAAACTGTATCGTTTTATATTTTTTGTTAAACTATGTTATCAACTACGTTACAATTTCTAAACTTGTATGATATATATTAAGATTACTTATATTATTACACTTATATTATTAAGATTTGTAGCAATCATATTCAGTACTATCACTTCAATGTTTAATTTCCAACGATTTGTAATAGAAGATTAAACATTATTTTAAAATATCTTATGCTAGTTATTCTTATAACATTAAATAGTAAATATTAAATAACATTCGATAATTAATTACGTAAGTGGCGCTACTGTTGTATACTATTTCGAAACTTACAAACTAATTACATGTAAACTTCGATGTATTTAACATTTAAATTATTATTGGTAATATTAGTAACAATATGAAGTTCTTATGTATAATTGAAGCTGGTGGATTATATGTTTATAAGGATTCAGTATAATAAATGAAATACAAGAATTTACAATAAATATTCAAGAATTATAATAAATAATTCTGAAATTTGAGTTAAATGGAGTGAGCAAGTTGTAAAAAGATAAAGCAAAGTAGATAACGAGGAAAAATTGGATTTCTGAGAAGACGTAAAATAAGATCAGAAGATTTCACTTAATATCTAATATCAAATAGTTCAAAGCGACCACAAAGTTCAAACTGATATTTAATTGACTATTAATGCTATGTCTATAGTGATAAAAAATATATTTCAGTATTTTTTAATTAAATTTAGTTCATTTAATGTAGAAGATAGTGATCTTTGTAATGAGAAAAATGGAGCAATATCTAGATACTTTAAAAATTAAGTGAACCTTTTAGGTTCTACTCTATTAACAATTCCATTACCAGCAGAGGTTGGTCGAAGTCTTTTATTTTAGCACCTACAATTGTTAAAAGAACCAGCTATTCTAAAGTTCAGTTTTTAAAATGTCTACTGAATTGTATTTCTTTTACAACAGAAGTCATCATATAAAGTGTTTAAATGCAAAGTCTAGACAAAACTTTAAAAGTAATGTCCAAAATTATTAGTAACATGTAATTAAAAAAAGATGAACAAATATCTTCCATTCTTTAAAGCGAGATTACAGATACAATAACGTTTAAGAAAAGCGTCAGGTCTGAACTTTAATGTAATGAAGTACGTGGTTGCAGCGCGTCGAGACCATTTCCAATTCATTTAATTGTGAAGGTGTTGCTGCAAAGCTATATTAGAAGAAGCAATTTACCATACCAAAAAAATAAATTATCACAAAAACGTTTTGGATTACAAAACTTAAAAAAATGTATATTTTATTTCCTAACAGCTAGTTATAATAAACTATTTATCGTTATTTCTTGGAAATTTCGACCTAAACCACAATTTATCGAGACCGCAATAAGTGACAGTCATCAAATACTCGGTACGAGATATAATTCTATTTAAATTTCAATAATGTATACCAATGACCTTAATAATAAAATTTTATAAACTTGGATGTTTTGTTATAAACATTATATTTTTGTATGATTGTTATACATTTTGACATAAGAAAATCGCATTTCAATAACAACATTGGTTTTTAATGTTACAATAAAAAGCATATGTGTTAGCATAGCGGTAGAAGTGAAAATATAGTTAATAACAATAATTATATGATGCTATTATAATCACTTCTAATAGCGTACATTTTCCTGACGCGACGTTACCACTGTTCATGTTAATTATGTATTTAAACATCTACCCAAAATAGCAATCGTGTTTACGAATTCAGAGTTCTGGAAGCACACAACGCAATGACAGTCTTCTGATCTTGAAAGCTGCTTTTAGCAAATATTTGTTTCAGAAAGTACTCAAACTAAACACATAAAAGGCGAGTTTCACATGTTAAACTTGCTCTAATTGAAAACCTCTTACTCTAAATTTGAAAATCTCGCGGGATTTTCACCAATCCACAAACAGTCGAGTTACTGGGAGTACCAGAGGATACCGTACATCAATTACGGATTTTACACAAAATAGGTAATATCTTCAAAAAGTGAGGACATTGCGACAAATATATGCAAAGCATTCGAAATGTTACATAAATGCCATGAATGTACAATTTTAAGCAAATTTTTAGTAAATTATAAATTGTAAAATTATACGTTATTTTGAATTTAGATTTTGCAAAAAAATATTTTGATTAGAAAACTTTCAAAAATATGATTGTGATTTCTCTATGTGCAATTATTTCTGATAATTTACACAACTTACCGTTCCATAGTTCCATGTTCGTCTATAATTAAAACAGAAAAGAAATATCTAAATAGCTCCGAATATACTGGGCTGGAAGTTAAGAATAAACTGCAGTCTCCGCCCAGTATTGACAACGCCCCTGTGTATATTAATCCTAAACTATTCTCAATAGTTCGTATCGATGTCGCAAATGTAGGAAATTGGTTCCATTGACTGAATAAAGTTTTTGAATCCCCTCGATGAGAACGTTAGACCAAAGTTTTGCAGACAGTTTCTATCTCCTGCGCCATTGGGATTTTTAAATTTATACGAACGATTTTTTTAACTATTGTATAGAATAATGATAATATGATAATATTTTTAAGCATAGCAAGTTTGTTATATTATGTTACACATCTATTGTATTATCAAATATGAGACTTCAATTTAATAAATCTATATTATATAAATACAAAAGATACTAAGTCATATACCATGTATATTTATATTATTATTTGAACATTTGTTACTATGCTCTAATTTAAATATTAAAATGACTCTCTCTATCTATATTGAAGGCGCTTCGCCTATTAGATTACTCACACGATTTATGCGTTCAGTACTTGTACAGGGTTGTTACAAAAAGTTAATTAAAGGGTAAAAGAAGCGTGACATTGAATGACGAGGTACCACGCCCTCTGCGTATTGCAATTTATTTAGTTCACTTCGACCGTCCTTTTGCATGCTTCTGCATTTAGATATGTAACAAGGGATGTGTTTACGCAAAAAATATATGAATAAATAAAATGATTTATGATTAAATCACACATATTTTATTCTATAGCACCATATTTGATTTTGATTAAAAGAATCTCACCGTTACAATAATATTAGGGATTTATTTATAAAATTTATTCATTTTTAATGGATTCTTAGCAGCTAAGATAAGTGACACAAAGGATGACTTCTCTTATAAGACATCTCTATCAAAACCCTTGTTGACAGAAGCCCGCCAGTAAAATAAGATACTTTTAATTCTGGTAATAATTACGCCTCTTACAACTATGTAAGAATGTTAAAAATAGATAAAAATATTTATTTTCCTTTTTCAAAAATTGACTCAACGTAGCCTCTGAAAATCAAAAATTATTATTACAATAACAGAGTTTCGATGGCTTTATAAGAGTGAAAACCCTCAAAATAAAATAGAAATATTTCAAATGGATTATTGCGCTAAATTACGACTTCGAATTATTTTTATTAAATATTTTAAGAAATAACGTTATCATTAGCATGATTTTGAGGAAATTCGTAAGTACTTGATAAATAGGGCAAAGTTGGGAGCTTCAATCCTTTTGAATTAATGGTAAGATCAATATTGTAATTGTTTCTCGATTATTTCCTTAATCCCGAAACTTGCTTAATTATCTTAAAGTCAAATTTAATTTCGACAAACTCCTCCAGTGTATCAATTTCCTCGAAGTTAACATAATTTCATATCCGTTTTAAAATCAGGTCTTGTTATATTGAAGTCAACAGAGCCTTAATTGTCTTATAACAAAATTTAATAAAACAAACTCTTTTCTTGCCTTTTAACACAAATTATAAGTAATTAGTTAATTAACTTTGATTAATTTTAGCCTTGACGGTAAAAATTTTGCATGTTATTATAGTTTCATCAAAAAGTCTTTGTTATTTAAGTTTATTAAAATGTATAAGTGACTCAAAAACAGACTCAAGTTTTAATTAAAAGGCTTGATATAAGGCTGTATTAATAAATATATCCATATTTTGTCTATAGACTATCAAAAGCAATTTTCGACGATAAATTTGGGATGAATTAATTGGATAATTTGTGTTTTCGAAAGTATTTTAAAACATTTCGTTACCTAAAAATATTATAATAATATTGTATTTAATAAACCTAACACATTGAACCAGGTCTGTCTTAAATATGGTTCTATATTTATATAACAATAATTATTGAGTAAAGGAGGCATTGAGTTTTATGATTCAGGGGAAATCTTCTAGAATATTAGATTTGTATGAAAAATGTCACAGCGTCAACAGAATGTACAAATAAGTATCAAATATTCAATTAAAATTAAAAAATATGTACCTTTGTGCTTTCAATTTGAAAATTAAAGTTACAAGGAAAGGCATGTGACTTAATAAGATTGCCTCACATAATTAATGTTTTGTTTTCAATGTTCACTTCACCTACAAGCGTTAGACCTGATTTTAATGAAAGAAGCTACTCAGGTTTCCATCGTTTCAATAGATTATATTGAAAATTTACGAGATGAAACTGCAGCAGTGCAGTGGCTGATTTACCTTTGCTAGTCGCAAGGGAATCTGTGCTATCTATGAGACTACTCTCAAAGATTGCACTGTCACTGTGAAATTGTGTTCTGAAAAATTAGGGACACGACCACTGTTCAGGAAGTTCCAATCTTTTCATAGTGTTAATTTTTCATTTTTTAAGAAGGTCACTTATGAGCTATTATTTTAGTTTTATTATTATATATATATAGAACAATATTAAAAGAATTCATCGACAGTATTATTGAAAGTTTTAAAATGTAAAATTTATATTTAATTATACGCAAGTTAAATCCATAATAAATATAAAAATAAAAAAAACCCCGGTAAAAAAAGAAATCTAAAAAGTTTAAAAATAATATTATTATGTACTTATTGAAGTCGTAGCGTCGGGTTTTTAATTTTTATTTTCTGCTTTTTAAAATATTTTACTTTTTTCTATGTTATACTAAATGAACCTACGAATATACTAATTTCCCTTGCTTTGGTTTTTACTATCAATATTGTATAATAACCTTTCACGTTAAGCATAAGTAAAATCAATTAATCAATTTATCGAACCTGACTTGGTGTATCAATTCTCAGGATACTCATTAACATTTATAAATTAATAATATATAACATATTATGCGCCAAGCAATAATATTTATACAGCACTGGTTTTTCACATCCATTGAATAAAAAATCTAAAGCATTAGTGATGGGAACGTAATATTATATTATAAATAAAATATGAAGGGAAGAATGAATCTTTACAGAAAGAATTCGAATTCCCAACCTCTGGGAAATTGACCCATCGCAATAAAAATTGAGCAACCGTATCGCCACCCGCTTTGATAAATTTAACATTTCATATATAATCGTCTTTATCAGGGAGGACACATGGAAACGTGTGAAAAAGAATTACAAAACCAATATTATATATTTTTTATATATAATATTATTCTAGAACACACTGGGTAGTGTCATAAATTATCACACCACAAAACGATATGCAAACGCCGCATAATATTATGTATCAACGTATGGTGTCATATGAATAATACAAACATCATTACAATTCGCACATTAATCACGGCGAATTTATGGAGGAATTATTTAGTGTTGAAAATAGGTCTATTGTTTCAGTTATAGTCTGTTAATTAAACTCGGAGTATTTGATTTAAATGAGACTATTGATAACGTAATAATAACATTATGATATTATAACGATGTGGTCTATTAAATAACAAATTTAATATACTATAATTATGTTCTTTTAATTATTTTATATTTACTTAGCACGTGTTGTATCTACAAATAGTGACAGTATTTCGACTGACGTCCAGCCTAAAAACTGATCTTAAATGTCAGGAAATATTCAGACTGAATTGACAATTGTATTATTTTATTTACGGGAATTGACGCTTAAGAAAATGGGAACTACATGTATTATAATTGCCTGACGTTTTGACCAGGTTGCACTTGTCATGTTAGAGGCTGACGGTTTTTCGATGTAGGCTCTCCGCTGTCAAATCTTTGAGGTCGAAATATCTTCACTTACCTGCATTGATAGTGACACTGATAGTGTCCCTATTCTGTAAGCTAACCGACACGTCCCTATAAAGTGTAATTCTGTCCAATGATTGGGGCCCGTTTCTAAAGCATAATTTGCGATTACATTCTTTACAGCAGCCAAATGTTATTACATAATTTACGCAATCAATTAAAGATGCCATTCACGAATCGCTTCCACACTATAATAATATTCTTCGGGCCAAGACTTATCGTTCTTTTTTTTAAAGTATTTCATTGTGAAGGTGGCAAGTATGATCTATCTATCCATTTCCACAACGTTCGTGTTTAGAATAGTAACCAATGGATTCATAAAAAAATATATTATACGAAAATAAATTTTTTTTGCAAACTAATAAATTAATATAAACCAAATTAAAAAGTAAAGTTACCATACTTTTACAAATTTTACTTACACTGTGCTCTTTGCTTTTAGGTGTATGAACTACTTTGACCTAATTTATGGAAAACTTGAATTATACACTTGTTATTACTGCCGGATGTTGAAAGAACACTAAACTTATTTAACAGCGTTGGTTAATATATATTTAATTTTACAGGGTTAATATTATTTTAACCTAATTAAACTAAAAAAATCAAATATCATTTTTAACAATGTTTGTCTTTCTTGAAGTTAGCTTGGTTTAAATTTTTTTTTTTTATATATATAATCCGTTCATTTAAATTTGAATGTTACTTTGCTATTAAAAACTGCTATTACTATGAAGATAAACGAAAGATTAATAACGTTTTTAATTTAATTTATAACTTAAAAAATATTAAAATATAATTTCTTATCTGTTACTTAGAGCTTATTTTACGTTTTTTTTAATCCAGCACCTCATTGCTAAATACACAAAGGCTCAAAGAGCTATTCTTCGTTTTGTCCAACCTCGTTATAAAGATGTGATTATGCGGGCGTCAGAGTAGTCGCGTAACTAGCAATTTATGTTCACAATACCTATAGTTTTAAAATATTCTGCATTTTCTGCTGCAAAATGAAATAATTTACATCATTATTATGCAATTAAGCTCTATATATTTGTCTACTATAGTCAAATATATTTATTTAAATTAAATGTTTTTTTAAATTAAGTAGTAAAAAAAAAGATGTGTCTTATAAACCAGGATTAAAATTTCTAAACTGCTTACGGAGGATGAAAAGCTGTATGGAAAATTTTGTGTCATCGAATTTATAAAAGAACTGTACGAAATATGAATGGTCTGTTATCCTTATCATGGGTACTGCCGCTCGAGTGACAGGGGCGTTCATAAAAGTTTAATGGCTTTAATCTTTTGAAACCCTAAATTTAGGGGTCTCTGATAGTCCTTTACGAGGACCTCGTAAAGTTTACTTGATAGTCGTACTTGAAATTTGTTATTGAGCTAGATAAGGAGCAGTTGATGTTTCTCTAAAGCAAAACTGCATGCAATACTATTTGAGACTAGTTTTCAGTTAACAATATATATCGATTACTATTTTAAAACTATAATATAGAAATACTTTTAAACAATTGTTAATTTGGGATATCATCAATCAATTCGTAAATAAATGCCACTAATGGGAAATATTAATTAATCCATCCAGAAAGATTTATTACAAGTGATCAATGTTTATTTTTCTTTGATATGTACTTGCATATTGTTATTGCGTATACTGTTCTGTACAAGTATTAAAATCAACGATCCGATTAGCTCTAATAATCGGCACGTTTGCAAGCTCGTTCCGGCCCATGATCAAAAGAGGCCAACATGTAAACTCTAAACAACAAAACACATTTTAGGGGCTAATACAATGCAATAGAGATTAAATTTATTTGTAATTTTGTGAGTTCACATAACTTGCGTGTTTAGGAAATATAAAGCATCGCTTAGTAATGAAAGCTTATTGTTTTATATTGCCGCCCGCCCAGTAATGTGACAGAGGGCGGAAAACGCAGTATTACCTTTAAGTTGAGTTCAGACGATCATCAGTATATTTGACTTCTGTATACAAATTAGATATCGTGTACTAGTATACGATACACAACTTTGGCTTTAAAATTTATAACGAATCTGTACATTCTGAATTTCTGGTGGTACTCATTCATATAGTAGTAGATACTTTTGAAAAATATTTGAAAATAAATGTAAATAAGACGTAAGACCTTCCTATTCCTAACCTTCCCATGCCCACTTATTTCTCTTCCCACAACAAACGCAATTTCAAATCCGACTTCAAGCTAATTTTCTGTAATAGGGTACTACTACTGGATCAAACAACTATGCTCCATAATTCCCTAAAAATAATACTACCGGTTTTGTAAAAGAACTATGCTTCTACATATAATTTAATTTTCCAAAAATATGATATTATAATAATAATGTGACGATTAAATATTATGTAAACTCATTTTTAAAAACTGAAAATTATACAAAAACCAGATCTAATTTCGTTATCACTTTTATACAACGGATAAATTGTATATTAGAGATCACTAAAGTAGTAATTTATTTAATTTAATTTCAGATATAAAAGATTTTACAGTGTAAACCTGGCCTACAAAGTTATGATAGAAACTCAGCTATGGATTTACTACCTCCATGTATAACTGTTTTGTAATTACAATACCATTACGATTGTATGAGGTAATAACATCATCACTCTGCTCCTTCACTTTTTGTTTTTTTTCTTTTATTATTTATTTTTAACTAGAATAAAGATTTTATTTTATTATATTTGCTGGTTTATATCCACTGAGCACAAAATACAAAATTACATTTGAATGTCGTACAAGTACGTAAGTACAAATCGTAACATTTAGAATTACTTAGAATAATCTTTTTAATAGGACTAAAATAGTTTTTTATTAATTTACTTATAAAGCTTGAATAAAATTGCATTTTGCCTTTATTTCCAAATTATTGTAACTCAAAATAGTTGATTGGAATGTCAATCAAAATAAATTAATATGAGGGCAATAGATTACTTACCACATAAGTTTAGTTACTATAATTGATTCCTAACAATAATCGTAAACTTCAAGTAAATTAATTTAAACCTGAGTACTTGTTCACAAATAACAGGTTCGGAAAGTCAGATGAAGACCGCTCTGTTTATAAACTAAATTACTTAGCAAATTCCAGTTAGATATATTTACCTGTTGATTTTACTAAATTTAGCAAAGTAAGAAACACTCTATAACACGCATAGCTTTAGAATAAACAATAACTATCAGAATCATGTTACTATTGGAAAGTGGGAAAACATAAAAGACACCATTTTTTGGACAAGTGTCATCCGAGCAAAATGCGTTTGCACAGACCACTAAAACTTAAATAAGTACCGTAAGGCTGACCGATAAATACTGAATTTTCATGTTGATCTTCGGCTTAATGTTTTTTTTCCATTAACATCTAAAGCGTTCGTAACTATGGCGTGGACAAAAAGCGGATAACACCTCGTTAATCATAAAAGAGGTCAAAAAAGCAATTATGATGTTATTTAAATCAAGAAATATGTATTAAAGTATAAATGTATTTTATTTTGTTATAGAGAACCTTTAAGGCGCAACGTCTTAATGTATCGTTTTACCCTTATTTAATCTTGTGAGGGTAAGTCTACAAAAAGTGTTTATATTCGTAAAGAACCATTATATTAATTTATTACATCGCTTTAGCTCTTAAAGGAATATTAAATTTATGAAAGATTAATATTTGTTTATTTCCTACTAAATGATTCCAGAAATTATTTTATAATGCTAGATATTCAAACAGCTCTGACATTTATGAATTTCTGCGTGTTTCAATAAAAAACGGCTAGATGACGCTTATTATAACGGAAGTCGTTTCGTAAAGCAGATTCAATAAAACACAGTTCAATAAAATTTAAGTATAGAGAAATCATAATGCCTTTTAAAATTTCCAATTGATTTAACCATTATAAGTCTAAAGTATTTTAATTATAAAGGTGAAAATTGTATAGTCTAATTTGTAAAACTATAACTCGTATCCCTTTCACCTCATTAACACTCTGTAAAACACATCGCCAACGCCACATCATGTGTTGAAGGAACATAACATTTGCATACTTATGTCGGCATGTCGGAATGTAGCGTGACATCTGTCCTAGCACTGAATTATTTCACCACTATTTTTCTTAGATAACATGAAAATTCAACGGCAATTGACATACCAACATACCGCCCAGTGCTTATCTATTAGATAAGGGTGTCCACACAAACGGAAGACGTTAAACATATTTTAAAACGACAAATGCAGCATTTAGTTGGATATTTTTATACTGTCTTAACTCTATGTTTAAATACATTTGTATAATGAATGCTGTTGCATTTACATTTTAAGCCTTTTAAGAACACTTGGAGTAGCTGTACCTTCACTATAATTACTTTGTTTACTTAGTTCTTTGTTGCTTTATTATATATGCAGTTAATAAAACAAAGTTTATGCATCATATCTGTGTATAAAAATAAAACCTGTTTATAAACTCAGTAGTAGTGTCGCGTGCCTTTTTCGCGTGTTTTCTGTTTCGTATCGCGCGTGACGTCGCTCAGGGAACTCCTATTCAAGGGGGTGTGACTCCCTCGCATACCAGCGGGTGCAACAGACCCGACATGAAACGACAATTTTATTTGCCTTTATGGACAAGTAAGTGAAAACCTTTGTTCATATCTAGCTGACAGAAAAATAAAAAATAAGAGATACTCTGTCTTTAAATGAGATAATCCCAAATTAAATACAATACTTAGTTTTTAAGAAACATTATATTTTTTTTTTTAAATAAAAAAACATATTCTTTAACAATACACAAAGAAATTATATTTTTTATACAATAATATAACATTATTAAAATATTCAAACAACCCAAAGCTAAATCAAGATTATTTTAGAATGTTTTATTTTCAAATTAGGTTAATTTATTTTCTCTTTCTTGCCAGAACTTAATAAATAAAGCTTTTCTTTACGGAGAACCTTGTATATCGAAAGAGTTTAAATAGCAACATGATACGGAAAGTATTATTAGAATATTAGCTTCAATAAAGTTCTTGATGACTTTTAATTCTGTGATAACAACCCTACTTATTAAAAAAATTATGTTACCAACATTTAATAATGTTTCATGTTATCACAGATTCTGGATGAAGATTATATTATATTATTATATTTAATTTTAAAACACCCTTTTTATTCTGGAATTATATAAAAAAACAAAATAATAACTTACTGAAATTGTACTGAAAAATGTTTCAGAATAATAAAACTAGTAAATCCAATGTTAGATATACATACGTTTGTATGTATGTATGTATGTATGTACATATGTATGTATGTACAAACAAGTCGTCTATCCATTGTCTCCGTTGTATTATGTAATAGCCGCTGCATCCTGAATATTGTAAAAGTTTGTTCTGCATGCCAAAGAAGGTCAATATAGCTCCTCCATCAATTACGAATGAACAAAATAAGAAAACTGTACCAAAACCCATGTTATATTGACACTTGATAAGTTTTTAGAAATTACTTGTTTTTTTTTTTCATTATTAAAGAGCATCAGCTGATGCTATTAAAAAAATAATATGCTATTAAATAATATTTTCTATAAACAGTAAATTACTACTTGCATTGCCAAACTGAATATGAATGTTATTATTTTTACAATGAAACTAGGATAATTGTTTCTAGTAGATTCAGTAGAAATGACGTTTCTTTGTATATTATTTTCTCCGATTTCTTAGCTCCTGCAAATCTCAGGTTAAATTAGCCCGACTTGACATATGGGATCAGATTAATCCGGATAGCTGCTAGCTATGTATATAGATCTATCGATTATTTAAAATATTGACTTTAAATTATGTTTATCGCCTACGTTCTCGACTCAATCGTGTTTCGAGTGATAATTCTCCTTCAACATGTTATCTTGTTCCGTATAATACTCGTGTCTATAATCTATAATACCAGTAATATAGTGAAATACAGGTAATAAATGGTAATCATTCTATTTCTGAGACTGGTAAAATTTTCTTGTTTTGGGAAAAGAATAATAGTATTCTCAACGACAAGGGCATAATTTGATCTTAGTATTCATATTTAAGAATAAACATAAATACCAATATATTTAAAGAAATTTTCAATAACTTAATTACAAAATAAGCTATATTAAAACGATAAGAAATACTTATGATGGCTATAATTACTTATTTAAAATATCTAACATCTATTAATTATTGTTCATAAAGGTCAACATTTATTTTTTTATATTATTTTAAAAGTTAAACTCTTTTGAAGTAACAAGTATGCAACATTTTAATAATGGAGACATTGAGAATTGGTTAAGTTATTATAAATGTGGATAATAATCTCTACATCATTATAAAAAAAAACCATATTTCAAATCTTTAATTAAGAAAGATATTCTATAAATATTATTACCATTAAAAATATTATTTTATAAAAGCGGATGGAGCCGCTGAAACAGCTAGTGGAAACTAATTAAATTACTCTATCAAATACGGAGGTTTTTTATTATTCGTATTCCTATCACTCGATGTTTTTTGCGAGAGTGATACATTTATTAGAGAGGTATTTGAAACTAAAACCACAACGCTTGGTTGGCATTTTCGAAATATCAAACCATTGGCAATGTTATCTTTCATTAAAGTTAACACCGATTTCAAATTTTATATAAATATAGAATGTACCGACACTTTACTCTACATTTTATATAAATATAGAGTAAACCGACTCTAACGGGAATTCGCGCCAGCGACCTCTGTGAAACCATTCACGGCTTAAGTTAACATAGCTATATATGTTTAAAGATGTTTTCACACAAAGATTTTAAGATGATTTTCTTTACATATTGTACATTTCAATTGTATGTGAAATAAAATTAATAGATACTTCATTAATAAGTTCTTGTAAATAAGCAATTACATTCGGAACACCTTTAAATTAGTAATCTGTAGAAATATGAGATATAGCAATTCCGTTTTCTTATTAAATTGAGTTTTAGACACCTCTGCTTGGTTCAGATCCGTGATTAAACCTTATGGATGAGAATGGGATACTATATTTATTTCTTATTCTTAAGACTTATCAAACGTCTCCCTCACCTTTGTATGCCTTCCCCTTTGTTGTAAGTCCCCTCTAGATTCCCTTGCAGCCATTGCAGTATATCAACTTTAAAATATTGCAAAATAAAAAAAAATACTATATATATTTTTTTAACTATTCTAAATTACTTACCGTCAGTTGTAAAAGCAATCATTTTAAATCTCTTACGGTCCCAATATTTATGTATGCAATGATATGTCTATTAGTACGGATATTTATGAGATAATTGTGATTGTCGAAATTTTATTTTTCCTTTTTTTAAATGGACCGATTTTATTAGGTGCTTTTGCGTGGACACCCTGAGAGTTGTGATTTAGAATTGAACTAGGTAGCTGCTATTGCTATCTAGGATAATTTAATAAATAATTATGTACTTTACCTTTTTTTTCATTACTATGTATGTTCTTGGATGTTTTTATGAAATTTTATCTATGTATTCTAGAGGAGCCTTCGATAGTTAGGATTATGACTAATGAATGTCGATTTCATTCAAGGTATGACCGAGTGTACCAGACTTGCTTGTAATATAATACATTAAATAAATCGATATATGAGAATTATAATTATAGGCTAATTACGAACATGGAGAATAATATTTAACAGTTATAATTGAGACATTTCGTTATTATTTATTTTGAGTTTCAGCCAAGTCGAATATCAAAGTCCAAGTCTAAATCAATATAGACAGGATTGATAAAAAAATATGTTAGTTTTTTGCTTGACAATATCTAATATTGGAATATTTGCTTTGTGTACATCAACAAAAAATCAACTCGAAATATTCGTACATCGAAAATTGTTATAAAAACATTCCGGTATTGAATTTTAATATATTAGACTATTGTTGAAAATGTCTATATTCAAATTAATTAAAACATATGTTTCCACAGGATTTCGTGCGATGGTTTATAATTATTATTTTTTACCTTTCATCGTGTACTTTAATCAATCTATTATATGGCTTTTTATCTACAGGAATTTAAACTATAGTCGATGTATTTTATAATATTCACGTACCTCTTCTCAAATGAAATTATAAATACTAGTACTAGAACGAAAAACTTACATTTCCAGTATATTGCTATTTTAAATGCACTAAGTAGTCCTATTCATTAATCTCTAGCAACTACTTTCTGATATAAATTAATTATCACGTATATTTTGAAATCATGCTAGCTGGCAAATGGCCAAGTTCTACTAATACTTTTTTATTTAATGCTCTTAACTTGATATAGGAGACTCTAAGTTACAGCGTTGTAGAGATTAATACTGTTTATTTTGCTAAGAGGTTTAGCTGAAATTGCCTCTGGGGGAAGTGATGGATCTTTACACTTAAGTAAATACAAAAATTTAAAGTTATTGCACAACTTTTTACACTTGAAGTGCAAAGTTGCAAGTGTGGCGACATTTAATATTCGGACATATCCGTACAACCAAACCCACATATTAATTTTAGTTTTATTATTTTGTAGACTTACTAAGTTACCGAGGATACTTTGATCTATAATTAGTTCAGTTACAAAATAAATTAACGTTGGTTATAAAACAAATATTAACAACCTTACTCACGTTTTTCGCTTTACTGTTTTATTATCGTAAATGTCAGTACAGATAACATCCAGGCAACACTTTCATGAGGAAGTTTTTATTATGTCCGTCGTTTGTCACTATGAGACAGAGGTACGCGTTAATTTGACAAGGGATCGCTGGCATAGTGACCCACTTGCTTAGTAACGTTACATTGTTTGAGATGATGTATATCACCGAAAGCAAAAATGTCGCTTATAATCTAATCCTAAAAATATAATGGGTTAAAAAAATTGTCACTGCATCACAATTATGCGATTGCGTTATTCTAAAAGTATTGGCTGGCATTTTTCTGAAGTTATTATTTTTGAGTTTCCTTATCTTTATTATAAACAAGACGAATAAACAATTTCGAAGATATGTTTTCAGTAGCATTTGGACATCTGCAAACTTCTAAATGATCCAATTGCATAAATTGGTTTACAATTGAGTTAGAATGAATTAAATAAAAAAGGAGTAAAAGTCAAAAACGGCATCGCCTAACCCAAACCGACGAGAGCTTTCAAGTATTACAACCAAATTAGGGAGACACTTGGTTTCTCTCAAAATTTTTCACCTAATGGGCAAGTAGCAGAAGAGTAAGGTGAAGTCGTAGGTCCAGTTACGTCAGTCCAAGTGTTCAGCGAGCGAATGCGATTTTATGATCCGTGAATATCGCGCAAGCATTTCTAGATGTTCGGATCGCATTTTTATTGTTATGTAAATGCGAGTTTCCTGTTAGTTGGGATTTCAAAAGGGACGATTAGGACGTCTGGTTTGGACGGCGGTTATGCACAATATAGAATTTTCCTCGTTATTTGTAAGATGCCTTCGTTGCAGGGTTTCTGAATCTCTAGACCCCCTTTCTCCATTGTGAGAGTGACTTTTAAAGTTTTCGGGTATTGAATTATGATTTGCTCAGACGATTGGTTTTCACTATGGCGTGAAAATAGGGGAGAGGCTTTTGTTGGCAAAGTGTTTCTCCGTGTTGTGTTTCATAAATATATCAACAGAGCCTGTTAATCTAAGACGTTATATGTTGATATTTCATACCTATACATTTAAGAATCTCTTACATCTGGACAATTTAAATAAACATGGTAAATACGTAGGTAAAAGATATATATTAATAAGTATGTATTAATAATTCAATTATTATCTAACATGAATTAATATAAAACTTTCAACACTGGAATATGCTCATAATTTTGGGTAACAAATGAAGCCGTCAAAGTGAGTCATATCAGACTAAGAACTACGAAACCGACTGATAAAATTTTATTGAATTTCCCGTTCAATATGACGGCATAGGGTTATTGATGACTCCGCCGTGACGTAGCAACATTGAAATGCTATAATGTTTGCATTTTTCACTCCAAATTATTTATTAAGTTTACATTTTTGATATACACTGTGCAATATTCGTTGCTAATGATCTATGTAATAAATAATAAAAAAATATTTTTATGGAAACGTTCAATCATATTGGTAAATTTATTACATGGAATAGTAATCGAAACAAAAGTTTTAAATTGTTTATCTGTTTGTTCGTTTAACAACTACTATAGAGATTTTTATACAACTTAGTGTGATTGTAATTAATTTCCTCAGTCAACATACAATTTCTTGCAGGAGTGTTGTTAAAATATTACACGCATTTAGCTCATTTTCTAACTATGTTGAGTTCATTATGAGATCCTTTTCTATATAACTTATATTTACATAAATTATATGGATATCGTCCGTAGACGAACATGAACACGAACGAATACGAACATTAAGTTAAGATAACCACAGTAGTTACAAAATGAAATATTACACTTAAATATCTACTCATTTAAAAATCAATTAGTAATTCATCTAGAAATGTTTATTCTTACATTCTTCTCCATCAACATAATGCTGAAAACGTTAAGCATATCTGGTAGATAAATCACTACAATCAAGACTTAAATACAGCTACCGCTTTTATGCATTCACGCATGCACCTCATAGCTTTGTATTCAGTTTTACATGCCACCGAACATGTTTCCATTGTTATACAAATTAATAGTTTTTATCTTTTCAACGTGCAAAAAACATCCAATATGGCTGGAAAATAAAACAAATACAGATTTTACATATTGTACACATATTTTTACAAATACTAATAAAAACTTAAACAATGGTTTTTAGATTATTTATTGTTACAGTATCAATATTGTATTAATTCATGAGATTGAAGTTCATTTTAAATTAATTTCACTTTAACAGATCAATGAATGTGGTACTATAATTATATTAATAAAAATAAGAAAACGTGAAATTAATTCAGTTTTACGACAGTGAAAACAAACTCACGTCCTATGTATACGTAATGAGACTTGTACTGAAGTTGGTATTCTATCAGTAAGCAGAACTAAGTACAGACTTAGGAAGCATCGCGTTTAACATGGTGCACTTTGAAATGTACCTGCATGTATAATGTCTATTTAATTAAACATGCTAAACTGGATACTATTAAGATCAGAAAATAATAACATTCAAAGCATACGGTTATACCTAGACTCTAGAGCGTGCTGTTTATTCAATATCAGACAAGTTGTATGTAATTTAAGTTTCGTGACAATTATTAAATATATTTCCCGGTTATAATCACGTAATGTTTGAAACTGTGTAAAACTTTTTGAACCGGTTTGCAACCGTTTAGGAACCCCGAATGGATTCCAAACTGGTCGGATAACATTCCGATTAAATTACAAAATTATAGTTTTGTAAATATATATTTAATAATCAGACTTGTTAAATAATTTTACACAAATCATTTTTTGCATTCAAATTAAAGTTATAAATAACCATTGTATTATTTATCGTCTTATGAACAATCTTATGTTGTCACAAGTTTAAGTACAAAGGCCTGCAATAACATTGTATGTTTCGGAGTCTGAATACAATATTATACTTAACAACAGCAATTACTTGGGACTAACCTCATAATGACCCATTTGTATGCAAATTAAACTATATTAAGATAATTTAAGCGATCATATTTCTTCTGATGTAATCTTGTAGCTTGTACTCTTCGTTAATGGCCATTAAAAATGATCTCCGTTGTATGTTTGAAAAATGCTGAACTCTACTTTCTATAGCGTTCTAATAATGCTTGAAGAACTAAAAATTAAATAAGATGTTCTTTGCATTTTGTTATTAACTCAATTCCATATATTTTATACTTTTAATATATAAGATCTTAAAATCGTTAAATGTTATTTAATGATGAGGAAACTTTGAATATTTTATACGATAAACCTCGTATTTCTATAAATATATTTAAATTATATTCAACAAAGCAGCTTTTATAAAAAGAGTGTGTATTTAAAAGAAAAAACAAAACTGATGGTATTAAACGCTTCATTGGAAATTTAAATTGCTTGACAAAATAAATCACTGCCAATATGACAGGGTTAACTCAAAGAATATTTTAACATGATATATTTTATTAGTTAATAAATGTACTAGGGATAATGTTATGAACCTATGAGAATTTTACTAGCGTAGGATCCGATAATTGTATATAATTTAAAACTGTGCTCATAGAATTCGAATAGAAACAAAGATTTTCGGAAAATATGGATGAAAACAAAGGATCTTAGAAAATTATGTTTTTATATTTGTCTACTATAATTTAATCTTATAATAGAATGTCTATAAAATAAACAACTTGTTAACTAGACCTTAACATTTTGCTGTCAATAAAAATACAAAAACCTTTAACTTTTAACCAATATCTTTGATATGAACAAAAAAATAAATTGTTATTAACTATAATACAACATATCAGCAACACTTATATCGTATCTGTCTCGTGTCGTCAAACTAAACCGACATCCAATCTCGGGCATAGTAATTACCGTAGCAAATGCATGAGATGCGGGCGTAAAAATTCATTAATGTCAAACTTACACCATTCATCAATCTACAGATGATTGATCACGTGTTAAAAGTTGTTTAGCGTAGCTTATTGTTTAAACATCCAATTTTATCAAGTAATCATGCTTGAAGTATGAGTAGCCGATAAAGGGAGTCTATTAACATTTTTTTTAAAATAATTGGATTTTTTTCTTAAAATAAACTCACAACTTTTTCTTTTCATCATTATTTATCTTCATTATTGGGTTTTCATTTATTATATTAAAGGAATTTTTAAGGTTTTTTTTTATCCCTATACATAGTTAAGATTTTATAGGTAATATTGTTTTATTTAAATTGTATCAAACTTTTTAAGTGATACATATTAAACCATGTACCATAGCTAGTAAGGTACTGCTGCCAATTCTATGTTTTCGAAACCACAACAACAATCGGAGCCTCAACATCTCAAGTATGCTACTTGAATCATCTTGAGAAATATTTCCTCAAAAACAACCAATAACCACAAAGAAACGTCGGGCATTTCTGAAGAGCCAATAAAAGTAACTTTTCTTTTGAATAATAATAAGATTGACTGCAACTGTCATTTATTTTAAATATATTAATCAAAGAGTAGTACATCTAAATTGAAAACTCTTCTCTACCTGAAGAATAGTTCTTTTAAAGTACCTACTTCGTAAATTCTTCAGCTTATTAACATAAAGTATACCTGCAAATTATGGCCGTGTTCCGAAATACAAACCAGTATACTGGCCAGTGCTGATGACGTCAAAAATCGACGCCAATCGACACCGACACTAGTGCAATATGGCGTGGGTGTTATGACGTCATTAGCCCTGGCCAGTATGTTGGTTTGTATTTCGGAACACGGCCTATATGATTAGCCAAGAACAAATCTAAGGAATTGTAGCCCTGGAACGTAGTCACCCGTAGAATGATATCCCAATTTAGTACCCATGATTAGATTTTTTCATCTTTAACTTTTTACCCATAAACTGGAGACCGTGTTGGGTAAATCGTAAAAAAATATAACTTAAAAAAACATTTATTAAAATATATATTAGTATTATTTCACTTTGTAAAATATTTTAGTATAATTTTCTCTCCGTATCTAATTAAAATATTGTCTTGTAAGAGAGTATTTATTTCCATTTCTCTAATATATTGATAAAACAATTATCATTATAAGATGTCATTATTTAATGTGTCTTTATTATATAAATGAATAAGCACAGACAGGGCTTGAAGTTGTGACCTGCTGCACTGGTACTATTGGCGTTGCTCTACCTACTTGATCAACGACCGTATTAAACAAATTAATATACCTATATATATGTATACTACATAATACACCAAATAGTATTGTCAATATAATTGTCACAAAGGTCTGTTGCAAAAACTTACATATCTTTTTATTTATCTATTATAAAATCTGCAATTTCAATTACTATTAAATAACTTGTTCCAATAACATATAATCAGTTCACAAACCTATTTTGAACAAAATGAATGACAGACTCAGGCTCTGAATAACTTATAACTTAGTGACTGGAAACGATTTCACTTGGCCTAATTAACTAATAATAATACACTGGATGTCCACCGCATAATGATTTGGAAAGCAACTAATGTGTATTGATTTTTAAGAAATAAAGTGTCATTGAAATAATTTTGTCCCGTCTATGATATTTCTTATTTTATTATATTTTAAAAAGAATAAGAATAATAAGACATGACACTTATGTTAAAACATAAAGATACCCGCTAAATCACACATACACACCGACACACAAATAAATAGTTTGTGTCATACTCATTACAGTCGACGGCAGCTCGGATGTGTATGAAATTTATATATTTTTATATTAAAAAGAAATGAGAATAAGAATAAAAAATGACGTTTGTCTTAAAATTTTAAGAAACCTAATAAATCACGCATACGCTGTGTACGGACATACACACAAACAGTTCGTCTGTGTTATAGGCACTACAGTCGTAAGCTACAGTTTGCATAAAATGATGTAATCCAACTTAAAAATTCCAACTCTCTTTTGGTTTAGGTAAAGCAGAACCTCTTTAAATACCTTCTTTATATTTAAGGACAGGCTTACCGAGATAAAAAAGTAGAATCAACGAAGCATCGGATGAGCTGCGTTTGAATAATTTACACCTGAGACATGAAAAGACGACTTACATTTAAGTTATTTTGCGTTTAATCCTCACTTAAAAATCCTTATTACTTAAGACTTAAGATCTTATATTGTTTGGATTTATATTTTTAAGTACTTTATTATAATTGTATTCAATATATTTATATAATAGTCTGTCAGAATTTTTCTTTGACTCGAATCCACATCATGTCAGTTTTTGTAGGCGTTATGATATGCGTTACGAATGAAATGCTTTTTGTTGTCTTATTAGTTTACCATTTTTGTCATACCACATCAAAAGTTTATTTATTTTTTTTATTATGGTATGGTTATTTATAATTAATTAGATGCTCGTGTTTTAACATTGCTGCGTGATTGACATGTCTACATTAAATAATTAAAGAATAAATTTTATTTAGCTTAAATTATTCACAAAGACATTATATCTGGTTGAACAATAATTAATTTATTATTTAAGTTTAGAGGATCTATTAAGAAGTTAGAATTTTCTATCGATATATATTTTATTATAAAAACATATATATTCCTTGTCTGTATTAATATATATAAAACATTTGATAAAACTTAACCTTAACACTAGTGTATCAAAATGTTCGACATGCAATGTCAAGACCTCGCGCCCTACATGGTGATAATGTGAACAGAGGCACGGTCGCCGCAAGCGCAGCCAGCAGTGACATCGTGAAGGCACAGAGTAGTTAAATCAGTATACTCGAAGTAATATTAACTTAAATAATATTACTTACATAGTATTAACTTAAATAGATATAACAAATAGGATGACTATAATTAGAAATGATTTCTAAAGAAACAAGTAATTTCCTATGTCTGAACACAAATGGTGAAACCATGGTAAACAAAAACAGGCTCCGTGTATCAATGCAGGCTGAAGTTTTTTTTTTTTCTACATTTCTATATATATATATATATATATATATATATATATATATATATACTATTTTTCTACATTATTAAAACATTTGAAAAAAACTTAACACCTAAACTGTGGTTTCACGACTGGGATCTACAAACTCTTACCTTAAATGGTTTATTTTTTGATACGCTTAAGTTATGGAAACCGTGACGCACGTGTTGGGTTTGTCTGCATACTCGAATCGATCACTATTCGCCCAAAACTTACTTGTTTAGTTATGTACTAGTAAAATCTTAAGTATTACACTTCAACTATTTATTTTAATCACTGATTAGTGATGAGTTCTATTTGCAATAAAACGGGCAGACAATTACGTCTCTGCATTTAGTAGTATCCGATAGTAGTTGTAGGCAACCACTCTATTTCTTGTACGAGTGTGGCTGTATAAGCGAATACTATAAGATCAAAATACAAAAGCGTAAGGAATAGTGAACAATGCTATTTTAAAACGTCGACGTCGCAACGCTTTTAAACAACAGATATTCGCCATTTCAGAGGCGTGCGAAGCGCGGCGGGAGGTCGGATGAATGTACGGTATAAAGGTCGACTCTATGATATGTTTCCTTTTCTTTATATGCGCCTGGTACGTGACGCTACCGTCCAACACTAATACGTAATCTATAAATGCAGTATTACTGGAAAATCGTTGTAATAAGTCAAAGGGACTGGGTTTTATAACCTAAAAGGGTTTAAGACCAAAAGCATTACTTCATGTGAGTATGTGAATATTGCCCGTTAACGTAATATTTCTATCAAAAAAATCCAATTTCGCATCCGTCGACAACACGTGACGCGCAGAAAAAAGCCAAGCCTGACAAAGCCGTCATAAAGTTCCCAAGTAATTCATAAAGTGGGAAAGTGCCATTCCGCTTCTGCCCTACGAATCGTCCCGTGCGAAAGAGTCCTATTAATTTTTACGATCCATTTAATTCTTCAACCTGGTGGAATCGATTTATAACAGTTTTATCACTGGTCCCCATTTAAAGCCGGCTGTTAAGCTTCTGTCGGTGACTGAAAAGCTGTGCGTTCCAAGTGCACCTCCAACGCCATTGAATAGTACCAGTGAGGCTTGCTAATTGGATTTCTACTTTATTTGCAACGAAAATACGACGTTTATAGATCATTTCTTTGACATCTTAAAGGGTTGTGATTCACACAAGTAATAAATGCTTTAAACAGTTCGATAATTATAGTTCGGTAATAGGAAATTGTAATTTCAATTTCGAAGTAACTACCAAATTACGCATTACACTTAATAGACAGAAATACGAATACATTAACTTCTAGTTAAGTCAAATTGAATAGAATACAAATTGGCGCGTACAGTTTGTACTGCGTTCTGCTCGTAAATCAAAACCTGCACTTTGCATGCCCAGTTATTAGCAAACCAACGCTCGTGATATTAAATTTGCTAAACCGGCAAAAACGTTGCTGGAGTTTCATTTGCTTATCGTTAACACATGACTGTTATGACTTTACATTGATTTACGTAAGTTAACATTTTTACAATTAACTGTTAAACATTTGTTTCTATCTGAATACACATACTTTTTAAAATTAAAAAATTGATGTATAGGCTTACATTTTTTTAATATTTTATCCTATTATCTATTTTCGGGATTTTTGATGTACTTTAACAATAAATAAAGTTATTATTATTAATCGATTTTAATAAACTCAATAATAATTAACACACTACCCGTATAAATTATAAGTTCCATAGAAAAGTACCAAAGCGTGAAATCACTTACGGGAGCGCATGTGGAAATCAAATGTGGCGGAAACGGCGGGTTTACACTGCATGCATCGAAATCATAAATCAATTGGATAGCCATTAGCGATGCTTCTATAAGCAGGGCCTACCCCCACTTTGGTTACCTCACACACTGAGAGATTGAATAATCTATTTTCTTACTTTTGTCGTGTTCAACCGTTATAATAAAGTATAGATCAAAATTTAATTGTAACTTTAAAATAAAAAATATATATAATAAATAAACAAATCCGATAATAACAAAAAAGACTAGTAAGAAAGTAATATTTATTTCCAGGTTTGGTAAAAGCGGTTATTTCCAATGCTGACTGATGGCAGTAAATCATTTTTTGACGTCTCACACCCTTGCTGATCTAGCTGTTTTCACCTTCGTTACACACGTCAAAATAACAGGGAATCTGTCAAGCAGGTTGAGCGTTAGGGGTTCTTTGCAATAACTTTGATGTTCTATGACATTCAAAGGATTTAAATGTCACTGGAAACTTTGATAATAGGAACGGTTTTTGTTTTGTAAACGTAATTTTATGAAAGACTTAAATACAAGTGCAAAGAAATGAAACTTTGTCTAAAATGTTTTTATATTAATTTACCTTTTTAAAACATTTTCCTTGGTATATATATAAAAGTTACTGTATTTTAAAAAAAGCTGTCTATTAGTAGGTATTGTCACAAAGCTCCTTACAGAATGCCATTCAAATTTCCTTACTTAACAGATTCTTCAGTTTTCATAGTTGATTCCATTTAAATGATAGACAAATTAAACTCCGATAATAGTAAAAGACTTGCTTAACTAAAAATAGAAAAGAAAAGAATATACGAAAATATTTTTAATGTTCAAGTCACCAAAAAGCAGATAGATATATCACTTACGAGACGACGAAATCACGTAATATGCATTTCAATCTATGGGGTGGTTAATATGCGTGAGTCAGGCATACGATTAAATCGCCAAGGGAAATTTATTCAATGCCAAGGAATAGGGCTTTACCGTTTGCTTAATAACCCGAAAATATGGTCTTGAAAGTTTTAATTGTCGAACGTTTATCGCTTTCGAGGGTTACCCCTAACTCTGATCGTGTAATGATAGTGTAAATTTAGTTAATTTTATGTTTAAAGTTATTATGAACTAATAATGGAGTGCTTAGCTTCTTCAGATAGTTTGTGCATAAATTGTTTTTTGTTGTATATTAAGAAATCTGTTACCAATTTTACTCACTAAAATTATCTAATCCTAGTTCGCTTGATATGCCCAATACTGTGACTATTTTAATTTAATATTTGTATCTTATGTTTAAATGAAATAGATGTTATTTATTACATAATATAATTTTAACAGAGCATTCGAGGTGTGTGTTATTGTTATAAAGATAAATCAACTTTCAAAAGTATGTTCTGAAAATGAGAAATCTTTTTTCTCGAAATAACGTATAAGAAAGTTTAATATATTTTTAACAATAACATTTCATACCGGACTTCTCTGTTCTTTGTTGTAAGTTTCACACTAAACTTGGCGTCACGAAGGGAGAAATAAATATCGCACCCTTGTTGGTAGAAGAAAGCGTCTGCGTGTTTTCACCAAGTCGGATCATCGGTACATGGCGGACACCGTAGACTTGCGTTTTAGAGCCGCTGCGCATAAACAATTTATTATGTATATTTTTTTTAAACCAATAGTTTATAATTATTCATAACGTTACCTGACCAAGATATAATGCATCGACATGCTAGCTGTTATAGTATGATGAAAAATTTATATAAATATAAACTTTCAAAAAATTCATGTTTAAATTCCAATATTGGTCCGCAGAAAGTTCCGTAACAGACAATTAACGTAAATAATGGCAAAAAGTAAAAGTGAGAAGCGATTCATTAAAAGTATTAAAAATCTATCAATTGCGAGTTCGACTAGCGAGTCAAGTCACCTTTTACCCGATAAATACGATTATATATTAAAAAGTAAATTATCAAGGCAAGAAACGATACGGTAGCTCAGTAAGCAGGGTGACGGAGATAGATAGATCCCAGAGATTGCAGATTTGAGACCGATCCAAGGTGGTGAATTTTTCATTCTAAATTCATGATAAAAAAAATCTGAAAATCATTTATATATAATAAAATTTGTATATACATATTTTGGAATTATTGACGGACAAATATACAGGCGACAGGTGTAATGATACTAATTTTAAACTTACATGGGTACAAGAGACAAATAAAAATAAACTTATCATTAAATATATTAACATAAACAAAAAAAGTTCGTTTACACTTGCCAGTCCCTCGAAGATGGATCATCGAGACGGCGGGGGGCGCAGATCGTTCGATAAACCGACACGATATGGAAAACTGCGAATACACAAGCATTATACAAATATAAACCCTCCACATAAAACTTTTTACACTGTTGTGTTGCAATTAGAATTAACCCTTCCTTTAAAAGTTCCGAAGTAAACAATTATACAGTTCATTAAACGAAATACAACAACAGAATAATTATGATTTATATCAAAATCACGAATACAACGGAGATTACTATTAGTATAACAGTAGTTGGTTATATATTCGTTATTACTGTGTTAATGTGTTACTTGTTTGAAATTTCTTGCTCATAAGTCAATTGTGTTAATCTGACTAATATATATGTGCGATTGTTTGGATGTTGGGATGGATAGATGTTTGTTACTCAATCACGCCAAAACTACTTAACGGATTTTGTACGTACCAAATGACACATAGGGTATAGAAATACTAACTTTCGCACGTGGTTTTATCTGTGATATTTGTGTGTATTAGGATTCTGTATAATGGGCATAATTTAGGTCATTTTATGTAGGTATATTTTTACTACTAGTATCATATATATATTCGTTATTACAGCTAAAAACTATATGAATATTCAATGATATGACATTTGTTAAAGACAAAGGTCAAAAATGTTTCGAATTGTTCAGGCTTTTTCAGAAAATGCTAAGAAACAGTATGTCAGAAACATGACCAGTGTTATACAAGATATCTTAAGCCATCCTTCAAATAATGTCAAAAAAAATATTGACATTTACTTTCTTCTCCCCTAACACTCCTGAACAACTAAGTTTGAAAATGGCAGTACCAGGAGAACATACACTTAAAAGAGCATTATCTTCTTATTTTTATATTAAACTTGAACCGAGAGGGAATCTTGTAATCGCCTTAAGCTTTTCATCATTCAGCAACAGCTGTTGCAGTACACTGGGCGCCGAATAACTTTTAAGTTTTGGGGTGCAAAAATGACAACTTGAAATAAAATAAAAACAAAAGAATCGTTTCTTTAAATTATGAATGATTGAAAAGACATTTAATAAATCATAAGACTCGAGATAGCTCAATAACATTTTAAAATTCTTAAGTTCTTTTTCCAGCTTAAAAAAATGCATACTAGCAATCCCTAGCCTAAATCGTATGATTTATGTTATCGTAATTTTGAAAAAGTATAAACAAGTTCACATACGTACTATATATTTAAATATCTATAATACATATGTCTACTTAACATTTAAATCAAAACTATAATACTCATTCAAAATACAATTATGACATACAAACAACTTTCACCGACAACTTGTCAAATTCTATCCAATTGTCCAGCCCTACCCTAAGATATACATATATTTGGGGCTTCCCAATACTCATGTACATACTTTAACAGATAAAAGGATCGACCCCGTTTCAATTCGAACTATTCGTATACGTCGAAACCCTTTTATAATAATCGAATATTGCTTTCATCTTGAGCACATTCAGAATGGACATGCATATAATGAGATTGGATTTCATTATTTTCTTTGAGTATACATGTTGTAGCACCAACTATAATTTTTTATATTTATAGCAATTTTTGAATGTTAGGATTTTGTTAACTGTTATGTTATTTAGAATAATACAACAATATAACCTACGTCTCAATTCTTATATGATAACTACTTACATATTATATTAGATTTAAACATATATCTTTTTAAGCGGTATTTAAGTTGAAAAAATTAAAAGTATGATCAAATGAATAACGTAAGTTCACAGTTCAACTGAAAAGTTAGTAATCAAAAAATGTTAAAGAAATTAATATTCCCATTTTTAATGATATCAAGAACACGCAACATGCAATAAATAAAACGTAAATGTTGTTAATACCATTTAGGTTTTTATATCCTAACGAATTGTTATTCAAAATACTGATAGATTAAAGCACTTCATAACATTCTTCATTATTTTGAAAGCGTTGTAATTTTCTACTACGGGCATATAAATATTTTATGTAACATGAAAATGTATTCACTGGCAATGTTTGTATTGTTATTCATGAGCATTATATATTATTTTTTACAACATTGTTTATTTTCCAACCGGACTCATAAAAATTGTTTTGATAGTTTTTAATATACCTCTTATAAATTATTATATAGTAGTTATTTAAAAAAATGTGTAGGTTGGTTGTATGTTATTTTTAGTATTATAATAAAAATAACTATAGAACAATACAAAATAGTTCATTGACTTTTCCTAAAATGTATGCTAATTAGTAGGTATAATAACAAAATAAAAGCCTATCAGAAATGTTATTGTTGAACTGCTATATATATATACTAGTTGTGCCTGCGACTTCGTACGCATAGATTCCGATTCCGATAAAGATGCCTGTTTAAAGTTTCATCAAATTCCAGCAAGTAGTTTTTTGCGTGTTTTTCGTGTAGTTGGAGTATATTTTTAAATAATAAAAATAATACGGACAGGACTATTGTAGCCAATAAGCCTGATATCGTGCTGGTAGATCGGTTAGAGCGCCGGGCATTTCTTGTTGATATCAGTGTCCGTGTGACGCTAATCTTGTGAAAGCTGAGAAGGACAAACTGTCAAAATACTTGGACTTAGCTCACGAGATTACCGACATGTGGGATGTTGACTCAACAATAATTGTCCCGATGGTAGTTACCGTAAATGGTCTTATAGCGAAGAGTCCCGATCATCATCTCAAGAGGCTCTCACTAAACAACTGGACCAAGGGTCGGATGCAAAGAGCACCAGTTTTGGGTACGGCAGGCATTGTGAGGAAGTTTCTTTCGCTGTCGCCCTAACCACCGACGGACTTTAATTTAATTTAATTCAATTCAATTCAATTCAATTCAATTCAATTCAATTCAATTCAATTCAATTCAATTCAATTCAATTCAATTCAATTCAATTCAATTCAATTCAATTCAATTCAATTCAATTCAATTCAATTCAATTCAATTCAATTCAATTCAATTCAATTCAATTCAATTCAATTCAATTCAATTCAATTCAATTCAATTCAATTCAATTCAATTCAATTCAATTCAATTCAATTCAATTCAATTCAATTCAATTCAATTCAATTCAATTCAATTCAATTCAATTCAATTCAATTCAATTCAATTCAATTCAATTCAATTCAATTCAATTCAATTCAATTCAATTCAATTCAATTCAATTCAATTCAATTCAATTCAATTCAATTCAATTCAATTCAATTCAATTCAATTCAATTCAATTCAATTCAATTCAATTCAATTCAATTCAATTCAATTCAATTCAATTCAATTCAATTCAATTCAATTCAATTCAATTCAATTCAATTCAATTCAATTCAATTCAATTCAATTCAATTCAATTCAATTCAATTCAATTCAATTCAATTCAATTCAATTCAATTCAATTCAATTCAATTCAATTCAATTCAATTCAATTCAATTCAATTCAATTCAATTCAATTCAATTCAATTCAATTCAATTCAATTCAATTCAATTCAATTCAATTCAATTCAATTCAATTCAATTCAATTCAATTCAATTCAATTCAATTCAATTCAATTCAATTCAATTCAATTCAATTCAATTCAATTCAATTCAATTCAATTCAATTCAATTCAATTCAATTCAATTCAATTCAATTCAATTCAATTCAATTCAATTCAATTCAATTCAATTCAATTCAATTCAATTCAATTCAATTCAATTCAATTCAATTCAATTCAATTCAATTCAATTCAATTCAATTCAATTCAATTCAATTCAATTCAATTCAATTCAATTTAATTTAATTTAATTTACGATTTAAAAGTGCGTGTAGATGCCTACTTGAATAAAGATATTTAGATATTTAGATTTTTTGAATTTTGAATATTGAATTTTGAATTTTGAATTATGAATTATGAATTTTGAATTTTGAATTTTGAATTTTGAATTTTTTAATACTCACAGATATTTTTTTCGTGAGTAGATCTGTTTAAGAACTGAGTACTGAGGCGTATAATTATGTATTTTTTTTATTGAAAAGTATATTATTATTTCCTGACGGGAGGCCTATGAGTATGGACTATTAATATATACTATCAATACGTACAATCAATATGTACTATCAATACGTACTATCAATATTTACTATCAATATTTACTATCAACATCTACTATCAATACGTACTATGAATATTTACTATCAATACGTACTATCGATATTTACTATCCATAAGTACTCTCAATGCGTACTATCAATGTATATTATCAATACGTACTATCTATACGTACTATCAATATTTACTATCAATACGTACTATCAATTTTTACTATCAATATGTACTATCAATATGTACTATCAATACGTACTATCAATATGTACTATCAATATGTACTATCAATGTGTACTATCAATACGTACTATCAATGTGTACTATCAATGTATATTATCAATACGTACTATCAATATGTACTATCAATGTGTACTATCAGTGTATATTATCAATACGTACTATCAATATAATATTATCAATATGTACTATCAATGTGTACTATCAATGTATATTATCAGTATGTACTATCAATATGTACTATCAATACGTACTATCCATAAGTACTATCAATACTTATGGATATAAATACAGGGTATAGAAATACTAACTTTCGCACGTGGTTTTATCTGTGATATTCGTGTGTATTAGGATTCTGTATAATGGGGATCATTTAGGTCATTTCATGTAGGTATATTTCTACTAATTGTATCATAACCGTAGGTTTACCTAAGATTGTACTGATTCTGATGAAGAATACGTACATAAACCATTTTCTTTATCTAAGATGGATAGAAAAAAAAGTTTTGGTACTGTGATAATATCTTTGATGATGATGATGTGAAGGCTTTCATTTTATGTGCTTTTAAAGTAAATTTACATAAAAATATTATAAACATAGAAATTATATACAATCTTTTTTGGAAATTCAAACGAGCGAACTCTTAAAGTTTCTCAAAAAACAGAAATAGCGGAAACTAAAAGAACCCGATCGTACGTATTGCAACAAAATTTAATTTTGCTACAAAACTTTAGAGGGCTCTTTTAAATTACTAACGCGCCACCGGAAAGTTTTCTAGTTACAGACTAGCACAAATTTTATAAGGTTTCATACGTTGAGTTTATTTTAGTATTATAAAAAAAAATATATACCAATATATATAATAAGAACAAAGGCTTGGCACCTTTAAAGCTTGGCACCGACTTCAAACCTATTAGTAAATAGGACATATAAATAATAGGTAGTATATAATGAATATTAAATCATCATTATTGTTAAATTTTAAGTTGTTTTTTTTTAACGTACTTATTTTTATGTTGAGTTCTGATAAGCCATAACGTTTATAACGTATGCAGAGAAACAGGTTTTTTATATTTTAATTATTATTTAAGCAATTGTTTTTATTTTAAAATTAAACCTAACACAACGTACCATTACAACATAACAATTCCACTAACGATTAAATTACAGGACAAACATTAGAGAATGTTAATTTCTAACTGGTTTTAAATTGCTGGCTCGTTTGAATCTAACATTAATTGAGCAATATTATTATCCAATTTAAACTATTTTGATAAAATAGCAAATGTTACTAATAAAGTACCTCTAAAATACTACTTCTTGCCTTCATTATCAGCCTCAGCAATAAAGATTTCTAAGAACATTGAAAAAGGTTGATGAACTTAAAACTTTATGTTTATAGCATCAAGGTTGAGTTTTGAAAATATATATTATACGTTTTATGAATAGTAGGCTTGCCCGATACTTTCAGAACTTAATATCTGTGACATCAGCGATACCCTTTAACTTTTAAGAATTATGTCTCTTGTTCTTTTGCAGATTCGCAATCTTTTTCATTTGATAAATGTTTTTAGATAAATTTATAAAGAACATTTTTGTTACTATATTTGATTCACTTATATTAAATAAAGAAGATTTTTTTTATATTTGATTTTTTACTTATTCGTGATGAATAAAGATTAATAAAACAATTTATGATATATCTAATATTCAATAACGATTGTAAAATGTAAAATTTTAAGTTATCACAGTCTTACTACATTGCCAAAGGCCTCAGTTGCTTCATTCAAAATGTTAAAATTAGCTATAATAAGTTTATTATAAAAATAATGATTGTGAAAAATATTAGCTAATAAGTAAGTACGATATTACAACACAAAAGTTTGCCACAAATAAATATGAACCAAAGAATACAAAATATAATAAAGTAACTGCATATGAAATAGATACAAGTAATTGTATTATTAATATTTAAATGTTTAGTAGTACGCCAGGGTTTCAACTTGAAACTAAGCCATGCTCTTGTTGAGGTTAAGCCAGGACGGTCCATATCTTTACTTTAATACAAAATAATATTGTTTATATATATTTATTACGTAAAATCTAGAAAATTTAAATAAAGTTCATAAATAACTTACTAAAGCAAAAAAAGTGGTACAGGATCTTGGATTTGCGAGGTATTATGCACTTACATGTCAATCTCACCAACTTTCTTTTTAACTCCCGACTAAAAAGAGGGGTGTTATAAGTTTGACCTGTCGATCTGTGTATCTGTGTATCTGAGTATCTGTGTATCTGTGTATCTGTGTATCTGTGTATCTGTCTGTGGCAAGTTTCCGGCCAAACGCGTGGACGGATTTGATTTGAATAATTTGATTGAAATAAAAATAGCCGTTTTCAAGACATTGACGTTTTATTCGTGCGGGGGAGAGGTTCTTATGCAATAATTAGCTATTTGCGGCCAAACGCGTAGACGGATTTGATTGTGGTTTTGTTTAATCGAAAGCTATTTACGTCGAGATGTTTTTTATCCATTTGATTGAAATAAAAATAGCCGTTTTCAAGATATTGACGTTTTATTCGTGCGGGGGAGAGGTTCTTATGCAATAATTAGCTATTTGCGGCCAAACGCGTAGACGGATTTGAATGTGGTTTTGTTTAATCGAAAGCTATTTACGTCGAGATGTTTTTTATCCATTTGATTGAAATAAAAATAGCCGTTTTCAAGATATTGACGTTTTATTCGTGCGGGGGAGAGGTTCTTATGCAATAATAGGGAACATGCAAAAAAAATTAAATGGTCTCAAATATTTTTTTTTCGATTACTTTTTATCATCTTATTGTAATAGAATCAATTTTTTTTAATTGACTAATCATTTAAGACCATAAAATAATTTATGAAAAGTGTAACTTTAGGGAGCGAAATTCAAAATTCCAAAACGCGCCACCATTGGTCGAAAGGAAATGTGACGTCATTTGACACACCATTCAATATATCGGCGTTTAAGTTCATACTGTGGTATCAGTGTGACTGAGAAAAATAAATAATTTAAACCTATATTTTCGTGCTTAAAGATTTTATTAAATGATACAATTGTTTAGGTAATCTTAAAAACATTTTCTAAATACTCAAACAACTCTAACAAAACAAATACCTACAAACTCTTTTTGAATAGCAGTTAGCATGCTACTACACAATACATTTTTAAAATGTTTCTACCTCTGAATCATTTTTCACTTCACTTGACTCAGATAAATAACTTGGTTGATAATCAGCAGATATAGAAGATATAAGATGCTATAGAAGTATTATCAGCTGTGTTTTTAGTAAACAATTTTCTTTTTAAAACAGATAGTTTTACTTTTAAAACTGTTGTGTAACAATGTTGTGTGTTAAATGAGGAAATGGTGACAATGCTACATTTTGTTTTTCAGCAGGTATATTTACATTGACACCTTTACTTCCATACTTCGGTTTAATATTAACTTGCACAGCTTAGTCACTTGGTAATTTATCTTTAATATGCGAAAAGCAAGGCTCTGCCTTATGATCATCACATTCAATAGGAGAAGTACTGAGTCCTGGCTGATTAATATCACAGACATTTATATGGGCAGTACTAGGACTTACTACCTATATCACTTCTTCGTAAAGGTCACCAATTTTTTTAAACACTTCTATTGATAGCTAACTCTTAAAAGGCTTCATTAAACGATGTCAATCTTTGCCTTTTGACTATGCACATTCTCATTCTATCAGCTGGTGTTTTTGCCACAAAAATATATAAGGAACAACTCCTTTCTTCAAACTTAGATTACATTTTTCTCCTTGTTGTTTCGTTACACATATTATATTCAATACAATTTGATGTATCTTCTTTAACCTGAAATAAATCGACAGACCATAAAAATTGCGTAAAACAAAAAAAGATTACGGTTTTTATAGAAAGTTATACTGAAATTTGTAAGATAGGTTAGGCTAATTTTAAACTCAAATTTTCTAATGTTTAATACTTACTATAAATTTAAACTATTAGATTAAACTTATTATAAATAAAGTATACTTACGTTAAATTGATCTTCACAACCATATAAACACGATTTAGGACATATATTATCCCTTTTAATTACCATACACCATTGTTTTTGTATTTTCGTATCTCTTGGAATACAAAAAACACTTTGTCGGGTGTTTTTCTAATACTATGTTTGCACTCCGGTACTATACAATACTCGTAAGATGAATTTTATCTTCTTCCATGACTTGTAAAGCAATTAAAACTTAAAATATGTATGAAGTAACTAAAAAGTGCATAGTAAACATTCACTGGATGTGTCATTTGACGTCACGCAAAGCGCGCGCAAAATGACGGCGTTTGAACGGCTCAAATTTATTACAAGTTTTAATTTTTAATTTGAAGAAAAACTAGAATCTTTTCAAACCTATTTATATTTTTTTCTACGATATATAGAGGTAAATGATTAATTTACGTCAAAAAAAAATTACATGAATGTTCCCTATTAGCTGTTTGCAACCAAACGCGTGGACGAATTTGAATGCGGTTTTTTTAATCGAAAGCCATGTAGTACGTCGAGATGTTTCTTTTTTATGTTTGGTTGAAATAAAAATAGCCGTTTTCAAGATATGACGTTTTATTCGTGCGGGGGCTCTCCCCGGGGTTCTTATCCAATAATTAGCTGTTTGCGTCCAAACGCGTAGACGGATTTGAATGCGGTTTTTTTAGGGGAGAGAGGTTCTTATGCAATAATTAGCGGTTCCCGGCGGCGTCGCCCGCGCTATATAGGAAAAAAGCTTAGTTATGAAGGCCAAAAGGTTTTTACACTTACGTACTGAGGTAAAGTACTTTATTAGGGATAACTGTTGCCCGTGACTGCGTCCACAGAGACTGTAAAAATATATTTATATGGCTTATGATCGTAGTCATAAAGAATCACGGGCAACAGATAGTGATAATATAAATCTCTTCATCATAGTGTTATTAGTGATTGTAAATCATTTTGACTCTAAATGTTTATATTTATTAATATTCGTATATATGAAACCTACCTACCTACCCATATGAAAAAGTCTTGAATCATGTTACTTAATATATTTATAATTTATTACATTGTCGAAACTTTCACGTGGATCCTTATTTTATTAAATATTATATATATTTCTCGTATTAAATATAACCTTTGTACATCACAATATAGGATTCTAAACTAAAAGATTTTTTAAAAATCGGTCTCGTAGTTTTGGAGCCTATTCAATTCAAACAAACAAACAAATCTTTCCTGCTAAAACAAATGAAAATTCAGAAACTTTAAAAAGCAGAAAAAAAAAATTTAAAATTTAAAAAACCCCCGATACAAAAAGACCTCTAAAAAGAGTAAAAATAATATTATTATGTACTTATTGAATTCGTAAAGGAAGAAATTAAAATGCAAGTAAGTTAACAAGGCAAATAAAGAAATTACGATATCGAATCGTATAGTCTAAGTCCTTAATAATTAACTTCGTAATATATAAACTATCAACGTACGTACAACGGTCCCCCGACGCAACGAATTCAATAAGTACATAATAATATGACTAGTACATAATAATAGTACATAATAATAATTTGGTGAGACATTCTCTCACCAAACTACTGTTTAAGAGGAGTTGCGAATAAAGTATTTGTGAAATTGAGATAGAAAGGTGTCACATCTTTTGTTTCAGCTACAGAAAGAAAGAGAGAAAAACACAGATTCTACAAATTTGTTGGTGTGCCTGTTGCAATGTACAATTGATCTGTGTATGTATTGTCGGTCTAGTACTTACATCATAATGCCTTCAAGTAACACCAACAATTTCGATATCTCAAGTTTCGTTATCTTAAAAATAAGAGAAAATAAAATTTAAAACATAGCCATTCAAGGTACTCCGTTACCATTTTACACCGACTTTTCGTAACTTGATACAGTCATTCAGGATAATGGCAATTCTGACCAAACTATCAAATAAATGATCAGCACAGCAGGGATGAAATGGCGCCATGTCATGGGAACGTTTTGAGACTTCCGTTTTCTCGCAGACTGAAGGGTCAAATTATAAAACAGTAATACGACCGGCCATGTTGTATGCATCGGAATGCTGAAATAGTCGAAAACACGTGAATACATGGATGAGTAGCATGACAAGAATAAATAAAATAATAGAGGTGCAAAAGAAAGGTACTGATATGCAGATACAAGAGCGCTAAAGAATCTGAGAAATTTCGCTGTTCAATAGTTGAATTAATCAGATAAGACATATTAATAAATTAACTAAAGTAACTAAACATTAGGCATTCAGTGACTGCTGAGACTTACAAAGTTCATTGACCTCACCTGAAAACTCGAATAATCAAAAAAAATGAGTTATATAAATGATGTATACATTTTTATATGTACAACGTAAATGCAGTAATGAATATTTAGGCATCGAAGATGAAATTTTCATCCATACCAAAGAAAAATAACTCAGATAAAAAAATATTCGTATCAGGGATTTAAAATTTTACATTTGAAAAAGCCGACATGTATCTTATTCACTTGAAGCTGAAAGCACAGGGGTGTTACGAGAAATACATATTTTACAGTTTTGACAGATGTGTCTCCCCCCTAAGATTTATTATCCACGGAATATGAAGTAGAACCTCAAGTAAGAATTCAGGAGCGAGAGTTTTTCGTTGTTTTTCTCAGAGTAATATTCCGTTGTCAATATTACAGAGTAATATTCCGTTGTCAGATTTTAAAAAAATAATAAATACTGAATAATTTCATCTTTCCAAAATCAATGGGACGCCTGAAATAACTTTGGAATATTTTCATTTTTAAAAAGACTTCTTTATATTTTTCTACCTTAAAGTTCTAAAAATAAAATGGTTGATGAAAAAAATACCGTCTTAAACTTACTAAGCTATTAGAGAAATGTTTATATTTATAAAAAAAATACTTTTGTCTCAACTTAGCTCTTAATTCGTAACCTAGCCTGTTTGATAGTATCGAATCCCCATGTATTTGAGTATCCTCTTTGATCAGTGGTATCCGCAAACGGCTCTGAAGGATAGCGGCCTACTCATGCAGAAGTTATCGCATATTGAAATCGATCGCACGACCTGCGACTACTGCCCGATATTTTCGCATCACTATTACAAGGACCTATAAATTTTAAGACTACATTACTATTACACACTATGCATAGTCTGTTATCTTATCTTAGTATTCTCTATTTTTCTTGTTCAATTCAATTAAACCTTTCAAAATAATTTGCAGGCATGTAATACTCCTAGCCACTCCTTAAATTTAGTTATATGATTTTTATTAGATATATTTATTGGGTTAGAACTGAAAGATTAAAAGATTATGTTTTTGGGAGGTTTTTTTAATGTTTATTATTATACCTTTTTAGAAGTTATTTTTATTGGAAAATGCACACGAAATAGTAGTACTAGTAATAGTAAATCCAGAAATCGGTGTTAACTATTTTCTTGATAAAATTTTCCCATACTTTCTATGATAAATAGAATATGATTAATCCTTATTCAAAAATTTTTAAATTGGAATACTAAATAAATATTATAATAACGTAAAAGCCTTCAATATACCACGTTTTGGCTACTCGTGCTCCGAATCTATATTACCTTTCGTAGATAATTTGGCGCTTTCTCCAATATAATATTCAGTCAGCCAAAGCATAAAAATTCTGCGTTGTAAAACGACGCCAAAAAATTGCATTATTAAAACATAAACAAGGATATAACATTTTATGGGAGATACAGCCACATACTGTAAGTGTAACGTATTTCAGTAATAAGTTTTTATTCCATAATAAAAGTTTATATTATTTCATAGTAAAAGTATTTATGTGATGATATATGACTTATTATTACAAAGAACTAATAATAAAGTGGATGTTACAATTAAGTATCAAAAGGAAATGTAGATAATATTGTCATGTGAAATTAATATTTCATATCAAATCTTCATCTATTCAAGTCGTTTCAACTTGATTGAGATATCATTGTTATACCGGTATTCCTGAAATATTTTCGATAGTGTAAATCAATTAAATGTTAGGTATTCAAACATTATATTCCATACATACATCATGTTTTCTGTGATTATTGTTGATTATGTTTTTATAGTCAATTAGTTGTACTTGAATTGATCATATTAGTTTCTTATACATAGATAGCAGTTTATAATGTTCAGATAAAATACTTTCTCTCAACAATCTAGACGGATAAGATATTTATATTAATTAATTATTACATACATATATATTTATGACTTTCAGAAGAAAAAGAACATTGAAAAAATGTTTAAAATAAACATTATATAACGGTTAAGAAACCACAAATTAAATTATTAAGAGCATAAACATTTTATTAAATAATTTTAGAAAATTAAAAATGAATACAAAAATGAGCCGAAATTAATTAATAATTACTCTTCACAAGCTTATATTTTTGTGTAAGAAAACAGGAAATTGAAAGACGTAGTAGGTATGTAGAAATATTTAATATAAAATAAAATAAATATGGTTTAGAAGGGAATGAAATCATATATAACTGTGAGCTAAAAGTTTCATAATACTATCGCGTTGAAAAATGACCGTAACATATTTCTGGTAGGTGCATATAAGTGATTCTGTAATATCATAAAACAAAGTTATATTTTAATTTGACCTATCCATAACAATTTTACATAGTTTTCTTCATTCATAATGGGCTATAAAATCTAAATAACCAAAGAAGTAACCAAGGTTCCAGGTTCGATCAAAATTACTCACAATACAAAAATAGAAGGACAAAGACTTTTAGTTCCTTAAAGAAAAACAAACATTGAGTTTCTTGTTTGTGTTGCCAAATGTATATGCCAAAAAAACATAACATGGAAACATACGGTTATTACCTTTACAACCAATATTCCCAAACAGTTATCCTGTCCTACTAATATGCTTATACTCGTATACTTAGAATTAATAACCACATTTTTATGGTAAAAATCAAACAATGTCAAAGACTAAACGATTTCTCGAATAAAATGTGAATAAATGTGCCAAAGAAAAAGCCATAAACAAGACCTCGATGCTCAAACTAGTCGTTGTCACCTTTTCAATTTCGCATCAAAGGCTCCAATCGTTTTCCATGTCCTAATTAGCAGATTCTCGTTCAAAGCTCGTTCTTCTGGAAGTTATTGTTTATTGGCAATAGCTCTGGCGCACCCGAACGATGCTACTGGTACGGAAAATTGAGGCAAAATCAGCCACTATATATCGTTTGGCCCGGCTTCAGATGAATCTTAAATTATTTTGATCGTAAGCTTTTGGAACATGTTGGTAAAATAATGGTTATGATTTACTATGTGCTATTCTTTCGTTTTTATATTATTTCGTTAAGCCGTTTAGGGGTTTTTTATCCCTTATTTATTCAAAATCTTTTCTTTATTATCTGATATTACAAAATACATAAGGTAGACGGATAATGGGATTGTAATTAGTTAATTTTAGACCGATCAACACTTTTATCTATCTATTTTTCTTTTATCTATCTACTTTTGCTATCGCTGCTGTGATTCAACAAATAATTATCTCCTTTATTGATAAAATAAATATCATTGTCACTGTTGAAGCTTACGTGATTAATTAGTATAGTAATATTCATACGAAGTAATTATTACCATAATATTGTACATATATTTAAAGAAAAATGTATAAAGGATATATTTAAATAAGAAGATTTTTAAAGATTTTTGCTGATCAAAATAATTAATTTTAATATACATACACAAATATGTACAACACAAAAAAAATCCATGTAAACTCCAGTTTACATGGATTTTTTTTGTGTTACTCCATAAAAAGCTATATAACACACTCCAGTGTGTTATATAGCTTTTTATGGTTCTGTTTTTATGGTAAAAAAGTTGGGTATGACAGACATAGCAAGACGTTGATATCTCTTTTCCACTCTTAAACTTCTTATATCAAGAATTACCAATATTTTTATATAATTTTAAAAGTACCGCATCCCAATGATAAATAATTAATTTAATCTATATTAGTTAATGTGCTGTTATCAATAAAAATATTTTTATAGATAAATAGATAAAAATCTGTCTTTAGATTAATATTAATAATTGTAAATTCATGTTCCTATTTTATAGACAAGTTCATATAAACGTAATATATTACATAACAAATAATATTTGTTTTATATAGATAATAATTATAAAACCATTTATACATGTTATGTTAACTAGCTGTTCAATAATTGCAAGTTATAAGATATAAAAGGTTTAGGCAAGATAGATTAAAATTGCGTTACACTGTATTACCCCAGTTTACGATTTAACTTAAGTTTTGAAAATTGAACAAAACAGGACGCAGGTGCGGAAGTAGGTTATGGAATAAATATTCATACTTTCTTAAAAGACGCTTTTACAATGACTTAACATATTCTAAGTATTTTATGGGACTAAAAGTTTAACTTTAATATTCAAGTACAAAAATTGTTCTGTAACAATAATATCCTGAATTATTTATGGAATTAATGCTTTTATTTTGTAAAGATTAATATATTTTCGCCGTGTGCTATAATTATCAAATAGATATAAATATATATTTTTTATTTATTCGCAATTGACATTGAATATGACATATATATTTGCAGGAATATTTTTTCTGGTTCATTACAACTTCTCAATACTGCTTTTTTAAGAAAAGCTTGTCAACAAATTATGGCGTCGGAAAGTCAGTGAGACGAAAGTTATTGCTTATTGGAAACTATTACAACGCCATTATAGATGGGCACCGGTCCAAACAATATTTTGATACTTCTATATAGTTTCTTGTTTAAAACCACTGGTCTGTAGATTAGCTTATCTCTTAAGCTAAACTAAAACTAATATCAACTTTATAATGTAACGCAAAAATTATATATTAAATTATTAACATATACACATAATAAAATATTGAATAAAAAAAGTATTAATAATAAATTATAAGTATAAGTAAGTAGTTAATAATAAATTAACTGACAACGTGTTTAGAAATGTTTTAATTCACTTTATAAATTAAGTTTTAATTTCATTTTTTATGTATTGTTTGTATTACTCGAGATTCAGTACCTACATAATTATTGTGTAATCTAATTACCACTACCTTATTAATAAAGTATGTGGAACTGTCAAGACTATACAAGACTGGGTCTTGTACATTTGGGCAGTATTGATCCAGTGGCTAGACGACCTGACAGGGGACCGAAGGTCTTCAATTATTCAGCTTACTTCCGCGGTGCTGTTTGTTACATCTCATCCTGAGAGTATTGCTACACTTTTATGGTATCAAATGTATAACGTTTCCAGTATATTTATAAAAGTATTTATTTGACATTAGGTAAAATATTACGACGAATTATAAATTTTTTATAAATTTTAAATTATAATTTGTAGATATAATAATAAGTTATTTAGATTTTGATTTTAAAGTCACTGCTTTGATTTTAAAATCACTACTTTTGAAGTCAAAACCATATAAAGGAGTATAAACTTTTCTAATATATATATTCAACTTTTTAAAACCAGTATTTTTTTATTTTTGTCCTATTAAATTTAAAATAAACATGATTGATACTGAATAAAGCAAATTAAGCATCTGATGTTTGTGAAAAAGTTAATAAAGCTGAAATTCTGAAAGTATTAGACTGATTTCGTTCTTTCAATCTATTACATTTCCCAGAAAACGCTGATCGATTTAAGCATTGTATGACTATTTGTATTTTGGATTATATAACAAACCAATTAATTCGTAGTCGTGACCGAACTTAACATGGGCTTTGTTGGCAGAAATAACACCAGTTAAGCATCTTATAAAAACTTATTATTAATTACTAATATATAAAATACAGGTTATAGATATATACTGCGTCTACAATACATCAGTTATAGAAATAATAATAATAATTATAATAGTACAATATGGCTCAATATTACAGAATATTAATATTAAAGTCTTATAATAATAAAGTTAATGTTTATTACAGTTGCTCTAAGTATAGGGTTAGTTTTAAAATTTATATTTTGTACAGATTATCTATTCAATTGAAAAACAAGCGTAAATTTACATGACAATCAAAAATATCTTTATGATAAAGATCTAGTGATAATGATTTATCTTTTTGGTAAAACGATAAAAGGCACCTGATTAAATAATACACAATCATTGTGCGGCGACTTTTAAACATGTCTAACATTTCATTAGTGACTTTCATATTCGTATGTGTGTACATAGCTCAAAGTACACCACAAACTGTTAATGGAACCTTAAATATCAGAGTTGGTATAACTTCTGGATGCAGCGATGGTAGACGGTTTATGCCTCAAATTCGTAGAACATATAATAAATATAAAGATCATATTCAACTTCAATTCGTGCCATGGGGAAGAACAAGAAGAAATGTAGATGGAAGCCTCACCTGCCAATTTGGAACCAGAGATTGCTTTGCAAATCGTCTCTTTAGATGCTCTCTGAATTTATTAAGAGGAAATCAAGATGCTCAGATAAACTACATCGAGTGTGAATTGACTTCTCCCTTCCCGGCTTTCTCACGAGAAAGCCTCGTTTGTGCCCAGGCTGCTGGCTTGGATTTAAATGACGTAGAAAATTGTTTAACTGTAACTGGAGATGCACTAGAAGCTCCAGCACAAGCTCTGTCTGCGGAACCAATAGCTGTTATAAACTTTGTGCCTTTTATTGTCTTTAACAATATTGTTGACCGCTCTCTACATTCCGCAGCCTATAGTAACTTTGAAAATATAGTCTGCCAGGCCTTAGCTAATGACCCCTCTACAGGTGTAACGAATTGCAATGTATACACGTCACCCCTGTTTTTATAAACTCGTAATAAAATTTATTACTACATGCTATTTTTTGCTGATTTTTTATTTAAACCATGGTTTCTTTTATTTAATAATAATTCGCATTTTAAAATCTCTCTATACTCAAGTGGATTTATTCTCCGCATTAATTATAGAAGAGTTATTATTGTAAATATTTCTCATGAAAATGATTATACTTTTTAATGAAACAACCATTTAAATACTATCAGTGGCAAAATTATTATTGATTTGTACGCCTGAAAGAATTATAAATTATAAAAATAAAATTTACTAAAAAAGTTTAAGCGTGGAAGTGTATAAATTAACACTTTTACAATTATATTTTCTTAGTTCATATATGTTGTCACAATTGTTGTTATTTGGACTGAATCTGTATTATGTATCATTATTTGCATTAGCCCTGTCATGGTTGGCAAACGACCCTCTTAACTGAACAGTGTGAGTGCATTCTGTTTTAATTATCGAGCTCTCGTTCGAGCTCATATTCGTTAAAACATTTTTTTTCCTTTTGCGTAAAAAAACATGTAATATCATTTTTTTATGATTTTTATTATAAAATATGAAATTTTATTGCAAATAATTATTTTATGTAAAAAATATCATAAAATGATATTATCCCTTATCGCAATTTATTTTGATCCCTACAAAGTAAATTTCTTGAGACTTGTTTCTTTGCGATATCGTATTTCATGCACTCCATCTTTTTCTTCTGCATTCACCCTCTCCTTTTAAGCATCCACAATCACACTTTTTTTTAACTAAGCTTCTCATCTTTTCTAGCACCTCTGCTACTCATAGATATCAATCTCTTATTTTATCCATTCTTGTCACATCACATATACATCTCAAAATTACCTCACACATACACACACATGTCACATATACATCTCAAAATTAACATTTCAAACTTACTTTTCTTACATATTCCAGATATGCACAGCATCCATACAACCCGGCCTGCCTTCAATCTAATTGCAAAACGGTATATTTAAAAAAAAAACATTATAAAATACTTTGCAAAACCAAATCTAGAAATTTATATCTGTGCAACTATACTGTACTGTCATTATTAGCCAAAGTGGTACTGGCACTAATACCTAGTCGACAAGTATGTTACGGGGATGCAGTAACAAGTCCATAATAATAATAGTCCCATCTACATAATTGGTTCCGTTGTATGAATAATTCATTTTATTTGAAGATAATATTACTCCACCAATGTATGGAATATTTTGTTCATCCAACAACAAATTAATGTGTGATTTTGGTGTTCCGTTCGTATATATTATTGATATGCTGTGTACAACTAACAATATCATACAAACTACATGGTTAGCTACAGTAACTTATATCAGACCCCGCTTTCAGAGAAATTGCTTGGCTCTATTGTTATGAAATTCAATCGTCAAAGTCACGAAGTTTACTCCTACTATTCATATTCGATCGCAAGACTTAACCTCAACACAACACAAACTCTACGAAGTTTTATGTCAATTAGTACCCAAATTATAACTCATGTCGAAATAAAAGTTTTTTTATATCATCAGACTAATATAAATATTACAATTATGATATAAACGAAATGTAAAAAGTTATAGTAAGTTTATTAACATTCTGATATTTTTTATATAATACTGAAGCACTGTATTACCTGAAATTAATAAAATATATAATATTTTTAAACATAAATCCCTCCATTTACCCTGGTTATTTTCCTTAATAACGAAAATTCTTTTAAGTATCAATTTAAAAAAAAATCCAATAGGTCCAGATGTACAATTTTAACTGTACTATAAATAACGGTTCTAAATATAATTAGGGTTCCAAATAAAAAGACTGCCCAAATAAATTAACATCTTTAATAATTTACTTTACAACAAATCTTTATAAGATGTTCATTGTAATTTACCCAAAAAATACTGTAAGCCGCAATATCACTTCTTATTAAAAAATCTACTTTATTCAGGAGGGGCCAAATAAAGCTACCTTTATACACAGTTTTATAAACTTCACAAACAAAAACAACTCTAAAACAATTTTCTCTCCCCTTTAAAAGTATTTCAAGGTAATCTAAACAGACTACGCGAAAACTCGAAACTCCTTAAGCCCCCATATTTTGTTATGGAAAGAATGTTTTCTTTTTAATTTGTATTCTGCTGTACTTAGTTTATTGGAGGGACTCTCCATGTGGTTATTGCAGCTGTCGACTTTACATTTTTGATTAAATGACACTTCGCCAACTTTTATCTTAATTTGCATTTATTTCTAGGGCGTCTTGATGGAGACAAATATCTTTTTTGCTTCAAATTCACTTATTAGTAGTATAATTATTAGCTTGTTAACTAAAGTAAAACTATTAATATCGTTATTAGACAGTCTTTTAATGTAACATAAATCTTATATTTGTCTTAAAAAACTCTTAAAAATATAAATATAAAAATAAATAACCCGACTATCATAATAAATTACCACTTATCTCTTTCGATCTTCATTATAAATAAATAAAACATTATAATTAAAAACCAAAAAAACTTATAATTTATATTTAACTCAAAGTTATAACAACATTAAATTGATTTTAAAGTCCAGTTAACACCTGGCACCTTGTCAAAATTAAAAAAAGAAAAATTCGATTTTATAAAACAGAAAATATAAAAGTTTAAAAACAGGAGACACCTTAATCTTAATTCATTGCACAAATACCAGTAGCCTATTACGGTAGATATATTAAAAAATGTACGACTTCCCCTTCTGCAGTGGAAGCAACCGCAGTATTAATGAAATTGACTTCCCTAGAGGCTGTACGGGGACCCCTGACTTTGTAGAAGCTTCCAGAACTATTCCATTGTTTTGGATATTGATGGTATATTAATTGCGGGCTTTCTTGAACATTGATCCCTTGATTGATTTTGATTATGTGTTAGCGTGTAATGAGGGTTGGGGGAATATTATTGTTTTCTTTTAATAAAATATACCTATTAATAGCCGCAGATAGTTTTTCATATAAAAAAACTATTTTTTTTTTTAAACAATTTTCTTCTATACATCACTTTCTATATCTGTTTCACTTGTGTACTGAATAGGGTAACCTTCGTAGTATACATTTTAAAAATGTTACAACAACGTGTACTAATTAAGACAATCACATTGTTGGAACTCATAAGAAAACTAATTTTAATTAAGTGTAATGATCGCGGTCCCATGTGATGCCACAGCTTACCACACCCAAAACCGAATCTCGTACTAACAACGGCTAAAACTTAACGACTTCATATATCCCCATTTACAAAAGGGTAGGGGGGCCATAAAATTAATACCTTGCCTCTAAATCGTCAGGTTACCTCTCTGGGTGGTAATTTCCCTTAAATATTTAAGTTTTCTGTGCACCCTTCATCCGCAACAAGATTCAATTTCACGCCCCAAATAGGGACCCGTTTTGAACCATTTTCGTTTCCTCCAAATGTCAGGAGACAACTAAAAGTGTCCAATAGCTCAAGAACTTTGTGTACTCATTTGTCACTCCCAAATATTCTCCTGTCGGCTATGAATTGTAGGGAACGGGGTAGATCATTTTATATTGGTTAGCCAACAAACCACTTGAAACATTACGGTTGCATTCAAAATTTAAATGGTTTGAACTCGATTTGAATCAATTTTGTGTGAAATTGGTAAAGGTGACGGGCGCGTTTAGAATTATTGGATAATCAATAAGACCTTTGATAGCGATCTCACAAGTGCCAATATTTCGAATCTGCTGCCAATAGATTGTCAGAAGAATTAAAAACTATTTTATATAGATAATCAATTAATGAAAAAAATTGTAACAAAATTTTATCTTTATATTTGTTAAAAAATATTTATTAAAATTTGTAAAATAAATATAATAGGAATTATTGTTTATATTAAAATATATATTTCACTAGTTAAATAAAAACTTACCAAATAGTTGAAAAAGCTAGTTAGTTTTTTTTAAATATGTACTATACAGAGTTATTTTTTATTAGTTGACCACCTCTTGCAGGCAGCCTTAATCTTAACAACATTTGTTCTACGACTTTTTAAAATTAATAGTTTTAAAAATTTGAGTTTTCCGTACAAAATTTATGGTTTTTCAGTTTGTCTGTTTGTCTGTATATCTGTATGTCTGTATGTCTGTATGTCTTATTCTATACATGTAATAAATCTTTAGAGGAGTAGTCTTTGTACATTGAAAATATTAAAAAAAATATACCAGCGTGTGAAGTATTAACTAATAGAATCCAAATTCAGCATTTTTAAAATCTTTGTCTGTTTAACTGATTGTCAATACAAGCGCTTACGATGCACGCTTACAATGTAAACGCTAGCTGAACTCTACGAGATAGATCAAAATAGTGTAATAAATGTTGTATACCTTAAAAAGTTCTACAAGAAAATCCGCGATGGTATATGTATATCCCTTAGGGATAATTCACAATAGCAATTTTTTATCATTTACTTTTCACGAAAAATAATAGATTGTTTACGAAGCGATTTTAAGAAATACAGCAGAAATATAATAATAAAATAACTTAAATTTAATATGGAACAATATAGTCCATTATAGCATGTAATTAAAATAAATATTTTCGAAGATATTACAGATTTAAAATAAAGGGTCTTTGCGTTTGCGGCGGTGCAGTCGGCCGGCGCACTCTGCCCTCTGGTATGGAACCGTGCAAACCGTCTCATATATGGTTTTTGTGAATGTTCAGTATTGAAAATTTTGTTAATGCGTATAGCTAACTGAATGTTTATCATTTAAAATAGATTTTTTGTTTAATAAAACAAGACCTGCAAGTTGATAGATAGAACGTATTTATAGTTTATATTGATAGTACGCACTGATAGTACATATTGATGGTAAATATTGATAGTAAATATTGATAGTACGTATTGATAATAAATATTTATGGTACATATTTATAGTTTACATTGATAGTACGTATTGATAGTACATATTGATGGTATATATTGATGGTATGTATTGATGGTAAATATTGATAGTACGTATTGATAGTACGTATTGATGGTAAATATTGATAGTACGTATTGATGGTAAATATTGATAGTACGTATTAATAGTACGTATTGATAGTTTACATTGATAGTACGTATTGATAGTACATATTGATGGTACGTATTGATAGTACATATTAATAGTACATATTGATAGTAAATATTGATTGTACATATTGATAGTACGTATTGATAGTAAGTATTGATAGTACGTATTGATAGTACGTATTGATAGTTTACATTGATAGTACATATTGATGGTAAATATTGATAGTACGTATTGATAGTACATATTGATAGTACGTATAGATAGCACGTATTGATAGTTTACATTGATAGTACGTATTGATAGTACATATTGATGGTACGTATTGATAGTACATATTGATAGTACATATTGATAGTACGTATCGATAGTATATATTGATTGTACATATTGATAGTACATATTGATGGTACGTATTGATAGTAACTATTGATAGTACGTATTGATAGTACATATTGATAGTACATATTGATAGTAAGTATTGATAGTTCGTAACTATAGTACATATTGATAGTTAGTATTGATAGTACGTATTGATAGTACATATTGATAGTACGTATCGATAGTATATATTGATAGTACGTATTGATAGTACGTATTGATAGTTTACATTGATAGTACGTATTGAGGGTAAATATTGATAGTATGTATTGATGGTAAATATTGATAGTACGTATTGATAGTATACATTGATAGTACGTATTGATAGTACATAATTGATAGTAGATATTGATAGTTTACATTGATAGTACGTATTGAGGGTAAATATTGATAGTATGTATTGATGGTAAATATTGATAGTACTTTGATTGATGATTGATGGTAAATTTTGATAGTACGTATTAATAGTATATATTGATAGTACGTATTGATAGTAACTATTGATAGTACGTATTGATAGTACATATTGATAGTAAATATTGATAGTTCGTATTGATAGTACAGATTGATAGTACGTATCGATAGTAAATATTGATAGTACTGTTAGCTTTCATTCATGTGGTAGTTTGGTTTTGACTAAAAATAAAGATTTAAATTGTTGATTTGACTAAAACAATTGAATCTCTGTATAGAAGTTTAATTGATAAAATAAATGTAATATTGGATACTGATTTGACTAAGAATAAAAAGTATATAAATCGCAGCTCGGTTAATAGAAGGCCTTGTGAAATTGGGAGTACAACTTGTGGGGTGGTACTATTGTGATAAAAGTGTAACAGTTATAAAAAACCGCTGAGTGTGAGATTGAGAGACTAAGTTGTGTAACAGTAATAGTTAAGAGTTTAAATGGTAAACAGTTTAGTGTATTTGTGAATAGTGTCATAAAGTGCTTTAAAGAATAGAACGACTGTCGTGAGCGATTCTTTGCGGTAAGAGAGCTTCAATAGTACGTATTGATAGTACATATTGATAGTCCATATTTATAGTCCTCCCGTCAGGGAATAATAATATAATTTTCAATTAAAAAAATACATAATTGAACGACTCAGTACTCAGTTCTTAAACAGATCTACTTACGAAAAAAATATTGTGATAAAAAAATATATATAAGTATATATAATTAAACTCCAACTGCACGCAAAACACGCAAAAACTACTTGCCGGAATTTAAGAAACTTTAAACCGGTATCTTTATCGAAATCAGAATCTATGCGTACGAAGTCGCAGGCACAGTTAGTTCTATATAAATCAAATAAACGTCATCATATTATACGAAATAAAATTAGAGATAAAAAATAATTTATACAAACGCAAATCTTAAAGGATGTGTGAAGATAACCTAAATTCCTAAGATGTAGTCATAATTTAGTACAGTCACGTATTTTACCGTGACCTCTTAAATTTAACTAACTGAGTGTTATCAAAGTCGGCAATTAATTTACTTACGTGCTTTGACTTAATAAACTTAATGCCAAGATGTTGTATTATGATGGCACGTGATACTAGCAAGATATCAGAACTATAATTATGTAATTCTTTAAAATAAACGATCACATATATTTTTTAATAATAGGAAGTATATTAGTCAGTTTATAAATACTGTTAAATCTGTATTAAGCAACACTGGTGATTTTTGGATTTAAGGTTAAGAACTCATCATAAGAAGAAAGTGTATACATATAATATACCAATATTAAAACAAAAAGGTTATTTTTACGAAGGTTTTCCCATTTTGTACAGTTTATCCGAAGCTTTTGAAGATAAAAATTACTATATTCCTTATTCTCTTAGAGTCTATTAAGGTCCACATTCTTAGTATTATTAAGATATAAATCTCCCTAACAATAGCAGACATATATTCATAAGGGTCTTGTCCGAGCCCTTCAAACTAACACAATACAAGGCCCGAGCGATCGCATGAATAAATATAGAGGACACAAAGTGGCAAGTTATATTCTGATTCGTGGTACTGACAATATTAGATAATCCCTCTAACATACTCTTGATATTATGACAGGTTTGATATTATATTCGATTCTTTGAATTTAAAACCAAAGTAGAATCTATTTTGTATATAAGAAATTCTATTAGACATACTGATTGTCAGGGTCGGATGTAAAAGCTGTCCTTGACATTCCACTACGGCGATGAGGGTAACCGTTGGTTTTTAGTGGGTAGTCTTAAAAATGTCAGTGTCCTCTTTGCGGCCGCGTAGTCCCACATGACCCTCGAGTCCATTATCTCGACGGGGGTATGCATAAATAAATTCCAAAAAAAAATGTTCTGAAATAAAATCATTTATTTTCAGAATATATTTTTGTTTATTTTTATGGATTCAAATTACTCTACATTTGACAAAAAAGCACTTAAAACACTTGCTAAATTTTATGCAAATGGATAATCCTTCTAATTAGACGCTAGAATATTTATGTATATTATGTACCCCCTGAGATTAGTACTGCTTTTCGGTGTATTTTTTTACATATAAGCAGTTAATGGTGAAGTAGCATGTAAGTTTTTAATTAAATATTTGTATAGTAAAATAAATCAATCAATCAAAAGTCACAAATTTTTCTTTATCAGGAAATTTCAAGAACGATATTTTACAATGCTGTTATTTTACAATGACTGTTAATTAGATTAAGCAAAAAATTTGCTAAATACCTGCTAAAGTTATGATTTAGTAATTTATTATTCTAAATGGATTTTGCAAGTACCAATAAAATACCTAACTAATAAAATAAAACAATCATTTCCCAGTGGTTAATCAAAATAATGAAACATTTTTACTTTACAATTTCATCGAGTATTATTGTTGGCATAACGTGAAAACAAACAAAATCATTGGACCAAAGTTGGAACAGTACGGTAGTTATAGAAATTATAAGTCGCCAGCAAAAGCAATACATGTACGTAGAATAAACAAAAAATAATATGCCTGTTATTATACAAGTAATATTTAATTTAATACCTATTATTTATAATACCTTATAAGTGTATAAACGGTAAAATAATATAGAACCCTAGAACATTCCAGTAATCCAATACTTTGAAAGTCATAAGAGTCTTTGAAGCATGAACTTTTAATCAAAAGTGTTTTCTGAGATCTATTGATCATCTTTCAAGTTCATTTAAGAACTTAGTCTGGCCATAAATACTGCTACAATTAAAAATAAAAAATATTACATTTAAATTTGGAATCTGTTATTTTTATAAAATTGTTTATTGTGTTTTCTTGGTCAGAAGCTGGTCATTTCTTAACTGATAAATTAAAGATGAATAGGGTGGTAAAAACGAAACAACTACTGACGCTGACTAAAAAATTTTGTTTACGGATGGGATTTTTTTTTAAATTGAACAACAATAAAATTCATGTTCAAAACTCTAAGGAAGCTTGCCAATTAGTCGACAGAGTGCAATGTGGGCATTAGTGGACTGAAGTCGGTTCAGTGATGGTTTGGTGGGGTGTTAGCTATGAAGGAGTAACCGAGCCATAATTTAGTGCAAAAGGTATAAAAACATCGGCACATGTGTTTCAAGATACCATTCTCGAGGAGGTAGTTAAGCCCTTTAATAACACCATGTTCAAAAACCAAGTATGGTCCTTTCAGCAAGACTCGGCGCCGGGTCATAGAGCTCGGTCCACGCAGTCTTGGTTGAAAGCGAACGTCTCGGACTTCATCAGAGCTGAAAACTGACGGTCGTCTAGTCGCGATTTTAATCCGCTGGATTATGATTTATGATCAGTTTTAGAGAGTACAGCTTGCTCTAAATACCACATTATATATAAATGTGAATCTGTTCTTAGAAACTATTTATATTTGTTCATATAAACATTTAGTAATAGCGGTTCTTTTTTTTATTACTATATATTTTGACACCAAAAACAAATTGGAAGATGTAGGTATTACTGGTAAAATCAAATAATTTTAGCATTTACGTAAATTGAACACAAACAGAATAATTTAATTCATTTAGGTAAGTTATTTAAGAAGTTTACTAACTCATCACCTGGTAAATAAGATTTAATGCTAAAAACCGATTCTCAGATATTACAATACCATTTAGCTAATATGAAATACTTGGAATAACGTGAACAATCAGAATTATTACAATCAGAAATACAGAATAATCAGATATTAAGAACATGCCACTAATATCTGAGTCGTACCAAGTTAATACGTTAGTTAGTCCAAATGTAATAGGTAACATTCTCTGTAATCTTGTATTACGGACAATTATTTAAATAGCTTCAAGAGTTCGTAGTATTCTCTAATACTAAGATTTCTTGCATCTAAAGAAGTCTTATTTGTTCATAAAGAATTTTCCTTGAACAAATGTGCCTTGTTGTATTCATATTATCAAGAATCCTGACTATTTTCTAACACTGGCTGTTTCCAGTAACTTCATCTGCTTCGAACACAAAAAGACGCACGAAATGTTATTTTTGCTGCCGAACGACCATGGTAAACAAAAAGTATTTCTGCATATTTGCTAAATATTTTTAAAAGGAACAATAAGTTATAGAAGTCTTATGGTAGTTTTATAAAGCCTTTTAAGATTTCTCTATACATACGCTAATAAATACAAAATATATTCTTTATCTAACTGGTATTATTGATATATCACACCAAGATGAGTCCCACGTCTACTACTCAGCAGCTACTACCGGCTACAATGTTATTATTATATCTTTGTTTATTTAATTGATTCTGTGCAGATTACAGTGATTCATTTAATTTACATATAAATATTATTAATTTATTTATTTATTTAATATTTTTATTTTATAAGATAATTTCTTGTATTCATTTGAAGTTAATTATTATTTTATTTAATTATAAATAGTTTGGATAAAACCTAGTAACATAATAACTGAAAATAATAACAACCAATTTAGCGACATTTAAAGAACATTTTCTTCGTGCAATTGATAAATTTCAATGGAAATTCAGGCAATTTCGAATTCCTTTACCATGCATATAGAGTTAACTGTGACTGTGGTTTGTCATTCATAGGTCAAAGAGAAATACGGGTATCAGAATTAGAGAACACATGTTAGTACCCAAAAATACGCGTATTCCAAAGTCAATAACGTGAGATATATAGTAGACCAAACCAATGTAATATACCATTGTCAAACTTTAAACTCTAGGTTATAAAATATATAATTAAAAACAAATAATTAACAAGCTAGTGATCACTTTGGAGAATATGTACGTAGTTATTTTTATCATTTTTGCAAATAGCCAAAATGGCTTAACATCAAATACAAACTGCTACCTTCCTTAACACATTTTTAAAAAAATAATGAAAGGTAGAGTTAATATTTCAAGAAGCATACGCCATTTCAATTAATTAACAATAGTTGAATTCAAACATATTAGACGATTTACTATATTTATTTTCTACGTGATAAAGGCTCCTACAAAGCCAGTAACAAATATAGTTACTTTGTATTTCTTAACTCTAGAATCCGGCTGACAATATAAGCCATTATAGAAACTACGGGGAACTCGACTGAATCTTACATGATCCTTGGCTATAGCTTAATGGCGGACTATAAGCTTGTGCCCAGACTTCGGCCAAACCATTTAAGCTGGCTTAGTATTGGTTTAAACCAATTTGAGCTTTGCAGGAAATTTATTTTAAATTCAATTAGGTCACGTATTGCTTTTTGTATACTTTAATAAACTAAATAATGTAGAGCCCTAACCTTCACCAACACTGTACCTGGACAGAATATTATATTAAGAATAAATTATACAATATTACATAAAGAATACTTACTACTCAAATAATTTTTAAATTTCATAAATTTCTGGTCTATTAATTTGCTTTCTATGCTATTATTCAATATCAAATAATAATATGAATAACTTCCCAAATAATTAAATGTATAAACCAATTAAACTACCTAGTAATAGCTTCCTAAAGTTATGTCGTTGTTTACATCGTAAATATATTCATAAAATTATGCATGCATTTATAATATCACAGAATGTTTGAACATTAGCGAGCAAACTAATTATACTGCTCAAATATAAAGGGTTATTATTAGAAACACTGCAGGTATGTGCAAGTACGTGTATAAATATACGTACTCAAATATAGAGTCGGCAAATAAAAAAAAATATGTCAAAATATTTATGTACAGTTAGTGTAATATACCTAATTAATATTAATATTTTCATTTTTATATTTTTTTCCTTTATTTATTTGCAAGTTGCTCGGCAATTAAATGAAGAAATGTTTTCTTCTGAAATTGATGTAGGTACAGGGGTTTTTTTAGAAGCACTGCATGCATGCACAAGTTAATATCACGTACTCGAATACACATTCACTAAATAAAAAAATATATATGTCAAAATATTTATGCACAGTAATTGCAATATAATTAATATTAATATTTTAATTACATTCATGCCTTCATTCAATTTCAAATTGCTTTGCAGTAAAATGAAGATGGGTTTTCTTTAGAAAAATATATGAAGGATTTTTTAGAAGCTCTGCATTAATATCACGTTCTCAAATGTACAGTCAGATAATATAGAAATCTATGTCGTGTCGTTTTCGTTCCTTTATTTAATTGTAAGTTGATTTGCAATAAATGAAGGAAGGTTCTCCTTAGAAAAATATATAAAGGGAGTATTATTAGAAGCAATGTCAAAATACCTATGGACATTTAGTGTATTACATAATGAATATTAATATTTTTTTCATTAATTCTTGCATTTATTTGATAGTTGCTTTCAAATAAAATTAAGCAAGGTTTTCTTCTAAACACGTTGCTATAGGAACAAACCTCTAGTTTTGATGGTAAATTTACGATTTGGCTAACAAGCAGCAAGGACCAAAATGATACTGTACTCCTTAACCCACTTCGTAACGCGCATATTAAATTAAACTATACCTACAATGAGGATAAAGATAACAAGAAACGAGTAAATGGAATATAGGACAGAGAGTGTAATAGAGTAGCTTCGAAAATTATTTTTTAAACATTAAAAAATATATCTAATGAAACAATGATAAACAAAATAAGAAATAAAAAAATACCTCAATACAAAAAGACCTTTAAAAAGAATTATATTAATATTCTTATGTACTTTTTACATTACATAAAAATATGATTATTAACCTTTTTAAAGGTCTTTTAGTATCGGGGTTTTTTTATTTTTATTTTTAAACATGTATTACTGGTTTCTATATTGTAGTAAATTGACCTACGAACACATAAACTTCCACGTGTTTAGGATTTTACTACCAATATTGCATAAGAACCGTTCACCAGCACCAATAAAAGCTCAATATCTTGGAGACAACTGCTTTTATTTCGATCAAACATAACTACGAACCATCTCGACAGGTCAGGCTTTCTATAAAAAAACTGCAATTAAATGCGTCCTCTAGTTTGGCTGCTACGAGACCAAAGACAGACGCACAGATACACACGTCAAATTCATAATACCCCTCTTGTTGGTTCGGGGGTTGAAAACAGATATTGACAAGGAAATAAAAAATTATAAATTTTAAAATATAAGTTACAATGAATGTCTTATTAGTTATAACACTAACAAAATGTATCAAATAAATCTATGGTATAAAGTATCAATATCAAAATATCATATAACTATGTCACAACATACTGACTACAATAATACTCTTAAACTAAAAACTACTGAAGTATAATAATTATTAAAACACATAAATAATGAAACTATTTACAGTCAATAACGTATCTATACATTTCGTTCAGTAGGCAGGGAGCGTATTGTCGGCTTCAGCGTAACATTGTGTGGGTAAACATCTCTAAGTAGCTCCACGAAATATTGATAGAGGAAAAACATTTCAGACGTTTGCATAATCCAATTGGATTTTACTTAGTGCCTTTATCGTATTGACATTTACGAAATTAGGATAAGCTTTGATTTGCTTTTTCGTTAGTTATTTTGAACACTTCAATTATTAGCATTGGTTGAGACTTCAGATAGAGACAATAGCCCTAAAGGAGACAGCCACAAAGACAAAAGCAGTTAGCCATTTAAAAATATAGAGTGACAAAAAGGGATGAAAGAGAACTGAATTAGTCGACGAGTTATAAAACAAATGAACAACACGGGTTCTAGTAGAGCTTCAATATTATCTGTATAAAGAATGAACAAAAAATGTAAAATGGAAATTCTGGGACATTTACTCGATATCATTCTAGTCATATGACTCTAGTCTTGTATCCTGTAGTAATTTCATTATTAATTTGCGTGATTTTTATTACTGAAAAGTATTTATTTTCCTCAAACAGTACATTAAAGCATCAGTATGAAAACAAAAAGTCAATAACCTGTTTGTTAAAAGTAAATAAAATGTTTGAAAAATAATATTTTTATCAATTTAAACGTTATAAGACAGAATATTAATTATGACTTTTATTGCTGTCATTAAGTTCATCTAACAATGAAGGGTAAATAAATAAATCATGTAAACAAACAGGTTATAAAACTTCATATAGTAATTTATCTAAACGTTTATATAAACTGTTTGTTTGTCTTAAATTGCTTGTATTATATACACTATACCACAAAACATTATTAATACTTGATCGTTCTGAAGTGGCATTTACAAAATGATTACTACTGAAATATATTTTAGTACTGATGAATGAAAGCGCTATCGGTTCGTGTATTCAGTATCAATGACCTGTTCACGCGATGCAATATTAGATACGATAAACTATTAGCTTAATGCATTTAATCTGGGAAATGTGACTATAAATAAATAACTTCAAATATTTCGTTTTTATAGTTATTTGCGGGCAACCGACAAGATGGTGCATGTGATGGTATAGAAAACTCTTCGAATACATTTAGAGATAAAAAACATTTTAATTTAAAGAACCGCCGATACAAAAAACCGTTCTAATAAATAGGATAAAAATAACAATATTATGTACCTACTTATTAAAGTCTTTGCGTCGGGGGACCGTTGTACGTACGTCTAGGATGATTTCTTTTTTAAGTTTTCAGAACTCATTAATGAGGACTTAGACTATACGATCAAATATTGTTATTTCGCTATTTACCTTTTTACCTTTTATTATTTACCTTAGTAAGTTACTTGAATTCTAATTTCTTCCTTTATTTAAGGACGCAACATTTTAAAAAATTACATATTATTCCTATTATTAGAAGTAGTTGTGTATCAAGGGTATTTTTTCAAGTTAAGTTACGCGTTTTCACACATAAATTTTCACTTGTTTAAGTATTTGCTATCAATATTGCATAAGAACCTTTTACCAGCAAAGATGACTATTTCAACTAAACATAGCTAAGAACCATCTCGACGAACCAGGTCTTCGATTAAAAAACCTCAATCAAATCCGTCCACTCGTTTGGTTTCTACAAGATACACAGAAACACAATATAAACGTATGATACCACTCTTTTTGGCTACCTCCACTTTTCAGGAAATGGGAGGGATGAATGTAGTAGAACACAGAAGAGGTTTATCTATACTCTTCAACTTGGTACTACTTTAAAAAAATACTCTCTATATTGCTTAAACAAATAAGTTCAAAATCAAAACTATAGGTGTACACTACATATAAGAAACAATTATTTAGTATTGAAAACGTTATCCTTCAAACTCGACTATACCTTTTGTGTCCTTATTTAAATTTTAATAAAGCTAAATTAATTTTCATACGCAAAATGATCAATGTACGATGAAACTAACAAATACAGGGATTTCCATTCGCTATGTGATTTCATTCCAATGAATGCCCTGAGTAGCAATTAGATTGAGCAAACACAGATGAAACCACTCATGCGATACAATATGAGAAAAGGGGAGCACCAAACAAAAGCCTCGCTAAAATACCCAAAGGTTGTATTGTGGTATATAATCGGCTGAAAATTTAATATGAGGCCTGTGTCGAAATTGTATGTATTGTGTACGGATGCGAATGACGAAAAATATTTGCGTATTCTCATTTTTATTCTCTGTTGGGACAGTTTTCACATTTTTGTCAAGTAATATACTATATAGCGTTATGATTGAATATTTTGTATTAATAAAGAAATATCTATATGTGAGGTTAGATTTATATATATTTTTTGATATATACATTTTTTTTCTCGATCGTATTAAAAAAAAATATGAGTTTATAAAAGCTTTATCAAACATGTTTGACAATATCTATAAACATATATAGACATGTTAAGGTCTTTTAAATTTAAATAAATATAGAATGAGAAATAAAAATATATGGTCAGGAATTCGAACCCGCTACCTACCGCAAGCTAAGTTAGCTAAGTTGGTAGAGTGACGAGATGATTTCCCAGAGTTCGCGGATTCGATTCTCGACGTATCGTATCGGTTTACCAAACATGTCTCTGTCTGTCAATCTCCATAACCCATTCATAAATTAACAAAGAAAGGGAAGATTCTTGTAATTAAATTTGCAAGATCGCGGTAATTTTTCAAAATCCCATTAGGAAAGAAAGACTTACAAATCCTGCATCTAGCCTGCTGATGAAACTCTAACAATACAGCAAGTTGCCAGTGAAGGGTACGCAAGACAAACCTTTTGTTGCTTTAGAGAGTAATACGTTCTATGACAAATTGGAATTTCAAGTCGTTGAGACAGAGGTACTAGTCTGGTGTATATTCGATAATTGGACTGCTTTGTACATTCTTCCTTTGAGCGTCCATATTTTGCAGTGATTCGTAATTTTTTGGTCCAAACGTGTGTATATATATATACAAATACTAGTGATTATGTTTTTTAAGGTTTTGCCAACTAATTAAATTTAAAGATTAGTAATAATATTATTGGTTCAAATATTATTATATTTAATATTAGTTATTATATTAGTTTTATAATAACTTCTCCTAATCTAATTGTATACTAAGTGTGGATATATTACAATAACACGCAAAATATATTTTAATAGCCCAGCCATAATACGGTTAGAAATAGTTGCTGAAAAAGCTTATACAATGGACTACTTCACTTGAAGAGAAGAGAAAAACTGTAGTCAAAAACATCGTAGTGTTTAATTGTTAACAAACTATAAGTATAGTAATTAAGTTCAATGTATAACAAAACGCATTAAATAGGAAACAAAATTATAGAGAATAATAATAAAAAAACAACGCCGCAAAACATTAAGGGAAAATCAACATTTACCGCTCAACTAACTCCTGGAGCCATTTCAAGCCTGCAGACCGTCTGCTCGCAGACGTTTCTTGCCGCCTGTCAGACGCCTGTGTTTAATCAAAATGCAAATTAAAATGCCTTCGCATCAGCTTGTGACGTGACAAAACATCGTTCCCGACTGCTGATGTGTATTTTATAGCAGCCGCAAGCGTTTGCTCGCATTTTGTCGCTTTTGCAGATCAAGTCGGGAAACTAACTAGTATTAACTTTTACAATATAGGAACAACTTTCGTAAATTAAACATAAATATTGGAATACGTGTGGAGAAAACATTGTTTCCAATTAAACGATATATTTACATTAGAAACACTTGAAAGAGCACAATATGCACTAAAAATATACTAGAAAATCTTAACTAGTATTATGAATGTGAGTTTGTTTGTTTTGTTACTCATTTCATCCCGCAAAAAAAATACTACTCCAGGCGGAGGGTAGAGTTTACAAAGCATGGCCGAAGCCGTTGACAAAGATAGTATTCATTATAAATTTACATATTCCTATTATCTTTCTATTCAAATTGGTACACGAAGAGAAATACAAACAATATTTCAGTTCGTATATACAATATTCACATAACAAATAAATATTATATGATATAATTCAATTAATTAAAGAATAACATATATATTAAACTTTCATATTGGCAATTTATTCAAAAATCATAATATGTTAATGATGTAGGTATTCACAAACTATTTATATAAGTATTTATATTATATTATATAATATTTTTTAGCAAATTAAGAATCACAATTCAGAGTAGAATTATACTTGAACTTGATTATAAAATCCATTCAATAACAATTTTTTTTTTTTTAGCAAATCAAGAATCACAATTCAGAGTAGAATTATACTTGAACCTGATTATAAAATCCATTCAATAACAAAATTTGTTTTTTTAGCAAATCAAAAATCACAATTCAGAGTAGAATTACACTTGAACTTGATTATAAAACCCATTCAATAACAAAATTTTAAACAGTTTCATCGAAGGTTCCGGTGCAAAAATAAATGATACAAAATGACAGTACCGTGGTTATTGCGGTATGCTTTGAAGGCTTAATTACTTTATTTAAAATACATGCACGCCGCTAACTTTATTAAGACTCCGTAATTTCGGAACAACAACTCTCTCTCTCTTATTCTATCTGTCTCTCTCTTTTACTCTTTAAATTGGATTAACACTTATATAAGTTGTTTTTAATAAAAGTATTATAACGTCTGAATATGTTATACCAAAACTATTTATCATTTTAAAGAATAAAATAAATAAAACATTCCAGACCACAGTCTGGGTATAAAAGTTGAACTTGAATAAACCCTGACGAGACCCGAGTTAATCGAATATCGAAACACCAGACGCTTACAAGAACAAAACATAATTGAGCAATTCAATGATATGGACAGAAGATGTCAAGGCATACTAAAGTCCAATACAGTAAGTATCCTAAGAGAATCATCACTAAAACCGCCGAAATACCCAACAATATAGTGCTGCTGAGTTGCCTAAATCGATTTTCATCGGTTTTATAAGAGAATCTGTTACTTGTTTCCATTGCTAGCTCTTCTGAAATTCCTATTTCAATTTTATATTTCAATTTTTTATTACTCAATTTTGGTGTATTATATAAAACAAATGAAACATTAGTGTATTTAAATATTTTCATTTTAATTGTTAAATTATTGATAACTTAGGGTTTGGTTTTGGAATAATTAAATAACTTTTAACTAAATCTTTTATTTTAATACGTGTCCTTTAAATTTTCTTATAAGACATGTGTACGCCACAGTACATAATGGTGTTACGTACATACTCTTAGACAGTGGAAACATATCGTTGAGCACATCTCGATAAGTGCAGAGGCCAGCGATGGTTTCAGTTACATTTTACAGACAAAATCTAATCTTCTTTTCAAACTTTTAGTTCCACGTCTAGACTTCAACCATGCCCAAGTTTTTAGTTTATGTCAATTACGTTACTACATATGCTCATTGCCTCTTATAGACTCATTTTTATTGGTCTGGACTTCTTATAATAATCGTATGTCTTGAATGAATGTAAATATTCTTCATATGAATATTAATAATTTGTTAATCTTTAAGTTCACAATTGAACCCTAAGTAGCAGCTTAGGAAAACGTTTTAACGAATATTTAATGTTAATTATGCGCCTTTAATAAAAAATACATAAAAACATACCTCTATTAAAATGAAAAAAAAATCTTCTTTATGAAATGCTTAGTAGAACTATTTTTAAGTCGATAAAAAATACCTTGCAAATCCCAGTAGTTTCCCCGAGTGTTGGCAAAGTAGTCGAATAGAGCATGTGATAGCTTAGTCGAAAGTTTCTGCTAAGGGGTTTATTATCCTATTATTCGATAAAATTATATTTATACTATAATATAAAAAAATACAATCTAATATATATTAATTCTAAAATGTTCTTTTTTTACTAATTTAAATATTCATCAGTTTTTTCCTATTTTTTTAGTTAAATCCTTACAGTAACAGACGCAATTTTGATAGCAGAACAGTTACAGAATAGCCACGGGAATCTCTACGGACTCCACTTTCATAGTGTTCGCTATTTACCGCCTGGGTCTCCCGAATCGATATCGTTCGTCGCAGATGCAACGTCTCCAAAAAGAATTTGTTTCTAAAATAAAACCATCGAAAAGAACCATTTCTTTAAGTTGGAATAAGCTTTTAAGTTGGTGACTTAGGTGTTTCTGTATTTTTAGCGAGATCGACAACCTAGTTTAAACTCTGGACTAAAATCTTTTCTTGTTGATTTAGAGAATACTTTTTATTATTATTAGAACGAAGTTCCTTATAGCGCGTTGTGAAAGGGGACTAGTCGGTAAAAATTCTTACGAAAAGTTGACAGGACATGTTTTGCTGTCTCTTTCTCTCTTAAAAAAAGCAAGCAAGATATTTTCATTTCTATCATTTTTTTATTATATTACATTGCTCAGTAGTTCTTTATTATTTATTTGATATTGGAGTTTGTTTTTTTAGAATCAATTTTCAAATAAGACAGTTTAAATGAAAATAATAATACAAATTTGTGATCAAATATTTAAATACTTGTAATGTTTTGTAACACCGCCATCTATTTATTCCTTAGGGAAACATAAATATATCAGTACAAAGTGAAACCGCTAGGTTGCGGGAGAATAACTCATGGGTTTATTGGTTAACATTTTTTAATTTAGTTATTCTTTTTATTTACATTTATTATAAATTATCAGCGAAATATCATACAAAAATAGTATACAAATATTATTCACTAGCATATTAGCGAAACATAACTACATCTGCCATATAAACATAGTGAAACCGCTAGGTGGCGCGACAATAACTCGCGGGTTTATTGATTACCACTTTTTAATTTAGTTATTTTTCTTTTATGTTAATAAAAAATAATAAAAGCTTTTAAGGTAATTTTTTTTTTTATTACCATTCCTTCAATAATTAATCGAAAGGAACTTCGTTCCATCCGGGTGTCCCTTGACACCTCTTAGTTTTAACATTATTATTATTTTTTTTGTAATAACATTTCTTAACATATGATTTGACAAATGAAGTCGTGATTACATTCGCTATTCAAAACTAAAATTTTTTTTGGCAAGGGTGGCGTTAATTTTCAATTTATATCAAGAAGAGGTCACCCAACCTCCTTGCTCACGTGGATTGCTCATACGCTCTAATGGGAAAAAAACAAACATCTTCAATTTCATACTATTTCATGAAAAAGCATTTTGTGTACTAAAAGTTCACGTAAAAAGATTTATTAGAAAAGTATTAAAAAGTTGACCAATTTATTATCATTAATGTGTAATATAAAATAAAAGCTATAAATATATAAAGGAAATAAAAATCTATATTGCTTTGATAAAACAGTTTTGAAAGGCTGAACAATACGCATTGTATTAGGAGAATGTAGGTAGTATGCTAGTACGGACATCGTCAGTACTGTCGCGGAATACCGATGGCCCCTCGCATGCATTATTTATCCTCCTAAGCCCCGCCAAATGAATGCACCAGCCAAGAAAAACAACATATTGCGACAAGACAGGCCGTATAACTTCTGGAAGAGCGTTAAACTAACAGTTTAATTGTATATAATGAAACCTTGAAATGTTCGTTTCATGCAGAATTGGACCAAAGATATAAGAAAAACATATGCATACATACATAAGTATAAACATATGCATACATACATAAGTAAAAACTATTCTCAGCCATTTTATTTAGCTGAATCTTTTTACTAGCTTACTCCGTCATTCGCTCTACGAATCGCTTCCAGTATTATCTTTATCACAACACTGTCGTGTATCCGAAGTTAAACGACGGAAATAAAAATCCTATAAATATTGAACAACCATATTTTTCTCACTTTGTCGCTTCGAAGACGATGTGTCGACCGTTCATGCCTTCCTCTTGTAAATTTTAAGTCTCTTTACACACTTACGACAATTAAGTATTACAAATAATGAAGTTTAAATAAAATTATGCAACATATTCCAGCAGTAAATTGGTAATGCATATTAATATTTACATGCATTTAAATTTATTTTATACAGTAATTAAAATTATTAAATTTCATATTATATGTAATTTTTAATTATTTTATTTTCTAAGATACATATATTAATTATTATATATTGATGTTAGTAAACCTTTAATTCCATAAAATGACATACGACCCCAGTCTGTGTGTAGAGGAACTTCTAGATTTCTCACTATGCACATCGCACTATAAGGCTTATTTCGATTTGTGGGGTTCGACTGCGTTTGTTTTTATATTCGGCAAAATTTCAAGGATCAAAAAGGGAATTGGTGGTCTTTACAGCTTGATAGGTTTTTATCCAAACAAATAGGGTAATATATCAAATGGATGACTGAGAAAAAAATAACAATATATTTGTATATCGGCTATTTACTTTTATAGAACATTTAAAAAATTTGCTTTTTTATAATCATGACTTTAAAACATTAGAATATTCCTTAAATCTAGTTGGCTTAAGGTTATCGACTGGAAGGAATGTGATATTTATTATCAGTTTCATATAATAGAAATATTTCCTGAAACATAGACATATGATTATAGCTATGCGGATCCAAGATGGACGTTAAATAGAAGCGTAATCCTCGTGTAAATCCTTCGGAATTATACCTGTATCCTAGTAATTACATCTACCCTCGGCATCCAGTAAGCATTACGACTTAATCTCCACTAAATTGCTAAGTTATCTGCTAGTGCGGTTCTCGAATAAGGCTTTACATTCCATTATACTTAAAATAATGCTTTCAAAGTAAGGTATAGTTGTTATTGCTGATATCTCAGTTTGTACAAATTGAAGTCAGTGGAGCGTTAGCCAAATTCATGTTCACCTGTTTGAAAATTACATTAAGCATTTATAGCCATGCTAAACTTTATTAGATTTTAAATAAATATATAATGTAAAATAAAAACAAACAACAAACTAAAATGGGCAGGAAATTTAAATTTAATAATTCATTACAATTAAAAAAAATAAACCCACAAAGGCAAAGATTCGAACCAACAACCCCTGGGAAACCGTGCCGACGCAATTGAGCTACCGTTTCATTGATATTCAAAAACTAAACAGAAATACGGTACAAGTCAACAATCTATCTACAATCCTAGATTGTAATCCAATTTATATAGCCTCTTGTTGAAACTATATATTTTATTACTGATAACTTAATAGAAGTATTGTATTTTCAGCTTTTTAAAATCAATTTTACCATTAACTATAAACAACCGATTTGTTTCATTACATTAAACTAATCCCATAAATATCATGAGTAAATGCTATCGATAGATCAGTATATAACAAATCATTCTCTACTTCTTTGTAATCAATGTAAGTGCTGTCAGATCGTTAAACTGAAAAGCCTTTTTGCGATAATGGCTGTAAGAATGCGTCGTGCACCATAATGACATACAATTTCGTGGTAAATTGATGGAGCATTGATTTACGTCACATGTCATTTTCTGCATATTCTAGAAAAAAGTGGATTGGAATTTAATAAATATTAACTGTTCCTATTTGTCTTTTTTTGTGGTTTGCAACAAAATATTGAGTTCAATTTTTCAGTTTAGACTTTATTTTTATTCTTTGCAGAAAATAAAAGTTTTGTATCTATTTAAAAATAATCAATTTTAATTTATTTCAAATCTATATTATCTTTGTATAAAACATATTTTATTATTATTACATCATAAGGCAGACGCAGCAATTTCTTTGAATTATAATGATGTGAAACGACCAACTGACATCAATTGAAATTGAACTGAATGAATTGAAAGCTCGTCAAATTCAATTAATTTCAGTCTCATTTCTTATAATATGTAATTTGTATCATCAAATTAAAAAAATACACAAACTACATAATATTTTTTTGCAACTTGAATTTCTAACAAAACCGTTTAGGTTCCAAACAAATAAATCGATATAAACAAAGGCTTTGAATCTGACCAGAGCTCAATTTATGCCTTTCATGAGCTGTCGAAACTTCTCCGTACATGGCACAGAACTGCATTTCACTGTCAAATAAATAAAATATTCACTGCAATCCTGCGCCTCACGCTAGATTCGAAATTTCCTAAACCAAATATTTTGAAGACACTTGTCAATTCGAAAAATAAACATACGAAAATTCTATTTCGATATCGCCTTAACTTACTTTGTATTATTGTATATATTATTTATAGGATGTAGGTATTGAATTAACTAATTAAATAACTTATAAAAACTAATTTTGATATTTTATAAAATTATCTTATAACGGATAGAAGATATTGTATTAGTGCGTTACCGTCCACAATACAGGTTGTTAACGGCCTAACGAGTTGACCCTTGTCAAGCCGTGCAATATTGCGAGAGTGGACACTGGGCTAATGCTACCGGAAAAATAACGTTAAATCCTGGAAATGTCACTGCGAATAACGTATATATCTCTTGTGAACGAAGAAGGAATCGAAGTTTTTCTAGTTTCCCTTTTGAATAAATGAATAAACGTCGATTTGTTTTTAATGTGTACTTTATTGATGTACACATTAAAAAAAAAAACAGCAATAGAAATATTTTAAAATAAAGTGAGCATAAAGTATTTCATTAAATAATAACTGAAGAAACGACTCCGGTATTTTATACAAGTGAACGTGGTCTCCTACTAGGTATTCTAGAACACAGGTGTGTATAGACAATTATTTTATAAGTAAAGTCTGCAGAAACATATACGAGTCGTTGCCTGTCTTTATAATTCCTACCACGTAGCAATCCCCAGCGAGTCGCGAGTATGCATTTAATGAAAATAATACTAAACTACTAATGTCACCCCTTTACGTGATGGATTCTCCTTCGGTTTCAGATGGTAAAAATAACAGAATTTACATAATATTAAACATAGTTTTCAATTGTTAGTCAATATATAAAATGTTTATAACCTTATTTTTTAAGTATACTACTTCGAAAAGAATAATAGTTTGTCCATAATCCTTATAATTGTAATAAATATTTTGTAACATTATGTTTTCATTTCTTCATCTTCAAGAGCCTTGGTCCCGTTATCGAAACTGTTCAGTCAGTTGCTGCCATTTTGTAATCGATATTTTTTCCTAAAAGCGAACAAGATGTTATTTATATATTATAGAAATACGTTGATACATCAACAGATAGATCTTAAAATATATGACCAGTTAGATCAGTCGAAAATAAAATTACTTCAAACCGCATGACTGAAATATTTTATTTTGTTTAGAACACAACAGATGGTCGACCTAACGATCTCTGTGGAAAGGATGTCGGCATTAAAAGGGTAGTTGTAGATGCATTATGGGAACATATGACTATTAGATTCTATAAGAATGTGATACCGTCCTTACAAGCAAGCCTTATGGTAAGCAGTTAAGTGGTAATTTATACTTTTAATTTAACCACAAAACTCATTGACGTTTATAACAAAAACAAAACATAAGTAATGACAATTTGAAAAAAATGCATAAATTAAACATTTATAAAGCAAAAAAACAGTTAAATTAGTTTAAATACATAATCATAAACACTTTACCCATTCCGTGACAGGCTTTGTCTCCAGCCCTCAATGGACTTCATTCGATTAGACTGAACTTTGCAGTACAAATAAAGCGATTGCATTATTCACTTTAGGGACGTTGCAAGTGAATTGGGATTTAATCCGAAGTAAATTGCTTACTGACTGTTTGGACTGAACTGATTATATCAAAGTCTTTAGATGGATATTCTGGTTATTTACATTGAAGCCACGGTTTGACATTGCAAATACCCTAGAACAAATATCGTGTTTTTAGAATTACACGAGGTACTACGTAATCCTTAGCTTTCGTAAATTTCAGAAGTACATTAATCCTTTACAGGTTCAACATGTTATATATGTGTTTAACATTTTTTTTATACTATATTTAAATATATCTTACAACTTGTATTGTATGGTAATATACTAATATATAGCACTATTTTAAAATCATTCTAGTGAATAAATTAAGCAGAACCTATTCAAGTATTTTAAATCATATTTATATTATAGATATATGCGCAAACGGTGACTTTTTAACAGAATAATTTAATTTCATTTGTATGTACAAATTTTATTGTTTTGATTTCCAACTTCAATACATAAAACGAGTAATTTTCCTTCATTATTCTTATTTCCTAAAACAGACTATTCAATATAAATCCGGAAAAATTATGTTTTTTATGCTTGAAAAAGTCTAAAAGAGTTTAGCCAATTAAGCTATTAATTGGGATCGATTTTATTTTAAAAATGTAATATAATACGTGCACTGTGAGAAACTAATGCATTCATTAATTAGAATTTGACTTGAATTTATCGGTAATATATTGAATATTTAAGTGAACTTCAAATTGAAATAAATCTAACATTCTGTAGCCAGCGAACCAAAAAATGTTCAGATCCCATAGGAAATATCTCTTTTAATATTTTCTTGAAACTATCTTCTGTTGAAAAGTATCGCTTTTTATGTAATTTCCGAGTCGGAAAGCATCACCGTCCACCGGGAATGAGCTAATGGATTTTGTTCATGCCTCAATGCCAATATTTTTTAACACAGCTTAATATAATGTATTCGTAATCTATCTATCTGTTAATTTTTAATCATTTTGTATATTGATGGGTGTTAATGGTACTATTTAGTATAAGAAATGTGTTCCCCTTACAAAAGTACATAACAATTGTCGAGCCTAGTGGGCGATTTCTTAACAATAATAAAAAATTGTGTATAACAATATTTTTTTTATTTAATCTAAAAGAAAGTCTGGAAATATTAAAATTTTATTAATGTTACAGATTAAAACAAAAATTGTTTTGCAATATTTTCATCTAGTATTCTTATAGAATGTTGTTAATTTAATACATAATGTTGATTGTCTATTATATCAAATAGAAATACATAAAACATTTAAAACGTGTCGTTAAAGATATATTATTATCGTCATCACATAAGCCCCGTTAATCTGATCGTAATCCCAAAATACGTTATGGCAGCATTATCTGATATGGAGTGATTAATCTATTATATATAATGTGACGATAACTATTAACCTATAAGTAATAGCCCAATCATTACACATTATATTTAACAATATATTTTCACATATATAGACATTCAAAATTTAAAAACACATTGCTTTATAACATTCTCATTCTTTAATAATCAAGGCTTAAATTTTAAAAGGAACACATTTTATTAACTAATTTTTGAACCTCTGAGCCGAAAGGTTTCCTTTTTCATTTCAACTGTTCTTATTATTGTGGGGACTTAAAGCCGGACCTAATTTGATCTCGCAATCTTCTTCCTTCGCTGCTCGCAGCTCAGTGTCAACGTTTCATTCGGATTTCATTTTAACAAAGATAATTTCATAATATAAAGTCTTAATGCGTTTATATAAGGTCTACAATTGCTTGCTTATGTAGAATGTAGAGTTGTCGCTCTTTTCAGTGCAGCGGTCATTCTGTTTCACCACAACTTGAACATTTTCCAAGGCTTTGTACTGTCATTATTAAAGTAAAATGAGGATTGTTATGGCTGCTTTTGTTTCATTAACGAGCAACTTTAAGGAATAACAAGTTGTTATCTTAACAATTTATTAGGATGAAATAATCTGGACATTCTATGTAAAGTTTACAATTGCTTAGAATATTTTTAGTGTTACTTTTATATTAATTTTCTCACTAGGAAATTCACATTTCATAGTTACATGAATATAGAGTAGTAATACCTTCGATTGTTTTACTGTTCTATAAGTTTTATTATCGTATAGGCAAGCGCTTGATTGTAACTTGAAGATAGTGCTGGAAGAAAAGTTATTAATATTACATGATAAATATTATCGGAATACTAAAGTAACAAATTGTTTTATTATTTAAGTATTTTGTTAATTTAATTTGGTTGTCATATTATTAACACAAAATGGTAAAGGTGCAAGTGCCAACGCATGAGCTCAATAGCTGAACTAGCTTAAGACTTCTCTTATGTGAGAATGTAAACGAATTATGTACATAATATAAAAAATAGTTTTACATAATCCGACTGAAGGAACATTACAAGAACATGTTTGTGCCCAATTTCATGCTGTGCTGACTACGCCAAAAGAATCCTCGCTCTATACAAAATCACTTACCTATTTCATACAAAGTTTGCGGAATGAGAAAATGAAACTGTGTGAGTGAAGCGAGTGGTGTTTTGTTTTTTGTTTATTGTTGTTTATTTACTTGAGAAAATATACAGATTTTGTATTTTTCGTTATTTTTTTTTTTTACAGATTCTGCACGTTTCTATATGGCAAAAAAATAGTTGAAAAATATAATGATGATTTTACAGCTTACGTTACTTCTACTAGTTAAGTAACAATAAATAAATTGTTGAATACAATTTTATGGATAAATATTAAAAGTATATGAAGAAATAATATATACTTAATATTAATACCATAAAAAATATTTATAAACCCATAAGAAGACCATTTTGATTGAATGCATAAATAAAGCTTCTTCTATTTGTACAAAAAGTTTTTATAAATGGAATGGAAGATGTTACCGTTGCAAAGGCTTACTCATTATTGCTGTACTCGTATGGTAAGTGCCAAAGAAAATTGCTTGAAGATACTTATAAGACGCCTTTGAAAGCCAGTGCAGTGTAAATGACACTCTATATGTTAATGCAATGTCTTCTCTGAGCTAGTATACTATACCAACTTAGGATTACATGCTACTTATTAGCCATACCAATATTCATAGTTATATACATAGATAAATATAGGTAAAATCCAATAATACTCTTCGAACATGATGTTTAAAATATGCTTTAATCATTAATAAGTAAATATCTAATCAATAAGCAAAACATACATTGAAATAACATGTGTTTTTATTAATATTTTGTAAAGCAAGATTGTATTATTAGTCAGTATTTATTATTTGTACCCAGAAATTATTGACTAACTTTCTTGGATTTATGCTTCTATTATATTTATGTGTTCAATTATTTGTTATCAGTTAAATGTGATTAAGTTTACAGTTTACCTTACCACAAAGACTGAGACCAATTTTAATTAGAATATCTGATATGGTCCAGTTATTTAAGTTATTTATTATTTTTTTTAAATTGCTGTGGTAAATCAATTCCATCAATCAAATATATATAACTATTTTTAATTATAAATTTTAAACTAAACCCGACGTTTCTCGACGTAAGAAGAGATGGAGGTGTCTGTCAGTAAGGCAGTTAATTAGTCATCTACCTTCAACGGTTCCTAAGTTTCCGAGCGTGTATTCAGGATGCACACCAAATTCATTAATAGTATCATGAGGTCTCACAGACATGGAATTTACGTTGTACAAAAGTTGGTTACGTTGTAAAAAAGAGGCGGAAAGTCGCCAACCATTTTCTCTATTAAAATTAGGAACTTATTTAAAATCAATAAATGGGTTATTTTCCTATGAGGTTTGTAAATAGTATTTGTAGAAACATTTTTTAAGTTAATAAACATAAGGAAGTAGAATGTAAAGGATACATACACTCTTTGTCAGTAAGGTTTTATTTTAGTTTTTGGATTGTTTCTTTCTCTCAAAAACTAACACAGGTACTTCTATAGAATAATCCTGAAAAGGCTAAAGTTAGTTTTATTCGTTTACTGAGACAAAAGCCAGATTTGTGAGCTATATAACGCAAGTTTGTTAGGACATTTAATTTACTGTTACGTATCTGCGTGATGCCAACACATTACGTGCATTTTCAAATTTATATATTTTTTAATTAAATTTATTTATTTTTTATATATTTTAGCATCTGGATTATCAGGACCCTGAGTAGTTAGTAAAGCTATTTTTTTTTCTATATTTAGAGATAGATAGCTTGATATCTCAAACCTGTGAACGACCACAGCTCTGTTTCTAATTTTGATAAATTTCACATTATTATTTATTGAAAATTTAAAAAAGCTTAACATGTCTGATCATGTTTATAATACAGTTTCAAACATGGTTGTCATCATATGTTCCATACTTTGTATGAGTCTAAACAAAAGTATTTTTTATTTCATACATAACACAGTTATTTGTAATTTTATAATAAACTGTTAATCTATTTGTTTAAATGAATATTTAATGTGCTGAAATATATATATTTTTCTACTAGAAACTTTCCTTTTTCACACCGTTAGGATTTTTTAAGTTTTATTAAAGAACTAGCTGTGCCTGCGATTTCGTACGCGTATTCGATTTTGATAAAACGTTCCCCTTTGTAATGTATGTAAAAACTATAAACCTTCAAACTGGTAAGCAGCAATGGTACGACAATTAGAGATAATTAACTTATTTATTTGTTGACCGATTGTTAAAAAAAAAAAACAAAATATAAAATGAATGCCATGACAATATATTCCCGAAAACTGAATCCAAATCGATTAATCCGTTTCTGAGATTAGCGTGTACAAACATACAGACGAATAGACAAAATGAAAAAACATTGTTTTAGGTTCTCTTTCTTATATTAAAATCCACACAGGGGGGCCTGTATGATTTTTTTTTCCTGGTGTGAGTTTTTTTCCTGAGGCAAAGATTTTAATAATGCTGAAACTAAACTTAAAATGCTGATGGACTACTCCTCTTTAGATTTATTACATGGATAGAATAAGATTTGCAAATTGCATGGTACCTATTACGTGATTGACATAAGTTTTTTATTTCTTAACCGATTTAGATGAAATAAACACTATGTTAAGTGAAGACTGTGACAATATATTCCTGAAAACCGCATTCAAATTGGTTAAGCCGTTTCTGAGATTAGCGTGCACAAACATACATACATACAGACATACCGACAAACTGCAAAAACGATTGTTTTGGGTTCTTTTGCTCTTATAAAGGCCTCTTAGTATGTTTTTTTAATACTTTCCATGTACAAATATGGATCAGTGACAATTTTATTATATGTATAGATATAATGTTCAATTATTCTTCCAGCCATGTTATTGTCATTGTTATATTATTTCTGAATCTGTAACTATTTCTTTATCGTTTGACTTTTATTTCTAAAACAGTTTTTCCCTAATGATAAGAATCTAATTTCTGCTTTTTTAAAACGACATAAGATCCTTGAAGGTATTCTTTGTAAAATGTATAATAATACAGCCCAATAAACTGAAACACGATTAATAAAAACTAAACCTATATGTTAATGTCGTGTATAATTGTGTACTTCAGATTTTATCTCTTGGTACATTTTATAGCCTATGGCTTAATAGTAGGCAAATAAAATGAAAAACATAAAAACATTTCAAATAGTCGTTGAAATTACTAATTTTATTATATTTTGATAGTAATTTTAGGTATTAGTTTTTTTAATATCGAAATCGTTTATACTTTATATAACTGTAATATTTTTTTCTTGCAAAAAAACTATTAAATAATAAAATAATTTATATTTCAAAATCCCCGCTGCCGCCTCAAACTTACATGGGTTTGAGCAACGCAAGTTCATAATTAGCTATTTCCCATTTCGCCCGCAGCCCGCCGGCTTACTGCGCCTTAATTAACTGCACTATTCTGTTATACCTATGCACGTCCACTACTATATATGTTGATAATATATGACGTACTGTTAAAGTTATACAAATTTCAACAATATTATATTAATAAATAGATTAACTATAAAAATATTATTAAGAGTTTTGTAAATTTGGAAATCGACATTAAATCTTACCACGTATAAACTAAACAAATGCGTTTTTATGAAAACTATTTTTATTCTTTATGAAAACAAAGGCGACATATATTTATTATTATAATATTATTCGACTCATTACTATCTTTTCATTATTATTTCTATATACAGAGGTCATTTATATTTTTTTATTGCATCAGATTTATGATGTTTATGCTTCCACTGCCACTGCTACTTGACCTCTGAAACTCGTTAAGCGCCAACCAGCGTATTTTGTAATTTAAATATGCGCTCTCTTTTACTTTATTATAAAATATTTTATTGTTATTAGCATAGAAATGACGTCAGATATGAATAATAAATTCCTTGACCTTTTACGCTAATAACATAATTTATCATGAATAATGCTTTCAACACGAACACTTTAACGTCAGAAAAATAATTTTCACAGAACGACTGATAAAAATAAAACCTAAGTTAACTGTTATAAAATATTGTAGATGTAAATTAAGACTAGAGCAGACAAAGGCACAATAAAAAAATATATACTACTTTCTTCGAACTACAAGTATTGTTATATTATAACTTCTGACTATGTGGTTATTGAGATTATGTGTTATCGGATAGTTATATAACTATATTACTATTTCACAAAATTCTGATATATCAATACCATTCTAAAAGTGTATTATATTATTGATATCCATAATAAACGTTACTGTATTTCAATAACAAAACTAAACAAAAAATTTTCTATAATTTGCCACTAGAAGAAACAAAACTAATGACGAAGGGTCATTTTACTACACGCAAATTTAAATTACACGCTAACAAGCTAAAACTGAAGTTGAAAACTTTAATTTGAGCGTACAATATTTGTGAACGGAAACAAAATTTCAACCCTCCTCCCTACTGTCAACTGCAAGGTGCTTTCGTGTAAGGAAATTTTAGTACGGTCACGCGGACCCCCGGTCTAGTCTAGGGTTGTCTGATAAGATGTATAATAACTAGAAGTGAATTTTGCTGTTAATAAATTTTATTGTTTTTACATTATTCATTAAATGCAATATATTAAATATATTTAAATTAGGTAAGTTCATTAAGTTATTTAACCAGATTAATAAATGAAACAAAATAAACAAGAAACAAATATATTTAGATTAACTGATTTTGAAGGCTGTTTCACATTATTTTGTATAACAATACCTTCGACCTGATAACATTTTATACCTTCGATGACACTGATCGACACAACAGCACTTCTAAATTCCGGTTAAAATAAATTTAAAAACTAGAAACTCCCCCGGTTCCCCTTACCTTTTTCAGTTTGGAAACTTTTGCCATAAACTTGTAAATAAAGATAATCAACACTCCGCTTCCATTAACACGATATCCTTACAAAGTTTAGACAAACACGCTATGTTTACGTCAAGCTGTCAAGTCTTTGAGATTCAGGTTTTAAATTAGCGCGGACTAGTCGGAAAACAAGAAGGAAGCCAGCCCTAATCCGTTTAGGTCACGCCATGTAACCTAACTTCAGTCGTAATGTTTTGATTTTAAGACGAAACTTTGTCTGAAATGAAATAGCGCAATTTATTAGCAATATGACTGTGAGTAATGTGTAAAAGCCTCCCCATTGTTCAGTATATTTTTAAAAGAAAAATAAATATGTAGGTACTGATAAACATGAGTAATTACTTCCTTGGTTACAAATTATAAGAACTAATTTTAGATTAAAATTTATTTCTGGCTTTGTGTATGAAAACAACGCAGTAACAAAGCAGTAATTTTTGTTAGGTTCTTTCCAGTAAGTAAAGTAGTGGAATATGAATATCAGTGAAGCCTTATCAATTAGCAGAAGAACAGGCGTCTGGATAGCCAAATTAACAGCCATTCATTACACAGCCTCAAGCCATCCCTTTGTGACACACATGAGCAGTCTGAAGGCGTTAATTAAAGCTAAGTCAAAAGACTGGCTAGACTAGTATGGATTTACATAATATGGACTTCGAGATTACTATGAAGAATAATGTACAATTTTAATAATTCTTTATTTAAATTTTTAATAAATATAAAATGAAAAATATAATCCAAACCCTCCACCTCTGTAAACCGTGCCGTCCCCTATCAATTGAGCTACTGTATCGCTACTCGTCTTGCAGAATTAGGCTATTTATATATGATCGCCTTCATCGAGACGGATTCTTTATTCAAATATATTTTTTCAAAATGTGTTTTCTAAATTTCCTATCTATTTTATAAATATGGACTTGGGAGTCCAAAAGTTATTCCACCGTAAGAATATAATCAAATTGTTGGACACTCTGTGTTTAATTTTCTTTACACGTAATAATTATCATTCAACAAAATAATTAAGCAAAAAAAATATTTAATATTCCGATGCTTGCCTTTGATGAAGTGACAAGTACAATCGAGGAGTTAATTACTTGCTTCAGTTAGAGGCTACATATTAGGGGGTTATGGCCAATTATAAAGTTTGCACATAGAGAACCAGTTACATAGGAACCTGGCGACCTTCTGCTGTAATACAAATAGAAACAATCGCTTTAAATTTGACAGTCCAATCACATTGGTCGTTAAGTTACCCTCTGTTTACATTCGCGAAACCAGACCTGAAAGTTTATCCCAAACTGTCTATTTATTGTTCGCATTGAAGCGTATAAAGGAGTGTTTTGTAATTAGGTAATCAACAAAATAATCTTAAATTACTGGATTTCTACCTTTATCACAAATTAAGAACATATCAGAAAATAATTAAATAAATGTATTTTTTCAGTAAACTTCGCCATAGAAATATGTAAGTAGGGATATAAATATATTCAATATAAATAAAGCTAACATTCAATTACTGTGAAAACAATTTTCATAAACTAAACCGTGTTAAAGAAAATGTGGCAGTTCGTTGTTGTTAGAAAACAAAATGGAGTCCAGTCAACATCGTTAACTGCATCAGCCAAATTACTTAACACATAAAATACTGTCAGTATAAACTCTGAGCGCTCGTTTACATTAGATCGGAAAGACAATTTACTGACACATATTTACAAATAAATACATATAATTAATACGATATAAAATAACCCAATAAATTTTAACATAAAAAAGTGGTATTATTTAAAAATATTTTTAAGAATAGTCCTCTATCCCTATATACCACGAAAAACTCCAAAACAGTTAATTACCATACAATTAACTAGAAATGAGCAATCAATCATCAGATCCCAATGTAAACGATCTATCGTTAATATGGCACATAAAGCTCCCCATTAAGCATCGTTCACACGCCGATAGCTATTTACACGTGGAGGTAATCTGTTTATTTTGTCGCTGAGAAACGTTATTTAATAACGTGCTGATGGCTCTAATTATGAGGAGCTATTAGCTTTGTTACGTTATGCTATCACCGTTCAGTATTGAGGAAATTGATAACGTGAAAAACTGTCTTTCTCTCTATTTTCTTAGCTGAGCTGATAATTTGATATAGAGTTTTTTTTATCTGATAATAAGATATGCAGTACAATAGCTGTTAATTTAACAGATTAATAATAATGACTAGCTTTGTTACGTTGTGCTTTAACCGGTCAGTATTGCGTAAATTACGTGAAAGCTAACGTGAAAAACTGTCTCTTTTTCTATTTTCTTAGTTGCGCTGATAGTTTATACTTATATTATTGCTGATATTATTATAAGGTATTTTTTTCTGAACACAAAATATACTCTGTAATAACCATTAGTTTAGCGGAATAATAATAATAATAAATGATATAAAACAGGAGAAATATCACATTTGCAAACATTAAATAATGGCATAATTGTATGAACATGTAAATTAAGTAATAAAGTATCGAAATTATTATTCTAATTCTGTGTGACGAGAAATTAATTTATTTCAATACTTATTAAGAGCAACGAGCGAACATTTAAGCCTGTTCGTATTTACTTGGTTGCACATGAATTGAAAGAGATTTTGTGTGCGTACATCGTAAATTAAACCTTAATTACATTTACAAAATCTAAATGAAACATGGTTTCTATTTAAGGATTCGGTTAAAAGATTAAACATTTAAAGCGGGTTGTTACATGTACGCACTTACTCTTAGAACACCACGCCTTATGATATTGTGATATAATGGTGATACAATTATTTGTAGGCAGGTTAAAAAAATATATAAAACTTAAACCTTGAGGTTTTAATACTTAAAAAAACTAATTTGAATTAAATTTAAATAGTTTCGGTTTTAGTAATATTTATCTACGGATATCCATTTGAACACACGAAGTTTCTTAAACGTCTCGATTGAAAAGCTTTATTAGGGAGCTTTAAGCGAACCTTTTGTCCTTTTTAGTGCACTTAGAAATTTAATAAATAAAAAATAAAATTAATAAAATATTCTTTATTTATTTTTCTATATAATGTGGAGCTTGAATCACTAACTTATTCATTTGGCATCAATAATGACAACCTATCCTAATTAACTAAATTTCAATCATCCTATCTATATATTGTATATGGTAACAGAATACATAATATTCGGTAAATATAATTAATATTACATCAGGAATACACAATATGTTGAACGTATATTACCAACTTAACAAAGTTGCATGTTTATAACTGACTTGATAAACTACAAAGTAAAGCAATAAATTACGTACTTGTATTAGATATTGTTATTAAATACCTCGCAGGTAGCGAGACAATAAACAACCACTTCAATGAGTCTAAACTTTATTAATATTACCATTATTAGTTTCCCTCAATATATTAAATATATCATTTAAGCGACGGGTTAATTAATTATAGTAATATAATATCATCTAAATATAGAATGAAAAATAATTCTAAATCTAAACTTCTATATTGTAACGGTGTATTAAAAGTATTATAGTTCGAAAATCTTATCAAGGTCTCGGGTACGATTCTCAATCTGTAACGATTTATTATGGATTTTAAATCTATTAAAAAAATAATGATCTTAAAATGATTATACCTACATCTTTACTCTATAGGTATTTTCAAAAAATTATAACAATTACGACAATGAAGGATAATAGTAATACCGCTCGGTTTTACTGCCGGTTTTGTAACTTCATGAGTTGGTGTTTAGCTGATAAAATTGCATATGCGGGGAATACTTAAATTATTAAAGATTTTTTTATTAAATCTAAATTATGTATTAAAATATGTATTCCTCTTAAGAACAATATTTACTAAGAAAAGAAATCAGATACCATATAATTTTTATGTGGAGAAAATATATTCCATAATGCAAAGAAAAAAAATTAAGCTAAAAATTTGAATAAATAATGTTAATGGAAGAAAAAGTATTTATAGAAAGAAACCTTTATGGAGTCGGTACGTTTCTGTTTCGAAGATGATAGTATTATCTAGAGTCGATATTGTGCTACTTTATTATACTAATAAAATTTAATGAGCTTGATACTACAAATAATGCGATCAATTTGCTTTTATTAAAATTAAATTTTTAATTTCTTAAAAAAAACTTTAATCTAATGAATATTTACTAATTAAAAAAAAAAGAATAAATTAAAAAAATATATTGTGTTTTATTTTGAGACAAAACTAAAGCTATTCTCCTATATATAAAGGATTTGTATAATTAGAACTCAAGTTTATTTTCATAGAAGAAGCACGCCATGATGCGCTAGAACGAAGATACTTGTAATTAATAGATGCTGGACAAGTTGCTGTAATAAATGTCTATCAATTGTACGCAATACTAAACCTTCTTAATTGCAAAATAAGCACCAATATCCCTTGAAATTGAAACACATTGTTTCCTTTACAGCGTTGCAAGTCGTACATCAGAGTAGGGTCGCAATGAATTGATTCACACGTACATTAGATCAACTTAAAGCCGTGCAATGTACAGTCGGCTCCAATTTATTACACTGCGATGTTCCAGCAACTGAGTCTGTTCTGCTTATTTGTTTAGCGCAGTCGCATTTCACGTACATATTTATTGAAACGGTAATCCGATTGCGAATATACATTTACTTTTTGAACCGGACGCCAGATGACGTTTACATTTCATAAATTAACATTGTATGTTTTCTCTATCGAAGCAATTAAAAATGACATTTATTTTACTTTAATTAAAAAACAAAACATCATAACAAATATTGTTTTGTTTGGTATAAAACTAATCTTTTTGATGATTCATAAAAAGGCCGTAGCAATAATTTGGTCCGATACGATCTGTCGAAAACAAATTCCACAGCCAGTGTAGTACGTTAATTATTGACCCACCTCACCCCATAAAGCATGGTAAACCCATAACTAGTACGGAACTTAGTGAAATACGATCAATTAAAATAGGGTTGAATTATGCAATGGAGCATTATTTATAATGTATCAGGTCTCCAGGGAAATTCTGTGCGGACATTCACTTTATTTAATGTTAAAATAACTTTAAATCTAAATATATTTGTTTAGTTTAAGTCGAACGAATGCCACACAAATAATAATGTTTTATCTTTAATTACAAAAGATTTATTTTCACACACATATCTGTTTAAACCATTTGATCTTGATTTTAATATACTTTTGTTAGCGTCAGATGTATGTATGTATGCATCTTTGTAACGGAATCTTTGAATGTTATTTTGACCAGCTTTGAATTGTCAGATTAATTTAAATTTTTTCATACCTATCAAGCACCGATGACAATACAATATTATGAAGACGAAATTATAAAAAACACTCTTTTATCGTCTTTTATCGTTTTTTACGTTTGGAAAATCTAATTAAAAAATAATATTTATATAAATCTAAAAAATACGAATATTTATAAAAAATTAAAAATATTGTTTTATTAAAATTTACACATTCATTGAAATTAATGAACTTTGATAAATTTCAGGGACTCGTCGATAGTTAAAACTATTTCGATCGAAGTTCATATCAAATGCTTTCAAATCGACTAAGTTAAAATTGGGTTAAAGGGCAACAGAGGGAAAATGATTATCCAAAACTGAGCGTTAAAATTAAGTGTAAAAGTAAGTTATAAAAATGTAGTAATTTATATTATATTTTGATGAATTAATATACACTAAATTGATTTAAATTTAACAACTTGAAAAATGAACTTATCGCGTCATTATACACATTTTATTCTTTTCATTTTAAAGTTAAAAAGCGAAATAGCCTTTATATTTTATAATGTTTCAAGATAAAATAATGATACATAGCCGCACTTAATTTTTGCATATTAATTTGCATTTTAATAACACACAAGAGCACACATAAAGCGAACTAAAAAGAAATGTTTTGCAGCTCAAAGTTCAGTCCTTACTTTTGAAGTGCAACTGCCTATAATGAGTACAAGCCTTTTAAAGTAAATATTCCGTAAGCAGAGTTCTCAGTGATGCAACCAAACGTACGGATCACCGATTTTTGCTGTGCAGCAAACATTGAAGTATACCAATTGCTCGTACATTTATTGAAATATATGTTTAGAAATTGATATGCTTATGGGATATACTTACAGAGCTTTTACATTATTTTAAACTTATTCGTGTTAAAAGTTTATTCACTATATTATGTTTATAGCATATGTACATGAGAATAACAAAGTAGTGATATACATTGTCTAAGACCTTACAATAAAGTACTCGTATCGGTTTACCCAGCAGTTAATTTAATTTGATCATCAGATGTTTGATAAGCCACCACAATACTAAGTAGTCAAGTTTAATTACATTATTAACTTAATACATTCAAAGCACATCTTAGCCGTAATATTAAAGTTTAAGAAATTATGAGTTAAGACATAGTATTATTTTTATGCAACATTATAAAATGATTAGCAACATTATATTCTCGATTCTATAACAAAGTCTCTAAACTTTAGTAATATATAAATAATTATGTACAGAAAAAATATATTTATTAGTTATATAACACAATGTTCAAGTTAATATGGTGTATAGAGTCAAACTACAAAATGCATGTCAACGTCTTTCTGACCGTACTACGCCGTAGCTTGCTACGACGTGACGTTGCCTTTGGGCGTCGTTACGCTTATGAGATTACGAACATCTTGACCTATTTCATCGCCCACCATTTTAAACTAATATCAAGTTAGCTTTACGGTTTACTTTTATAAAATAAAATGTAACATTTAAATGTAATGATATTCATTTCATAAAATAAAATGTTGAAATATTTTAAGCTTTAACTGAATTAATTTTATAACTTTCAACAAGTGATAAATTATAATTAATTTAATAAATTCTGGAATAACACTATAAAATACATTTAAATCAAATCTTCTGAATGTTGCTTAAAAAAAAATATTTATAATGTTTCTAAGTTCTATAATTATACAGAACCTATGAAGTGTATTTTGAATTCTTGATGAACCTTAAATATAAATTAGTATTCCAGAAACAACGTCAACAATAGTACTTCTTTGAAAACAAAAGAAGTCATTGAATTCAATTCCGTCAACTCGCCGTTGTAAAAAGCTGTAATCGAGTTGTGTTATTTTTTGCTGAGTAATTACTGGCACAGAGAATTTTGCAGAGTTAGTTTCACCGGAACTTTCAAACCAGTTTATAATAACGGATATTATAATATAAATACATTACTATTTAAACACACACATTGACTAATCAATATTTATCTTAACATAAAATGTATTTTCATTCAAATCATCTTCAAAAATGAAATTGATTTCTCAATCATGATTTAAAATCATACGACATTCAAAAGCTTTTAAATAACGACATTTAAATAAAAGATATAAAAATAGTCTACATAATGATTATGTAATAAATAATTATATAATTAATATCGTATGATTCTAAAGGTATTATAACTTCACGGCACGCTGGTTGCGACGCTGCGCTGGACGAGATTTTTCCACGTGAACGTTAGCGTTGCTACATCAAATATATTTTGGTTATTTTTTTAACCATATATCAAATATTATAGCTTTTTACTTTTTAAATTTAAAAAAATAAACAGATATTATATTTTATTATGAAAAGTTGAATTACAAAGAGAGCGAACAAAAAAAATTAAAATAATAAAAGGATCGACCACTCTAATATTAACTTTTACTCATTTTATCTTGATGCAGACGTGCAATAACTGACCGTAAATTTCTAATTAGTTTTAATCCTAATTAAACAGTTTATAAGGTTAGAGTCTTATCACAAACTTTAATAAGCTTGTTTTAGTACATATTATGAATTATAGCCAAAGTTTTAAATACATGAACACGCTGTGAAGAAGGGGTCGCACACCTGCGACTAATAAAAAAGAATGTTAATAACATTCGAATTTTTTATATATTTCTAGTGTAGTACTGTGAAAAGCGTGGCGCTCACGGGGACTATCTTAAATATTGTAATGTAAATGACTAAGACTGTTTATAATCTTATACATTATCATTACTGTCTTATGTTTGCTGTTTGTTTTGCTGCGCCTAAGCTCATGTTCTAAGATAAGGCACGTTCTTACTTATACTATTATTTCCCTTCATGTAGAAATTAGCTTTAATGTTTGCCTTCTAACTACTAACCCACATATTGTTGGGATACGCAGGTACGTTAGTTTTTTACTGTGTTTACAAAACGTTTTATCTGTTAGTAGTTTTTTTTTAATTTAACTTTACTTCTACTATTATTAATTTTCATGCTTTTGCTGATCAAATAAGATTTATTTATATTTATATGCATCTGATTGTTTAGGCATAAACAGCAGGGCTATTCGCTAACTTTGACTTTTCTAATGACCATCAGCTGTGACGTCATGGCAGTTTGTTACTATAGTTACATAATACAAAATTAGTTGTTTGACAACCATTTTGTCCGCACTTACTGATAGTGATTTTCATTTTAGCTGTCAAAAAAGATACGCAATAGCCCTGCTGGTCACTGGTATCTAGGACTCGTCATTTGTCCTACGTACATAATCAACGTGTCAACTGAACCGATCACTTACGACTAAAATAAACAATAGATTAAAATCCTAATCCAACTTTTGGCTTCTAAAGATACAATCCGTTTCTTGAGTTATAAGTGTCTATAACCGAACAGTGGATTGTGTTTGTGAAGCCGTCTAAGGATGATTCGGCCCTGATTATTAATTTCCTCCGGTAATTGTTGCTGATAAGGACATTGAGAGGAGAGGCTGACCACAGTTTGAAATTGGAGTCAAAATCATAAGAAGGTCTATATAACTCCGATTACAAACTCTCCAACTCTAATAAATACTTTATAAATATTTCGAATATGTTAATGACGTATCGTTTTTTCAGGTGTAGTTCAATTAAACCTTTACTTTGTAAATAAGAATTTATTTGGCTAATGACTTAGACCGAATTTCAAGTCTAACGTTCAAATTTTTTTTTTCTATATAACAACAGAATTTTTATCATAAATATTTATCTACATCATAAATATTTATTCAAAACTATATTCCCATTTTCCAAAACCATATCCTAATGTATAATGTAATAAGCGTTGAATCGGTTTTGGAAGCGTCCACTCGTCTGCAGCTCTCACCGCACTGATGTTAGACGCTGGCCACCAAATGTCCGCTATTTATACCGCTACTGAATAAATCTGGATGTTTTATAGAGTACTTATAAAACCTCTACATGTAATACTTTTAAAAATGGGTTATGATATAAAATTGTGAATAAACAAACATAATTACATGAGTGATCATTTAAATTACATCAATGAGATATTTTTGTAAGATATAAGTAGATAGATGTAAGTAGTTTGATTTATTTTGTTTACTAATTTGATTTAAGTGAAAAGTAACTAAATTAGCTTATTTTTTATTCATGAAATTTATGAAAGATATATTTTCACAAAAAAAACATCAAAATTTCATAATTTATATTAAAATTTTGCAATGTCTACTATAATAAATCCTTCGGTATTTAATGAAAAGCATAAGACTGCATGTATTTCTTACATTATTAAGTAGTAAGTAAGTCTTAAAACTGTGCGTAAACACTGATACAAATTGTACTTTTTGTTCTGTACAAATAAACATTATATGTAATACGTAATACGTTAATCTAAATGTACGTATAACAATTGAGAAAGCAATCAATTCCAATACCACCGACAGCCGGAGACGCTATCTATACCGCAATTCTCGCCGCATTATGTCACCAACAATACTAATGGGTTATGTTTATAAACTAATAACTTAATCCAACTCTGTTTTAAGTTTGTAATGATAAATTGTGTACCAATTAGAGCGATGGTGGCTGGCAAATTATTATAATTTAATATACATTTCTTTGATAACATTTTAGTTCAAAAATGTATTATTGTTGTTATATGTAAAATATATTTACGAAACTATCATCAATAAAGAACAGAATTTTCTATTCAACCATAAAATTATTGATATAATAAATTCAAATAAGCTTATTTTATGTACATTTGTTTCCATACTGTATGATATTACTCTATAAGTTTGCTACGGTTTCTAAATAAAATAAATAACTAAAACAATATTGTATCAATATGGGCATATCATAATTTCCCTGGAGCTACGTGTTTCACTGTAAGTTCTCTGTCTAATTGATCGTATTTCAGCGAACCCCCTAAGGGCATTCTATAGTTATAAGGTTCGGCACAACTCTGTAAACTGTAACAACTCCATTAAAGTTAAATATCACACGTCCTTAATGTGTTTTGGTATAGGTAATCTCTTGTTATGGGACTTGTCTCTTACTTTTGAAAAGTTACTAGAAGATAAACTCTAAACGGTCACACATCATTTTACTTCGGGAAGTTATCGTAACAATATAGTTAAATACAATTGATACTTAACATATTTTATATTTTTTCTGAAATATTCAAATAAGTAATATGTTTTAAAATGTCAGAAGTTTCACATTTCAAGAGAATAAAGTTAAAAGTATAGAGTTTCATCTTATAAATGCGGGGATAGTTGTAGAAGTTTTTTTAACATTAGTTCAGTCCCCATTTCATATTCTTAATGGACTCACCGGCGTCTTTTAAGTAATACGAAATTGTGAATGTTCTTTCATTTAAACTTCTATCCTAACTATATATTCGAATCGCTGTCTAAGTTTCCGTTTAAATTTGTTCTTGTATAATCACGTAAAGTGCTTTTACACGATTTCGGAGAAAAGCAATTTGGTAGAATTGTTGATGTATTTACTGTGTCCACTAATTGTAATGAACTGAAATCTTGAACAACACAAACAATATATTGTCCAGAGATAGCATGCGAAGACAAATAATTTATTTATGACCAGTACTTGTTTTGCCATAAAGTTTTAACGTCTTATTTTCATTAATAATATGTTTTCATATTTAATATCGGAGTGATGTATCAATATATTTACGGGAATTAAATAGGAAGGCACATATCGTATACTAAAAGCAAGTAGAAATATTCTATCGACTTATTACTGAAAGCCGGGATTAGTTACTAGTTTTCTTTCACAAAATCATTGAAGGAATCTCTTCAGTACCTACAAATAACCTTGAATATAAGGTACGTTCAACCCACTAACCCAAATAGCGTTTCCAAATAACCGAATCCTGTAAGTAATAAAGGAGATAATAAAACCAACAGTGAAAGTAATACTTTAGCAAACACTCATATTAGTAGCACAAGTGCGTTATTTACGCAACTCGTTATTTGTAAGTGGTCATGAAAGCTGTGGGATTTTATCGCTGGAACGAAAACTGTTTGTTAAAATATAAATCAGAAACCCAGACATTACTGTTTCTGAAATAAATATTTATTATGAACTAAAAAAAATACTTCATATGCTTGCTATGCTATATGCTTCATATTGCTTCCCATGCATATTATATACTTATAATCATAGCCATTATTTTAATAGCTTATATAGAAATATATGAGGGTTATTTTTAACAAATTTAGACTTACTGGATTATTCAAAAAAAACCATGAATACATTTATTTTATTTAGAATTGTACATAATTAGACAATCTCTTAACTTTGAAAAGTTTGAAAATTCAAAAACAAGTTATCCTCCTTCTCTTAGCCCCTAATGCTCAAAACTCTTCAATTAAAACTCTTAAGCGAAAGAAACAACAATACTTAATTAACTATTACGCTTAAATTTAGGAAACTTCCGAAATTCAATGAGTGTTCCAGCTACAGAGAGGGTAAATAAGTTGTTAGGAATCTATTATTAATAGCAAAGATGGACACAAACAGACCTAAAAGTACCTACTTAAAAACTTAAAATATTTTCATAAATACAGTCATAGAAATAAGATTTTCAAGAAAAATTTGAATACACATCTCCATAATGATGAAATTATATATTTTGTAACCCCAATAAACCATAAATACCACATCAACCAAAAGTATTACCCAAAACAACATGAATATTTTCCATATAAAATATCCACAGAATTCTTCATGAATCTACGGCATGCAGCAACAAATGCATTTGCTATCTACCCTCCTGAATACAAATAGCCTCCTATGAGGAAATAGGAGGGTCGTATATATTACGACGCGTTTAATATCTTAAAATTCCAAGACATTCTGCTGAGAAAAACAAAAATATGATTTGTAAGTCGCGGGCAAGTTCCAGAATTTTCTATCGGTTACATAGTTTACATTTTATTACAATTTACATATTTTCTGTTCTGCTCTGTTACTTGGAATGTTATGTAACGGCATATAATATATAATTGTACAATATTGTTAATGCGTCTGTTAGTTACCGAATATCCTCAGAAAGAATCGGACTATTGAGGTTTATTTTCACATTTTAATATAAATTTCATGCTAGTTTTTTAATATTGTATATTTAAAATTACAAAATTGTAGTTTTGTTATTCCAAATCTTTTATTTTTGTGCGGAGTCGCAGGTAAAGGATAGTCATCTTTTACCTGCATTTAACTAATAATATAATATACATTTAACTAATAATAATAATATCAGGACAAAATACACACATTGATCTAACCCCTAAGTTAGCAAATTATTTGCTTGTGTTAAGGGTGTTACAAATACATAGAAATACACATATAAATACTGAGAATATATTTAATAAACGACCAAACCCAGAAACACAAACATCTATGCTCATCACATAAATGCCTGCCTCCGCCGGGAATCGAACCCGAGCCCCATTGCGTCGTGAAACGTTAGGCGTCTGCGCTAACAACTCGACCAACGGGGCGGTAAACTGTTAACTGTTAAAATTTTTCAACGATTGTGCTAATATTTATTTTTATTCTATACAAACAGTCTTCATGACTTCGTTATACTAAACGAAGTATATAAATATATTATCAAAGTATTGTATACTAATAAGCCTAATTAATAATTATATATGGTACAGTACTCAGACGATTTTCATAATAGTAACAACCACAAGTAGAGTTCTCAACTTTCACAACTCCTGGTATGAAAGAATAATTTCTACAACTCCCCTCGCACTGGTCGTTAATGACTGCACTCCATTACAACCGAGAGCTTATGAAAACCAAGTATTCAAAATAATTCTTTTTATGCGACTCTAAATAAATCCAATTTATGTGCCAACGCTACACTTGGTTAAGGGACACTAGCGTTGTATGTAAACGGTCATTCCCTTATTATAATCAACACGAGCATTGAATGTTTTTAAAAAGTCTAGCCTTTTTTTTAAATCATTTATTTATTTCTTCATAATAAGTCCTCGTACATTTCATGCTTATGAATGAGACGGTATAACCAAGATAAATAATTGCTTCAATGGGACCATAATAAACAATAAACAGATCAACAGCACTTAATTCCCCGTATATAAATATGGCACAACCCATTCTATAATCTTACCTAATTATTCCAAGAGCTGGACTAATGAGAACCCTTTCAATCCAACCCCTTTTGGAAAAAAGGTCAACCCTTGTACTTGATTAATTGCTGACATGCTTTGTTAAACAGTCGCTGAAAAATCGCTTTTAATTACGGACTCATAATGGTTTTTGTATAACCATCAGTAAAAGGTCTAAATGAAAATTAAAATGTTCATCGAACAATATATTGTCAAGACAGAAATGTTTTCTTAAAAAAGATTAGGATATTAGAAAGTAAAACATCTAAACTGTATTATTGTGATAATTTAAATAATTATCTTAGTAGTAAGTTGTATAAATAATTATCCAACATCAATCTTACCTTAAACTAATTTTGTACCTGTTTCTCAGTCCGCATGAGATTTCCCAAGGGTTTCTTTAATAATTCAAGTCGTCCCGTGTTACTTCACCTTAGTTACAAGGCAAATAATTTAGATGCAGCTTCCGATAAACTTGAAACTATTTGTATATTTAGTTCTATACTTCAATATTAACCTCGGTATGCGATTGAAATGTTATAACAAATTATATGACATGAATGAAGATGTCAATAGATGAATACTTTGCCAAGCTATTATTGAGTTAATACGGCAAAATATGATATATAAATATTAATATAAGTAAATTTAACCATGAACATATGAAATACAGAGCATTAAGTTTCTTTAAGTTTTGAAATTTTCTGTAAACATGTTAAGCTCATTGCAATTTTCACAGAGTTAATTGGCGGAATAATGGGCATTGTACCCTGGGGGTCGTAGGTTCTGGTCATGAATATTCATTATATTTCGTTAAAAAGCATGATAAAGTTATTGACAGAATCAAGTTTTAAAATGTTTTATAAAAAATATAAAACATTAATTCAAGTTTTTTGCCTTATAACAATATTAAGTATCTATTTATAAAATATTGCAAAATCATTATCCTTATTATATTCCGGTCCATTGAAAATAACTTCAAAGTAGAGATAGCTCTTTGTCACGGCACATTGATCCCTAAACAAATTACGGTCTGATATAACGTAGAGGTCATTGTAATTGTTACATAAGTCCACCATTAGAGGCCATTAACCCGGAACAAAAAACAACCTATAAATTATGAACCCACAACCATGTGTCTTGAAGCCCCCACTAAATTCAGCAAACGAGAGCTTTGTTGTGGCGGCATTATATTGGCTTTATACAGTAAAAACCACATTTTTATACTAATGGTAAAAAATACGTCGTATATAAAATTTAAGATTGTGGCTTAGCTGGTCTAATGAATCGTGTTACAAAATTTACACAGTTATATTAAAATATATATGTATTTAATTCATTCATATTGTAATTTTGTATACATCTATAAAAAAATACTTTGATAAAAAGTAATATCTTTTCCATTATATCTTAAATATATAAATAGATAAATTTATTTTATAAATAAAATTATTTTTATTATTACTGCCATTTGATTCGCCATTAAATTAATATTTGTGTATCCAAAATCAAAATATTGTTCACAGAGAAACAAATATCGTTGTTTTATTTGAAGGCATTGAATTACTTATTTCGTATCAAGCAGGCTCAGGTGTTCAATATGTCCCTTTATCTTGTATTCACAGACCGCAATCCGACTGCAGGTTTTATTGTATAAGCCTGATTTGTTGACATTTGTGATATACGAAGGCATAATATTCATCATTTAATTTACATTATTATACAGTTCGCGAGTGGTCATTTGTAAAGATATTTATTTATTTATATATATCTTCAATTCTTGCTGCATACATTGGTCTTAAAAAATAGTATAAAAAAAAATTTTGATCTAAGAAAAACCCTGCAAGAGCACTGCATAGCTTTACATTTATATAATCACACAAGAAAATTCTTAAATATTTTAACGTAAGATAACTAACTTAAGCTAGGACTAATCAAACACATTAAAATAATTATAATTTATTGGTACAAGATATTAATTTTATGTCATAAAAATAATATAATACAATAAGATTTAATAATATTTGATTTAAGATTAAATTATATTTTAAAACTGATTATTTTAAAAAAGGAATGGAAGGAAGGAAGGATAAAGGAATAACTATTGATGCTGTAAGCTCAATTCACACAAATTAAACTGATCATTTTAGTCCATTAAGGTATTATCGTTGCCCACGGTTGTTAAATATTTAATGAGTGCAACCGCATTCATTGATTACCTCCACGGACTAACGGATTTCCTTATTTTATTATTTATGAGCGTATTCGAGTGCTGTATTTTAGTATTTCCAGCAGTACGATTACTTAATATTAATTATAATTAGTAATATTGTGGAATCATGTTCAAAACTTTTCTCTTTTTCAACTCTGTACATAACGAATTCATATTTTTATTTGATTAGTATTTGTGAAAGATAAAAGCTTTTAAAATATTTATAAAATTAGCATTTTGATATTTTCTTAAAATTTTAATAAATTAATTAAAATTCTTGTTATATTTAGAATGTACTTTAACCTGTCGTTATAATTATCTATGTTAGACAAAACAAAGTGCTACTGGGCTGAGTGGATGTGTGATGAAACTAGTAATGTAATTGAATTGCGACCAACAATCGTAAATAGAAAGCGATTTCCCGATAGTAACTATTGCTCATATATATTTAAAAAATACTACCCTATATGTTATTAAAAACTAGCAAAAGAGTTTTCAAATAAAATACGTGCACATAAGCTTTTTTATATAACTAAGCTTGAATGATCGACTTAGATCAACAAGTTTTGATTAAAATTAGAAACTTATATTCTGTCAATACAAATCTCCACATTCAAACAAAAGAAAGTTACGGAACTAAGTAAATAAAAAAAACAGGTATCCAACATACGTTAGAGTTGATTCAATTTACCTTTGATCAGAGACAAACGGAAAGTCGATGCGAAATATCTTTACAAAAGTATCAGTATCAAGGTAACTACGTTTTGGTCGGAAAATAAAATTATAGAGTACCTTTTTCGTAGGAGCGTAACACACTCTGTACGTGACTCGCATATTATAGTGCGTTTATGTCGAGATCTAGGTGTATCGATTTTTTCCAAAATTGGATTCAACCAATGCTCACAATATTTATTTTCAACCTTTTTACATTACACTTATTTTTAATATAATAACCCAATGTGTAATAGATATCGTAGATTTATCGATATTGTATCACTAAATATTTTGTACATCGATTTGGTATGTAGCACATATTTTTTGGTTTAAAGCTGAGTATATTATATTGATATTAAAAATAAGCAAATAATTACGGTATAAAAATATATTGAACTTTATCTTTATATTATAAGCTACGAAGCAAACCCTCAGAGATTTTTAAAAAGGATCCATGTCATAAAAACGTGCCGGGTATACCACGAAAATCGTTAACAGAGGAATCGCGGATAAAACTATAAAAGACTAAAAAAGGGTAAAGTGAAGTCCCATGTCCACGAGACGTGATGCAACTCTGAATACAAACGATGTAGAGAAATTGTATAGATCCTTGGTGTTGACACAACGTTTTTAAATTGGATAAATTTTGTTTATTTTGTCCACACTATGCCATATACAAAATAACCAGTGGCAAATATCTTTATAATAATCTACTCCAGAAGCTACTGTTTTCTTACAAAAATAACGGTTGAGTAAGAATTTATAAAAATATATAATTTAACAATCATTATGATCTGAAATAAATTATGAATCCATTAAATCCCAAAATATTTTTAATCATTTATGTATAAAAAGTATTGCAAATATTTCAGAATCACGAAACGCGATCAATTAAGACCGTTCAAAACCAGCTGATGGAGTGGGGTAAAGTCAAAAGGAGCAAAGGTAAATCTCCAGACCAAACACTCCAATAGGTCCACTTAACTCGAAGACGAATAAAAGCGACCTTATACTGGCCAAAATAAATAAATTTCTTTCACTGGCTGCTAAGACGGATTTCGTTAAAGACATAGAGTTAAGTAGATTCACTGAAGTATGAAACGAAGGTGGACTTATTATAATGAGAATAAAGGACTGAATGTAACATTTTCCACTCATCTGCGCATCTTATATATGTAATATTCTCAGAGAGTAAATAAAAAGCTTAGTAAATATACAAAATAATTGTTATATAAATATGTTGTTGTGAACGATATCTTTATTTGATATTGTAGTATCCCATACCTTTCTATATTTTTTTGTGTATCTCATAAAGGAATACTGAAATTAACAAATATATAGAAAGAAAAAGTTATACAATCGTATAACAGACAAGAATATGTTTAAGACCTATTCTTTTTAATAAATAATCTTGGAATAAGAACTTCAAAAAATATTTAACAATGTAATCCTGGATTTCGCATGGCTTACTATCTATTATTGAAAGAAGAAATGTTCTGTAAACATGTTAGCTATGTTATGTTCATTTTTTTTTTTAAATATAGACTGAAAAGATCAACCGCAAGACAGTCCCCGATAAGATAAATGGCACCATAGATCGCAGATTCGAGTCCTGCTAGTGTTGATTATAATGTAAAACATATTCCATAAATTCTTTATATATTTGTCAATAAAGCTGCAATTTTATTGCCAAGTCATAAACATAAGTAACATCGTAACAATATAAAAGTTCATCTCATGAAAGGGCAAACACCCTGTCTCTAGTGTCTGCAAACAAATGGATTTCTTAGACGTCACGACAGTATACTTCTCGTGGCAGTGTCACGTATTTCAACTTAACTTGAAAGTTGAAGTGTAACCTACAGCTATCGTCTTCTTAACTTAACATTGTATACGAAAATATCCAGCTTCAAGTTGGGTTTTAAAGACTAACATGGAAATGAAGAGAATAAAACGAGTATACTAAACTACAATTTAAATGTAATGTAAACATGACTTTTTAAACTTTTTACATTCCAATGAACTAGTTACGTTTAAACAATATCATATCATTTTAATAAAGCCATCAAGCTATATAGCCAAACCACACCACAATTCTTTTTCTCCATTATTGACACATTAACCACCTTGGGATTCAAACCCACTAATTCATGATTATATCAGTCACATTTTAGCCACTACATCAATCGACGGACTAAATCTTTTACCCAAAAACATATTAAACGAACCTGTTTTTTAAATATGTTCAGGCACAAAAATAACTGAAAGTAACAACTAACTTTATTAAAATGAATTATACATTATAACAGAAAATATATATCTTATTTCTTTAAACTTATTAAATCATCATCACCAAGAAATGGAATCATTAATCAGAAACACACAATATCCATTCGTATTCATTGATATAAATGGGAATTGTAAATGTCATACGATTATGACGTTTACACAGTTGATTATAACCCAATATTCGTGATCTGGGAGGCAAGGTATCATACCATATCACTTTACAAACATATCAGTCATTCTACCATTGCATGTTGCATTAGGGAATTATTGTTGTTAACTGTTCTGGTATATTTACTTCATTATCAGCGACACCATTTTTTATACTGTTCGGTAAACTACACTGCCAACATTTTTTTGTTCCAGTACATATAAACTTAATTGAACTTCTATACAATGTTACAGATTATGTAATATTTAGACATATATTTTGCATGTCGGCTAACTAGCTTTGAACTTGTAGCTAAGTGTAAGTTTTGTATCATAAATTATAGTACGAAGTTAACAAACCCACATTCCCTCACGAACCACTTTTAGTTATAAGGTACCTCTACTAAACTTAATAAATTATATTACAAAAACCTAAGCGTGCCCCCAAGTAACGCTATTAGTGGGTAATAAATTCTGTAATTATTTTTTCAGCCGCGTAACACTTTATTTGAATTTAAAAACATACAATAAACTACGAAATTCCTTGATTTAGAGATGCTCTTAGATAAGTAATTGTGTTTAATTTTGGACTCCTAATTATACCATTATAGATAAGTCTTTTAAAATTATTTACATTATTAAATGAGTTAACCTAAAAGACATCTCAGAAAATAATTAACGAATCCGTCCTCATAATCCTAATACAAATTATAGATAATTAACAGAGTCGTTATTCTTATATTTCAATCATCAAATTGATATGCTCGGGAATCTATAGATCGCAACATTTTATCAAAAGAAATCCAGATTTGTCACCAGCAATGGTAAATTTATGGGGCGTCTTATTAAGGCGCGCCATCTGTGACATGACACGCCATATTTCGTGCCGAAGATACTTAAATGGACTCAAATTAAGATATACCGTCTCAGAATAATAATAGTATAAAATGAATCTCCCCTTATATCAATATGTTAATTATCAGGTAAAAGACTGACGCCCCCTTAAATAATCAGAAATAAATTAAAACTTTCTTTATATTTCATTCATAAAAAAACCCCCGATACAAAAAAAAACCTCTAAAAAGAAAAAAATAATATTATTATGTACTTTTTAAAATCGTTGCGTCGGGGAACCATAGTACGTACGTTGACGATGGTGTCTATTTTACGAAGTTAATCATTGAGGATTTATACTATACGTTCCTATATCGTAATTTCTTTATTTGCCTTGGAAACTTATTTGCATTTTAATTTCTGCCTTTATTAAACGGTCCCACGACGCAACAACTTCAATAAGTACATAATAATATGATTTTTATTCTTTTTACAGGTTTTTTTTTTTACCGGGGGTTTTTAAAATTTTTATTTTATTTCTTTTTCTGCTTTTTGAAATTATGGTACTGGTTTCATTATTGTACTAAATTAACCTACAGACACACAAATTATCACTTGTTTAATTATTTCTATCTATATTGCATAACCTTTCACCCGCACCAATAAAACCTCAATATCTTGGAGACGACTGTTTCTATTTTGACCAATCATAGCTTACCATCTCGACGAACCAGGCAATTTGATTTAAAAAAACCGCAACGAAGTCCGTCCACGCGGTTGGCTGCTAGAATGCCGCAGACAGACACACAGATCGACAGGTCAAACTTATAACACCCCTGTTTTTGTGTCGGGGGCTAAAAAGGAAAATATTTATCCTTGAAAGAGGATATGGTTGAACTAATATTATATGATCTACAAAATTATACAATGCCCACAAAAAGTGAACTCTTCATTTATTTTTGTTTCCTTTACAAATGAAGCAAAATACGCCAATTCAAGATAATTAATTTATGAAATTATAATTATATTTTATTGCCTTCCCAATAATTTAATATTATTTTGTTATGACCATTTGAATAGTTTTTAAGGTTTAATTATTAAAATATAATTATTATAGTCTAAAAGCTTAACTGTCACAGTCAAAAATATGTTCAATTTCATTCAAATAATGTACCTACTTTATGAACCCTCCGCAAAAAGAAATACTTATTACTGTCATGGATAGTGCGCATGAGATTTACCAGGTTTCCCTTTCCCTTACAAATAAATAACCTCAAATTGACACCAGACTGACTACAATAAAACATTAAATACAATTCCTCCCCTAAATGGTGCAATTTTTGAGCCCATTGTATATTTTAAGGTAGACATTATTGCACTCCTAAATTTACATTTTCATAGTCTACAAATGGCTGCAAACAATAAAAGTTGTAAAACCTTGATCATATTCTTTGATTAAATTTAAAATTTATAACACCATAAAATAAAATTATTATGCTTTAAGTGTTGTGCGAATTAGTTTTTTCTTTGTGTTCATCACGGTTTTTAATTTACAGAAAGTAGTAATGAAAAATATGAGATAACGTTTTCAGCAATCAACGAATGGAAACTTTTAAAAAACTTTACAAACAAATCATCTTTATATGTATCGTTATATCAATTACAATCTTATTTATCAATCCAATATTTTATCGTTATGCGAATTCAAAAAAAGAGTCCTATGGCACTTTGCTTTTTGTGCTAGTATTCATAAAGAGATTAAGTCATATAATCATAAATTGAAACATCTGTATGTGTTCTCAGTATGTAGTAAGTCACAGAGAGTATTTGGATCTTACTTATCTTTATAAGCTTCGCCATAACGAAATTGAATCTCCATATAGTAAGAGTGTGATATATTATAAAACTCCATCACCTACGCCTATGGTTGGGCGCGTATCACTTATTTAACAGATGTCCTAAGTCCATAGATATTTTTGCTACTGTGTTTGTTTTTTTATTTGTTTAAAGAATACCTATTAAACCAATTAGTTGTATTACCGTGTATGTTTGTATGTAAGTATGTTAATACCATGTAGATTAACACGTTTTAATGCATGCTATGCTTACCTTTAATTAGTTGCACATTGATTAACTATTTTTTTTATTGTAATAATGTTGTAATTCACCAACAGGTAAGCGTATTAAATATATATATGATATTTCTTATCCATTGCCTACTTATTTACAATATGTATTGAAGACATAAAATTGTTACCGTTATTATTTATAAATAGTTCATTAAATCGATCAATATTAAATTAGAAAAATTAATTTAATCAGTGGCATACTCTTATCAGCCATTACACAAGTTTTATCCTTACATACCTTAAGAAGTTCAAAAGATCTTGACTGACTATAACTGATAGTTTCTATAAATGTTCTTAGTATCTTAAAGTGCATAAGGTTACATATCAATCAACCTCTTAGCTGTCGTAAGATATTCGATGTTCCCGGTTAGTTAGCCGGATTATAGTCTCTTTATATTAGGTGCTAACTAAAAGGTAGTGGACCTCTAACTAAATTTACATATATGTCTAAAACGCACCTTTATTACAGGTAAAATATTTCTTAACTTATAGTAAGTCTACAGCTACCCTGTACTTTCAAATGCGCATCACGTAAAACCTACTGTATCCAAAAAAAAAAAAACGGTCCATAATTAAAGAATGAGTTTTAAAAATAAAATTACTTTTTTATTTATTCCAATCAGACAACCCAAATAGAAGAGCTATTTATTCTTGCAGTATTAGATATTTAGAATTGCTAGCCTCTCAGTATTCAATAGGATACATTTTGGTGAGTGTGTGCAGGAACTACACGACTTAATTCCCCCGTCCCCCTTCCATCACTGGACGTTCCGACGCACGGCAGGTATCCATACTTACGTTATGGACATTCTTCCTGTCCGAACGAAGCGCTTTTAGTCGTCGTCTTTTTTAGTTCGAACAGGGAAGGACTGAAACGGCTTATCTGCGTCTGAATTTCCGTCGGAATAGGTAGGTAGGTGTCTTCAAGAGAAGAGGGAAAAGGTTGCTAGGATAATGCGCCTTACCACTCTATGACTACATTTTCACTTTTCATCAGGTGGAATGTAGTCAAGCAGTAACTTAGATAGTATAAAAAAAAGGAACCGAACTCTCTGTGGGATACACTTAACTATAATATAAAATGTAAACATTTATTTGTCTGTGGGCCTGCTTCAACACAACCAAACATAGTTTGCGTGTTATTCTACAGGGATTACACCTTAGTATAATATAAGGTGTAAGTATTTAATTCGTGAACCAGCCTTTTGGACTGACTCGAAATTATCAAAAATATATTTCGTATGTCTCATTTAACAGTGTGTCTGCCTGTCTAAGTTTTTATGTAGTTCTGTGGTAGTCACTTTACATATTTATTGCTATACAGTAATTTCCTAATAAAATAATATTATTTCTAAGTAGAATTTAAAAGACCGACACAACAAAATGTCTTTATATATTTTCAGGCAGAACATATTGCTCCCCTCGTTGACACAACCACTTCTACCATTTTTTTTTTTTAACGTTGAATAAATGCGTTTGTTGCCATGTTATTGCCATGTTGTTTGGTTGTTGCCATTGTTGACTATGTTGCCATAGCCTCAGCCGGTTCCGTGCTGGGCTCCGCATTCGAGGGTTTTGCACCAGGTGCTAATCCTTGAACTCGCAGAGGCTTGCACACTCGGCACCCCAATAGGTGGGTTGCTGAGAGGCCTCGGTCCGCACAGACCACGCACCACAACATTCCGGAGCAAGTGGCTCGGGCATGACCCTCACCACCGCACCGGAAACAGGCGGTGCTGCGATCGACCGCGGACGGGCAAGCCGCACGCACATGCCCAGGTACCAGGCACCTGAAGCAGCGCAGCGACCGCACCTCCAGCAATTCCACCCTGGCTGAGCTCCAGCCCACCAGGCGTCGACCAGCGATCTCTCCGCATCAATGGGGAGTCGGGCAAAGGTGACACCCATGTCCCCATAGCCACCCCGACGGATCTTCCCCACGTGGAGAGCCTCGCCAGGGCAGTCAGTGATGTGACTAATCGCGTCGACCACGTCGTCGTGCGTGACAGAGTCGTCCAGGCCTTTAAGCCTCACGGCTACCCGCCGAACAGGCCGGACGACGTCTGCCACACCGTCTAAAACTGGGCGAAGCTTCGCCACCAGTTTTTCTGCCTGCTCTGGAGTACCCTTAGGCAACTCCAGAAGCCTGGCACCCGCCGCTGACCGGCGAATCTTAAGCCCATCCCCATCCCTGAGGCCAATGTCATCGAGATTGACCATCTCGGCGGCACGCCTCAGGAAATGGGCGTAAGTCACCTTCGCCATTGCCGCCTCGGTCTGCAGCTTGATAAAAACTGCAGGAGACCGAGGTTTTGGCAGTTTCGGAGGTCCCGACCTCGGCATGTTTGCCTTCGTTTTCGCCGAAGACTGGCTTTTGGGGAGGGCCCTTCTTTTTCCCCTTGCCTTTACCACCCCCAGCAACAACTGTGGACCAAGCCTCAGCCGTACTGGGGGCTTTCAACGACGTCATCTGCAGGATCGGCAATGAACATACCTGCAGATTGTCCTGTTCAGGAGCCACAACTGACTCCTTCCTCCTCCTGTCCGCCGCGATTGACGGCCGATGAATCCGCGCCGAGAGGAGACGCTCCTCGATACCTCTAAGGCGGGAGTTAATCAAAACTCCCACTGAGGTCAACAAGGAGCTCCTCAACTCCTCAACTGCGTCTGAACCCACCGGCTGTATATCATCCATCCATCCATCTTTATCATCCATAAAGAAAGAGTATGGACAGAAAATTCGTAAAGATCTAGAAAGTAAGCTAGCGGCTATTAAAGCGTTACACCCAAAAAAAACACTTAAAGCTTTAACTGCGTAGTACCTTAAACAGAAACATATTCTTGGTTGGGGAACCTAAACTAACCCAATTATGCAGATAACACACATAACACTAACAAAAACTTAGGACCTTAGGTTTTGAAATAAACTAGAAAAAAATATGTGTAAATATTTGGTGTGCATAATTGTAAATAAACAAAATCAACTCAAACAGGAAGTTAAATATATCTCCAAAATGGGATGTTATGAAGGAGTGACTGAAATTCAATATCAGATTGTGATTAGGATAAATACAAGAATCTGCCATTCGTTCTTACAAAATTTGGAACTTTTCGAATTTGGAATTAAAGATAATTACTTTATAATCGGAGTGTTTTCTGCAACCTCAACTGCGGGTTGGAGGGTCTTGTTCAATCGCTCAATGTCAACTTCACATAAATAAATTAGAGTTACTCGCATATTTTGCTATCAAAATGTTTGCAATACATTTGTTTAATTACCAAATACTGATACGAGTACATAGCTCCTCTTGGTAACTTATTTCAACCGCATGGTGGAATATAGGTTTAGCATCTGACAAAGACCACAAGATTTGGCATTGGTGGGAATCGCGTAAAATTCTGGATTTTGCCTTAAGTTTCAAGTTATCAGAAAATTTTATTGCCCAGGACGAGTTTAGAAAACGCCATCTTGATGTATAGTAGAAGTTGTCAAAACTGGTATCGAGAATAATAACAAGCAAAATTTTGTTGCCAATAGCAAATTTATTGCCACTAGATTAAGCTATACACGCTTCTACTTCCAACTCTTCGGACATTTTCTTTCGAAAATTCCCATCCTTTCCCAAGATACTAAGAGCCTTTAGAAAGATTATTGACGTAAAACCACCAGAATTTTGTGTTTATATTAAAAATGGCATGTGTTATACCATTTATATTATATATTGCAAGGATATTAATAACTACAGTGTTCGATATTTTAACTTTGATGAATGAAAGTTACAATCAGTATGGCTTTTTTAATAGTTGTCAAGGTGTACTTGCTTTAATTTCCAAACCAAATATAAAAGAATTCAAAAAAGTCCATCGTTACATATATATTATTTAGCTTGGGAACTAAAGCATAGTCCTGAAATGCTTGTCTAATTAGTAACAAAGAAATAAGTAAATCTATCAGCTCTCTTAAGTATATGCTACATTAGCATCGATCAGATTCGTAAAGCTGCAAGCTGAAGCGCCAACTCCAGTACGTCGGCAAAGTCCTACATCAGAACTCTCCTGAGCCCTTACTAAGCCGCTTTAGCTAAATCAATATTTCATTAAGATTTATTAAGTATTATAGTAATAAAAATAGTTTGTTGAACTGATTTCAATATTTTTTTAATTGTTATTTATTTGATAAAAGTAAATAATATTTTATATTTATAAATTATAATAACTTCGCAGATAATAATTTCTTTATACGAATCACGCGTATAATTATGATAGAACTTCAGCTTCATTTAATCATCATTATTATCATAACTGACAGGAAAATACCTACCTACATATTACAAAAATATTTTACATTTAAATTTAGAATATTAACATTACTCATGTTATTACACTACAGTTTATAAATTATATATTTATTTATTTTTATTAATTTTAGGGTGGCTAAAGATAACTGATTTTTATAATATTTGCCTAAGAACAATTTTATTCATGTTAAGTTAATATAAATAAGCGAGGTGACGATTTCACAAAGGTCGTTAACGCCAAAGATTTTTTGGTACTGTCCACGTTGAGGAATCCTGCTTTTTACATATAAATTATAATCTAAAGCCTAATCACAACAACATTATATGTTTTTTTGCTACTTCGATAACGAAAAAACTAACATACATAATATTCTACATGTATTATTTTATTGTACTATTATAATTTTTTAATAATTAAATAAATCAAAATAAAAAATTGGAAAAAAATAAAAGGTGGTGCTGATTGTGAAGGTTCACAGAGGTTTTATCGCATCTATATGAACATTTCAGATGAAGTAAATATAATTATTTTAAAAATTGACTTATGTAATATAGAGATCATTATATAGTTTATTCATGTTTTAGCTCTGAGAGAATAAGTATTCTTGATGTCATATAGTTCTTGTTCTAAAAAAAATAAAACAACGTAAAAATATTTAGAGTTAGGTTTTAAAATAATTGCATTTATAAAGAAAAATTGCGGGTATAAAGAGAAATAATTAACTCCCTTTTACGCCATAGAGCTTTTTTATGGTTAAATATTACAAGTAAGTAATTTTTCTTCTAGTTTCTTAAGTAATGACAGTTTTTTGAAGCTTATAAGCATTTACGTTTGTTAATTTTTAAGTAATAAGTATATTTTATAGATAAAATATTTAATTGAATGTTAGAGGCGACTTTCTAGAAAATGACAGAATTGTTTGAGTTTAAAGTTCGCGACTTGAAATGAAGAAACTTCTAATGAGTTTGTACATTATATGAAACTTTACAAGTACTTCTGAAATTCAAATATCAACTTATAAATTCAAATCATTAGAAATGTCAACGCAATATGTATAAAAAAGAAGTCACAGAACTCTCCTTCTGTAAGTATAAGATGAAATAAGACGTCTTAAATTAAGAGAATGATATACAAAAATCTTAAATTACGAGAGACGTACAAAACATAACATCGTATATATATTCTGATAAAAGTTAATGTTACGTTATATGCTATGTACCTTTTATATTTACATAAACAATAACGAAATTACATAAAATATCTCGTCTGTTAATTTCCAGTTCACCAGTTCACCTCACTAATCCCCTTTACCTCATCATTATACCTTTCATTCGAATCAACCATTACGCAAATTGAAATAAAACATTAAAAAATTCATAGCCGTCCCCCAGTAATTATATTGCACAAACAAATCAGGATAAAGAGCCCAACTCACTTTCATCTCATTAATGTCATGGACGCATTTAATTAAAATTCACCCTCCGACTTTATCTTTGTACGGCTTGAGCTCGTTATTAGCACATTCCGGAACACCGGCATCTTTGCTTTACTACGGAAATTAGATTGATATGATGTTAAGACGAATTTGCCCTTAATGTTGGTCATGTGTTATTCATTTTGTCTAATTTGTTCAGCAGTTACGTTCTCTGTTTCACAATTGTCTTCCTGCTAATGTTACATAAGTTAAAAAAAATATCAAAACATTGCATGATATATTTTATACAATCTTTCCTTGTTTCGCAGCTAACATATATTCTGGTAATTTATTTTACAACCTTAATATTATAATCAAAGTAATTAAATAATATAATCAAAATAAAATAAAATAATATATAAACAAAATAAAATAATATAATCAAAGTAATTAAATACCTACTCTTAAATGCCCATCAGTTAAGGCTACCCATAAACCTCTATATTTTGACAGAATGTACCCAAACACGCACCGAGCCGTTTAAAAACGTAAGTCGCTTTAATCCTGCTTGGTTCTCAACGATTACGCGGACTGAGTAAGATTGATGATGACCAAAGAACAGAAACCTACTTAACCGTCAAAATCCTCAGGATTATATCTATAAATAGCAATTCATTTCTGTATGAAAGATTTTTATTGATAGTCCAGCCTATGTTACTTTTAATGACACATAATTTTAGTCATTAATTTTCTTAAATGAAACCTCAACCTTTTCTTTCTTTTTCCTTATATGCCATTAAAGGTCGTCATTTTGAACTGTTAACAATGATTTATTTGACTTTCTGTAATACATTTTATTTCAAAAAAAAGTAAATTGTAGTCGTTGGGTTTCACTTATTTTGTATTAACTTCCGGCACGTGTTGTGTTCTCAAGAAGAGAGCAGGATTACTTGAAATCAGAGTCATTTAGTGACGGGACGCCGCCCTAATTACCGAACACCTTAACTTTACACGACGTAATTACTCAACGATATTTGATTTAGGCTTATGTAAGACAACACGTCAGTCTTTGTTTATCAAGGACCGTAATCAAGTTGTTACTTTGTCAGAGTTAGTAGCGTTAAGAATTTCTACGTAGATATTAAATAAAAATATATTAAAAGTACAGTGTAAAAGAATTCTTGTGATATTAAAGTTGATATGTTATGTAAGATCTAAGTCTACATAATCAGACACGTTTCAACTAACTTTTTACCGCTGCATCGCTTCACTACTATCAAATACATATTTTTTTACATATTAGAACATTTTCAAAAACACCAAATATGTGTTCTTAAATTATATACATATACGTAACATTTCCCATGTACGGTAGGTACCTACATTAAAAAAAACTAATTTAACATATCATCTTGTGACGGTAATAGTAAAACTACTTGACTTTTAATAGTAAAAATTAAAAGACAATTAAAACGCACTTATTTTTATTGGGTTAAATATCTCTAAATCATGAACAGTAAATGAGTGGATACAAAAAAGCGATCCTCAACTCATTCCCACCCGAGGGTCCGCTTAACCTATTTTCATTTCCTTGTTTTTATTTCCTCAGCTACGCGGGAAACGCTATATGAACGAGGCTTTCCAATTTACTGCGAGCTTTCTTCGGAAATAGTTTTCTGGATGTGCAACGATTACAATAAAACAGATATTCGCCTTTATTTATTGCTTTTGTTCTTCTTTTACTTGATTTAAATCATCATTCTGATATTGGCGGTGGTGTTGGTGATTTAAATCAAATCTACAACAATCAATCAAATTTACAAATGTTTCTCTATTTTTAATTAATTAAATAATGTTAACGTGTTTTTTAATTTAATTATTACAGAAATAATAAGTAGACATCTATTAAGTCTCATTTAGATATAATAATAATAATGTTTTTTATCAAGGATTCTTAAGACTACATACATGGTATATTTAAATTACCTGCATCAGGATTTAACCTGTGTGGCTGGTAATTTATGCCACCCCAGAACATTTAGAAAATAAAACAGTTATAAATTAAAACCAAAAATATTAAAGTAAATTAAAAATCTAGAAAAGCGACTTAAAGTTATTCTGAATTATTTTTGACTTAATATATTGTCCTGTACATTATATTGTTTACATTACATTTAGATAACATTATATTATGATTTGATACATGCAATGATATTTTTAAAGTAAAACATAAATATTATTTATATATATACATACATACATGTTTATTGAACCACCCTATGAAATTTTCGGGTCAACGAACCAATGATCAAAATCAACAACTAATCCAAATTTAACGCATTCCTATTTTCTAATGTAAACTAACTATTCCAACACGTTATGTATATTGAAACTAAATTGGAATTATTTGACAATGTGATATTGGCTTTTGTATATTTGGAAATATTTTTATAAGTAAGATTCTTATTTATTCACTGACTGTATTACATGCAATTTAAAATTTATTTAAAAAAAAAAGGATCGAGTTTCAAAGGGTTTTGAATATAACCTTATTAGAGCCCTAGAACCTGACAAAAGCTTACAAACGTCACTATACAGAGCGATTAAATGCTGGGAGAACTTAATTCATATAATATTAAATTGAATATATAAATTCAAATATGGGAAAAAGTATGAAAATAGTTTTCGACTCTATATTTCATATCTTGGTAATCATCGTACCTACAGTAAATACTTTTCGTTTTGATTTATTTAGAAAATGTGTTCGAACTGCACAATCTTTCAACCGGTTATATATAATAGACATTTTCGAAACTCTATTTACCTTTAATTAGACTTCTTCAAACGAAGAAAGTCGACGAAAATGAAATACACTGAAATAATATTAAGTAATAAATTCAAAAACCGCGAACATTTCGTCGAACAGAATTTTTCATTAGTCAGAGCAATTTTCCATTTCGACTGAGTAACGCTTGGCTAACTCAATAACAGACGACAAAAGGCATTTGAGTATAAAATTCGCCAATTATTTCCAACCCGCTCGAAGGCCAATATTTCGAATGGATCACAATTAGATACTCCCGGCGCCATTTCTTCAAAGAAAGGGGACGATTTTAATTTAAATCTGGCCCTCAGATGTACCGAAGTCCATATCTGGTCGTTATTAGCACATTCGTCAACTCAAGCGGAGATTTCGGACCCCAATTTGGGAATTTCTCTTTGAGTGTCGTTTTACGAAAAATATCAAATTACCCTTTTAGAACATTAACATATAAAAATAAGTAAAATATTAAAGCTTAGGTACATAATAAAATCCTTGGTTTTGTTACACACACACCTGAATATACCTATGTGTTTTTAACACAATTGTATTTTTTATTTCGATAACTAGTGCCTCGTTCTGAATACACCAATGTTTAAATAAAAACATTAATTTATTACGTTAAACATCTTCCCGGGTTTTTTGTTAGCAATTGAATTAGCATTGCATACAAAATATTCTGAAATATCACGGTAAGTTTTGAAAAGAAAATATAAGTAGTGAAACAACTCAGGTCAGTTTGCTATTGGAGTAGTCTTGCTTCTATACAGTACAAACATTCATTCGCCCACCCACTTCAAACATCTCCTTAAAGGAGAGGAGAAAATTATCTCGTGAATAAATTATATTTTTTCCCCTTTTATGAAGACAGTCGAAGTGCATTTTCGTTTATTTTTTTTCTTCTTGCCTTAGATCAAAGACGCAGGAATTCCGGACCGTGAGGCCTCAAAAATAAAATGAATAAAGAATTTAATGTGACTTGATGTCCTGCGAATAATAACGTTAGAGAGCTTTAGGAAGTTTCTTCTAAGGCGTTTTGTTTTCAATTGAATTTGCACTTTTCGAATCTTGCCTCCAGCTGTTTCTTTGTTCTTGCTATAAGTAGGTATTGTTATGAATTTTAAAATCATGATCGAGTTTATATTATTATCTTATGCAAAATGAAGATTACGGGCCTACCCTTGTTAACTATTTAACTCAATCTTTCCTTCTTAAGAGCGCAGAGAATTCGGAAATGAAACAATATTATGCTATATTCGTTATTCAATTACTAATAAGATATTCTTATTGTAAAATTATAAGCTTTCGCTTGTTTTTAAAAAACATATTTTATTACAAAAATATATTTCTTATTAAAATACAACATGTGTATTTGTTTAAGGTCAACAGTTAGCGGTCACAGAGTAAAGAATCATAGGTTGCGGAATAGTTGACCTCAAAATTCAAATAGAACATCTATAATAGGTAATATAAATCGGGAATTTTTAACTTCTTATCTTATTTATTAAAAAAAAATACAAGGAAATATAAAATAAAATATCCAATATTCATATTTTATTTATTGGTTTGGGATTAAAATGTGGTAGTTCTTCCTTTGAAATTTAACGGGCATATTTAAAAAAATATATAGGAATTTTGATAAAATTTTATAAGAACTAAATATTTTTTTTCCAGACTAAATAAAACTGGATAACGCTGGACGTATATTTATTTGGATATTAGTCTTCTCTAGAAATTATTACTTATTACAAATAATTTTAAACCTTTACCAATTTTAGCCAAAAATCAAAACTTAATCGGTTTTATTTATTAAGGTAAATAAATCCTTACAAACTAAATAAAGATTATTACTTAGAGCATTACTAACTTAGAAGCAAATTACTTTAAAAAGATTTAAACTTATACTTAAGTACACAAATATCACAATAAACAAAAGACAGTTCAACTGAATAATAAACGGACAAATTATATTGATTACTGTGTTATATTAAAGTATAATATTATTGTATAAACAATAAAACAGCGAACAAATATTATAATACAAAAATTAAATATTCGTTGTTTAGATACGTGGAATTATTAGATTTTTTACTACTTAATTTAAATTACAATATTGGTAATATTAATCAATCTAATTATATTATAATAGATTGAAAGATTTTTTTATAAACTGTGTTACTGAGTTGCCAATAAAATGATCATACATAGAATAGGGGAGCCATAGGCAGGCCTATGAGTGTCAGTGTCTAACAAATAATAAAATTGGGAAAATGGGAGACCCATACTTATCTTTGTCTAATCACACATGCAATAAAGAGAGACAGATAGATAGACTCATTTGCTGTCTTTTTTTTTCCATGACACATTTTCTGGCGTCCTTACTCTATGTGTAATAACTCTTTGATGTTGACACAATGCAATAATTAATCTGTTCTAATCTGTAAGTGAAGAATTGTTTCAGGGATGAAATCGATTTCAATAATACGATTCCAAAATCATATTATAAAAATAAAAGTCACCTGCAACAGTGACTTAACTCACTTCGCTCTAAATCAAGTCTAAGCATCAGTACGCGCTTGAATTTTTTTTTTTACCCAAACATAAAGTTCAAAAAAATAAGTAATTATTTTGACTTATCATAGGTGACAAAATAAATTAATGTACACAACAACATAAGACGAAATAGTTTTCTCGCAAAATGTTTAAGTCAAGTTTCCTCTTTTTGTGTATGCTATTGTTTTTGTGATAGAAAACTACTATAGTCACAAAAAAAAAAAATTTATATTTAAATGAAGAAAACAGAAATAGGAACCAATAGAACATAAAACCTTAAGTTTAAAACGGCTAAAATAAATATATTTCACATTTGACATAATACATATTACCATTATCTACTATTGTATCTATATCTACGAAAAATATTTATAACTATATATTTTTTCTTATTTCATTTAAATTAACACAGATAGTAAATATCTAAACGTTGTAATAATTAGGCCTCATAACATTTTTAGGCCACATGAGAAATTCGTTTTATTCCTGTCTATTCTTAACATGGACTTCACACAAGCACACCATATACTTACTAAAATGCCTACAATGCATATATACAAAAAATAGGTTTTTTTTTAACAAATTTAGCCTGTATTTATATTATTTAAATGATAACATTCTAATAAAACAAAATATTTTTTGTTGACGTAAAGCATTTTCTTAACGTTTGTGTAATTTGGAAATTTACTAAGATGAGAAAGCTCTCAGCATATTCAGCATTATCTGAGTCAATATATTAATGGATACTTTTTCTTCCAAAATTTAATTCCAACGGAAAAACACAGAAACTGGTTTGCTGAAGTTGGAGTTAGAATTGGGGGAATACTTGATTAACACAGGGTACTTCCTATATTCCCCTCCTACCACTAAGAGGACGCGGGTACTCTAACCAAAAGTGCCAGACGTGAAAAAATTGGTGCAAAATTAACCCACCATATTCGACCAATGTTCCGTCTAATTACATGAGAGGGGCAACATGAAATTACAAAATTATTTTTTTAGCTCCGAAACCCCGAAGTAATTAAGTTTTCTATTTAGAATTTATTTCATACAATAGAAGGTGAGTTGGTCGTATTATTCATTGATTTTAATGTACTTTATGTAACGTAATGTAACTTTTAAATAATTATTTGGCGATACTTATTTTGCATCTAAGTTAGTTATCCTCAATATTTGTCATACACCGGGAAACGTCAAAAATACTTACTATCCACCAGTGACGGCCAAGTTGGCCCAATCTCCACTTATTGAGACTAACCCAAACACAACTGGTGGAGAAAAGCCCTAAGCAAAGAGTATTTTCCCTTGTAAATCAGTGGCGTAACACACTAGATACTTTGTCAGGCTGTGCAAACTAGCTGTGGCATTTTTCCACGCTAATTAACACAATTGGATATATTTTGGTACACATAAGTATTTTTTGGTTGCTTGTTTATATGTAGGGGGAAAAGTCCGAAACCACTGAAACTATTTGTATTTATTTATACTTATTTGTAACCTACATGTTTCACACAGGCTATAAATTAAGCAAGGTGGCAGAAGTTAGTTAATAATCAAATATGAACTCCTTATTTGCTTACAATACTTCAGTTGTTTAACAACGACAGAAGGAATATCCCTATACTTTTATCTTATATATACATATATAAGATAAAAATATAGGCCGGTATATATATTATATATTAAAATATAATGCCGGCAACATTCATTTAAAGTGTGGGTAAGAATTAGACAATTGAATGTACTAACTTTTTTAAACCACTTATATCAACCATTTTTTATTATACTTGACCCGTGTTTACCTTTCGAGTAATGTAATTTTTAACCACCATTTTCCTAACCACAATTCGAGATCCTCGAGATTGCTGGATATCATTTAAGAATATTATCATCAACAACCGAAATTACGGTACATATCAGTCAATATGAACCTAAACTCTTCTATTCCAAACATTCTAACTAGCTGTCTATGGAACTATTTTATCAACTGATATTTATTTAATTCTCACAAATAACTAAACCAATAATTATATTACTAATTATATTAATAATTAGATTATCAAAGATTTATATAGAATATATTATATATCTACAACACTAATTAATTGTTAAGAGATTGATAAAAGACAAAATATTAAAAATTATCTCATATCAATATATTAATCATTTAAAACAAATATATATAAAATAAGTATTATAATATACTATCTTACAATAAAACAACATGAATCTTTATGTTACTATATAAATGTTTACATTTCCCATTTTTGTCTATTACTCTTAGTAATATAACTATATAACTTCACACTAATAAGTCTAAGTATGTTTTTTGCCAGAAAATATTATTACAATTTAAATTCGAACAAAACAATTAAGATGTTACAGGATGTCCCAAAAATCTTATGGCTACAAAACTAGTTTGAGGCGGTTATCATAAAAATTAAAGCAAACACTCATATACTTTCAAAGAAATGTTTAACTAATATATTTTTTTTTAAAAAGTGCCCACCTCTAGTTTACTAATAGTTTTAAGGCTAACTTTTGCTTTTTTGCGACAACCTGTTTTTAAAATGATAAATAATATAATTATTTATGTAATATGAAACAACAGTAATGATAATATCCAACAAAACCTAAATATATTGTTTTACATTAATATCAATCAATACATAAGATTAACTTTATAATATCGAGCTCTAACACAAATGCAAACTTGCACTTACACTCACTAACACCTTATACCATATTCCACTGTATGTATCCACTCCATATAGCACTAATACCATCATATAGCATTTTATATCGTCACATAGTACTGTTTTCCTATCACTCAAAGCCCCAGCAAGCACAGAGCTAGGAAGTTAGAGCATCAGTCGTCCACATCATCGTCGCTCATCTCCTCCTCACTAGTGCAGTCAGGCTCAGTGTTCTGAGACACGCACCGTTCGCACCAACAAACAAATAGATAGTTCTCTGACAGTTCCTGGAATTGTATAAAGAAACAATCTGTAATTAAATTTGAATTGAACTAGCAGAAGGTATCTTTCTTGAGTGTCAACTTTAAAGTATACATATATATATAAGTGTATACTTTTCTGTACTATTTACTCTTGTACAAACATTGTCTATTTGTAAGGGTATGAAAATATGTTTGCAATAGGGAAATACCGGTCCTGAGGGTCCTGGAGGAACACCCATCCTAACGATGCCTTAAGAGGGCGGCACTCAGCTTAGGACGTCGTCGGAACAGACACACATGGATTGGAGGGTAATGATAAAGTAAATTATTAACCTTATCAAAAATAAAAATCAAAGATTATTTTCTAATCATAATATTGTAACATTTAGTAATTTGTTGTTGTTAGATATAACATACCTTTTGTCTAGAGTGTCGTGACCGCTGCAAAGCACATTCATCCAAATAACTTATAAATATCTCATCACCAGGTTTTATGGTTTTAATAGCTTTCAGCTGTATTTTGTGGTTGCCATATGGGAATGAAGATTCAGCATTTGGAGCACAGCTGTGGTTACAAGCACTTTGGAGCTGATATAACCCTGAACCTTCTGAGTTGAGGAACTGACCAGATACTAAAACATAGTATTAAAACTATTTACATCATTTTATAAAACAACTTTGATAAAATGACTAAATTATTAACTAACTAATAACTTGATGCACTGTAATTTAAATTTTTTGCAGTAATAAAATGATTACCCATAGTTATGTAATTTACCTTCTTCCACATACTGGTAGAGCTTATCAATAAAAACATCCAATTGTTGTCGTTCATCATCAGACATAGTCAACTGAGAAACGGAATTCACCCACAATGCGAGTGGACTTGTGCCTATACCTTGACCATTTGTACCCACTAGTGCCATTAGTGTGGAAAATCCTTCAGGTGTTAGAAACTGCAAAGGTTTATTTTATTTACATGAAAACCTTAACATATATTAAAAACAAAACTAAAATATTTGATATATATGATACAAATTTAATATAAAAATAATAAATCGTGATAATTACAGAAAAAAACAACCAACTATTACCTCATTTATATATTCTCCGTTAATAACATTAGCTGTCATTTCCCTCAGCGTATTTAACTGGTCACTGAACTTTTCACCCAACAATTTATGTACCAACTCAGCATCTTCATTAACAGTTCTATGGCAAAACTGTTTGATGATTTTAACTGCTGTTGATGGGTCAGATTGTTGGTGGATGTATGCCAGAATGCGTACTAGAAGCATTATGTTGGTTGTCTCAGGTGGGTAGTGGATTTGTCTGTAATATTTTTTGTTATATTATTATGTAATATGTATTGTTAATTTCTAAAGCAGATTTGATATTTTAAATTCTGAATGTTTTATAAACCACCAAATAATTAATTTATTATTTAAATCAGCAGTTATATTTACTACCTTTTATCATTATATTAACTAAAATTGCTTACTTCCAGGTGTCTAAAAGCACTCCAATGGGATGTAGAGTCTCACTCTGTATATAACATAGGCTTCTATGATAGGTTGCATAAGAACTGTCTTTACATTCCTCTGAGCAATACAATATACCACATTGATTACAGCTAGTGATATTTAAGAGATCTGTCTCAAAACAATTTGAATGTGGTAAGACTATATCTGGTTTGGATGATAGACGCCTTACATTCTGCTCTGGCGTTTCTAGAGGTCTGAAAAAATTGGTTTTGTGACATTGGTACAAGTTTTAAGTTTCGAAGTATCCATATAAATCTAATGTTTTTTTATACATAATATCAACATGTATCTTTGAGAAAATAAACGTAATGAGAATTGAATGAGCAAAATCTGTTTATTAAATAAGTAAGTTACAAGTACCTCATGCAATGGTCACATGCTAAATATCTGTATTCAGCGTTGTGAGCAAACTGACAAGAAACCAATGGTTCCTCTTCTAAAATAACATCGCCCGGAGCATACTGCTTGGTAGCAAATAGTCCCTTTCCCTAAATTAATTAACAAAATATATGAAAAATAGTGTTTAATTTATGAATTAAGTATACTTATGTATAAAATGAGGTTTCAAGTTGTACCTTTTTGCTATTAGAAATTCTAACCTCGAAGCCCTCCATTGCTTTACCTACTAATCAGTAATTAGAACCAATTGTCACAAAAAATATATTTTGAATATCTTTTGATAGATATTTATTTTACACAAAGTATATTTTATTTATTTTATTCAGAAATTTACAAATTCTGATTAACCGGGAGAACTGCAGAGTACCACGGTAAACGCACAAGCGCAGTGTCGGTTGTCACTTGTCAAATGTCAATGTCCAAACTCCAATGTTAAATTATGTTATGTCAAAATATTAATTTTGTTCTGTATTATTTCCGTTCTGTAGTGTGTAACTAATGTAAACCTTCTTTTTCAGGTAATTATTATTGTAATTACTGCAGCTGTGACTATTGACCAGACCATCTCCTTCTTAATTCGTCTTTATTTCATTTTTCTACTAGAGAAACTAGCGTTATTTTGTCACTATCAATTCTACGTGTTTATAGATATTAGAAGAACACGGACTTTTTTTTTAACGATAAAATGGGAATAGTTTTTATTATATTTACTTAGTTTTTTTTAAAATAAACTTATAGAATTATAATATTTTATTGAGTCACAACATTTGGCAAAAATAAATAAATAAAATAAAATACAATTATATACACATTACAAACAGCTATAATGATATACACTTAACTTTTGGATGTATATAGGTATATGTTCAATAAATATGTATGTATACCTACATAATAATGTGTACCTACATACTGCAATAGGTAGATATGTGCCCACATACTGCATACATAATTACTACGAAAGTATGTAATGTAACACACATACCAAAACAAAGCCAAAGAACCATTGCTGTCTTTGCCAAATATCTATTTCAGACTCAGTTTTAAATAACTTATGAAACAAAATGATAAGTGAGTAGTTTAGATACAAAATTGCAAGAATTCTTCATAGAATTCCTTATATAAGAATCTCGCAAGAATTCTCTATATAAGAATCTCTAGAAAAATATACTTGTAATAAAACTGACGTCTTGTAATTATTTTTTCACTCATTCAAGACTTAGAACCCAATGAAATATATTTTTCACATTTCATTTGTATTAAGTGGTCAGTCTGTAATATTTATATATTATTTATATATTATATTTTTATATCTTATATAAGTTTACATTCATAGTACAATAATTCAGAAACTTTGCCAAATCTGTTTATTTATGTTATGTAGTTGCACTTATAATTTAAAGTAGACAAAATTATTTTTGTATGTTATGTCGGTCTTTCTCTTATCAGGTATTACTGAAAAATACGTGGTTTTACAATATAACATAATGTTAAAAGGTTACTTAAATATTTACAAAATGAAAAACATAACATCAATATTTTTTTGTATTTTATTTACAAAACATTTTAGATTAACACATGTAAAAATCTATAATAAATAATATTAAAAATAATCGTTGCTGTCTCGGTATGTAAGATAATATTTTGACCCCTAAGTTTATTTTGATACCTAACACATTATGTTCGTTTTACTTTTATCATAAAATAATTGTAAGTGTCATACAGACGATACAAATATTGGAACCAAAATAAATACAAAATATTTTATTTGGCATTTACAAATGTGTCATAGTTTTGGCTTTATATTTTTCTATTTGTTCTAATGTATCAAACATGGGTAAATTTTTCGTTTCTGGTGTTAAAGTGAGCAACACAGCTGATATTATGGCCGTTGAAGAGAATAAGAGAGTTGGTAGTGCCTCTAGTTCACTTGCCTGTAAATATACAAAAAAAATAGGTATATTTATGTTTTTCTTCGTGTCTATGTTGTAAGTCCTACTGCCTATGACAACTTCACCGAGGTCGCGGGCGTGTATAGAGACCTCCCTTGACAAGGGGTAGCCTGATGGGCCCCCAAGAAAATATATATAAACATATTTTATTTGATACAAGGGTCAATATTTAATGGCTTATGAAATTTCATTGTTTCATATTTCTACTTCATTTGTTTTATACTTATATATATTTTAACAACATTGAACTATTACTGTGAATTAGTAATTTTATTCATTAAATAAAATATTTACCAGTAAAGGAGTTAACGGTGACAACATGCCACCAACTCTAGCTGCGGCGTTGCAAACCCCGAATAGAGTGCCTCTCAAGCTTGTAGGAAACAAATCTACATTGTACATATACACACCGGAAAAGCAAACAATTACTGCTGGTTTCCCACTTAAAAATAATAAAATTTTCAACCAGGTTAGAGCTGAAATAATAAAAAATACATTTAGAAAAAAATAACTTATAAATTGTAGAAAAAAAATATGGTTACAAGTTTAAAAACCAAGTTAAAGTAACACAACCAGTGAATGAGTGTTTTCATAGTAAATAAATATCTTTAACTTACATTCAGGAACATAACTATGTGCAATAAGAAAAATGGCACAAAAAATGAAACCACATTGTAAAGTTATTCTTCTTCCAAACTTTTTAAACACATACAGTGACAATAGGTCTCCCGGCATAGAAGCAAACGATGCAAGGATGAAATTCACATATTTATTTCCTGGTAGTAATACTGAATTTACCGCTAAGCCGTAATATATAAAGCTTGTGCTGAAGAAGCAAAAGGACGATACTGATAATCTTATCATTATCTCTTTCGATCTCAGAATATCTATAAATTTTTCTCCAACTTTCTGTTCAACGACATTGAATTTCGTGCACAGATCCTCAGATTTAATATCCGTGATTTCTTGGGCGGTTACGGATAATTTATTAATTTTAGCTATTACTTTCAAAGTTTCCTTTGCTTCTGATATTTTTCCTCTGAGCATTTGCCACCTAGCACTTTCTCTTAAAATAAAAATATATAACACGAATAGCACCATTGGTGAATAGGCGACTATGATCAAATATTTCCAATATCTTAGACTCATCGCTAACAGTCCGAAGATTACTTCCCCTACGTGTATAGAGTATGTCAATAAAACTGACGACAATACTCTTGTTGATTCTCCACCAACTTCAATTACTGAAAAAAAAAAGAAAACATTAAAATATTGTATAAGAAAAAAATCCCAAATAGTGATAAGATTATAATAACTTACATAAAACAACAGCAATTGTATACAATCCCGAAGCTACAACAGACTCCAAAAATTCTATTCCAAGATATAAATAAAAGTTTGTAACAAAAATCTTTACTAAACCAACAATGCCCCCAACAGAACAAATGATTACTGTAATTTTTCTACCAAATCTGAAAAAAAAAATGCAATATAACGATATATTTCCTTTTTATAAAGTTATATCTAATACCCGGTTATGATAGAAAAACTTTTAATATTTTTAAAATGACAAAACATTTGCAAGGACCTCCTTTTATTTATTTTTGGAAATCTATGAATGCATAAACTACCTCATGGATTAACCATAGGGTGTTCCGAATGTTCCTTTGCATCCGTTTCATAAAAAAACGTGTTTACCAGTATATATTTTTCAATTAAAATATTTTTTCTTCAATGACTTATCTATTACTCTGAGGAAGTATATGCAATGTATAACATAACTTGGGCAAGATTAATTCCACTTTCTAAATACGAAGACCAAATACTCATTTTAGTAGCTTTTTATAATGCGCGCGGAACGGGCTAACAGACGTAAAATAAAATGTTTATATATTCTCGATATAAATATTTTTAAACACTTACTTAAATCTTTTTCTATTTAGATTTTTTTAATATCTATCATTATACCAGCAGATTATATTATAACTAAGTAGTTCTAATGACTTAAAATTAGGCTCAAAAGTAATGACTTGTTTTTTTTAAACAATACAGTTTTTATAATGAGTGATAAACCTACTTATCAGCTACCAGTCCTGTTATTATCATAGAGATCATCATCCCTGCGTTATGAAATGTTCCGATTAGAGTTGGCTTCCAAGACGGACATCCCGCATTGAGCTAAAAAAAAGAATTAAAATATTGTATATTATATTTTTCAATTGCTAAGATGATATACACATTGTGTAATTTGAAAATCACATGTCAAGAATTTGTATAAAATGATTTCCAAAGAAAATGATGTTTTAGGGATAAAGTGGGTAAAAAAAACAATATAGGAAATCGTGGATTTGAAAAATTACGTATGTGCATCCGGCTTTTGGGACAAAATGTCCGGCCTAATACAGCGCAGAGACAGGCTTTTTTATTTTAGAAGATGGCTACCCTCTATATAACCTTAACGTTAAGTTCGTTAGTCGTTACGCACTTTAAGTTTCAATAAAACTTTATTGATCGAACACGTATATAGGAAACGTATGGGTAAATAGTAAATATATATATTGAATTTTATATTAAGAACGGCTCATGTTATGTTAGAAGCACATTTATATTATTTTAAAACAAACCATCACCTTGTAAACATTATACTATATTTTATTTTTATCCCAACACTCGTAGTAACAGGCATCATCATAACAGTTGAGTCGTATGTCACTCATAATATGTCTCATTGTCTATATTTATATAAAATCATTTGTAATTTTAAGTTAAGTATGTATTTATTATTATTGTTAAAAATGTCTATTATTAGTCATAGTAATGGTTAGCATTGTATTTACTATCTAGAGACAGATACTATCCTAGCAGTTAGTCAAGGTCGAATATCATAAAAATATACAATACATAATATAATATATAATGTATATAATACATTTACAATATCGACATTACTTTTAAATAAATATTATTTTTAGCTTTTGATGTATATTTTTTTAGAAAATTTTTAAAAATAGAGTTGATAATCTTGAAGAAAATTTTTCGTTAGTAACTTAAGTAATTTAGTAACGGAGTACCTACGCTTACCTTCAGGTATTATATCTTATTATCTATACTAATATTATAAAGAGGAAAGATTTGGTTGTTTATTTGTTTCAATTGAATAGGCTCCGAAACTACTGGACCGATTTTAAAAAATCCTTTAAGATTAGAATCCTGCATTATTAATGTTGAACATAGGCTATATGTATTAATACGAGAACAATAAGGACAAAATTTAGAAAAAAAGAAGAGAAAAAATTTCGACACTGTCATAAATTATAAATGTATTAAGTAGCATTATACCAAACTTTGTCATAAACATTCAGAGTTAAAATGATTTACAGTCACAAATAACACTATGATAAAGGAATTTATATTATCACTAGCTGTTGCCCGTGATTCTTTATGGCTATGATCATAAGCCATATAAATATATTTTTTACCGTCTACGTGGACGCAGTGACGGGCAACAGCTATCCCTAATAAAGTACTTTACCTGAGTAAGTAAGTGTAAAAACCTTTTGGCCTGCATAACAAGTCTTTTTTTTATACAGCGCTGGCGAAGTCGCTGCTAATATCTAATATAATATATGTTTATGCAATTATTATTGTATTAATAATGTATTAATCGTCATGTCAATATCCCAATTCCATAATTTAAACATTACAAATTGAAAAGTTGGAAATGTGACTAAATAAAACAGTTGTTGCTATAAACTGTAGACATTTAAAAAATACATTATTCAGGCCACTAAAATATTATCGAAAAAATAAAACACTAGTTTTCTTATAACTACTACCTTGACTTAAATATAAGGCAATGTGTTTTGTAATTTAAATAACTTATCTAAATGATTTTAATATATTCAAAAAAAAAATTAAACAGCATAAATTGCTGTTCAAGAATTACTTAATGTAAATAATTAATCAAATAGATAAGTTTTAAAAAAACCAAAACAATTTTCAGTTTTCCCACGCATTACAGATAATAACCGGAAATATGTTAAAAATTTGGCTTTTGACGTTATTTACATCTAGAACAGATTGTAATCCAGTAACAGATATTTTTTTCATTATATTTATCAAAACACTAATATCTTTATAGATAATTTATAATAGTAGTTCTTTAACTTCCTTGTGTATGCTATTACATATTGCTACGGCCCAATGGAGTAGAACAATACCGGACTATTAGATATATACCTAAGTTTCAATTGTCATCTATAATTATCCGTTTCACAAAATCTTATAATATCGTCCTGTCAATCTGTTCGTGTACTTATTGCTCAGTCTTATAGAGGTTATTATTCTAAAAGTCAAAATAAGGTTTTCCTTATCTATCTAAATAGTTTGTCTATATAATTAATATATCTTTATTTTATGAGAAAGAAGGCATAACGAAAGTATTTTAAAGAAAAGTATTCATGATACCATTCATTTTCACAATATTCGTAGGTTAGTAGTTGTGAGTTGATAATTAATATTCAATTGAATAAAAAAACATAAATGGAGTATAATAATTGTATTAGGTTCAGATCATTATTAATTTTGTATGTTTGCGAAATTGTGTGGTTTTGCAAATAAATTTTAAAGCAATTCAATACTAGACATTAATAACAAATTGATTCAATATGTTTTTTTTTCAATCATTTCTTTGCATTACTTTACAATATGAATGAGAAAATGTAAGCGAAAACTATGAGCTTCCCCGAACGCCCAAGAGAGGTAGGACTTGTAAAAGCTGCGTGGTGGTAAACTGGAAGCCCATCACTTAGATGCAGAGATATAACAGGACAAAGTGATATAGAAACCCGACGAAAGGGAAAAGGAAAGGAAGAAGAAGATGGATTACAAAAATTGTGGTAGGTATTTATTTTTAATATGGATGCCAAGAACTTCGTAGTCCCATTTTAATTACTATACTCATGTTTTATGTAATTTTATGTAAGAAGCATAGTCCGAAATCTCGGGATCAATGGTTATTATTCAAACGAGTAATGAAATGAAATACAAAAGTTTATCAAAGAGGATAATTAATTAATTCCGGCAAGGGCTTTACTTTGATTCTCTTTCCAAAAAGGACCTAGAATTGGTTCCTTTAAAAAAGATTCACTCACTTCTGAAATCACTGAGTTGTTGTGCTCATACACCCATTCTTGACATTCTTCAAATTTTTGCGAGAATGTGGTATTTGAACAAGTTTCATTGGTTAGATATTTTAGATCTGCGACAGGTCGATTGCATTTTGCATCCACGTCTCTTGGCCACCACTCTGGGATTTCGACGCTTGGATTCTTGTCTTCACATTTTGGAACTAAGCATCTGAAACAAAATATACATACTTTTTAAATTCACGATAAGTTATATATAATATACATATGCGCTATAGCTATATTATACCTTACAAGTAACTTTCCTCCGTATTTTGACCGTTTTTTTTCTGTTTCTCTGTATACTATTTATTTTATATATAACGTTTAAGATATGACTAGTGGTCATGACTCTAGTGAGTGGAATAAAAATTTGACGACCAACATATATATTTTTACAAAAAATACTTAGTCTGGCCATAAATATCGATACAATTAGAAATAAAACAATATTACATTTGTATTTAGAATCTGCCATTTTTATACGATTGTTTATTGTGTTTTCTCATTTTGACGCCAATACATTGTACAATATTTTGCGATTTAAAAATTGAGTAGGGTGATAAAGAAAACAGAATCGCTGTGATTGCATTACATAAAGTAGATATGGAGCCAAATGTAATTTTTAAAACTCTCCATACACTTGGTATTGGTCAAATGTTTGTTTACCGGGCTGTTAATAGGTACAATAAGACTTCCTTCGTTGGTGACAGAGAAAGATCTGGCCGCCCACGTAGTGTTCGTACGAAAAAGGTGGGCAAGCAGTAAGGGAAATAATTCTAAGAAATCCTGTCCGAAAGCAAAATATTTTATCTCGGGAAATAAACATAGCACCTAGTACCATGTCGCGTTTTTTAAGAGATGACTTAGGACTTGCAGCCTAAGAGAGACGCACTGGTCATTTCTTAACGGATAAATTAAAGATTAATAGGGTGGTAAAATTGAAATAACTACTGAGGCGGTACGCAAAGGGAGGTCACAGTCGACAGAGTGCAACGTGGGTATTATCCGACTTCCATGACGGTTTGATGAGGTGTTAGCTATGAAGGAGTGACTGAGCCATATTTTTGTGAAAAAGATATCAAAACATCGGCACAAGTGTATCAAGATACCATTCTTGAAACGGTAGTTAAGCCTCTTAATAACACCATGCTCAATAACCAAGTATGGTCCTTCCAGCAAGACTCGGCGCCGGGTCATAAAGCTCGGTCCACGAGGTCTTGGTTAGAAGCGAACGTCTCGGACTTTATCAGAGCTGAAGACTGGCCGTCGTCTAGTCCGATCTTAATCCGCTGGATTATAATTTATGGTCAGTTTTAGAGTACAGCTTGCTCTAAAAGCCATGATAATTTGTAGTCCCTAAAACAATCCATACGATAGGCAGTGAAGAATTTCCCCATGGAAAAAGCGCGTGCTTCTATTGATAACTGGCCTCAACGTTTAAAGGACTGTATAGCAGCCAATGGACACCATTTCGAATAAGCTTTTTATATGTTTAATGGTTTTATATTTGTGTATTAAACTAACACACTGACTACCGGGATGGTCGTGAAGTTCAGTATACGGGGACAAGTGACAACTAAACCATTTACAAAAATATAAACGTAATAATTTAAAAAAACACTTAAAAATATTACCTAAATATAAAAACGTATTTTAACAGAACCTGATACATAAAAAAAATTAAAACTACATCTGTACATACATTGCAATAAATACTTTACATTATAAGAAATTCATAATAATTTGATATATTCTGGAAGTGTTGCATTAATAAGCGTTGCTCAACTTGGCGTCGACATGACAACTTCGTCAGACATTTTTCTTAAAACAAACAGTTCCAGAGTAGTAAAATTTAACCGTTGAAGGATTTGACAAATTTAAGCTTACATCTCAATCATATTATGAATAAAAAAATAAAATACATATATAATAAGATAATAGATTAAAGTATTTTCTTAGATTTTCACGAGTACTACAAATGGAAATAAACATTTTTTTAAGGATTTAACTCGCATAAAAATATTTTTTTAATTTACATTTTAAATTAAACGAACACGACGTTTCGAATGCTTTGCATCAATCGTATTACGGTAAGATGAGATGAAGGTGTCTGAATACTCTGTGTATTATGCTATACTAGCCTACCAATTCTAACTTATATTATTATAGATAGACATTAATAATTTCTTATACTATCGTTTTAAAAAGTTCATAAGTTACGATACTCTTTTTTATTATTAGTAGATTTATCTTACATTTTCTCTAATTATATTTTATTCATACATACATTTGAATTAATGTTTGACACATATGGTATGCACAAGTGGTGCATTTGCAAGATGACCTTGAAGAAGCATTATTTAATCACATCGCCGTTAATTTAAATAAGGAAGACGCAAATTAGAAAAAGTACCTCTTGAACGGAAAAGGTTCTTTTTTTATTTTAAGATTCTACTAACGTCAGGGGAGCTATGTGCGAAGAATATAAATTTGTTATCGTACTGTTGAAATTAGCAATCAAGATACGTAATAAAACAGACAACAGACAACAGACTCAGACAGCTTTTTATAGATGACTCATTTAAATTTGTAACCTCTACATCCAATTAATTGAACGTTTTCCAAAATAACAAACGACTTTCCTGTTTATCCATGACTTAACTAAAAAATAGAACCGAAACGAGTTTTGACGTTAAAAAAACCATGACAATTTAAAATATGACTGTCATAATTAGCCTTTCCCTCAGCCAATGGGATAAAGATTTCCAAAAAAAAAAAAAATGACTCACCGTTTTCGTACGCCAAAAAACCGGGATACAAGAAATGATTTAAAGCCATAAAGAGATAGTAGCATCAGTATAGATGCAATGAAGGTATATTGACTTAACCTACACTTATCTCACGCTTCCTTTTAAACATTATGGTATCTGAATGTGTGACACGAAAGATCATATTTATAATGACAAGTATTACTAACCTACTATTAACTTTGATTACAAACGATTATATTATAATACTCATTAAAATATTATTTACTTCAAATATATTTCTAAACCGAATATTGTACAACAAGTTATTTTTATTGCTATTTGAAATCTACTGTTCACGAACATAAGCCTATGTATTTTATTTCATTTTAAAGTGTTAATATTAAAAACCGGATTAACCTGCTATGTAATTTTTTTATCTTAGTTGCTAATACATATTTGCTATTACATACTAATAATTTACTATAAATTTTGATAACATAACATTAAAACCATTTTATAAGTTAAATGTATGACGTAAATTGTAATACAATTCGTATAATTAGCAGGCGGTTGAACTTAAAAATAAAACCACAATCCATCAGCAATCCCGTTACCATGCAGCATCTCTGAAATCTTAAACAGGTATTTCCAAAAAGTATAAGGAAAACTTTTGGATTATGAGAACTTGATATGCAAGTTAAGGAACCAGTACTGACTGGAGAGCATTTCAAATTGAATATTTTTTGTTCTAAATTATCAAATTTTGATGTACATTGTACATGCATTATATTCTTATTTTTTAGCTGAGTCATTTCGTAGTTAGTTATTATTTTGTATTTATCAATGTAAAATGTCTGTAAAATATAAATATTTGTAAAATATCTCTGCGCAAAAAACATTAGAAGTGTCTTTTTTTCAAACTAGTATTATTTTCCTCCTACATATACGTAAGATATTTGGTCAAGTTCAAGGATGAAGGATGTTAGGAAATTTAATTAATTCATTTAATAATAATAAGTAAGAATATTTTTATAGCAGAACTCGAACCTTCATCTTCTTTGATGTGGTGTACGCCTAGGGTTGCCAACCATACTTTATAATAAAGTATTATACTTTATTTTTTTATTACCTATACTTTATACTTTTGCATACAAATAAAATATTTTTTTTCTACATTTACTTCGATGCATAAAACAAAACACTCATTATAGGATTTATGGGTTAACTATTTAATATGTAAGTTAGAACTAATGATGGAAACGATTTATAATTACTAGGTAAAAAACGGAATGTAACTAACATTTTATTCAGTCAGTCAGAAGTTTATTTGAATGTGTCATCACCCGAAATATTTAATAAAGTTATCATTATTTTTTTACTTTTTATTGATAGGAGCTTAAATTGTATGACAAAATGGTTTAAATTTTAGCGAAGATCACTAACTGGCTTTCCAAATTTCCTAACATGTCTTTGAAAAATGAGGTGAAATTTAAACATTTTGAAATGGAAATAAATTTAAATAGAAACGAACTGTTTATTTATTTAAATTTAAATTTTGATTGTCTAATAAACTTTGAAGCCCTTAAAAATAGTAAAATAATATATATTTTCTGCTCAACCCACACAAAGATACGTGCTTAAGGCTCTAAAAGCATAAATTTTTTAAAAATACTTTTTTTCCTATCCAAACCGTCTTATACTTTTTTCTCGTCAAAAAAAGTTGGCAACCCTATGTACGCCAAACGAGTTAGAGGTTCCATATTATATACTCGTATCTGTAAATGGTATAGAATAATTTACCACATTTATTTTTATTTATTTAAAACTACAGTTAGATAACAAGTTTACAGAAGATAAAATAAAGTAGTCTTACTATGAAATTCTTTTTTTCTTCAATTTATTATATAATTTTTGCTCTGTCCGTGTTTAAGAAAGTAAGTTTAAATGTTTGTCATCAAAGCAATAAAAATTCTTTAACTTCATTTTATAAATAAAAAAAAACTATATTGCCTATATCGCCTCGTTGATCGAGTGGTTAGCGCAAACGTCTAAGTATAGAGACGCGATGGGGCTCGTCTTGATTTCCCGACAGGGACAGGCATGTATGTGATAAGCATAGGTGTCTGTATTTCTGTTTTTGATCGTTTATTAAATAAATTCTCAGTATCGTTGTCGAACACCCTTAACACAAACAAATAATTTGCTTACTTAGGGGTCAGATCAATGTGTGTAATTTATCCCGTATTATTATTATTATTAAAATATCTCAGGGTTGAAAAATCTCTCCATAAAAGTACCTAGGTCTATAAAAAAATAGAATTTGGAGTCAATTTATTTAATTAATATCAATATAGGCTTTAGACTTTTATAGTGGCAAAATTAATCAGCGATCAATTTAAGCGAAGGGTCCCGAATTCGATTGTAGGTAGTGACAAAATATTTCAAGTGTATAAACTCGAATTAATAGTAGACACACCAAAAATAATATTAAATTTTAATATTCATCAATTTATTATTTGATAGAGGAAAAAACCCAAAATAACATTTGTTTTTTTTTTTTATAATAGTCAACCTCACGTCTCAGACGATTAATGATATTATTTTAATAAAAATATTTTTTGGCAGCGAGAAATTACTTTTTACAATCATTCGACATAGTAATAAATGTGTCTGTAAATGTTCCTAAAAAGGTCAATGACCCATCAAGTCATACATGTTGATGTTGATACTAGATGTTTCGTAATGTAACATTATTGGATGCATTATTTTAGTTTTATTATTTTGTTTAGTAAAAACTTACTGTAGAATAGTCACGATGTTTGTTATCATAAAAGTTCTAAGTATGTAGTTATATATATATATATATATAGAATGGAAAATAATCCCGACACGGGCAGGATTCGAACCCCCGACCTCTGGGACGGTTTCGGGACGGGACGGTATATTTATAAAGAATAAAAAATATTATCACATATTTATCTATTACAAAGTACGTATATACTATAGCAAGAACGTATATACTATTCCATTAATGTTAATCAGTCATATAAAATTTAATTGTTTGTCTGTCTTTTATCTAACATTAACCAGACTTACAATTAGATTTGTTTTTATTATAATTAATGTATTATTACAATTATATTATATTATATTTATTACAATTATAATTAACATAATTGTTAAAAATGATCCCAATTTTAAGACAAGAAAATTTTAAGTTTTGCCCATTTTATTCCTGTCAAGGATGTAAAAAATCCATTCCTATCAAAAATATAAATAATGTAATATACATATATAAAAAAAAATTGGTTATTTATACATATTCTTAAAGAATTGAACCTTGTAAGTATTCTTTATTAATTATTTATAGTCATTTGAAGAACAATTCCTATTACAATACAAGCAAATACTCCTTGTATCGAATTCATTACCTAAAACTAAATCAAACAAAGGTCAAGTTACAGGAAAAAATAATTCTATAAATAAATAAAAGCAGGTATCTTATGCAGACACATTATTTTTTTTTTAATAATACATGCGAAAGAAAACAGAGAAAAACAGTACACAATAAAAAAAATAGGAATTAAATTTATGATAAAAATAAATTGTTACCTGTGATCCACATCCTCTGCTACGAAAATATAATTAACATGAATCATGGAGACCATCATTATAGGTAACGATAACAAAAAATATTGAATATATTGGAATTTGCCAAACTTTTTCAAATCCATATAAATATCACTGTTCACATTTTCATTAATAGTCGCAGTCATTTTTAAAATATTATATTTAATGAGTAAAACTAATTATTTATAATTTATTCAAAAGTTTTATATTATACAAAAGAATTATATTCAAAAGTTCCGTAGACATGTTCCAGAAAACTTGTAATTACGAGAGGAACCTTCATGCGACTAAACTCCGCGCGTATGGCACGACATCAGAAAGATGACTTAAAGAATATAGAGCAAGACTCACTTATATATGTGTCTGTGATCAGAATCTGATCACATATATATAAGTATATTAATAGTCTTTGTAATTAGCTAGTTTACCAATTTATGTTTTATTATTAAAGTCAACTTTTATTATGTATGCTACGTGGTCTGTAATTTACAGAACACATGTGCTACATATATACACATGCATACAAGGCATGTAATTGTGTTATTTCTGTAAATACATGTAAAAATATTTTTAAAAACTTTAACATGTATCGCTTTTCTGGAATCACAGAACATTTTTAAATCACACATCACACAACATCAAATAAGATTTAAATTTCTCCTGTTTTAAAATATCTATCAGCATATTTGTACTTAGATACATTTAGCAATTTAATCTTTCGTGAACAATGACAATTATTAAATATACCTATATTTACACAGCTATGTTCATGTAATTAAATGGGAAGTTTGTCCGATTTTGTTCACCATGTTTCGAGCTCATGAATAGGAACCCCGGAAGAGTGAGAAACCAGTCGGGCAAAATTTCTATAAATTTACTTATTAGCCGGGTAAATATAAGTTTTATAATGGAGAGCCATGTCCATAAACCTTCCCGAAGGTCTATCAGGGGTCACGGGTTCAAATCCCTGCCCGTATCGGTTTTTTTTTCAATCTTTTCTTAATTTAAAATATAAAAATCCCCTAGCCAAGTTATTCCCCTATCCATCTTTGTTTGCAAAAGATACTTAAAGTTATTTACGTAATATAAGTGTTTTAGTTGTCGCTCTCCACATCGAATGTTTCAATAGAATACCAGACGATTTTTAATTAATACAGTCACGGCTTATAAAATATTATATTAATTTGTCTGTAAAAATAGTTCGCGTCCGTAAAAACCACTTAAGAAGCGCATTGTAAGAACACATTATTTAAATATGTAATTAGTTACAGAATTAACAAACAATAAAGTATGGAAATGTTAATATGTTCATTACATTTAAGTTTTATTTTGATATTTTTAGATATACCTGCTCGTGTATATTAAAAAGAAGAAAACTCATTTTACTAAATGTGTAAATGTAGTGCACGAGAGCTTAAATTTTTCATACAAACAGTCAAACTATTCCCAACTAGATAGATAAATAACTAAGATCTTAATTATTAACTTCCAAAATTAATGAAAATCATTTGAATACTTTATTGACAGTTCGAGTATGATATTGATCTAATGGTTTAAAAAATCCATATTATAGCTATTTATTTATTAGAATAAAACCTCTAATAAACAATATTTAATTTGGTTTTTAAATCATTGACTTTTTTCCGTATCCTTATTTCTATGATCATGAAAGGACAATAGATTGTTTTTATAATATGACTAAGTATCGGAAATAAGTGACTGTTACCACTTTTATTGTATTTTATTCACTCTGGATTTTGTTTTTTAAATGATATAATATAATTAGATTTTGGTGCATTCTAGAACTAACTTTACTATAGGGATTAGGGATACTCTAAAAGCCTACTAACTTTATAAGTATTAAGTTACACAAATAACATAGGTCTAAGGTAAGGTAAGCTAAGCTTGAACTAAAAAAAAAACAAACATAAATTAATCTCACGTGTAAACTGTATGTCTATGTACAGTCTAATCATAAACCGTGAAGGGCATTTTTGTGGGCAACTTTTCTTGATAAGCAACTTATTTATTTTTATTTTTGCAATAAAATTTAGTAGAATTATTTATTTAATTGTTTGTTAGACAAAAACTATATTATCATAGAGTCGTTGAAATACTTTATTTAGCAATTTTATTTCAAATTAATTGTACCGATTATTATTCTTTAATTATTCTTGTCCTATATAGATAGCGGCATGACCGATTTTTATGCAAATGAGTGTAAAGAGAACATGTGTACACATTATACAAAGTGATAGAACTTATGTAAATGTTTTTTCCTAAAGATTTGTACAATATTGTGCCTATAATATTGCCAGTTGCGCCATTATGATCTCTTACAGAGGCTGGCAAAGATACTCAGTGAAAATTTTAAGAAGCTTTGAATGTAAAATCTGTTACAATCGGCTGTTATAGAAAACTATGAAACAGAAAAATATAATCCAACGGTCTAACGGTTAAGGCTGTCTTTAATAATTTCTATCAATATGTAAGTCACAATATGTAGGGTCCATTTGCAAACTGCTTAGAATTTTTTGCATTTTCAATAATTTTAGTAAAATACATTCGCTTATACTACGAGAACTTAGACACTTAGATTACTGACAGTGGAACTTGAATGCAATTATAATATGAATTCCATTGGGTTCTCCATAGAGAAGTAGGTAGGGACTTTTGTCACAAATCTCAAAAATAAGACACCAAAGTATTACAAATACTTTCAAAGAAAGTATTTAAAATACAGCATAATAATAGTATTTTGCATTTTGTACTTGTATTATAAATACTTGTATTTAAAATAATTTGCATCTAATAATGTTATTATAAATGGATTAAGAAGCGATCCTTAGAATTGAAACCATACCTAAATTACTTAGTCTTTACTAGGGCTTTGATAATTCTTATTTTGAAAATAATCTTTATTAGATGCAACTGAAATCGGCAGTGTAATATTCTTAGCACTATGGCTGTGATTGGTAATGTTGAGATTAAGTCATTAGCAAATATATCTTGTAATAGGGTTTGTGGATCATTAGTCTGGTTTTCTGTAAAATGCAACTATTTCATTAAAAAAAAAAAAAAAAAATCAATACCTATTATCTATGTCTGATTCACTGCTTGAAGCATCTTTAAGCTTCAGATATACCCCAAACCTAACAATACATTAAATCTTTACATAAATACGTCCGTAAATGTTTTTGGACGTACCGTCCGTGAGCAGTGCACACTCTACCTACAATTTGTCTATAGCAGGACAGATCTAACTTTAAATATAAATTTGTGAATACGAACTTCCTTCTTCTAGTCATTTTAGACTGGGATGTCGGAGTTCAATTATATAGATAATAAAATTAATGTTATCCGAATACATAGGTAATCAACAAAATGACGAGCAAGCTATTGAATTAATGAGGCACATAGAAGATAAGATTAGTTTTATAACTATGAATAAGTTTGCAAAGGTTGTAATATTTTTAAAATGTGATTGATATCAATTAAAATTTAGAGTTAAACTCAAATGGGCCTTATTAATATTTTAAAAGCGCAAAGGCCACTTTATCACACAGGTTTTAATCTATTAGGTAGGTATATCAGAAGTAAAGATTTGTATAAATAAGTTATATTGTAAGAAAGGATTTCACCAACGTATAAGAATAACGTTATAAGAATCGAAAGGTAATAAAACGTAAACCCTAATACATAATAATAACTAAGTACTTATACAATACTTATAAATATGTAATATAAATTTTCATTAACTAATAGCTTTTTTATAAATATTAACGTCAACTATGGAACTGTCATACACTACACTTTTTGTCTTAGGGATAGTTTAGATATAAAAAATATCTACAGACAGAATGGGTTAGACACTTGATCTTTCAACTTATACTTTGATAAACAGGTCCGGACAAGTTTTTTTTTATAATAATAAAATATTGTCGAAATAGACTTTAATGAACTTGACCATTTTTTGCATTATGTTGAGAAATTAAAAAGACATACTGCGAAGTCTTACATGCTTATTAGAAAGGAGTGTGAAAAGGAAGACACAGATGAAGAGCGTGAAAAATGGTATGGCAAAAAAGAAAGTTTTCATTGAGATGACGAGTGGTATAAAAGGTGAAACAGACATTTTGTGCCCATCCTTAATAATTGGTAACGGGGTGGATGGATGTGGAAGATAATAAGTTTTTTTTTTCAGTTAATATCTATTCTTAGTTTATATTTTACTTTAATTAGGTTGATATTGTATATATTGTATAAAAATTACATTTTAAAGAAATGTAGGCCAGCATCATATTTTTTATTTTACTTCAGAGATAATTATGTTTGTAAATAAAATAGATAAGAAGTGTAAAAAATTTCTAACCTTGTATTATCACAATACACTAAGAATGTTGAAATCTAGATACGAACGAGTAATCTATCTTCACCTCTAAGGTTTAACGATCTTGTAAATAACATTTCTTATAAATTACTAGAAGAAAATATATATTATTTAGATAAAGGCATATTATTTAAAAGTAATTACTAATTACTTTTTCTATGTTTGAAATGTAATAACATCGATGATATGTATGATGTATATATGTTAAGCTTTTTTTTATAAAGAAAGGTTGAAAAACAAACTGATACATGTAGAAATTCGAACCCGCTACCTCTGGTACTCCGTCCCGACGCTCCATCAATTGAACTACCGTATTCCGTTTGTTCCGTATACCGCTTCGGTGAATTAAACATTAACTTGATCCTTTTTATATGAGACAACAACATTTGTATTTTATGGGACAATCCAATTCTACGACATTAGATACAACTCCACGTGAAATGAGAAATCAATTAAATTTGTAAATATACAAATGTAGTTATTTTAAATTGATTATTTTACTAACTCGAGATTATTAGAAACATTATAACATTATATAGGCCAGTCCCGGAATAAAGGCTATCTTTTATTATTATTATCGTTTTTTTTAAAGTTATATCCAATGTTTGTAACTCTGCAGTAAAAATTAACTTTGTAAAGGTAAAAAACCGAAATAAATGTCTGAAAATATCGTCGAAAATAAACATTTAAAGTTATGTAATTTTTTTTTAATAAATAAAGATTTTTTAATTGATGTAATTATTGCAAATTGCATTGCAAGTTTGACCTGTGTTATCGAATCGTAATAAAATTAATATTATTAAATTAAGTTATCTCCGCATGTTGAGTGCGTGACGCAAATTCCAAAACAATAATTTAAATTTTATTTTGCTTAACTTTGGTTAAATATTGAATAGCTTTAGATGAAATCATAATACATAACATAATTACAAATTATCTTAGTCAATACATAGTAATGTATACTGTATAAACATATCGCTAACTCAACGATGTTTTTATTACATCACATTGTATATACATTACCCTCTAAAAGAGTTGTTCACTGGTTATTCCCCTAGAGTTAAGTTATAGACACGAATTGAGGACAGCCTCTATCACGAAGCACGAACGTCGTTATGTAATTCGTAACACCGATGTAGGTACTTATGCACTAATTAGTCAATTAGTATTGAATAAAAAAAAGGGAAAATACCTCTACAACAATTCTTCCGTCATGAGGAAAAAGGACGCACATAATAAAAATCACGTGACATGTTAAGGAGGAGAAGAGGAATGACAAAGAATGACATTGTGTGCATTAGTAGGAGAGGTATTAAATTTGCGTGACGTCCCTTTTTAAAATGTAATATATTTATTATTAAACAATATTTCTATATTGTTTAATAACTTTATTGAAATGCTGAAAACTAATTTCCGCCCTGCGAATTTTAGGTCTAAATATGCCAAGTATGTAACGTCACATCAGGGAGGAGGAAGTCCCAGCAGTGATCAGATCGGGGGTGTGTATAATATCATTAAATTCTTGTAACTTCAATGATTGAACTTTGAATTTGTAGATGGCCCCTAGAGGAGAGAAACGATATTTTATATTTCTTAAATGAGAAATCTTGCGGTGCTGTTATTTGGTTTTATTTATAAATGTAATTAATATAACTATGATATTTTTGGATTAACCAAAATAACTATAAAATATATCATAACTCCTCATGTGATATTTTTGACCGTGCCCTTGACCATAGCAACGTCTTTTTTAGGATTCAAAAGGTAAAAACGGAAATCTATTACTGAGACTATGTCTGTCTGTTCGTTTGTCTGTCTCCGGGCTTTATCTCATCATATAACAACAAATACTAGGGATAGAAAAAAAAATATCCCATGCAAAAAAATTGAAATGTATGCTTGTTTTTCATAACAGCAACAGGTAGAGGCTTAAAATATTCACATAATATTTAGTAACATATTCACTTTAAAGATTAATAATTAAGCTAAAATAAATCACATATTTATCCTCCTTACATAGAATCAATATTTTTCGCCTATTTTATATACATATAGATAATAGTAAATAAACTTTCGTGCCTGAGTCCGACTCGTATTTGTTTTTAATTAAGTAAATTCTCGTTCTTTATAAATAAAAAAGATAAACTCATAAATTTTGTGAACGTCTAAAAAACTATTTTATATTTATAAATATTATGTTTTATGGAAGTTGCGACTTATTTAAAAGAAATATTTATAGGCTTGCGTTAATTTAAACAAGTTGTAAAAAAAAGTCGTAGATGCGATATTTTTATTCTGATAATATAATTTGATTACGAAAACAACATCTTTTCCTCATATGACGCCAGAACTATCTATTATCCACTAGACAACATTGAAACTAGTATATTATTCTTAAATAACAACAAACAAAAAATATAATATTATAATAGCAACATATGATATATGATAGCTATAGCTATAGCTATAACCTATATTGACAATACAATCATGTAGATTTTGAGTTTTAGAAAACTCGTAGTCCGGTAAGTAATTATAAAAAATATTATTTGTTTAAAAATATTAGAAAAAAAGTCTTTATTTTATTTTATGAAAAGAAAAAAAGTTAAAACAGTTTTTTTTTTATTATTAGACATTTCTGATCAGTTTTTTATTATTAAACTTATAGTTCCGAAAAATATAACTACAGTCTAAAAATCATATATCACAACTGTAGAAGGTGGAATCATAAAAACTGGATTGTTTAACAGGTAAGTGTTTAATTAATGTATAAATATAAAAGCATTGTAATTGAATCTTTTTAAACTAAACAACGATTTTTAATTTTACATTGAACAATCATTCTATCTTACATTCGGTTACCCTAGTTGATCGTCTATACTCCACATTCGATTGCGGCGGGGCGGAAAATATTTATTTCTTAAAAGTTGAAGTTAAGTTTTACCTGCCCTTCTACCCTTAAAATTTCAATAGACAGGTAAATTCTTTAAATAAATAAGGTAGATATCTGTAGGTCTGTAGATCTCACAGAGATCTGTAGATATAAAAGTTGATCTTAGATTTGCCACCACTGCTCTTTTAAGCTTAATTAGCTGTAGCAATAGCAATTTCTGTTTACAACTACTAACTTCATAGTATTTACTGTAGCGACATTAGCGCCGTTTTGGCAACTTACTGAACTGTTATTAAGTACCTTATCCCTACCGTCCATATTCTAAACCTTCCCTTATCTAATGTCAACTTCAACTTACGTTTAACAATCACCTGTCATTTCAGAAATGGCGGTGAATGCTTTGCGATGTTTTAATTAATTTCAAGATATTATTAATATTTAGAAATGCATATTAAACAGGTATAAATAAACTTATCAATGTTTTTTTTAGCATATAACAATATAATATAGAGTTAACTAAGTTATTTAATATAATCACTGTGTATTGTGTGACAATTTGTATTGTTTTTGTTTATAGGTGATCATTCAAGGGTTTAAGAGTTATCGTGAGCAAATAGTTGTAGAGCCTTTTGATAAACGGCACAATGTAGTTGTTGGTCGTAATGGTTCTGGGAAAAGTAATTTCTTTCATGGTATGTTAGTCAATAAATTTGATTATTTAATATTAATAACTTGCATATGAATAACTTGCACAGAGACATCTTTAGAAGTATTATATGTATGTTAACCCACCATTTTTACAATTAAAGATAAACTAATGTTTTTATTATATTACTGTTATGTTCACTATTTCAGCCATCCAGTTTGTGCTCAGTGATGAGTTTTCTCATCTCAGGCCTGAGCAGAGACTTGCATTATTACATGAGGGCACTGGCCCACGAGTGATATCTGCTTTTGTTGAGATCATTTTTGACAACTCTGATAATAGGATTCCTGTTAGTATCAAATACCTATAAGTTTTGTACATTAGAAATAATTATAATAATTAAATTAAAACCTTAAAATTTAAGTTTGTAAAAAAAAAGTATTGTTAGTGTGTACATTTCATATTGTAAAACTTTTTTTAAATACAATTTTTTTTTTATGATTTCCTTAAGATTGAGAAAGATGAGATATTCCTACGCCGAGTCATTGGCTCTAAGAAAGATCAATTCTTCCTTAACAAGAAAGTGGTTCCAAGATCTGAAGTACTTAATCTTTTGGAAAGTGCTGGTCTCTCTAACTCTAACCCTTACTATATTGTGAAACAGGGAAAAGTAAGTATTATTTTACTATTTATTAATTTTATATAATGGTTTTTTGTACATATTTATCTTTACAGATTAATCAAATGGCAGTAGCTCCAGATTCCCACAGACTTAAACTGCTTAGAGAAGTGGCAGGCACAAGAGTATATGATGAACGTAGGGAGGAATCTGTTACTATATTGAAAGAAACTGTTGGAAAGGTATGATATTTTTGTTATAGTAACAATAATATTATTACACTATAATTTGTATTAGGTTATTAATCATGTCTTTGTTTGTATAAAATGTTGCAACAAGAACAGCAGAAAGTTGTCAAACTATATAATGTTTTAAATATAGAATTTAACATTCATTACCACTAACAGGACTCTTAGCTATTCTTCTGGCTTGATGACCTTACTTAATCAAGCATTTTGAATATATATAATAGTCTTTGTTGGGATAACAGCAACATCTAATAGAATTGTTTCGTAAATGCAAACCAAAGCTTCTACTTAGCATGATGTTAGATAATTTCAAAACAAATATATACATAATGAGTTACTATATTTATAAGAAATGTTTCCCGGCTGACATTTTTTTGAGTAGACAATTAGCAGGTTTCCAACTGACATGGCTGATTGTAACAAAAAATTAACATTAAATTGTTATTCTATCAAAACAAGATATAACGGTTTTTTTTTCTAAATATTCATATTCATATTTGACCAAAAAAACCTTTGCAAATTTCATTAATTACAGGTAGAAAAAATCAACGACTTCCTCCAAACAATAGAAGAAAGACTTAAAACTCTTGAAGAAGAGAAAGAAGAATTAAAGGAATACCAGAAATGGGATCGTGCAAGAAGAGTCCTCGAATTTATAATACATGACACTGAACATAAAGAGAACAAACGGAAACTGGAAGATGTATGTATTTAAATGTGTGAAGTATGTAAATATATAACTAACAATTTTCTCTTTAGCATGTTAACATCTCAAATTGTAAATGGTAATTATATGACAAAAATATCATAAGTGAAAAACCACGGGCGACGTGTCCGGGGTTTGAAATTAAAATGTATAAAATATATACAAAAAAAATATTTTGAAACCTTACATCTGTATTCAATTAATCGTCTATAGTTGGAGAAAGTGCGCGCCAATAGTGGTAAAGAACAACAACATTATGCAGATATGGTGCGAGAAGCACAAGATCATGTACGAGAAGCTAACAGGTAGTGGAAAAATATATATTATCAAACTATTTATATAATACATATTATCTATATTATTTATTACAATATAGCTTGCTTTTTTGATGAAACAAATAATGTTATTTGGCACAAAAAATGATATACACATTGTGTTTATGTCCATTTTTTAATATCAAAATAACAAAATATTTTAAATAAATAATTTAGAAAACTCAAAGAAGCCAGAAAAGACGTGGCAGCTACTCGTGAGGAAAAGGACATACTGTCAACCGAGCAGCAGCAATTATTGAGAGAAAAGACAAAACTGGAACTTGCAATCAAAGACTTGACTGATGATGTTGATGGTGATAATAAATCTAAGGTATCATATAAAAGTTCGTAAGTAACAAAAAATAATCTAATTGTAGACATTCTTAGTCCAAGGAAAGTTATTTAATTGCGTTAATTTGAACCTTATTTTTTATATAAATATAGAAATTTCGAATCAACTTTTCCAAAGTCTCAATTAAAATGATATAATAAAATAATTAAACAACAAAAAAGTAGCTTATTTGTCCCTTGATTATTAAAAAAAATTACAATGGCATAAACCTGCTAACATGACTATGGACTATAAATTAAATTAAAACCCAAATATTTAATTCGGAAGTCAAACCTATTAAACATACCAAAACTCCTACTATAACCAATATAAATCTCCAGGAGCGTGCGGAGGCCGAGTTGGAGCGCTTGCGACAACAGATCTCCGAGAAGGAGCGCGAGCTGGAGGAGCTGAAGCCCAAGTACGAGGAGATGAAGGCGCGGGAGGAGGAGTGCACGCGCGCGCTTGCGCTCAACCAGCAGAAGAGGCAGGAACTGTATGCCAAGCAGGGGAGAGGCACGCAGTTCACCTCCAAGCAGGACAGGGACCGCTGGATAGAGAAGGAACTCAAGTGAGTCATACTGGACGCTTTGATAGTTAGTGTTACTTAAATGAATTGGACTTTGTATTGTATAAAAAATATATATAATTAATATTTTCCCTTATGTGAATAACTATAAAACCCTCCATGTGAACAACTTTATAAGCCTTCATGTAAACAACTACCTATGTAGCGAATTTCAACAAACCACAGGTCCCTAAACAAACAATTAAAAGACAAAAAAGACCATGAGAACAAGCTCCGGGAAGACCTACGACGAGACGCTACGAAGCTGACGGAGCTAGAGAAGCGTATTGAAGAGATGACCAAGGAGATGGAGAGGCAGAGAGTAGCCATTGATGAACATAACAAGCAGTATTACGAGTGCAAGAAGAAGAAAGATCAGGAACAGAGTACCAGGAAGTAAGTTTTTAATAAACACACTTCAAAACTTCTTTACATATTATCTTTTAGTAACTGATATCAAGGTTTTTTTAGTCTATTTTACTAAATAATTATTTCTGTAACTTCAGTCTACTTCATACACAATATGATCAACATTTTCTAGTTTAGATTTGTAAATGTAATCAAACAAATTTTTCATGACATAAAATCAAGTATTGCTATATACAATAAAAATAGTTCAGTCGCTTTTTTAAACTCTAAAAATGTTTCTATTTAAGCTTCTAATCATTAAACTCATATAATGTTTTATGTAATCACAGCATATCTGTAGTTACACTGTATTTAAATTTAGATTATTTTTGCCCTTTTTAGCGAGCTATGGCGTAAAGAAACTACAATGACACAGAATTTACAATCACTCAAAGAGGACTTATCTAAAGCCGATCAAGCTTTGCGTTCCATGGCCGGGAAGGTATGAGATTCATATGTTAAGTATGGATTAACAAATTTATTTATAAAAGACTAAAACCTACTAATATTTTTGCAGCCCATACTTAATGGCAGAGACAGTGTAAGAAAAGTTCTAGAAACATTCCAAGAGCGAGGTGGAGAATGGGCAAAGATAGCAACTCAGTACTATGGACCCGTTATTGAGAACTTTAGTTGTGACAAGACTATCTACACTGCCGTTGAGGTACTAATGAAATGCCTGCTTATTGTTCATACATAGTACATGTATATAACTTTATATTAGTATTATTTTATAATGGTAATTAGTTAATAGTTAATACATGCTCTAAGAGTGTAATATGATAGTTGGTTGTAGGTTGAGAACTGAATCATTACTTTTGTAAGCATGCTACATAAAAATATCCCGAATATATAGGTAACAGCAGGCAACAGACTTTTCCATCACATAGTGGAATCAGACACTGTGGGAACCAAAATCCTAAAGGAGATGAACCGTCAAAGCCTCCCCGGAGAGGTTACCTTCATGCCCCTCAATAGGCTGCAAGTTAGGGATATGGTGTATCCCAATGATAATGTGAGTTTTTATTTTTTTTCGTTGTTTTAAACAAAGCCAAACAATACTAAAGGAATGGCTTCATCAGTAGTTTATTATAAATAATTGTTTAAAAACAACACTTGTATAATATTATTGTAAATTAAAATAATTTCTTACAGAATGCTATAGCCATGGTGCAAAAACTAAAATACGATCCGAAGTACGCAAAGGCCATGAAGTATATCTTCGGCAAGACGCTTATTTGCAGGAACTTGGAGTGCGCCACTGAACTAGGGAAACAGTTTCACTTGGATTGTGTCACTCTGGAGGGAGATCAGGTATAATATATTTTTTTCAATATGCTTTTATTAGTTTCTTTAAAAACTATTTCGGTAATAGATATTTTACAGTTCAGTTCAGTTCAGTTTTTATAATTAATTACCTAGTAAAGAGGTATGGTAATAATAAACAATTGAAAAGAAATTTTACAAAACTATTTAATTGTAAATTAAATTAAAATATAAATTTAGTAGCTTGAGATACTTATTTTACTTACTTATACTTAATTATATATAGATATTTATATTTAATTCATTTTCTGTATTCCAGGTATCATCGAAGGGTTCTCTCACCGGCGGTTACTTTAACCAATCACGTTCACGGCTCGAGATGCAAAAGACTAGATCGGAATTGATGGAGCAAATTACCTCACTAGGTGAAGAGTTGAGCTCGCTGCGACAGGAACTCAATAAAACTGAGACTAGTATTAATACTATTGTTTCTGAAATGCAACGAACTGAGACTAAACAAGGAAAAGCAAAGTTAGTATATATTTTAATATTTTGCTATAAATAACATATACTTAAACAAAGATTTTCAAAATAGATTATAATAAAATGTATAATAGAATTTTCTAGAATTTGAATAATAAGTTCTAATATTACAATACCAGGGACATATTCGACAAGGTCAAGGCTGACATTCGTCTCATGAAGGAGGAGTTGGCGTCCATAGAGCGCTTCCGAGGTCCCAAGGAGCGTTCACTGGCTCAGTGCAGATCCAGTCTAGAAGCCATGCAGGCCACCAAGGAAGGACTCGAGTCAGAGTTGCATCAGGTATATAACATACTAGGGGTCGCTCGCGACTTCGTCCGCGTGGTTTTTAGTGTTGCCGCCGAGTTCCATACAAAATTGATATTTAAAACCCTTAAGGGTGGAATTTAAAAATCTTTTCTTAGTACACCACTACATAGAAAAACAAATGTATCCTCCAATTTTACTGTCTCTACGACCTGCGGTTTAGACTGTATGCTATAACTAAGTCAGTCAGAACCTATTAGATTATATTAAATTTGCAGCATTTTTCATTGTTGCTAATAGAAGCTAATTAGTCACAGCGAGATGACATATACCCTATAGCCTTCCTCAATAAACGGACTATTCAACACAAAAAGATTTTTTCAATTCGGTCCAGCAGTCCCAGAAATTAGTGCGTTCAAACAAACAAACTCTTCAGCTTTATAATATTAGTACATATATATCATATTATTAGCATAATACACATTTTTTACATCTTAAATTACACTCTATTTTATATGACACAAAATACTAAAATAGTATAATTTATTAAAAAAAAATGTTATTAAATAAATATTTATTGATACAAAATAAAACTTAATTTATAGCTGTTGTCCTTATATTATGAAAGGATTATTCTCTTTCTAATAAATAATGTTGAATTGGGTTCTTAAGCCATTATATATATTTTTTTATTAATATAATCATCCTAGTCACAGAGGCCATTCTAAATAATACAACCCGTAAAAAAACAAAACAGGTATAAAGGTTCTAAATAAATTGAATATTTGTAGGAATTAATGGAGCAGTTATCAATCGCGGATCAAGGTAAAGTGGACGAACTGAACGACGCCATCCGCAGACTGACGCAGGAGAACAAGGAGGCCTTCAGTCAGAGGATGAACCTGGAGGCTACTAAGAATAAACTTGAAAATCTTCTCACTAATAATCTCATACGGTAATAATTGGTTGTTTATCAATACACTATACTAAGTACCATCGTAGATCATTTCGCTCAAATCTCTGAATCGATCTCTTTTTATAAATAATACTTTAAATATTATTAAGTAGGTTAAACCCAAATAGTTTTTAGAAAGTTTGTTTGTAAAACAGCCTTTTACTTTTTAATTTTTCTTTACAAAATGCTCTTTATAATGTCGTATATAATAATAATATATATTTTTTTCAAATTCAAATAATATACACAAAGAAGATTGAATGAAGCCTTCTTTTAAGAATAATAAAATATGTAGTTAATTCGTTCAAGTATATATAATAGTCAATTCGTTCTTTTTACAGTTCAATGTTACGAATATAAATCTAAATTTAGACAAGAAATATATATATATATATATTTGATTATGTATAACTATTATAACTTATTAATCAGGTATAAAAAATATATTATTATTATTCCCTATAAAATAGTGAAATTCGAATCTCATATTTCTCTGAACGAATGATGACATCACCTCCTGTTCCAGGCGCAAGGACGAGTTGGTGCAGGCGCTGCAGGAGATATCGGTAGAGGACCGCAAGAGACGACTCGCCACCAGCAAGGCCGACCTCGCCGGCGCCGAGAAGAGGATCAAACAAATCAACAGGGAGATGGAGGACGTGGAGCGCCGGGTGCAGGCCGCCGTGCGCACCGAGAAGACACTCAAGATAGAACTCGACAAGTGGAGGAACAAGGTGGGGTACATTTACGACCCGCGACGTCACGACTTGTCGAATCCTAGAATATTTCCTGAATGATTTATCTGATCGAAGTCGTTTCGTAGACATTTTTTTAAGTTCGTTAGGAAACCTATACGTAACACTATAATTAGGTTATCAAATATAAATTATAAGAAGGAAAACATACTCATATTTTCAATATTAATTAAAAAAGATAGTGAATTTATTGACGATTCATAATTTATACGGGGAAAGCCCCGAGTGTAAGCTAGTTACTTTATATAAAAGAACTAACATTTTTTTATAAATTTAGCATTCAATATTATGTAATAGTATCTTCTAGTGATTTTGTATAACATACATTTTTTTAGTAATTGAGTTAACACATTTTTAAAGGTTATTAAACTTACTAACTAGTTTAAGTTTGTTGAGATATTGCAAGTTAAAAACGCATTTTGACAATTAATCATAAGTTACTATTAATATATAACTTTTGATAAATATATTACAAAATAAAACTCAACACTATATCAAAGATTTGTTATTTCACAGGAAAAAGAGGCACAGGACAAAATGGAGGAAGACGCTAAAGGCCTAGAAAAAATGGCGTCTAAGGAAGTTTTGCTACAAGAGAAAATACAAGAATCTCTCGACAAAATAGCAGCCCTCGGGACATTACCAAATGCACCTGAGTTACACCTCAAGTATCAGAAGTTGTCTCTGAAACAGGTATACATAATATACATGTTAAGTCAGTTTATGAATGTAAAAAAATAATAAACTTTGTTATATGTATATATTTATACTTTTTTGTATTTGTATCTCGAGTTATTTGTATTAAATTATATTTTTTTTCTAATAATATTTTCAGTTATTTAAAGAGCTGGAGAAAGCGAACCAACATCTCAAAAAGTATAATCACGTGAACAAGAAGGCCCTCGATCAATTCATCAGTTTCTCTGAACAGAAGGAAAAGCTATACAAAAGAAAGGAGGAACTTGATATTGGGTATCATAAAAACATATTTGGAACTTAGAAATATAAAAACCAGTAAAACATACTAACTTTGTCTATTAGATTCGTCTCTTATATATTTTATAATTTTCAAGTAAATTAATTCCTTAGCTATATTCGCGTACATGTAGTCAAAATGATTAAACCTTTCCAAATTATATGTATTGATTACATTTGGCAGATTGTTCTTAAGAATATTAACATCAATGGTGTCTGATAAGAAATCGTTATCACTATAGAATAATACAATAGGAACATTTATTCTACTTAAATCATAATCCGGAGGTACCTTGCTACTATATTTTCTTAAATTTTCCACTTCACCATAATCATAACGACAGAATCTACCCGAGTTGTGTATTTGTCCGTAATGGAGAAATTGTCGTATTGAAGTACCACTGACGTGTCCAAAAATAACTTTCAAAAACGAAGTGTCAATATATTTGTAGTCATAACCAATTATAAGCTGTATAAAGTTATCACAGCCCGTAGTAAAATATTTGCAGAACAAACTAGATATGGTACTATAATAGTCCACCAAACTATTCGACGTTAAAAAACTAAAGATTCCGTATGTGGGAGAAAATAATTTAAGAACCGGACTCTTCGCGTTACTCATCCAGGACACTGGCGACAATGAGAACATCATTTCTACTTTACTGTTATATTCTGGTAGTAAGGAAGTCATTACGTAAAAAGTAGTAGTGCCTTGGGAATGTCCAATATAGTACAACTTATCATTGCGCGTCTCATGCAGGACGTAGTCAATCATTGCTGGGAGATCGTAAAAGCCAATTTCGTCCCAAGAAAATTTCCAGTACTCTGAACTATTTGTAGATAATAAAGCATGAGACAATGAGTACTTGTTGCCTCTGGCGTTTCCCATCCACACGTCGAAACCTTCATCTGCCAAGATGTACCCCAAAGCGTTTCTTGGTCCTAGTAGAATCCAACCATCCGAAGAATCTAGAACTCCATGCATGAGAAATACTACGATATTTTTCTTTGTGATATTTGTTGTTGGCGGTATTCTGTGGATATTTAGAATGTAACCATCTTTAGTCGTCGTAGTGTGCTGTTCTATTTTATATCCATATTTCGTTGCTAATTGCGTGATATTTAAATCCGCGTCTTGAAAATCCCATTGAGTATCATTTTTTTGTTTTAAAACATCATTTATACATTCGTTATCTTTAGTATTCAAAATATAGAATGAGTAACTTTGCACTATTGCTATCCAAATTAAAAGCGTGTACAATGGATGGAAATACATTTTGGTTACTGCTAAGTAGAGTGTCTGATCGCTATATATAAGATGTATATTACAAAAGTCATTAGCGATGAGAAAAACCACGTTCCTAATGAGTTCTTAAGTATCTTCAACTTGACACCGTGCAAATGTGTATTACTGTTTAATCTAGACCACAAAATACTTATTTATTGATTTAAAATAATTTGCAGCGGCGAGAAAATCCGTGAGCTGATCGAGACTCTAGAACACAGGAAATTAGAAGCTATACAATTCACATTCAAGCAAGTGAGCAAGAATTTCACTGAGGTTTTCAAAAAGTTAGTGCCTCAAGGAAGAGGAAGTCTCATCATGAGAGTCGCGCCTGACGAGGCACAGGACATACCGGATGTGAGTATTTTTTATATAGATATATATAAAATTTTCAAGATAAGATCCGCCAACAACGAATCACAAAGAATGAGCACTTTAAAACTAGCCGGGCGTTATGCCGATGAATATAATGATATCAATCAAAAGTGTAATTATCATCTAAGTTAACCAAAACCAATGGGTATTTGTTTTACCCCAGCGTGCGAACGCGGATCCGTTCACGGGTGTGGGCATCAAGGTGTCGTTCACGGGCGGGGAGGGCGACATGCGGGAGATGAACCAGCTCTCCGGGGGACAGAAGTCGCTGGTGGCGCTCGCACTCATCTTCGCCATACAGAAGTGTGACCCCGCACCCTTCTATCTCTTCGACGAGATCGATCAGGTACAGTACAGTTATTTATTTACTAGGTAATTTTGTTTGTGTATTTGGTTTTTGATGATATGATTTTTTTTTTTTAATATTTATAATATTGGAAATATGTAGTAGTATTATTTCTCCCCCGGTGACGCTGTAATAGCCAACAGGGCTAACAGTGTAGAAAAAAAAAGTATTATTTGTCTATATATTGTATTACAAAATATTTGTACGTGAATTGTTGTTTAAGTTCAAATATATTTATTATATGAAAACTTTTCTGGTCTCCCTCCATTTCACAATATCATCATTGTTAGTAAAACTCCTCCAATTTACGAAAATAGGCCTCTTTAATGGGAGCTGTTTCTTATTATAATATTCCAGGCGCTGGACGCTCAACATCGTAAAGCGATCGCGAACATGATCCACGAGCTGTCGTCGTCGGCTCAGTTCATCACCACCACCTTCCGTCCGGAGCTGCTCGAACACGCGCACAAATTCTACGGAGTCAAGTTCCGGAACAAGGTGTCGCACGTGGAGTGCGTCACCCGCGATGAGGCCAGGGACTTCGTAGAGGACAGCGCTACGCACGCGTAGAGGTACTACGATATGAATAAAAAGTCAAGGGTTATCGTAAATGTACTTTATTAACTTATGATTAAATGAACTAATGCATACAGACATTAATACTTGCTTACTTAAAGTATAATATTATCTTTGCAAAAGTTTATTGCTGAAAGATAACAATAACTTATTTATTATCTCACAATTAAAGAAAATGAAAATGTTAATTTAGTAAAAACCACCAATAAATATTATTTACTTTGAGAAACAAAGTAATTAGTGTTTACTTCAAATTTAATAATTAATAAAACTATTTTGTTACAGATGTAAAAGCAGCCCAGAAGTAACGACTCGACTTAAACATTACAATACAAAATAAATGTTAGATTTTGAAGATCCATATATAAACCTAATCTCTCAGGATATATGAAGTTTGATCCTCTTTTTTGTTACATATTTATATGGTTTAATTATAATATTAAATGCAGTGCTGGTATAAGTCTTTTTTTAACAAGTGTTTCATTATTATATGATTATATTATTGGATTCCATTTACTTTCTTTTGAATTTTTATTGTGTAAGTTTTTCATTATTTAAATAGGATAATGACATATTCTAATTTTAGATGTTTCATATTAAAAATTTAAACAAAAAGTTAATAAATGATAAAATATAAAATGTCTCTCATTTTTAAGTCAAATTTTATTTAATCTAAAAAAAGGAATAGGCTATTTGACAGGTTTTTAAAATTCATTATAGATTATTTAGTGGAGGTTATTTCCAGTAAAAGTTGTTTCTTTTTAATTCTGGTATATATTTGCTAAAAAATATCAAATAAAATTTCAGTCAATCAATAAAATCAATTGAATAAAATAAAACAATACTTTAAAAGCCCCTTTTCAAGCGTTATACTTGAAGTTCATAATTACTTCAATTTCTTAAGATGTAATCCGACCATGGCTACGTCGACTTCGGGCAGGTTTCTTCTGTCTTCTTTTATAAAATCGTTGTCCATGGTTAAAGTACTTGACAGAATTTTTTAGATACATAACGCATATAAATGGCTCAAAACAATGGATAACATAGGAAAAACTTATTCTGTTATAAAAACCGTTAAATTTATTCTCTTTAGTAAAACTGTTTCGAAAACGAATATAACATAAGTAGGCTAAGTAGGTTTATGAGCAACCCGACCAACCATTAGCGTTTTGTGTCACGTGACTAATGTTAAAAAATTAAATTTGTGTTTACTGATTTTTAATAAATAATTATCATTTTTAACTTACGTTAATAAATAATCATATTTAGGACTCATAAAATATACTGATAACAGTACTTGACACTATTATTCGGATTGTCAAATAACAGCCTATTATAACATTTATTGTCAACGTAGACATACTTACGATTTAAGGCATATTGCAAATTTCGCAATATATCGCAATAGATCGTCAAATAATTATATTATCATTTCTAGTTTCGTACACGAAATACATTAAAACATTAACTTTATACATACTCGCTAATTAATATGTGGGTTTTTAAAGAAAAACAATATTTTTAGGTAAAAGTTTATTGCACCGTCCTAACATACAAATAGTATCGTAGTACTTTGAAATAATTATATCCACGAGATGGATATTTGAAATGTTAACTTAAAATAAAACTGATGTTTTACCACAAATTTTTATTGCACCCAATAATACTTTTTAAAAATTGAAAGTCTTAATACCTTAGTAATAATAAAAGTTTATCTATCGTAAGAGTATAAATAGAAGATATAAAAATCTACTCAACACACGAAGGGTACAACAGATCACGCTAAGTTAAAGGCACACGTCACAAAAGATTTAGAATAAGAATATCATCGCAAGAAACAAACTACCTAATTAAGTAGAATTATTCATTCTAAGTTTTTGCAATCAATTTAAAATTTACATAAAAATACACGGAAAAATGTTTTTTGGCTTCTTTAACAGTAAATTTTATTTCATTTCTTTAACACCTACTCTACAATATACTAGAAGTATCTACTTAATAAAACGTATCACAAGAGGAGTGCGATAATACCATACATTTTCAAATACACAATAGGTTTGATAGAAATTACAGCCATAAAGATATCAACAAAAATAAATCAGAACATAAGTACCGGCCAATAGTATTCAATTCTGTATATACAATAATTCACATACCCGAGGCTATCTAACTATAATAAATCTATCGCTATAACCTCCGGAGTGGAACCGCGTAAGGAGAGTTCCAGTCTCTTTCGAAGACGTCCTGCAGCTCCTTCCTGATGTCTCGTGTGTCGTTGTCTGTGTGCGTCTGGTAGACGAAGGCGACGCCGGCCGTGTTGACGAAGTAGTCCCCGCTCCAGTTGGAGGTGCCGATGTAGGCCGCCTTGTCGGTGACCATGTACTTGTTGTGGTTGACGCGCGCGAACGGTATCTTGTCTTGATCCGGCGTTGACGGTACGATGAAACGTTTCTGGATTTGTTTTTAGGTGTTAATTGGAATAAACGGTTGTTGTAGTATTTAATTACATATCTACGGGTAGATAACAATACTGGTTACTCTTTTAGAAATATATAAACAAATTTGTAAATCAGTACTAAAATAATGACGACTTTAATTTTGAGAAAATTATAGAAATCAGATTGAAAGCCATAGCGAGATTACAAACCCATCGTAGGGTCTACTTAAATGTATGAACAAATTCAGATATGTTAACAAGTACAGTTTACTTGTGACATTATGTCGCTGCCCACGTGTCTGTGAATGACGTACTTACCGACATCCCGGGACCGAAATCACAATTGTTCTTTATTAAAAGTCAAGGTCTTTATTTCATATAAGGTTTATATGGCACTTATAATTATAAAAAGTATATAAGTATATATTAAAAAGTGTAATGCTGATTATGATTAATCTTGAAAAAACAGTTGTAAAAATTATAGTTATGTAACTGTTAAAGATTTATATGCCAAAACTCTGGGGGTGTGCCTATTTCTTAATAATTTTAGTAGATTACTTGTCTCGTGTAAGCGTGTGTGCGTGTGTGTGCCTGTATGAACATTTGTGTGAGTGTGTATGTCGGTATGAACATAAGTGTGTGTGTGTGTGTGTGTGTGTGTATGAACAAGTGTGTATGAAATGTGTGTGTGTGAAAATGTCTGCGTGTCTGTGTATGAAAATATGGTGTGTGTATGAAAATGTGTGTCTGTATGAACAAGTATGTGTGTGTATGTGTACCTATATGGAAATGTGTGTGTGTGAAAATGTCTGCGTGTCTGTGTATGAAAATATGGTGTGTGTATGAAAATGTGTGTGGGTGTGTGTCTATACGGACATGTGTGTTTGTGTGTGTCTTACCACTTGCAAGTCGACCCTCGGGTAGGTGCCGGTGAGCGCGGCCAGAGACGCCAGGAAGTGTTCCTCAGCGGGCAGCGAGTGTCTCCACCAGCTCACGAGCAGCCTCACGCGGACGCGGGACTCTAGTGCGGACCGACGGAGGGCGTCGTCGATCTTTGGCCAAAACCTGAAGAGCGATTGATTGATTAATATGAGTTTGTCACTTTTCAGTAGAATTGGCGAGAATTAGAAACGATTATGTTATTAAATGTCTTATTTACAAATTATTAATAGGTTCTTGTTACACTGTTTCGCACACACGACTGACGCAAAAAAAAAATGCTGGTGTAGACTTTAGTAACGATATGCAAAATCACATCAATAATATTGGTGTTGAGCATCCATAGTAAATCATGCTTAAATTACAACAACCGATTCATTAATACGACTCATACGTACTCCAACTTCGGCGTGTAAATGAGAGCGGGCGCGTAGTCCATGACGGCTACGTACACGAACTCCTCGGCCGCATGTATGATGCTTACTATCGCGTCGTCGTCGTTGGTGCGTCCCGACGGACTCAGTGGAGGAGGAGAACTCTGGGTTTAAATAAATGTTTAAGATAAATATTACTCAAAAGTTTTGTTTTTTTTTATATTGTCTAGGTCAATGCATGACTACGTTCCTGATGTGAAGAGGAGATGTAGACATAGGTGGTAAGGCGCATTAACATTGCAACCTATTCGCTCTTCTCTTGAAGACACCCACATTGTATTTGATTCGGAAATACCGGCGCACGCAAGCTTTTCCAGTCCCTTGTTAGACGAATTAAAAAAGAAAAGCAAAAAACGCTTCGTTCAGACTGAGCGAATGTCCACAACGTAAGGATGCATACCTGCCGTGCGTCGGAACGTCCGGTGATGGAAGGGGGACGGGGGAATTAGCTCGTGTAATTCCTGCGGACACTTACCAAAATGTATCCTATTGAACACTGAGAGGCTAGCAATTCTAAGCCTAAGATTAAGAAATAAAATATTTACTGGTATACACTGCGCTTTTTATCACTAAAATAAGTTGTTTTTTTTTAATGGCTTCATTCAAATATATGTATGAAATATTCTGCCAATTTCAAATCATATTCAGTTAAAAAAAATCTTTGTACCAATGTTAGGAAGACAATGACAGGTACTAATTCCTAGTATTCCTTCGCCGACGCTTCTTAACTGTCCCATAAAAGGTTTTTATTTATATTTGAAGTGACAAAGGTCGTTTTTCACCTGTTGCTTTGTTTGATCCCATGCTTTAAGTCTCCAAACTGAACTAAAAATAAAATGTCTTAGTAACCAAACAATATAACCAAGATGGCTTTAATATAAACGTGTCGTCATCACTAATATTATTATTAGCTTAATAAAGACTGCAATGCAAAACAAGGGTCTGTGTATTATTCGATCCTAAATTCGATGTTAAGCCTTTTAAGTTAGTTTCACAGCTTCACTACATGTTTTTGTTTTGATCCTACAATATACGTATTCTATCTCGCAGAGAAGCTAATCGAAGTGTCTAAGCTTAATTCGTTAAGTTTCCCGTTTACCTTAAGCTCAAGACATTGAAGTTTAGTACCACGTTAAGCTTCTCTTGGTTTTTTAGCAAACGACAGTCAATAATCAAAAAATATAAGTTTATTTTTGAACATTTTTACAGGGACGAAGCCAAAGCCATCCGCTAGTACACAAAAATATCACTATTTACAAAGCGATTTCTTTTCCCATAAAAAATTAAGTCTGATTAATGTCTAGATCGCGTGCACAAAAATGTTTGGACACCGCCTCTGTCCTCCGCTATAACAGAGTACCTTGTAATGAGCGGAAATGATGAATCGTTGTTAACTTAACCACTCTTGAGGGTACACAGAACCTCATTAATACGAGAATATGGAATATTTTAATAATAATCAATTATAAGGATTCTAATATCGATCTCCATAGAGACTTAGACCTTCCGACCATCGCTCAGTACTTCAAGGGGCTTTCTCAAAAGTACTTTGAACGTGCTGAGCGACACCCGAACCCACTGGTGGCTGACGCCGCAGAGTATAGACCACGTAAGACTACTTTAGTCAGAAAAAGAAGGGTCTTCTTTTGAAAAGAAGTCGGTACTCGTTGACCCCGACGACGCGTTCACAGTAGGTAATAACGAATAACGTTAATTACCTTTACAGTGTGTTAGTTTAATACACAAACAATTAAAAATATAAAAAGCTTATTCAATGTGGTGTCCGTTGGCTGCAATACACTTCTTTAAACGTTAAGGCCACTTATCAATAGAAGCACGCTCTCTTTCCATGGGGAAATTCTTCACTGCCTTTCGTATGGATTGTTTTAGGAACTACAAATTATCACGGCGATAAGAGCAAACTGTACTCTCTAAAACTGACCATAATCCAGCAGATTAAGCCCGAGACGTTCGCTTCCAACGAATACTGTGTGCTTTATAACCCGGCGCCGAGTCGTGCTGGAAGGACCATACTTGGTTATTGTACATGGTGTTTTCAAGGGGCTTAACTACCTTCTCAAGAATGGTATCTTGATTCACTTGTGCCGATGTTTTGATACCTTTTTCACAAAAATATGTCTCAGCCACTCCTTCATAGCTAACACCCCACCGAACCATCACAGAAGTCGGATAATGTCCACGTTGCACTATGTCGACTAATTGAGAAGCTTCCTTAGAGCTTTGAGAATAAATACGGTCATTTTGTTTGTTAAAATATTGTTGTAAAATTATTCTCATCCGTAAACAAAATTTTTGTGTGACCTCTCTTTGCGTACCGCTTCAGTAGTTATTTCGATATTACCACCCTATTCATCTTTAATTTATCAGTTAAGAAATGACCAGTGCGTCTCTTATAGGCTGCAAGTCCTAAGTCATCTCTAAAAATACGCGACATGGTTCTATGTTCTATCTTCATTTCCCGAGAAATAATCTTTTGCTTTCGGACAGAATTTCTTAGAATTCTTTGCCTTACTGCTTTGACCACCTTTTTCGTACGAACTGCCAGATCTTTCTCTGTCACAAACAGAGGAAGTCTCATTGTACCTATTCATAGCCCGGTACACAAACATTTGACTAATACCTAGTGTATGGAGAGTTTTAAAAATTACATTTCATCCTACCTACTTTATGTATGGCTCCATACCTACTGTATGTAATGCAATCACAGCGATTCTGTTCTCTTTATCACCCGACTCCATTTTAATATCGCAAAATATTGTACAAAGTATTAGCGCCAAAATGAGAAAATACAATGAAGAATCGTATAAATATAACAGTTTCCAAATTCAAATGTAATATTGTTTTATTTTTAATTGTAACAGTATTTATGGCCAGACTAAGTATATAAATATATTGTCAGTTATAAGTGTCATCGACATTACTACAGTACAAAGCCATATATTAGATACTTATTAACGAAATAAAAGTTATTGTATTACTTTAGTAGTTGTTGTTGTTTAGCGATTTATAAGAATTAAAGAACTATTTATTAATCCACGTAACTAAAACAAGTTAATAAAAAATTACTATCATAAAATTTCAAGCTCAAACTTCATATCTCCCAGTTTCTAATTACAAAATGTTATACGTTATTAGTAATTTATAGAAGAAATATGTAATTTATTACATTAAATCATTGCATGATATTGCATCAATGTTATAAGTGTTTGTAAATTAAAAGGTATGCAATCTTGACGAAGTAATAAAATCTATGGCATAGTTTGAACCATAAACACAACTTTTTATAAAAAAGTCAATACACATTATGAAGTTCGTTAAAATATTAAATGTTATTGAACTTTGAAATCTGGATTGACGTAAGCATAGCAACTAAAGCTTTTAATTGTGTCATTTTCAATTATCCCGCTTCGCTTTGGGTCTGTGATGTCACAGTGGAACTGTTATCTCTCTTAATGTAGGGTCTTATCAGAGAAGTGTCAAACTGGGTATACCTTCATACAATTTGAATGTCACTTGCGTTCCCTTAATTGAAATGTAAAATGAAGCCAGGGTTGTAAACTAAGTTTCCATTTTATCTTTTATCAATTATAGTATTAAGCTATAAACCATAAAATAAATGTAAAGTTAAGTCTAAGTTATGTTAAATAAATTTCCATTTGTACTGGTTTTTTTTAATAAAAAAAATAGTAGGTATTAAGCCATAAACCATAAAAGAAATATAAAATGAAGCCTACGTTATGTTATCTGAATTTACATTTAATCTGGTATTTTTTTTTTGTCTATCAAAAATAGAATATGTATTAAGCCTTAAACTATAAATAGCATTGCGTTTGTTGTTGATAATAGCAATACATATTTACAAGGTTTTTGAATTTATTTAGAAGGACAAAGCAAGAAATACGTCAACATTTACTACCAACATAATAATGTACCACAAGACAAGTCAAAGAAAAACTTTATTTAGCCTTGGAGAGTAATAAAGACGAGCCATAAAGAAACAACAGACTGAGTGCACTTTCTGTGCAGTCTTTTATTGAGATTTATTATACAATGTGAGGAGAGAATTGTATTAAATATATTGGTTTATATATATTGCTTACTTGATTTAAAACATATTATATTATTTATATTTGGATATTACATTACACATTAGATAAAACTGTAACTAGCCGAAAAGATGTATGTCAAGTTACCACAAATACACATGACTTGTTTTGAAATATTATGTATCACTATGAATGTTCGCTTATACTGTAAAAACTACTGAACCTACTGAAATCTGGCTTTTATTGTGCCCTAATATTGCGGAAGCTAAGCTAATTATTATATTTTAATCCAAGAAGTACAAGATAAGTCTTTTATAACGGACGTGCTGTTTTTATTTTCTGTACCATAACGAAAAAGCCACTAGCAAAATCTGGTACAGAATATATTTGAATTTATAAAAATATAGAATGAAAAATAAACCGATACGGGCAGGGATTCGAACCCGCGACTACTGGGAAACCGTCCCAGTAACCGTCCGTCATTCTATATTTATATAAATTTAAGTAAGCTATACATGTTTATAGATATTTTCAAACAATATATATTTAGTCATTTCTCTGTAATGAACTAATGATAGAAGAATAGAAGAAGGTAACTTACAGTAATAAAGGCTCCGTAGCTGTGAACTCCATCCGATATGTTGATGGGATGTTCCATGTCGATGTCAGTGCTGAGGTTGGCCGGCCAGTGGTCTGGGACCACGGCGTCCGACGTGCCCAGACTCCAGTATACCTATCAATCAAATAATCTTATTAAAACTGAATTACGTTTAATAATATCATGACTTCGAAAAGGAAAGCTAATTAAATTAATGACCATTACTAACATGTTATTAGCCAGTAAATAGATGTTTTATATAGTTTTTATATGACACGACCCGTTTATATACAGCATATATAGCTCTAACACAAAAGCTCGTCTCGATCTTGACCTTATTTCTGGAAACTTTGCAAATATATGTAGCACTGAATATGTTGTGATGTCAAAGTTTAAAACCTAAGCTAACTTAAAGCCATAGATAGAAATTTATTGATGTTTATAAATATATTTAATAAATTCTAGACCAAAAGTAATGTTTTATTAATAAAATAATATTTTTATGAGAAACAAAGCAATATAACTTTAGAAATAATAAATTTAGCGGAGAATGGCTGTGGCATTCAGCTAACTGACGTTATGAAATCGCTTTTGGAGCGACGGAAAATTTCATTAAAAATCCGAAACTTTTTATTTTAGATACAAGAACGTTAACAGGATACGGGTTTGTTATAAAATATGTTTTATTGTTTCAATTTATTATTTCCTTTCAACTATTCAAATAACAAATCTGTATAAAAAAATGTTCTATAATAACTTTACTTGCCAGTTTTAAAAACGTTTTGTTAATATCAGCAACATTTAGTGCATATGATGTTGTCCTACCCGTAAGTACCAAAATAATTCAGTTATTTTGGTGAAGTTAAAATAATAATTAAGTCCTTTACACATAATCATCGTGCTTTGTTACGAGTGGTGTGAATTGTGATATATATTTTTGGCGCCTTATACCTACCTAGTTTTTTTTATTATTTTACACATACAATATTAAGTGTTTTAATAAATATAAAATGAAAAATAAACCGATACGTTTAAGGATTCGAATCCGCGACCTCTGAGAAACCTTTCTGTTGCTCTAACAATTGAGCTTGTATCGTGAAGAGTGACATATTTAAAGATGCGTTTCGTAAAATGATTCAGGTAAAAGTTCTAAAACAACTCTAAACCCAAAATCATCCCCCCCCCCCCTCCCTCTCTTATTATTCCCACTCCCTCCTCCTTTATGACTCACAATGCTTTTTCCCTCTTCGTTATTCATCATTTTTACAAATATGGACCTATACAGCATATATTTCTATTTTATACGAGAAAGTAGAATTTTATTAGAAATAGACCTTAAAAGTAGGCTAAATTAATATTGTCTAACTTAAATTGTTTAGACAACTTTCTAAATTAGGTCATACCTTAGTAGGTACAGTACAACAACATATTAGAAGTTTTATTTTAAATTCATGATTATTATAGATATTTATCATAAATCTTAGCACTATTGATTTATTCAAATATACCCGCAGTGACAATAGCGTTAATAATTATTATGCGACAACGTGCTAGTCGGTACCAGCTGAAACTTTGGAAGCGAAAATGTTACTATGAATATTCTTAATAGCCTTGACTCAGTTTTAAGTTTTTCTTTCAGTGTTTCTTTTTTAAACAAACCCTTAGCGAGCTAATTTTAAAACAGTACTTTCCAATCTTTGGGATTATGTTTTACATTATCTCTGATTATGGGTAAACTTGATTAAATTTAGCTTGGTTTACGTTGAATAGAATTTCCAGATTAAATTCGATGAAAAAGGGATAAATGTTACATCCGTTAGAACCGGATCCGGGATGTCTGAAAGGCATTTTACATTGATATTAAAATATCTGAACAAGATACCAGATCGTTTGTATTAAATCTTTACCGTTCTTAAGTTAATCAAATTAGAATATCATTTTATGCTAAACATGAAAGCCATGTTAAGCCAACGTTCTTATTATGTTGCAGAAATAGAATGGATACCTCGTTTATATGAGCGGGATTTCAACCTGCCACCTCTGGGATTATGTCTCTGTAACACTGGCCACTAAGCTATCATCAAATGTAGATGATTTTTTTATTCTATATTTTTGTAGTAACGTTGATCACATGCAACTATTTACGAAATCCCAATCAAAGCATAATTAGGCATAATCATGAACATTTTAATGGAATGTTGAAATAATTAAGAGGTGTAAAAGTAAAAATCCTGTAAAAGAAACGTGAATTTAATTTTGAAGTTTTATCTTAAATGTAAAGTGAAAACGGAACCATTGCGTGCTGTGCCGTGTGTTAACAAAGTTATATAAACCGGCTTTAATTTTCTTATTTTCCGGTCTTTTGGGATTTTGTTTACCCTCTTTTTTTTATATCGTATATATAATCGGAGATGTCAGAACGTAACATGTGCTTATTGATTCTATCTTAAAAATCGTATTAATTGCCTAATGTTATTAGTAAAATAACAAAAAAAGGTATATCTAATAAGATGAAATCAATTTAAAAATATAAGTGATAAATTGCAAGTTATAATACATTATTTTATTTATTTGAAATGACAGTACCTATATTGATTACAAGATTAAATTAAAACATATAAATCAACATCCCAATAATAAACTCTAATGAAGATAGTAACAGGAAATTAAATTGGCAGGTTATAAATAGTTAACCACAGAATGTCCTTTTAATTAATAAAACCATATAATTCATAATTCAGTTCTAAATAATATAATATGTAATGGTAACTTTATAACCTAACTTATAGTCGAGTCTTGAAGCAATAATTCAAGAAATAAATGTACAAGTATGCATACGGTTTAAATAATGTTTGAATACGTAAGATAGAAAAGTTTAATTTTGTATAGAACTAAATAGTTCATTGAAGCTTTTAGTACTTAGAATTTAAATGAGAAAAGAACAGTTTCTATATTTTTTTTCATAATCTCTGTTTAATCGGAGGCTAATATAACGCTACATTTTTTTGTTTTTATTTCATGTAATATTTAATGTTATTATATTCTTGACATACATATATGTATAATAAAAAATACGTAATACAAATATTATATAAATATATATGAAATACTGTCAAATCAATATAAATTATTGCAACTTGTCTCGATAATTTAATTAGCTTAAGCTCTACTAGCAGATGCAATCTTTAGTTTGACGTTAATTCTTAATAATAAATATTATTAATCTAACCGCCTCGTAGGTCTAGTGGTTAGCGCAGATGCCTAACGTATAGCGGAGCAAAGGTTCGATTCATGACAGTGACGGACATGTATGTGATGGGCATATAAGTCTGTATTTTTGGGTTTGGTCGTTTATTAAATATATTCGAAGTATTTGTAATGTGTATTTCTATGTATTTGTATCATTGTTACACACGTCTTTAATTTATTTGCTTACTTAAGGGTTAGAAAATTTGTGTAATTTGTGTATTTTAACTTCAACGATACAACTATTTTTCTACCTGTAAGATTTTTTTTGCCCTCATAAAAACAACATTCGACATATTTTTAGAAATAATTACGTCTCTCCGTTTATATGTAGTACTCACATCAAATATTTTTCCTAGGTCGGTCGCCAAGCAGGAACAGTTGAATGCCACTAGACCCAACTCCTTAACCTACAGACAAACAAACATATTATTAATGACAAAACGAATTTTAACATTCATAATGCACTTGATAAATAAAAAGAATTCAAAAAAACAATTTATATTAATTGTAGACCCTGACGCACTTATGTACGCGCACATATTTAATAGAACACACATATATAACTAATGATTACCTGTGTCAATGACCTCCAGTCCATATTGGCACTGCCAATGTAAAAGTGTGTTCGGTCAATGATCCAAAACTTGGTGTGCAACACTCCATTCCCAAGGAGTTTGGAGAAATTAAGACTTCGCACCTGTTTTTTTTTTCGTGCTTATTAATGAAAAATTATACTGATTTATGTATATAATTTGTTTAAAACCAATAAAAATTTTTAGAGATGTGCCGAATTGTAATTCCCCGAATAACCGAATACTATTCGGTTTAACTTTTACTGAACCGAATATTCGGCCGAACTATTCGGTTTACCATTTCAATGTTTGTTTATCATAAACAGGTTCTTACATGTATGTTACATCGCCCATATTATGGTGGGTGTCGAGAGGGTGCGGGTGTGTGCCACCATGAGATATCTGGGCCTCACCTTGGACGGGCGGTGGAAGTTCCGAGAACACTTTCGTGAACTTTCAGCCTAAATTGGCTCCTCCCGAACGTGGGAGGGCCAGCCACAGCATGCCGGCGCCTCTATGCCGGCGTGCTTAAGAGCATGGCCCTGTACGGCTCCCCCATATGGGCGGACGCCCTGGGGGGGTACAACCAGGCTCACCTACGTAGGCCCCAACGGGCCATCGCACAGAGGGTGGCGCGGGCTTTCGCTACGGTGAGACATGGTGCGGCTTGCGCCATGGCGGGCACTCCTCCATGGCACTTGGAGGCCGAGGTGCTATCCGCCGTCTATAACTGGACGGCGGACAAGAGGGCGCGGGGAGAGCGCCCCGCACCGGAGGAGAGGGCCGCCGTCCGGCTGACGGCCCGCGAGAACATTCTCCGCCAATGGATGGCGGAGATGGCCGAAGCCAAATTCGGACGGTGGAGTCTGGACGCCATCGGTCCAGTCATGGAGGCATGGACCGATAGGAGGCACGGGTTCCTCACATACCGGTTGTCGCAGGTACTTTCCGGGCATGGCTGCTTCTGGAAGTTCCTGCACCGGATAAAAAGTGAGGAGACCCCGGCGTGCCACCACTGTGGCGCGCAAGTTGATTCGGCGCAGCACACCCTGGTCGAGTGTCCGGCCTGGGTGGAGCAGCGCCGACGACTCCAGGCGTCCGTAGGCCCGGACCTAACGCTGCCTGCGGTAGTCACTGCCATGTTGGGCAGCGAGGAGGTCTGGGTGGAAGTGGCTTCCTTCTGCGAGGAAGTAATGTCGCGGAAGGAAGTGGCGGAGCGGGCGCGCATGGACGATCCCCTTGCGCCCCCGCACCGCAGACGTCGAAGGGGCCGGAGAAGACGGCAATTTGAACTTCTCCAGACTGGTGGTGGCCAGTGGGCAGGGGGTGTGGGGACACTCCCGCCCACATTGAACAGGGCACCACCCATGTCGGGTGGGAACGACCGGGCGCTCCCGGTCGCTCTCACAGGCCCCCCCACTCAGCCAGGGGGGCAGGTGGGGTCCGTCGTATAATAGACAGGCCGTCGCCGGCGGGGTCGTGGATGAAGGGCTAGCCGTACCCACGACTCCGCCAATAAGGCGAGGAAGGAGCGCCGCGGGGTTTTTAGTGGGTACACTGTTTTCGGGAGTCCCACACACGCCCCTCGCTTCCCCCGCGAGAGGTACGGTGCGTAAAGCATTTTCCCCGCGGAAACAAAAAAAAAAAAAAAAAAGAAAAAAAAAATAAAATAAAATAAAATAACATGTATGTTACATGTGGCTGTTGGCTAGATGAATAAATATGTTGGTTTGTGGTTTAATAGTACACCAACTACTTACCGAATATTTGGCCCATCTCTAATAATTTTAGTCTTAGCTGATAAAAATAATAATATAGGTACCTGTGCAGCCTTTTTCTTTACTAAATATTCAGTATCTATATTAGGGTTTGACTTAGTGGGCCAGTTTTGAGCAATTTTTAAATCTATTTTTCTCTTAGATCCAGCTGCAAGTAAGGCCTGGAATACTTGCTCGCCCTGAAAAATATAAAAAAATTGAGAAGCAACCTCTTTAGTGTAAAAAAGGATAAAAAATGATAAAAATAATCATTACATATATTGAAAATAATAACTCAAAAATAAAAATATAAGACCAACAATGTCTGAAAAAAAAACTAACCTCTATAGAAGTATTATAAGGATACTCTTCATTAAACCTAAGTGTCCAATATAAAGAGGCTATTTCTATGGACATTTGAGCTTCATCTATCAAGTCTAACCATGCATTCTTTGTCCTCATGTGAGTTACATTTGGGGGATACATGTGTCCTTCAGGAATACTTTCCACTAAAGATAATCTGAAAATATAGATCTGCCATAGAAATATACATAACAATGTCTATTTATATTACTTTAAACTACATGCTGACATCAAAAATATATTAAAATAGATGTTTTTTATCTTGACTATTCTTGATAGATATAAGTAAAAGTTGGCTATTTAACCCAGTTTGTTAGTTATAAGGTTTAATACTACATTAAATCAAAAGAAATAAATATAAGATGAATTATAGGGAAAGGGATTTAATTCTGTAGCTACAACAATTATGGCTCTTGCCCTGCTCTAAAAAAAAGTATCCAACAAAACAAGACAAATATTCTTAATCACTAACCTACATTCATCCGAACAGTGTAAGTTGACATGTGGAGTAGGAAGCACGTGTGCTATATTTGGCTGGTCTAGCAGTGGCACCAATACCACCAGCACTATCAGCACTATGACTATTGACACCGGAATGCAGGATGGTCGGCACCATATACTGCGTTTCTTTCTTCTATATTTTTATTAATAAAATTATGATACAAATAAACAGTCATTCAAATGAGTCCCTTAAGTAGTTTAGAATACTGCAGCAATATTGTTCTCAATACCAAGGATTCAAATAAAAAGGGTTCAATAAATAGGTAATTAGTGACTTACTTATCATGATAACTATTTCCATTTTCATCTCTCATCATGAATATTTGCTCCCACTGCTCCAACTCCTCATCAGACGATGACGCGTTCCCCACACTTCCCGATTCTAGCACAGTCTGATAACAAATAAATAAGTAATGTAATCGAATATAATGGAGACCAATACACATATCTTGTACCAGGTCATCTACCTGGTACAAAATGGCATCTCTTTTAGCATCAGGCTACCAAGTTGACATTGACTTTGTTTGGGCATGTAAACTACATTTATTTTTGAAAGTAAAGTTATTTGAAAATAGTAAACAAGTATAGATACTTGGAAACCACCACACGTAAGCTTTACAACTCTAAAAAACATTGTTAACTTACTTTTAGTTTCTGGATTATTAACTTAAATGGAACAATAACATAGGTCAAATAATTCATTTTTCAATTCAGATATCTCTAAAGATTAAAATTGAAACATAGTACATAACTATGGACGACCTAAAGTGTTCTTTTGATACTAAATTTAAAATTTGAAATTCCATAACGTGTTATATTTTGACAGTTAACGTCATTTATTTTGACATCTGTAACTGTTAGTTGTTACACATTATTTCAATGTAATTTTAACCAGTATAGTAGCTATTTCAAACATTGTAAATTAATACAAAACGTAATTTTTTAAATAGCATATACTAAAATAAATTACTAATTGTCAGTTATCATTGATCATAAAATATCACTTTAACAAAAGTCACATTTATAAAACTCAAAAACAAAAACACGTAAAAACCAACCATTTCACTTTTGTCATCCACTTCAATATATAAAAATTTTTAGAATAATGAATTCTTTTATTGTGTAGTATTTCAAAATAACTATAGCAAGCACTCTTTGAAAGCAACTGCATTTTTGTAAATCCTGATGTTCCTTTACAAGTCGTGCAATCGCATTTGCAACAAAAGTATGACTGCAAAGTAGATGACGTCGTCTACCACTGCATTGTGCACGTACTGTAAAACCTCTACAAGCACAGTAAACTATGCAGGGAAAACTGATTTAAATACGGTAATTATAGTTTTACAGGCAAAGGTATAATTTAGCTGACATTTGTACATTTTTATTTCAAATTTTCCTAATTCCTGTGGATGCTTTTGCATGCTATTAATAATGACTTATATTGCGGTATAAGTAAATGTAATGCTTAAGTTAAACAGTTAAAGACTTTTATGAAGACAAAGTAGCTTTTAACAAAACTCCGATTCCAAAAATATTAACGATTTTGTGGCTTTCAATATAAAGGGACGTTTAGTCTTGTGTAGTGATACGAGGAAAGTGAGAGTTTTAATATTTTTTTAATTGAGACTAGGTGTACACGTTTTTTATATTTTATGAAGACCATGGCAGCAAACCCAACGTTTATCTTTGAATGGACTTATCCCGAATTGGATCTGTCCATATCTGATTGTTCAACGAAATCAGAATATGAGTTACATCAGCCAAAATCCTATATTATGTAGCCCATCCGTCAACTCGTGTTGGAGCAGCATAGTGGTTTACGCTCCGGGTACTCTATAATTAGAAAGGAGTCCTGTGCAGTAAGACTAGTGCCCGATATTTACCTTACTTTGATAAAAAAAAATCTGAAATTATAATTAAATATCTAGCTTGTTGTATGAACCTAAAAAATAGTTATGGTTAAACAAATTTACAACTACACACTACTATACTTGTTAAAATACACACGGCTTTTATAAGTATTTTATAAAATCGTATATTCTCGTAAATATCTTAAAATACAGCAATTTACTAATAATCTTAGATTAACATCGTGAATTTATTTCGGATTATCGAATTTATTATCAGTGTTACATACTTTATTAAATTAATTCAAAATCTAAAGTCTAGACATACAGGGTTATTTGTAAACAATTGGCCACCTCTTGCAGGCACCCATCTGTCTTCATCCATCCCAACAACATTTGTTTTGCGACTTTTTACCAATCTTGATAAACAACACAACAAAAACGAAACAAAAATTTTTGCTTCCTCTGTTACTTATTACTTTGTATTTTGTAAGAAGTTCCTAAAAGGTGAACGCCGGGGCGCCACACCTACGCTCAGAGTTAATGCCAATTCCATTTCCTACAAATACATTTTGTATGGGAAAACTTAAATTTTTAAAACTTTTAATTTTAAAAAGTCGTAGAACAAATGTTGTTGGGATTAATGTAGAGAGGCTGCCTGCAAGAGTTGGCCAATTAATTATAAGAACTTATAAGATAATTATAAGAAAACGAAGTACGAATAGCGAAAATGCAATCCTGTCAATCCGTTTACCAACTAATAACAATCCCTTCAATTGCATTCAATCAAAGCAATCGTGACAGACAAATGTAATCTTCCTGAATGTGTTTACCTCTTTTATCCGAGAATAGATTTGATATCCAATTACGTTGAAAAGGTCCCTCTCTTACTGTTGACCTAGACATTATTTTATAACGAAAAGTAACGTGCTTGCGCGCTAGACCATTAATAAGAATATCGAAGCAAATAGCGACGAATTTAATGTTTTTTTTTTAAAGTAAAGATATATTCATCAATATAATTTATGCTCTCTCGAGCGCTATGTATTATAAGTTAAACTGGAACCAACAGTAAGTACGAGTAAGTAATAACGCCGATGCGATGAAAAGAATAGAGGTTTTACCAAATAACCGAATACCGAATACTATTCGGTTTAACCTTTACTGAACTGAATATTCGGACGAATTATTCGGTTCAGCATTTCGTTGTTTTGTCGCGTTAACAGGTTCTTACTTATGTTAGGTGTAGCTACTGACTAGATGAATAAATATGTTGATTTGAGGTTTTAGAATATTATTTGGAAGTTTAAAAATAATTGATGATTTAAGGTTTAAAATAAATGTTGTCTATACTAATTGTAGTTTAGGAAAAATAAAATATGTTCACTTGATATTTCAAAATAAATGATGATTTGAAGCTTAATTGCTTAATATTATTAAGTTACATTTAACACGTTATTTACCTATAGTATTTCTTTGACTTATAATATAATATAAATATTAGTTTGGTTTATATTTCTATATCGTGACGTGTAGCCAAGAAAATAGAAATACTCGGCACCAAAACCGAATAATTCGGCCGAATACAACTAGCGAAAAAGATGCCGATTTCTTACCGAATATTCGGTCCATCTCTAATTACAATACAACATAACTACTAAACGAATTATTAAGAAATTTAATGTAGCGATATCGTATGACATAAGTTATATATTAATGGATACTTTTTATTTCGGTAAATTCTCCAATTTTGTTAGGTATATTCAACAATTCATTGTAATTACGGCCAGCACAATACATATATTGACAATCAAAATGTGAGTAATTCTATATTCTAGTAATTTGAGTCGAAATTGAGGAGAAAGTAAACGAAGTCGCTGGCAACAGCTAGTTTAGTATAAAAGCTACGTTAGCAGATGCTATCAAAACATTAAATGGTCGTAATAAAATTTCAGTACGAATTCAAATGAGATATAGCAGTAATTTTTATTTGCTCTTAAAACTTTACAGGTTCCATTTCGTTTCTAATTTTAATCGAATCCCAAAACTTTATCTAATACTTTATTACGAAGGGATTTCAGATTTAATTCTCACGGCTCAATTAAACCTCTTTCCTGGCAATAAGGTTACATATATAGCGTGTATCGTCGACTTGGTATTACTTATATTAGCAGTACTATTATAGAAGCGTTCGACATTATATTAGACTGCTCGTAGTTCCCAAAAAGGCCCCATTACTTTATTAATAGGACGCTCTTTGTCACAAATAACAAACCTAACTTTGTACATTACTTTTAGGTAACATCTTAATATTATATTTACAAAAGTGATTTTATTTTGCCTACACATTTTATATGAAGTTTATCAATCAAAACGTAAACAGAATTAATTAGGCTAATGGATTGGATAGAGTAATTGTGTACATGTAAAATGTAATGCCTAGACTACTTAATTGTTTAATTTCCGATTGCACTTAAACATAAACGTTCGTGCTTAGTCTCTAATGGATTAAATCGATATACACGAAGCAGGGATTTTAAATTCGTTAGCATATATTGCATGTCATTTAATATATTGTGTTATAGCCTGTTATAGTGTTATATAGCTCGTACGTTATAGTGTTATATAGCTAGTAGGTACCTATGATATAGTCTTATATAGCTAGTACGTTATAGGGTCATACAATAATTCTGGTAGAGTCAACCGTGTGTAATTGACTGTAACTATTGTATTAAGTAATTATTATTGTTATCATTTTCCATCCTCCTTTTCTGTTCCTTAACAATGCATATGGTACGAAAATTGAAAAGATTTGCAGATGTTGGATTTGCGGCTGTATCAACTTACGATCGGATGAAGATTCTTTAACACTTAACTGATTGTCTGTTTGTCTCCAGTCTTATTGTAAGTATAGACGGCAGGATTTATGTTTTAGTTTCCTTTTTTGCCACATAGACAGCAGTAAAATGCTGTCTATGTGGCAATCAAGTAAACATTTTTAGGTATAGCTTTCATCATTTCATTAGTTTAATTTCAAACATACTCATAAATACTTTAATATTTTTTAGTTCATACACAATTTTTAAACATAAAGCTTGAAGTTGATCTTCTGACGGTTTCAGAAGTATTAACAATAGAAATATAAACATCGTTTCTTTCTGTTATTGTATTTTATTGTTTGCTGGTTCTCAAACAATGAATACTCACAAGGCTTTGCGAGGTACTCATCCGTAAATAGAGTTATAAAAGATTCAAACGGGTTACACGTTCTTTCTTCAACTCGCACGTTTATTTCTTACGTCTTCAGGTGAAACGTAATTTCTTTATTATAATCTTTTTTTTAATTATAACAGCCTACTAATATTGAGGTATGAAATAATAATATAGATCATATATAAAGTCTTTGAAAATATCTATAAACATGTAGGTATAGCCATGTTAAGTTTATTGAAATTTGAAATAAATATAGAATTAAATATATTTCAAATATTATGAATTTGTAAATTACAAAGCGAGTTGTAAGGCCAGAGTATCTAGATTATATATTTATATTATATATTTTGTGATACCAATTTGTGATTTTACATGTATGTGGCATGAAACATGACACCTAAGTCAAAAACAAAAAGAAGACCAAACTATTGACCATGTTATGAAATGCTCAAGACTGCTGAAAAAAAAATATTTATATAAAACTAATAATTTTAATAATTCTAAGGTGTTAAACTTTAAATTAAAAACAATATTGGATCACAAAAAAATAACCGTTTTCTAATAAGTGATATCCATTCATCTACAAACACATATATAAAAGTGAAATTAAAAAATAACTCTTAACTTATGGTGACAGAGCAGATTTGTAGCTGATTGTCTGCAGCTGATTAGCTATGTCACCCTCTGACAAAAGATAAAATATTTATTATGTATAATTTTCGTAAGGTGAGTGAGAATGATGTACCTACTAAGGAATGATGACTAAGGCTTCTACCGCCCCCTTTTCGTTCTACACTCTTTCATACCTTCCTATTGCTCCTGATTGGCTATAACTCAGAATGAACCGTTGAATTCAACAGAATGTACTAATAAATATTTTTTAATATTTATAAAAACAAACATTACGGAATGAGCACTTGTAGTTCGGTGCAATAGTGTATTAGTCTAGGAATCTAATCCATTTACAATAACTTTTTATCAATACATTACATTGAACATCGTATGTTGAATATATTATTAGATAGAGATTAATATTAGTTTTGATTTAGACAAGTTAATAGAATTTTGTTTAATAACGAAGTAAAACCTAATAGAGACAATAAATTATGAACACTCAGACAAGTTTATTTATATTTATGTTTAGTTCGGTATCGCTATTGAAAGAAAAAACAATGGCGTCGTTGGTTGTAATACTAAGAGATTTTCTATAGATTTTTAATTATTTCTTTTATTATCACTTTCCATTCAGCTTTTTTTTACAATTTATAACAAAATATTCAGTTGTTGTTCAAAAGGTTCAGTGTAAAAGTTGTTTAAGAAATAAATACATTTTTTTTTTACTTCTGGGCTAGGCGAGAATTTGAAGTTTAAGTTTTCTATTATTGTTTTTTTATTAGCATCGGACACTTATTGGAACCCTTGGAGTAATTTCAAATTAATATACGTCCGTTTTATCGAAATAATTTAAATTTTACTAAATTTAGATGCTATTTATATACTTTCAAACTATTATTAAATATATATGTTCTGTTTAGTACATCGCTACTTATTTTAACTAAAATTTATTATTGATATAAGATATATAGATATAAGATATATAGATATAAGATATATAGATATAAGATATATAGATATAAGGTATATAAAATATAAGAGAATAAAGAAAATTAGAAAGTTATAAGATAATTCGTGCTATAAAATACTACGTACATGTACACACACATATATATATAGCTAGTTGGTTAATTAGGCAACTGCACTTCTTTAAAGTGCATTTTAATTTATAATGAGAACTTAGCATTAAATAAGAACTTATCATTAATTAACAGGTTAATTTCAATTAATTAATTTATCAAATTAAAGGATAAATAATAAAAATATTTTTTATATTAGCGATAAAAGTAAAATATTAATAAAATAAAAATAACTAGGTATATAACTAATAATAACTAAAAACAAATAAACTAATATATATAACCTAACTAACCAACTAGCTATATAAATTAATAGTTAAATAAAATAAATAGTTTTAAATAGTGATGAACGATAGGATGTAAATGAATAATATCATAATAAAGAATAAGGTATAATGTTGCGAACAATAAATCTAGATTTTATCGCAACTACCATACATAAAATGTAAAATAGATAGTGTGGATCTTAGATATATCTATCTTTTATTACACTATGAATTATTATCTATTTGTAAAAACCTAACGTTACCATGAAATGAGCTACCACGTAGCGAGCTATCAGTAGGTATGTGTTGATATTACTAAGTAGTTAGTTGTTAAAATTACCTTTGATTATTTGAGTAATTTATTTTTTTTATATTACTATCAGTTTATTGGAATCTTACCCAAGTACTTATTTCGGAAAAGAAAGAAAATCCGAAGTCAAAACGGGTGCAAACTCAAAGAGTTAAGGAGCCATGCATAAAGTACGTCATACGTTACGGGGGAAGGGGTCGACGTAATGTTATATTATGTGGCAATTTATATGGGTCCTGAATTTCATGACGTCACAGCAAAATCTAATTTTACTAGATACTCAGCCTCTCTTCATATATTGTAATTCACTCTTCTTATATTGTAATTCTCTTCTATGTGTATAATTCAAATGGAAATAAAAATAATTTTGAAAATAGTAGATATAAAATTGCAAAACATGTGACATGACATTAAAGGGAGGGGGGGAGGGTGGTTTTAGTCTTACAAATGAGATGTGACAAGTGCGGGTCAAAAAATCTTAAAATTCGTATGACTTTGTCGAATTTGATGAAAGACTAATTACTTCTAAATTTCTCTTTAGAACCGTTGTAGTAAAAACCGTAACGGAGATACTTTTTGATAGCCTGTGGACTCTCACGGCTGAACTAAAAGTTGTGGGTTCGATTACCACACGGGTCAATCCTTTGTGGGATCTACAGATTGTTTTTCCGAATCAGTGAATAATTTGTATCCGTTATTTATATGTTTGTGAAACCCCTGACACAGAGATAATATGATCTCTAAAGCGAGAATTGTCTTTAAAAAAATAAAAAATACAATTTGATAGTAATTAGGTATACCTGCATAAGTACCTACATATAATACTGTTAATGCACAAGTGGATAGAGTCATTAAAAGTAATAAAATATTACCCTCGTACTTAATTTTACTAAAAGGCTTCCATAAATTAAACTCTAAAAGATGTCATTCATTTAAATATGAAAAGCTTTTTACAAAGACATCTCTTTTAACTTATTTAAATTAAAAAATATCTTTTAGTTACATTTTTATTTAGCATCCACTCTCACTCGTTCCCAGCCACAGCTGAGGCTACACTAATGGACTTTGACGTTTCAACATTAAATTCTACATGCTTTTTTTACAAGGTTAAATTGTGAACAAATAAAAATTGTCAGATTGTCAACTTTAATTGAATGAAGTAAATGGATATTTTTTAATCTGTTTTGTTTAATAACATATAATCATTTCGATGTTTTCCATATATTTATTTAATTTAAAATTTGCCCGTAAATATCAATCATGATTCAAAGTAGGTAGGTACCTACTCTTTATAAAAGTGGATATTATTATATGTTTTTAATATATAATGACACCTATATATAATATAACGAGGTATTCTTTGGAAGCAAGCACAATTTGAGTAAATTTGATATCAGTAATGTGCCACCAGTTAAATTTAATAACACCAACATACCGTTTATGCCATCAGTAAAAATCTAAGACTTCACATAGATTCGATACTCAGCTGGTACATCCATATTGTTGAGATAGACCGTGAAGTAACGTATTCGTTACGTTCACTTTATCGGCACAATTTTTTTTTACCTATTAGCACTAAAAATCTGTTAGTGCAGTCTCACATCTTACTAATTATTGACTATGCTGATGTCATACATCATCCCTCATCATCATCTCTAACATTTCTGAAGCCTTCTTAGACAAATTAGATCGTCTTTTAAACAGTTGTATTCGATTTATCTTTAATCTCCGTAAATTTGATCACTTTTCTCAATACCGTTCTAAGCTTAAATGGCTACCTATCCGCAAACGAAGACAACTGAGAACTCTATGTCAGTTATTCTCAATGCTTAATGATCCACCTACATTCCATTTATTAAGTAACATCCACGATTTGCAACTACGCTCTTCGTTTAACCCCAATCTATGCATACCTTCACACGGCACTGGTTTTTATCCAACTCTTTCACACTACATGCTATAAAACTCTGGAACGGCCTTCCTGATTCACTTCGACGAGCCGAATAGAGAGCTTTTTAAGAAACGTGTCCGCAAATACCTTCTTGAGATGGTACAATTTTAGTTTTTTTTATACGTAAGTATGTAAATGATATTATTAATTTGTAAATATAGATATTTAGTATACTTTATTTCTATAGTCTATATGAGTCTTATATACTCTAAATTATTGTTACATGTATTAGTTTGTTTTGTGTACGTGTAAGTAAGTAGTTTTATGAATATACATTCCATTATTTTAAATGTTTTTTAATTTTTAATATTGTGCCCCCTCATTTTTAGATTTCGGTTCACTATGTCGGTTGACTGGTAGAGATTGCTTTAGCATTAAGTCCGCCATTTGTGCAATAAAGATTAAAAAAATAAAAATAAAAAAAATAAATGTATGTTATGTGAGTTTTGAAAAACTAAGTGATAGAAATCTTCCATATATCCCTTCAACCTTTTCGCTCAGTGTTCTAAAAACCTTCGACGTTCCTGTTCCTCAAACTTAGTTATCGATTAGGTAAGTGTAAGTAATACTGTATATGTAAAGTTCCTAAGTGTGTCCCAATATAACGTGTGTCCCATTTTACTACTGTCTCCTCAATCGATATTAATACAAAGCATCTCACTATATCTTCCATATCTTCCATGCCAAGGCAACTTTTTTCAGCCTTCACATTTTCTTTAGTCTCTGAGGAAGAAGTAAAAAAAGCAGTACTTTCGATTAAATCGAATGCTATTGGCGAGGATGAAATTACTCGACACATGATAGTCACTATGATTGATGTCCTTCTCCCAATATTGACCTTTATTATTAACACCTCGCTTTCCTCCGGTATTTTTCCTTCAGTATGGCGTAAAGCGCACATAATTCCTATTCCTAAAACAAATAACCCTACCAGTCCCAATGAATTACGACCTATCTCTATATTACCCTACCTCTCTAAAGTCCTGGAAACAATAGTCTATAAACAATTTTCATCTTTTGTTCATAGCAACAATCTTCTTTCCGAGTTTCAGTCAGGATTTCGTCCTGGTCATAGCACAAGCACTGCCCTACTTAAGGTGGTGGAAGATTTCCGCGAGGCAATGGAGAATGGTCAGTTAACCGTGTTAGTCCTCATCGATTTCTCCAACGCGTTCAACGCGGTTGACCATGACGTTCTTATTGCTCTCCTTTCACACCTAAATATTTCTTCCAAAGAACTAAATTGGTTTTCAACATATCTTCGTGGTCGTCAGCAAGCGGTACGCATCGACAATACTTTGTCAGAATGGTGTGGACTGAGTGCTGGTGTACCACAAGGCGGTATTCTTTCCCCTCTTCTATTTTCGTTATTTATCAATTTCATTACTATAGATTTAATCTCCCCTTACCATCTGTATGCAGACGACTTACAAATTTACACTCATGTTACGCCGGACAACGTAAATACAGCAATCGCGTCTTTAAACCAGGACATGAAACGAATACACGACTGGAGCTTAAAGTACGGTATTAACGTAAACCCTAAGAAATGTCAGGCAATTATAGTAGGTAGTCAGCGACAGTTACTTAAATTGGAATCAATCCATTTAATGTCACTGTCTTATGACAACATTGATATTCCTTTTTCCTCTGCAGTCAAAAATCTCGGCCTCCACATTGACACCAACTTAAGTTGGGATTTCCATGTCAGTGAAATTTGCCGCAAAGTAACCGGTTCCTTGCGTGCACTATATCGTCACAAAAACTTTCTACCTATTCGGACAAAAACTCTGTTAGTGCAATCCTTAATCCTACCTCTCATCGACTATGCTGATGTCTGCTGCTCCAACATTTCCGTAAGCAACCTAAATAAATTGGATCGTCTTCTCAACAGCTGCATTCGCTTTATTTTCTCTCTTCGTAAATATGATCACATATCTTCTTACCGCTCAAAGTTAAACTGGCTTTCTATACGAGAGCGAAGATCTTCCAGATATCTATGTCAATTATTCTCTATTCTTAATGATCCACTTTCACCCCAGTACTTGAAATGTAAATTTCAATTACTGGGTAATTCTCACGACTTCCATCTGCGCTCTTCTTCTAACCTCAAACTATTAATTCCTTCACACCGTACCGGTTTTATCTCCAGTTCTTTCACTGTTCACTCTACTAAACTCTGGAACGGCCTACCCGAATCCATAAGGCGCGCACCCAACAGGGTAGCTTTTAAAAAATCTGTATTTAAATTCCTTTCTGAAAGTTTGCAGAATTGTTATTAGGAATCATATATGTATGTTATGTTTTATTAGAAAGACACTTATATATATTGTGTATACTATTGTACTTATTATTATAAATAATATTTGTGTATTTATATATATTACATTTATGTAGATATGTATATTATATATTTATGTGTGTGTTTATTTGTATGTATATGTGTATATGTTATATATATAATTTATAATTTCTATATCTTTATTTATTTATGTATATTATTGGTTTATATATGTTTGAGATTATTTTCTTTTTAAAGAACATTGTAAACTAAATATGTAGTACATTGTATTTGTTGTGCACGCTATTAGTTTCACTTATTTATTCCAATGTTTTTTTTTTTTTTTTATCATTTTGTTTTAATTAGTTAAGTGACTTAAACTAGTATATCGCCTCTTTATGTTATTTTTACTGGATTCTCAGGTTGACTGGTAGAGAATGCTCTTAGCATTAAGTCCGCCTTTTGTACCTTTATTTGGCTCAATAAAGATTAAAATAATAAATAATAATAAATATAATAAAAGTTATTACCTTACTTATCTGCGCCTCGTTTTGAGGGTTTTATTCAATCACATCGAAAATTTCGCATTCTATCGATAATCTTATCTTGTCTTGTATACCTTTCCTTTTTAAAAAGATATGAAACTAAAATTGCACTTAAACCTAAATCTTCTAGTAAGGAAGTCAATTAAAAAATGCAAAACATTTTCCGTCTACACCGGGCATAAATTCACAGGTGACGCTTCTGTGATATTGTTTTTATATTCGAAATAGTTTTTTGAATTGCATTCGACTTTTAGAAGATTTTAATTTATAAAAACATTTTACACAAATTTTGAAATTTGAAATGTATAAATGACTTGGTAAATTAAACGATTCAAATCGTAATGGTCCTAGAAGTTCTATTCATTCTAAAAAGCATGGCTTCCATCAATCAAATTTCGGATACGACTATTAAGGGGTGCTTTAGGGACAAGGTCGAATGCAAAGTTCTAAATATTAGTCAAGAAAACACGTTTGAGGCTTGACGGTAACCATGGTAACGGGTTTAATAACAAATTAGGCAAATAGTGTGTTGGGGAACAAAGTATATTGCTAATGACTGAATATTAATGATAACGTGACTAAACCTATTTTATGTTAGTACAGGAAATATAAAACCGTTGTATGTTATGATATTATAACCTTATTTAAATATATGATACTAAGCTACTTCCTTTACTCCCCCCCTTCCTCTCCGGGCACAAATTATCAGGTAACTATCATCACTTTAAATATATAAATAATGTATATATAATAAATAAAATATATTACAAAAATAATAAATTTTAATTAAATTTTAATTTTTTATAAAAATTCCTTCCAAAGCTTTGCTTCATTACTTAAGATAGTAGGTACAACTGCTACTATATGTATTGATTCTTTTCCTGTATAAATTGTAGATGTAATCGTATATAAATTTTATTTTATTTATTGTCAATTAAATTTATACACGTGAACTTATAACAATAAAGGATCTTACAATATTAAATACTTCCAATATTAAGTACTCTTGAATAAACTACACAAACCTTTTTATAATTTATTACCCTTTTAGTCATTCATTTTCAAATGTATTCAGTTCTAAAACAGATTTTGACGATCGTTAGGGCATTGACCAGCTACCTTTCATCGCCTAAGTGCTGCAACTTTCACGATTTATTCAGTCATCTAATTGTATATATTTCACAGGGACCGCATGAAGATAGAAAGAACAGACGTCTGTCTGTATTACAATTTACTCACTTAAAATTTATCAAATAGTTCAATAATGATGGATGGCTTAACACCTATAGCAGGCTATGGTATACGAGAAAATTGTTTTTTTTTTGTCCAAAATTATCAATCATCAATCATCATCATCAATCATCAATCTCAATTTTTTTCCCTTCAAAAATCAAATTAGATTTCGTAATAAAATTAGATTTTATACACTTGTGCCAATATTTGTTCCATCCTCGAAACACTTTGAAAAGTCATATTTTGTGATGTTGTCAGCTCCGCGGTCCGCCTTCGATCATAGTAGCATACCACATCATAACCCTGTGGAGGTGATATAATGTAATATGTAATATATGATAATACTATATATTCTCTTCACTTTATCAATGTTTTCGTCTGTTGTTGGCGTGCTCGAGCGTCCGGCACCCTGTTCGTCGTTTACGTCTTCTTGGCCGTTGCTTTTGTGGGTTTTTATATGTAACGAACCTTAGGTACCACTAGGTAATTGAAAACATATAATAAATGAAATAAAACAGTTTTAATTGTAGCTTTAGTATGTACTAGCTGTGCTTGTGACTGCGTACGCATAGATTCCGATTTTCCGATTCGATAAAACCTACCCGTTCAAAGTTTCATCCAACTCCGGCAAGTAGTTTTTGCGTGTAAGAGTATTTTAATCACATATGTTTTTAATGAGTAGGACCTATTATGTATTTTTTTAATTGGAAAGTTTATTATTATTCTCTGACGGGAGGACTATTAATATGTACTATCAATATATACCATCAATATGTACCATCAATTTGTACCATCAATGTGTACTATCAATGTGTACTATCGATGTGTACTATCAATGAGTACCATCAATATGTACCATCAATATGTACCATCAATATGTACCATCAATTTGTACACTCAATGTGTATCATCAATGTGTACCATCAATGTGTACTATCAATATGTACTATCAATATGTACCATCAATTTGTACACTCAATGTGTACTATCAATGTGTACTATCAATATTTACCATCAATATGTACCATCAATGCAATGGTAGAACTTTATTTGTTAACCGATTAAAATAAAAAAAAAAACACTAAATTTAAAGTGAATCCCATGACAATATATTCTCGAAACTTCATCCAAATCGGTTAATACCTTTCTGAGATAAGTATGCTCAAACATACAAACATACAGACAAAATGAAAAAACATTATTTTGGGTTCTCTTGCTCTATAAGCAATTACAAAAAAAATAATTTTGATCCCCATTATGATTTTTTATAAAAAAAAATCCATATACAGACATCGACAGTTCTATGTATAAAGATAAATTTCTTGAACACTTTAAATACATATCATATCTTTTTATAGAGTGAAGAGTGCAATGAAAGTTAAAAACGAAATGTTACTGACTGACTGACGCTCAATTTCTATGTATAAAGGTTATTTACATTAGCTATACATTTTTTGTCGTGTTGCGTAAACAACTGAAAGAGAAACAGATAAACAGACATAAAGTTCAAAAATGATAGAAATGGATTCTGTTAGTTATCACTTTACATCCTGGCTATATATTTTGTCCTTCTCCTCTACAGATTTATTAGATTTTATATAAGATATTATACAAGATTTTTTTTATTTCTTAACCGATTCAAATGAAATAAACACTAAATGTTAAGTGAAGAATTTTACAATATATTCCTGAAAACCGAATTCAATTTGGTTTAGCCGTTTCTGAGATTAGCATGCACAAACATACAGACATACAGATATACAGACATTCAGATATATAGACTAACAGACAAAATGAAAAACCACTGTGTCGGGTTCTCTTGCTCTTATAAAAGCCCCCCGGTTTTTTTTTTATTGTTTTCCATGTATAGAAATCCGTGACAATTTTATTATACGTATGGATATAGACGATTTAAAGAAAAGTACTTTTTCTGCAATGAAATTGTAAGTTCATACCGATCCTCACTTTGTACCCACATATTAACGAGATTTGACATTTATAACAAAAGATAAATTTATATAAATATAGAATAAAACATAAACCGATACGTGCAGGAATTCGAACCCGCGACCTCTAGGAAACCGTCCCGTCGCTCTATCAATAAAGCTATCGTATTTTCAAACAGTAGATAAATAAATTGTGGCATTAGCTTTCTGCCAAACTATTAAAGAATTGAGGGCATTATTCCCATTAAGAAAATAACAAACATTTCCTAATTTATCACCAGTCGAAACAAATAAAAAAGCTGAAATTGTGTAAACAGTGAAAATCAAATAAATCCTGATAGTTATTGAACTATAATAATAATGAATTTTAGGGTTCATAGGAGTCCAATGACTCCTATGTACCCTAAAATGTATTATTGTGGGGAAAAATACGATTCCAAATACAGATATTAAATCTCAGAACAATAGGTATATAAAACATCAATAGCAAAGCATCCTTATCTAATACATGGTTATTGAATTCAAAAGTGAAACGACAGCGCATTTGAAATGCCTGTTACAAGCACAAAGGGAAATCAGTATTCAAAACATTTCTGATAACTTTGTTAAGATTTCCATTCTGTTAGAGATTGTTATTTATATTATGTTTAAGGTATTTTATGGGTATATTAATTTTATTTATTTACAACTTTTATTTAAAATTTCATACGTGTTGATGGAGCATATGGTAGCTTATATATAAATTAAAAAAAATAGTTTTTTAAAAATTATAATTTGGTTAAAAAGTATACCAACTTTACCATTTATATTACAAGATAATAGTTTGAATATAAGTAAACAAAATACAGATAACCGAAACAAAATAAGTAAGGATTAATGGTATCAAATCTGGCTATGCTTCCTCTTTTCTTTTTAACCTGACCTGACCCAAAAAGAAGGGTGTTATAAGTTTGACCTGTGTATCTGTGTGTCTGTCTGTGACATCGTAGCAGCCAAACGCGTGGACGGATTTGATTACGAGTTTTTTTAATCGAAAGCTTGGTTCGTCGAAATTATTCTTAGCTATGTGGGTACGAAATAAAAGCAATTATTTCCAACATTTTGAGCTTTATTCGTGATGGTGAAAAATTCTTATCCAATATCGATAGGTTTTTTTTTAATTAATAAGTGAAAATCAGTGTGTTTGCAGATGCATTTAGTACTATATAGAAACCAGTGATACAACTTTAAAAAGCAGAAAAAAAACCCCGATACAAAAAGATCTCTAAAAAGGATAAAAATAATATTATTATGTACTTATTGAAGTCGTTGCGTCGGGGGACCCCTTAAGAAGGGAAGATATCAAAATGCAAGTTATCAAAGGAAATAACGAAATAACATTATCTAATCGTATAGTCTTAGTCCTCATTCATTACCTCGGAAAACTTCGTAAAATAGACACCATCATCAACTTACGTACCTACAACGGTCCCCCGACGCAGCGACGCGACGGTGAGATCTATTATTTTAAATAAAATAGTCTATTAATTATAAATTATATCAGATTATATCTATATCTATATTGAGCATAACTAAGGAGTCGACTCTAGTCTGTATATTTTGTGAGCGAAAGAGGTCAATTATTTTAGGACTACATACGTCATAAAGTGATGATGTAATCTTATGACTTGCTATATTTTTTATACTTAACATTGTTTATGAGGCAATGAAAAGCCATTTTTAATATTTTTTAAATCATTAATTTCTCCACAAATGTGTTTGAATCATGAATAATTTAAAGGTCTTGTTACGTTATGATAAGCATTTCGACAACCAAAGGTTAGAAAATTGGTTTTACCTGCCGCAATATGTTTATTGGGGCGTCAAGCGACTATCAACATTTCTATCTATGATTCAATCGTTGTTGACAATAGGACAGGTCGCGTGCAAAGGTTCGATAGACGATCACGAGGGATCCACGTGCCACAGGTAAGTGATAGTAAATGATATTTACGACCGAATTGAAAACGGCGCAGTAAGTGCATTGAAAATTTATTTGTTCATGAAACTATCGCTAAAGAATATAACTTTAAGAGAGTTGTTGAAGTTTCTAAAAGATTCAAAAGCCGTTCCTTTTTTCCATTTTCATGTTAATATAAAAAAGATATTACTGAATCTAATAGAAAAGGTTGGGAATGTATAAGTAATCTGGAAAAACACTTCAAATAGAGGCTTAGGTATGTAGCCACATCTGCGATTCTTTGGAACATTGGCTTTTTCACAAGATTTCTTTATAATAATATCGACATATATATCTTACAAATGCCTTTAAAAATTGTACAAGTATTTTTTTTTCATAAATTAATTATTACCATCAGCTGTTTTATATAGTATTGTTGATTCTCTACACATAATTTGAAAAAAGTGATTTATTTCAACCTGATATACCTAAGGAGCACGACGGATTAATTGTTTCACGGATTTTACTATTAACACTTCACTTTTAATTAATTGTATTTAAATCTTTTTTGCCGCTTCTTTCGGGAATATCATCCTAAACGCAGTTTATATTATACCCTTCTTTATAAATTCTATCTTCACATAAACAATATTCATAGTCAAATCAGCTACTTTAAACGTACAAAAATAACAACTACTCGTAAATGAACAGGTGTAAGTATATACACGTTATTAAATATTGGTTTAAATTATAGTCTTAATGGTTTTTATAAAGTCTTTTCTCGTTTATTCATGTATTTACTAATCAAGGCAATGCTCCTCCTCACATTTATTAAAACAATCAAAACTATTGTTTTGAGTTCTGTATAACTCAATTTGTAGCAATCATTTATTCGTTTCATAATATTTATTAACATTTTAAATAAGCTTAACATGGCTATACATGTTTTCAAATATTTTCAGGGATACAGGATAGGAGTCGTCACTGTTTTATAACAGATAAAATTATAACAAGATAATAAAAGCCAAACGTAGAAGAGGGGTGTGAATTTTCAGCCTTGGCCGCTTTTAAAGGTAACCCAAATGTCTCCCTTTAACACATAAATATTTGATAGACTACTTACCTTAATTAAAAATAAATTAATGGGTACCTCAGAAATTCTAATGTTACTTTTATATATTTATACTATAGACTTATATAAGTTTTCTGTAAGTTTCTCTGCTACTTTATGAAGATTACTTTCCGCTTAACAAATAAATACAATAGTAAATAATAGTATTACAGCTAGCAATTTTCTCTGATTAACTGTATTAGTTTCTTTGTTTCTCTTTCATTAGGATAAAAGATTGGTTAGAAGTTTTATTTAATTAAGAAAATGAGAAAGAAAGAAAATATTATGGACTGATGTTAATGACATTAATTTAGAAATCCAAGTAATAACCACTTTATAGAAAATAATTATTTATAAAACCTATAATACTTAAATAGTGTTTATTTACTTTGGGTAAATAAAAAAATTTCATATAAGATATATTCATCGAGGAAAACATGAAAAAAAAGTAATTAATAAAGTATAATAATGAAAGCAAAATAAAACACCATTATTATAAACATTTCAAAACAATAAGATGATATTAGGATATATTGTTCCTCATTATTTCTAATTCACTAACAAATTCGTAAATGTCGATGAAAGGAAGCATTCTTACCAATGAACTTAAACAGACAAAAGGTAATAGAACAAGATAAAACTATATAAGACCAGAGTAGATAACAGTAAGTACATTCTTTATACAAATGTGTGCATCCTGAATGTACGCTCGGAAACTTATGAACCGTTGGAGGTAGATGACTAATTAACTGACTTACTGACAGACACCTCCATCTCGTCTTACCGTGAACACAATTGCTGCAAAGCGTTCGAAACATATGCATTGGGTTAAATAAAAGATGTAAATTAAAAATTTAATACGTTAAATAAATCCGTAAAAATCGTTTTATTTCAACAAATAGTTTATTTTTAAAACATACTTGGCTTTATTTATATTTCTTTACCTTGTACTCTTTATCCTTCAAAGTATATCTATTACCTTACTGTCACTCCATACAACCAAACCTGTAATTATGTGTAATCAGTAGAACCTTTACAAGTAATATAAAATACTAAAGTATGGATATGGAATAAAAGCGATCACATAAAATCAAATTTTTGGTTTAAATGGTATTATTTATCAGGTAATACAATTTCACATGGATTTGAGTGTGTGTGTACACGGCAGTGTGTATGGACAAGAAAGATTATAATTCCTGATATAGAAATTAATTTGACTTAACCATAAATTATCATTCTAAAGCGTAACTTTGAAATCTAAAGACTTTTAAAGTCTAAAAATTATTTAAGTTTAGTATGTTGTGATACTGAAATATACCTAAATCATACTCAAATCTACAAACAGTTATTCAATAAAAACTTTAAACTTATAAATAAATCTGAACACTTAACCTTTTAAAATTAAGTTTAATATTTTATGATACTGAAAATATAAATTATAATCAAACCTTCACACGGTCATTAAATAAAACTCTGGACTTATAAATAAGCTTATGAACACAAGGCTGTTTAAAAAAGCCGTCATAGATCCATAATATACATAAATGCATGTGTCACCGACCTTGAAGAAAAGGGCAAGTTACATGAATATTAATCATAACTAAAAACAGTAAAACTTTTTTGATAAGCATAAAGTTTAAGTAATTATTCTGAAACTGAGTTAAAGCTTTACAAACTTTTTAAACATGACAGTTTATTATTAGAAGTTTGGAAACGAAAAGTAGTGTCGGAATGTTATATTGTATGTTAGTTTTACTAATAGGTATGACATATACATATTTGAATTTTAAATTGTTAATCTTATTAATCCGTTAACAATAGTTATTTCAATGTGCGTTTGTAAAAATCTAAGAATGTAGTACGGTAATAATTGTTTGTAAATTAAACACTCAATGTTTTGTCACTGCTTTTTAAAAAAGATATACATTTATGGTATACAAATTGATTATACGAAATTACAAATATTGATATTTATAGTACTAATCGTTGTATTAAAATCGTTTAGCAACAATTTTACTCACTGTAACTTCGTCAGTTATAATTTATATTGCAAATTGCTATTCCAAACCTTTCGCATGATGATATTTTTAAATCGAAGAAACTTTCAGATGCAATAAATAAACAGGTTCAGCTTTACTTTCTATAAACTTGTATAAAATGAAATAAATATTTGTTGAAATCTTTGACCTCTTTTGACAAACAAATAGTTCACGAACAGGTAATGATTATATAAAGTCCTTGACAGTAAAGTTATTTATTCGGGAAAAGCAAGATACGAGTTGTTTGTTCGATGAAAGTTTACGAAATTGGGCACATTATTTGTGGAAATATTAATATTTAAATCCAACTCATAATAAAATTATTTTTAGGTCATGGATAATAATGTTTTTCTCACACATTCCTTCATTCAGATAATAAGCTGTACCTACTGCGATTGTAACTTATGTCAAGATAGTTCAATTTTGGATATAATGAGTATATAGTTTTCAACTTTTTTTTCAAGAAAAAATGTTTTAAATGGATGATCAAGATAGTATTGGCTAATTAAATATCAAATTCTATTAAACATTTCAATTAAAAGTATTGATAAATAGTATTAAGTATTAAGTAAAATCGAAAACAAGTCTAAAATGTCGTCGTATTAATATATTTTCTGTCTTTGATCTTACGGTTATCGTAATAAAATACGATTTAACTATATATAACATTCTTTTTTAAGGAAGTTTGAGGCAAAAGAGAAGACGGGCCACCAGACTGCTAATATTAAAAAAATGCCTTGCTCCAAAAAAGAGGTATCCAGAAAATTAAGACACAGAGAAAAGGCCCTCCTTTTCTCTGTGTCTTAATATTCTGAGCTTTTGAGCATCCGGCTTTCTCGCGCACCCTATACGTAGCTGGTATTTACTTAATGCCTATCTTCTGTGTATAAATGGTACTACCAAGAAGCAGTCTCATTATAACAGTATCTACGAATTATTCTTTATTGGTCATGAAAGATATTTCAAACAATTGAGGCTAACGATATAATTAAATAAATGAGGTCAATAAATTTGTAAAATAAACTATTTATCAGACGTAAAAAGCAACTAAACCTTGACCTTAACCTAAAAAAAATTGTGGCATTTGCAGGGAAAACTTATAATAAATAAAATAAGCGAATACCTCGTACCACTGCTTACATATTTTAGACGACTGAAAATTTAAATATGAGTATTTTAGATTTAAATTACGAAGATTTTTTATTATTTCGAAATAATTACATTTTTTTTCTTTCATTATGTTGATTGTATATTAAATTATTTATTAATCATTAAAACTAAAAAAGTAAGTAAATTGTATTTTTCTCTCTTTGCTCTTTATAAGAAATAATAGTTGTAAGTACATATATCAAATTAAACTATATACATTAAAGTCAATATATGTGAAAGTATTCAAATGACAGTCTGTCTTTTATTGTTTAATGGATGTTATATTTAAATTAAAATTAAAACGCATTTAATATCAAGAACACATCGTTGTGCTTCTCATATAAAAGCATTCTATGATTAACGTCTTAATCAGAAGTATGCTCTTAAAATTCAGAAATAATAAACTCTTTCATTCAGAAAAAAACATCGAAAAGCGTGATAAATAAAATTACACGCAACATTTACCTGACAGGCGTGTTATAAAGATAACGGACAGTTTGGCCTTCGCGTAGCTAAGTCTACGGCGCTACGAAATTCGTAGCAATCGCTTTGATATGCGATACGGTACTCAAAGTAGGTCAGCTCAAGACTTAGTTACTAAGTACCCCAGGTTTGAAATGTAGGTTACAAATAGCACGTAATACGCTTAAGCTGACATACGAACTTCCGAGACTGCAGCTAATGCCGTCAAATTTAATAAAAAAATGCAATTACGAAATAGTTTTTCCAACTTTAATAATATTACTATCAAAATAATAAAGGTATACATAGTTAACAAATACAGTAACAAACAAAGCTGTAGTAGTGGTACTTACAAAATCTTTTTTTTATTGTGTTTTTTTTTTGTCTTATTTATTTATAATATATCTGTAGCCGATGAAGGTCTTTAATAATAAAGTGAAAATTCAAGTATAAGGAAACTTTAAATAAGGTTTTTTTGTACATACTTGGCTTTTCTTAAACTTAATATGAAAAGTTACAGCGTTTAGTTGCTTCTATATGTGACTAAAAAATATATTTTTCATTTGTGCACTGCAATGTACAAATAACATATAGTACAGTAATAGATATAGAAATATTTTCGATATGTTAAGAACATTTTGAACGATTTTTATAGTTATTTTGAATATTTAATATATGTTACTATTAAAATTTGTAATCATATTCATACAAGGCTATAGAAAGCCTTATCCGTAAAATGCTATTATATATAGAATTTGAAATACGCCGAAAATTTTCTAAATGTAAGCAATTTGCTATAATATACGACGTAGGTACGTTTCTTAGAACCATGTTTCAGGCAACTCATTATAATAGCTTCACGAAGAACGTTAGTCATGAACCAATTTACATAAGAGCAGTAAGGTATTGGACCATAATAGCCTAAGCATGGCATTCCCGAAAAACCAACACAAAGCAACAACATAAAAATAATTGGAACAAGGTCAAACGGCTAGTGAAGCGTATGCAGCGGTCGCGATGCCTTTCTATACATGTAAAATCAATATAGCACACACGCTAGCACGAAAAGCACAACAAAATTATATTGAGCGGGTCGTTCACCTCAAATCGAAGCAGCTTGCAAAAATTTCAACGCCCCTAACACTAAGAAGTCCCGATCACTCGCGCCTCGCTGTTTTCGCGACGTATCCGGTGTACTACCGTAATAAACGTATTACCCATGGACATTCAAAGTGAACTGGACTTTCCCCGCGCCGCTATGCATCTTTTAGCCTGAAGACAAGGACGTCGAGTGATTGGTTGTAAGCCTTTATGATTTCTATCGGCTATTAATATTTTTTTTATGTTTTCGCTTTCTAAACTATGGTTTGCGTGACGGCTGGATATTAGGAGTCACTTACAGATTTATAGCCGTAAAAATATTGTAGGTACCTATGAATTTCTAAGTAACAGCGAGAGCTATGGCAAAACTTCAATTAACTTAAAAGTCAGCACTTGCACGACACTGATTGTATTATAATGATACAAAGAACTTAGATTTTAGCTTAACATATAAGATGACACTATATACAAAAAACTAAATTTAAAATTAAAAAAAAAACAATTCAAAAATACGTCTCAAAAGAATAAAAATAATTATTGAATGAAGTAGTTGTTATTTTGTTATTTGCCTTGGTAGTTTACTTGCATTTTGAATTCTCTCCTTATTTGGCGCTCCCTCAACACAACGACTTCAATAAGTAAATAATAATATTATTGTTATCATTTTTCGGGGATTTTTTATATTCTTAATATCTATTTTTTCCTTTTTTTTCAATTATTTCATTATTTTCTATGTTGTACTATATGAACCTACGAACAGACTAAGTCTCTTGTTTAGGTTTTTACTATAATTGTTCTATAAAAACCTTTCACCAGCACCAACAAAAGCTCCATATCTTAGAGAAGATTGCTTTTATTTCGACCAAACATAGCTTAGAACCATCTCGACGAGCCAAGCTTTCGATTTAAAAAAACCGCATCCAAATCCGTCCACGCATTTGGCTGCTACTTTGCCACAGACAGACACGGAGATACACAGATCGACGGGTCAAACTTATAACACCCCCCTTTTTGAGTCGGGGGGTTTAAAAATAAATGTATATAATAAAGTATAAACTATAAGGTATAATACATAAAATATTGTTTTCTCATAAATACGAATAGCTGACCTACTTATAAAATATTTATTACAAAAACTAGTTTATATATTTATTAGGGGTATTTGACATTTTAAGACAGTTAAATAATAAGTTATTACAATTTATAACCGTTTAGGTAAAGGTGAAGGTAGGTATGTCATCGTTTATATTTTAGACTCAATTTATTAGACGTTAAACGTAGATACATAAATCTGTCAATCGTAAAGAAACAAAACATTATATACATTAATACTATATCTTAAATAAAATTAGATTTATTTAAATTATTTTCATAAGTCAAATGACTTTCTCCCTAAGGGCCTAGTAGCAAAAGCTCAACAGTATGTAAAAAGAATTGCTTAACTTGCATTCATGTATTTTTGATCTAGCTGTTACAATACGATTCCGTGATAACTAAGGTGATAAGGGTAACGATTGGTTTTTAGTAGGTAGCCTTAAAACGACATTATGGTCTTCCTGATTTTTAGTATATGTATAACAGGAGTATAACATACAAAAACATTTTATTTTTAAAGGCATATAGCTTATATTCAACTATAGCCAATCTAAATTTCTAAACCATGTTTTAATATACAAACATACAAAACCTTTGTGTGTTTTATTACTTTTGATGATTCATAATACAGTATCACAGTTAAAATATTGCAAACAATGTAGTAACCATCTATGAATCACACAATCACTCTATTTTAGCCGCCAACTATCAAGCCAAACAGATTTCCTTGAACTTGGGCAATTTACGTTTAAACTTTCTACAATCGTCCTTTATTGCGTGATGTGATAGTCGAAGTTATACGAATCGTTATCACAAACAACGCAGTCGTGGGTAAATACACTTTGATTTTATATCATGACTATATATGACAGAGCCTTATATATATTTTTCAATGAAAACTATTATGTTAAGTACATGATACAGAACTCAAAACAATAGCAATATTTTTTTTTTGTGAACTATTGATCAAATTTCTTGTGATTAAGATGTATTACAATAAAGACAACAATTGGATATATTGTACTCCGGAAAATTATGTTACTTCCCCGGATATCCAATCTTGTAGTTTTTTTTACCAAATAGCTTTAGGTACATGGACTACTAAATTAACTTTTAATGTAATTTGGTGTAGTATTAGTTTATAATCAGAGATATAGGATGTTTTCCATACGAAATTCTGTAATTTGGAATATCACCCATATAAATTTACATTCATTTTTATATATTTTAAGTGACTCTAAACGGCAAATTATTGGATGGGGGGTGAAAAAGACCATTTCGTTGACCGCAGCTAATAACACGAAAAATGTTAGTAGGTAACTATAATTATAAAGTAAAATATTATTAAAATTTTAATTATTATACAATTAAAATAAATTGGACTATAGTAATCAATTAACTTTTGATAAAACGTTTTCTGTCTTATAAGTTATTTTATGCAACTACAGTTACTAGTTTATCTAGAGGTTCTGTTCGGCTCTAATGTTTACTTATCTCCGATTAAAATGTGAACATTATTTTTTTATAACAAAAGGCAAAATTAATGCTCATTTAATTGTTTACTATGTATACGTTTTTATTTTTTATTTTTTCTGTGAATCGTTAAAACTTAAATATATATATTACTAGCAGACTCGGCCACGCGTTGCTGTGATTGCTAAGGTTTTGGATATACCTATTACATTGTAGTAAACTATTTAAGAAGTCACGGTATTAGAAAAAATAAAATTAAAATAAAAAACCCCCGACCGCTAAGTAAAGGAAAAAATTTTAAATGCAAGTAAATTTATCAAGGCCAATAACGAAATAACAATATTTTGATATAAAATAATATTGTGACTTAAAATTAAGATGTAAGTGATCCTATGTTTCAAGTTGGATCAAACTACACACAGTGTGCAAATTTGATTAAAATCGGTTAAGTAGTTTAGGAGTCCATCGCGGACAAACAACGTGACACGTAATTTATATATATTAAGATATCATGCGTTTTGTACAGTCCTAGTTGGGTAAATAATTTGTGTAACAAATACCTGATATAATCATTTTTAAAGTGAAAAATCTTTATTTTATTAGTTATTTTAACAATGTAACATTAAAACGTCAAAAAATATCCGCGCGTTTATACGATGTATTACCATGTATGTACCTACTCCAGTACGTTAACACTGTTTCAAAGAGAGTAATTTTATAAATATCTTCATATTATATAGCGTACGGTGGAACGGCAGGGAGCGCTGTAGTTGATATTCATGAAAAACCTATATACCTACATATTTGTTTGGATTTCTGCCATAGAAAAAAAATATCCCAGATAAAATCTAAACAATGAATTTATTTGTCTACCACCTAACTCAACAAGGAATTGAGTTTGATCAATATAATCTATTTGTTTTATCGTCATCACATTAACTTCATCCTCAACTCTCAAGATCTTCTTAAACACATACCTATTCATAGTTACACTTACAGTATTCCGTTAAACACAATTACAGTTTTATGTTAGTATACCTACATTATTATTATGTTTTAGTTTTATTTATTGATTTTATTTATTTGTAATTTTTATCATTTTTTTTTTTATTTATAACTCAAATAATTCCATCTTTTAATGATCTAATAAGGTATTTAAAACATCAATTTATTTTATATACGTCTGTGTGTTTATATCTTTATCTTTTTTTATTATTTTACACTGCATCGTTTAATTATTGTTTTAAATTTTTTCTTTTGGGTGCAGTTCTATATATGAAGACATTGTATATAATCAGCTCATGTGTCAACTCTTGGCATAACAACGCCTTTACTCAACATATTTGGAACGTAGTCAGTTTTTTGTTTTGTTTTTTTTTGTGTTTGGTTTTCTCTTTTTATTTTGGTCATTGTGTTTGCCTACTGTACTGAAAAACAGCTTTTAGCTGAGATCATGTCCTTTTCAGTAGCATCTTTTGTTTTATTTTTATAATAAGTGTAATAATTTCTCATTGATAAATATATTGTTACTCGTGTATGCTACTTGAATAAAGCTTATAAAACAATTTTTCTGTAAAACATGAAAATCACATAAAAAATGTATTCAACCTGGACGCTATATTCAGAGAAAATTTAATTGCTGGACTAGCTGAGCCAGTGTTTTTAGACTAAAGTTATATACTTAACTTATAGTTATATTTTACTTATTATTATTAGAATATGTAACTAATTAAGTATTATTAATAATAATATCCAGTCTCCACTTACAGATAGACCAGGATTGCAGCCCGAGGTGATAGAGTTCTTCCTAAACTTAGGAACGCAAATTTGCATTGAACTTTTTCCTTTGGGAGGGCCGGCACAACCATACTCGTCACTTCTGTCATTCCTTGTCAAGTTAATATTGTTAGTGTTGTTGACCTTTACCAAAATATTACAAGTTTGAGAAGCTATTTGAAATAAACCCTCCTCTAGGTTCCTCTTATTATTGTACTGTCGATTAAAATGTAAATAGTCCCACCAAGACGGCATTTTCTTTTATAAAACGTAGAGTCCAAGTTTTGTAAAGTTCCGGCGAGGCGCGTGCGGTCGCTGTGGAATGAAACCGTACTTTGACGACTCGGCGAGTTCGAGCGTGCGCGTTAAATTTAACTTCGATGTAGAAAGTAAACCTATAAATGTTTATTATTTTAGGGTAAAACACCAAGACTAGAATTTATTTTACGTTTATGTAAACGTCAACAGTTTAAATATTTAGTTATCGTTTTTTATTATTACTTCATGTTATTTTTAAAAAGAAATTGAGGCGTTTACGAAGCGAGCAAGTTAATTGCTTTATAGCCGAAGTAATTATTCTTTTCCAATAATTTTACATTGAAACACTCATGTACCCTGTCATTATATATAGACGTAAGGTAGATTGTGCGATCTAGCTGATGGCCGTAAAGCCTTTAAAATAATAGGAGAACTGACCTACCTTGATTAAGTATTAATTAAAAATACAGATAAATAGAAAAAAAGTTTCTAGCTTTATTTGGGCATTGTACCCAAAATAAATAAATTTAAAATGCCATCAAACTCATAGTTCACTTTACTGCCACCCTAAATGAGTAAATAAGTGCAAGTAGAAGGACAGTTTGCACATAGAAAATGTATTTGTTCAGAACTACTAATGGGTCTGCAAACACTGAACAAATTCCCTATAGAATTCCCTCGTCTGGCGTTTCGAACTTGTAATATTAATAATTTAATAAATGTACATATTTGAGAGGCAAAGGATCCAGGACCCAAAATATTAAATACTTTATTTACTTTAGATCGTAACACCGCTCTATTTTATTATGAGGCCGTAACGCCGGAAATAAAATAAAATGTTACTTTTAGGCAAGGTTATGCTTAGTAGGAAAGTCGTTACCTTGTTTTTGCAAAGTCACGTTACCATAAAAGCGAATACCCTCGGGTGCTTAAAATGTATTTAAGGGGTATAATTTTAAAGCTCTATCTAATTTAAGGTTCATTGTGTAAGTAGCTACTTAGGCATATACATTTAAAAAACATATTTTATGAAGCCAATGAATGTTGCCAATTTCGACTTTTACGTCTTTTACGGTGGGATTAATGGCTATTTTAATACATCTTTTTGGAGTCAATTCTTTGTGTAGCCAAATTGATAATTACTTGTTGTTGTGAAAAATATTGTTTGACAGAACACCTACACTCTAGAACACCTACAAACTTTACACCAACATGTCCAGCATGTTGTTGTCGACAACCAGTTGCCAGTATAGAATAGAATACATCAACGTTGAGACGTTGATGTATTCTATTCTATACTATTTGAGAAATAGTCAGTATAGAATAGAATACGTCATCATCACAAACTAGTCTGTTTACGAATAACGAAACGAAAAACTTATCAACTTAAAACGAAAAACTTCAAGTCACATCAAATAGTGTGCGATACGATAACAAAATATTATTCTAAATAACGGTTCAAAATATTTTCTGATGTATTGTAAATAAAATATATTACATAAATAGCCTAAATTTGTTTTATTTGTTAGTACTGAGATTACAGATTTTTATACTAATACTTCATAATTCTGTAAAACAAAAAAGACTTTAAATATGACGAAGTTATTACTTTATGACTATATTGTATTTTATCAGATTTCTAGTAGTTTGAACATGATATGCATGTAAAGGAAAAGACAAAAATTAAAATAAAGATTTTTTATATTAGGAGTGGGTCTCAAACGACCACATCGATGTCTACCTAGTTGCGTACATGGTGCTTAGTTCTGTCGCAAATAGGAATAGTTAGTTATAAAAGCCATTGAAATCCTTAAAGGGAATGAATCTAATTGTCTAAAACTAGGAGAAGACTAAAGAGTTTGTTGTTTTTTGGGATTCTAAGTCTTTAATCTATACATATAATAAACTTGTCACTGATCGATTTCTGTACATGGAAAATATTACAAGAAACATAAAGGGGGGCCTTTAGAAGAGCAAAAATACCCAAAACAATGGTTTTCATTTTATCTGTATGTCTGTACGATTATGAACGCGAGTCTCAGGTAAACCAATTTAGACGCAGTTTTCAGGAATATTTTGTCACAGTCTTCACTTAACATTTACTGTTTATTTCATTTAAATCAATTAAGAAATAAAAAAGTTATATCAATTTATGCTAATCACTAATAGGTGCCATGCAAATCTTTTATGTCTATACATGTAATAAGGCTGTAGAGGAGTAGTCTCTGTACATTAAAAATATATATTGCCAGGATGTGAAGGGATAACTAACAGAATCCATTTCTAACATTTTTAAAATTTTTGTCTGTTTATCTGTTTCTCTTTTAGTTGTGCACGCAACACGAAAAAATATATGGCCAATGTAAATAACTTTTATACATAGAAATTACGCGTCACTCTTTGTAACGTTTAATTTTTAACTTTCATTGCACTCTTCACTCTATCAAAAGATGTATGTATTTAATGTTCCAGAAATTTATCTTTGTACATATAATAAAACTGTAACTGTTCGCTGTCTGTACATGGAAAATCTTTAAAAAGATAATAATGGGGGGCAGGAAAATCCAATACAGTGGTTTTTCATTTTTGTCTGTATTTTTGTGCACGCTAATCTCAGAAACGGATTAATCTATTTGGATGCAGATTTAGGAGACATATTGTCGTGAGCTTCACTTAACATTTAGTGTTTCTTTCAGTTAAATCGGTTGACAAATGAAGAAGTTAATAATCTCTTATTTTCGTACTATTTCCGTAAGATATTTTTACAAAATTTAAAGTGGTCGTACCCTTACAGTGTAAAAAAACCCAATTCAATTTCCAATAGAATAAAATAACAAAATCGGACTACCTATTCTGTAAAAAAAATGTATGATTAAATATTAAAAAATTCGAAAAATAAACTAGAAATAATCCTACACGCAAAAAGTACTTGACGGAGTTTGATGAAACTTTGAAGGGTTATAGTTTTTACATTGATATGTATGTTTTATCGAAATATGCGTATATTTCGCGTACGAAGTCGCAGGCACAGCTAGTATAAAAACAAAAATTTTTTAGTAAATAAGAATATTATAGGTGATAAGGGTAGATCGTTAGAATAAAACCATTTACCGCCTCGTTGGTGAAGTGGTTAGCGCAGACGCCTAACGTATAGCGACGCAATGGGGCTCGGGTTCGATCCCCGACAGGGACAGTCATGTATGTGATGAACATATATGTCTGTGTTCTGGGTTTGGTCGTTTATTAAATATATTCTCAGTATTTATAATGTTTATTTCATGTATTTGTATCGTTGTCTAACACCCTTAACACAAGCAAATAATTTGCTTACTTAGGGGTTAGATCAATTTGTGTAATTTGTCCTGTATTATTATTATTATTATTATTATTATTTGACTGCTAGTCTGCCTGAACTGCAGTAGTATATTACAGTCCTGAAAACCTGCAAAATTTCTGTCTCGGGCTCTCTCATTTTAATCGTCAGCTGTGTCAATTGTATCGCAAATACTATTACAACTTGTTGATATCTTTGACAATGACTACTTGGTCACCTAAGGTCGGTACTAGCTATTCTAGCTATGTTCTTAGAGTATAACAAGAATAAGGATAACTGTGTTGAATGGAAAGGGAGAAAGCAATATACCAATACCCCAATTTTTTCTAAAAATATAGTGTATGCATATAAGTTATTCTAATTTGTTTAAATGGAGCACGAGTTTTATCGTTATATCGTAATATTGTCATTTAGCTACACGTCAATCAACAAGTTAATCCGGAAGAATTTTTGCAAGCAGCGACGAGTTGAGTGTTGTCGCGAGTTTTTGGCGCTCTGTGGTGATCAAAAGGATGAAGCTTTGAACCGAATTGTGACTGGCGATGAAACTTGGGTTCATCATTATGAGCCTGAGTCTAAACGAGACTCAATGCAGTGGCACAAAAAGGGCACACCACCCCCGAAGAAATTTAAAGTGTCTCCGTCGGCTGGAAAACTCATGGCTTCTGTTTTCTGGGATTCAGAAGGAATCCTCCTTATTGATTATAAAGAAAAGGGTGTTTCTATAACTGGGTTTCTAAGTACTACGCTACATTATTAGAACGTCTGCGAGTTGCTGTGAGGGAGAAAAGACGGGGAAAATTGACCCAAGATGTGCTCCTTTTGCACGACAGTGCACCTGTGCACAAGGCGCAAGTTGCGATTGCTGCTGTTCAAAGATTGGGTTTCGAAATCTTATAACATCCTCCCTGTAGCCCAGATCTAGCCCCTAGTGATTTTTATTTGTTCCCAAAAATGAAAAAAGAGCTTCGAGGGAAGAAATTTTTCAGTGATGAAGAATTGAAGAGCGCTATTTCGGCCTATTTTGACGACAAAGAGAAATCATTTTTTTTCGATGGTATTAATAAATTAATTGATAGGTCTAATAAATGTATTAGAGTTAAGGAGGAATACATTGAGAAGGAAAAATTATTTTGTGTTTTATTTCTTACTTTTTAACCTCCATTCCGCGAACTTTTTGACCCACCTGCGTATTATTATTATTAATGGATTTATGTTCAATATTTCAACTTTTGTAAAACCCCCATCTCCATTTGAATCATTTTATACATACATATATACATATACAAAAACTGCTTATATAATACTAGATGGACAGATTTTTAGAGATTCTTAAAAACATTCTTACCAAAGTTACCATTAAAATATCATTTTTATTAATTAAGAAAAAGTTTATTTCTTGATTAAAAAAATCATTCTTTAATCTTTATTAGATCCTTAATAATGTATTATACATCTTTAATTTCAACATCATCTGAGCTAATTTCCATATCATCACTTTCGTCCAATAATGCTTGTAATTGATGTATTGAGGTCACCAAAACATGGAACTGTTTCTTCCGTAGGGACAAACGACTTTCTAAATGCTGTTTTGAAGTTTCTAGGCTATTTAGATCAGCTTTTAGTGTACTAAGACGATCTAAAGTTTCTTTCCTGTCTGGTTGCTCGCTTATTATTTTTGCAAGAACGTCATATTCAATTCGGTTTTTTCTAACCGTTTTAGCTTGTGTTAAATCAGCTTTGCTTTTCTCTATATTTCCTTTGGCAACCTCTATTCCATTTTCTAGTATCTGAGACAAGGATTCATAACGTTTTAACTCTGCAGCCATCATTTCAGAACCTAGTTGTGATTTTGTAACTGCAAATTCACATTGTGCTAGCTGAGCCAGCATTCTATCAAGTGTGGCTTTGCTAAAAAAAATATTACTTGATTACTTTCTGTTAAAAATTTAGAAAAAATAAAATCCGTTCATTTTAGTGAGACTCTTTAGAAATAATATCACTGGACTCAATAGACTATTTAATAACTTCCTCTGTTTGTGGTAGTATATTTTTAAATTTAAATTTCAATAATTATCCCCTGTTAACCTAGTTCGTAGTCATGAACCTTTTAACTTAATAATTAAAAACTAACCTCTCTTCCGTCTTCTCGTCTGTGCTATTGGACCACTTAATTAATGTTTTAAGCAGTACATTGAGTCTTCTATCATCGCCAGTTCCATCACCGTCTATCAATAAACGTCTGCGAATTACGTCCTCTAAAAAAAAAACTAATTAAACAAACCTAAATAACTGTAATAAACTTACATTTATAGTAAATTTACCATCAGCCATTTCTTTGGTAGGAATGATCAATAAAGTAATGTTAGTATAGCAGATAAAATTATTGTTTAATACTCTTTAACTGTGCCCTAAGCCGTAAAAATAGTAACAGCAGGTAATACACAACTACAGCAGGTTAATCCTTATATATTTGAATAAATATTTGGCTTTCTTCAAAGCTCAATTTTGAACGTTTGAGTCTTAACTTTGACATGTGTCAGGTGTCTTTAACGTGCGTCTGAACAAGAATCGATTCTTGATTTAAATCCCCTTTTTTGAACTTCTTTTCAGCCACTCATATTTAAACCAAATATTATTTCAGATCTTGGCCTTGAGATAAATGCTCCTGATACAAATTCTAAATTCCAATCAATATCTCAAGAAAATTGCTCAGGTTTTGTACATATCTACACTGATGCCTCTAAAATTTCCACAACTGGATGCGTTGGCGCTCCTTGTTCGATTCCGATTTTCAAAATAATTACTTACTTCAATTTAAATGTCCCCCAGAGTCTTCGGTTTTTACTGGCGAATGGGTTGCCCTTCTTAAAGTTATCCATTTTTCATATTCCCATAATTTTAACCAGACTGTAACTCCCTTAGTTGTCTGTCAGCTCTTAAAAAAACCTAATTCGGAATAGATCTCCATCTCCGATTGTTTTAAAAATCAATGAAGCTCTCTTTTCCTATTCTCAAAAAGGGCTACAAGTCTTATTGTTTAGATTCCAAGTCACTCTGGTATTCTTGGAAATGAGATAGCCGACACGTGTGCTAAGGTGGCCACTCTCACTGGTTCTTGCGATCATTTTTTAAAATTTTCTTAGGACTTCTGTTTCAAAATCTTAATTAGACAAATTTTGGAACCTTTCTAAATCTATTGAAGGAAGGTATTAAGCTTCCCCACAGCAAGATATCCTAATTCGTCCCTGGTTTTGTTATTTCAAATATGCCGATCGATGGATTATTTCCATTATATGTAGTTGACCTCTTGGACATTCTTTTACTCCCTTCCATTTAGCAAAGATTAGGGTACGGGACCATTCACTTTGGAAATGTGGCATTGATGAAGGTAACGTGTCTCATATAATTTTTTCATGTTCTAAACTCATTCATCCTGTGTATGATATTCTTCCTTTTAAAATTTCCAGCCCTAAAAACGTTGACTGTTTGCTGTCCTTTGTGTTTTCGCCATTTAGTTCATTTTTATATAAATTTATTAATAAAATTTAACTTTAATTAGATATTATATAAAAATATATATATGTGTAATAACAACATCGCCTGATAAATTCTGAATCGCCCTGCTCATTTTCTATTCTTCGTTGCATCATTTATATCCTATTTGACGTTGGCAAAATATTTTTTGCCCTGTAGGCACAACCAAAAGCTTTTAAAATAAAGATGAAGAAGAATCGACAGATTCTGGACAAAAATCGATTTTTTTTCTATTATCGACATTCGACGTGGATGTCATACATATAGTATAATAGTTTTATTTTAATTACATTAATTTAAATATTTATGGAAATCCATTTGTCAATTTTTATTTTTTAATATTTTTTGTGATACGATTAAGGACGGGATTAAAACAGATTATGGGTTTGCAAATAGGGAACATTCATGTAATTTTTTTTTGACGTAAATTAATCATTTACCTCTATATATCGTAGAAAAAAATATAAATAGGTTTGAAAAGATTCTAGTTTTTCTTCAAATTAAAAATTGAAACTTGTAATAAATTTCAGCCGTTCAAACGCCGTCATTTTGCGCGCGCTTTGCGTGACGTCAAATGACACATCCAGTGAATGTTTACTATGCACTTTTTAGTTACTTCATACATATTTTAAGTTTTAATTGCTTTACAAGTCATGGAAGAAGCTAAAAGTCATCTTACAAATATTGTATAGTACCGGAGTGCAAAAATAGTATTAGAAAAACACCCGACAAAGTGTTTTTTGTATTCCAAGAGATGCGAAAATACAATAACAACGGTGTATGGTAATTAAAAGGGATAATATATGTCCTAAATCGTGCTTATATTGTTGTGAAGATCAATTTAACGTAAGTATATTTTATTTATAATAAGTTTAATCTAATAGTTTAAATTTATACTTACGAATTGAACATTTGAGTTTAAAATTAACCTAACCTAGCCTACAAAAGTTCAGTATAACTTTCTATAAAAACCGTATTATCTTTTTGATTTTACGATATTTTTATGTTTGTCGATTTATTTCAGGTTAATGAAGATACAGCAAATTGTATTGAATATAATATGTGTAACGAAACAACAAGGAGAAAGATGTAATCTAAGTTTGAAGAAAGGAGTTGTTCCTTATATATTTTTGTGGCAAAAACACCAGCTGATAGAATGAGAATGTGCATAGTCAAAAGGCAAAGATTGACATCGGTTAATGAAGCCTTTTAAGAGTTAGCTATCAAAAGTAGTGTTTAAAAAAATTGGTGACCTTTACGAAGAAGTGATATAGGTAGTAAGTCCTAGTACTGCCCATACAAATGTCTGTGATATTAATCAGCCAAGTCTCAGTACTTCTCCTATTGAATGTGATGATCATAAGGCAGAGACTTGCTTTTCGCATATTAAAGATAAATTACCAAGTGACTAAGCTGTGCAAGTTAATATTATACCGAAGTATGGAAGTAAAGGTGTCAATGTAAATATACCTGCTGAAAAACAAAATGTAGCATTGTCACCATTTCCTCATTTAACACACAACATTGTTACACAACAGTTTTAAAAGTAAAACTATTTGTTTTAAAAAGAAAATTGTTTACTGAAAACACAGCTGATAATACTTCTATAGCATCTTATATCTTCTATATCTGCTGATTATCAACAAAGTTATTTATCTGAGTCAAGTGAAGTGAAAAATGATTCAGAGGTAGAAACATTTTAAAAATGTATTGTGTAGTAGCATGCTAACTGCTATTCAAAAAGAGTTTGTAGGTATTTGTTTTGTTAGAGTTGTTTAAGTATTTAGAAAATGTTTTTAAGATTACCTAAACAATTGTATCATTTAATAAAATCTTTAAGCACGAAAATATAGGTTTAAATTATTTATTGTTCTCAGTCACACTGATACCACAGTATGAACTTAAACGCCGATATATTGAATGGTGTGTCAAATGACGTCACATTTCCTTTCGACCAATGGTGGCGCGTTTTGGAATTTTGAATTTCGTTCCCTAAAGTTACACTTTTCATAAATTATTTTATGGCCTTAAATGATTAGTAAATTAAAAAAAAATGATTCTATTATAATAAGATGATAAAAAGTAATCGAAAAAAAAATATTTGAGACCATTTAAATTTTTTTGCATGTTCCCTATTGCCGCACTACATTCCCATTGTATGAGTACACTCGCGTACGCATGTACAGTGTGTATAAGGAATTATGAGAAAATTAAACATAAGAATATTTTTAATTTATTGTTCTTTTATATTTTTTTATTTTTAAATGCTTCAGTTAGTTTTAAACTATTTGTGTATAATTCGTAAATTTTATTATTATATGATATAAGTTTTATTTGTTATGTGACAAGTCAGACGGTAAGGTCCTATAAAAACTAACAAACGAGATTTCAAACTTTAACAAAAACGTTTGAGGCACCCAGTTCCATTTTTTAGGAAGTCCATTAACATCCATACATCAGTCTGACTTCAAGTTACTCCCTCAAGTCTGACCGAAAGACCTTATCAAAACATAATGAGCATGAACAACATAAGCTCGGTACACATAGTTCCATTAGTCTAAGTCTAATAGCATCAAATCAATCAATCAATCAGCTTCATGTCAACGTAAATTATTAATGTCGCAAATAGGGCTGTTGAGATTACGGTTGTCGACACTGGACAATATTAATTTCTTGTTAACAGGTAAGATATACAAACTAATATGAATCCTGCTGATTTCATTTCACGCGGAACTAGTGCCACCGCCCAATTTTCTAAAGGATTCTTAATTGTGGTTGTCAGACCCAACATTTTTATGACAATCCAAACCCTCGTGTCGGGAACCCACCACGCCCAGGCTAACTATCGCCAAGCTCAACCGTGGCATCGCACTCGGCAACGATCAACCCAGGCAACGTCTCGGACCGTCTCCCCACCAAGCAATGTTCTGTCAATGCTTGGTAGAAAGAGGTCCAGACCCCTAAACGACGCAGACGGCCTCTTCCTTAGCAAGAAAGAGACCGCCGCGCACCCCTCCCTATATAGCCTCGGGACCACTCCACAGTCCACTCTGCTAATCAGAGAAGTACCAGGAGCGATCCCGTGGCTAACCCCGGCAAAGAGAGCCTGCGCCCTCTCACCCTCGACACCCAGGCCAACTTTCCACCAACGAAGGCCGATGGAAAGAGGCCCGAGCCCTCCCCCCCCGCGAGCAGGCCACCCCGAAAGGTAACCCGCCCTGGCCAGCCATGGACCGTGCACAAACCCCCATGACCGACCCCCACAGCGCCGGGTATTAGCCAACGGGAGAACCCGAAGGTTCTCAGTAACCGTTGTTGCCCAGGGAGCACCACGAGGAGGTTCCCGGCGTTCGCCCCCCAAACCCTCGTGCCCTACGTTAACATCTCAATAATTATTTATTAATTTGGCTGAGATAAAAACATTCTCAGTTAATTCACATATGTATCTTTAAAAGTCATTTGTTAAAAGTCAAGTTCACAGCCATTCTATCTGTTAGTTCAGCTCAGACTCAATGATTTTATTCGTACATTTTGCGAAATTGTAGCATGTTTTAAAGCAGTATATATTTTAAAAATCTAAAATTTTAACTAATTGCCCCTACCGCCGATTAATTAAAGGTATAAAAAACCTCTATACCTTTTATGTAAATTTTATCAAATACAATATTTTCGTAATGAATTTTAATTATTAATTAAAAAACTATAAATTAATTCAAAAGCAATATAAAAATATAATGATAATAATATCACAGGAAAAATTATACAACTGATCTAACTCCCTAAGTAAGCAAATTATTTGGTTGTGTTAAGGATGTCAGATAACGATACAAATACATAGAAATACACATTATAAATACTGAGAATTTATTTAATAAACGACCAAACCCGGAAATACATCTATGCTTATCACATACATGTCTGTCCCTGTCGGGAATCGAAGTCCAGAATCGAGCCCTATTGCGTTGCCGTTAGGCGTCTGCGCTAACCACTCGACAAACGAGACGGTTAATGCTTTAATAATTATTTAGGGTTTGTATGTTTATATTTTTATTTATTAATTTTCTTTTTTAGTTAAGAAAACTGTAATTACTTGTAATTGCTTTTGCTCACTTTTAAATTTATTTTTGTCTTGTTTTTTTTTGTTTTTTCATTTTTGTCATATGGTGCGCACAGGTAGTGTTACTCACAACATTAGAGTACAACATACTCTCTTTTAGCATGTCTGTTGGAAGAAATTTAATTTTGAAATAAGCAGTATCTTTGTACGATTGTTTGTTTTAAATTTTCAATGTTCGGCAATTCATTTCATGCTGTCGTAAGTCATCAGATTTTTTTCAGATAACGGACGTAATTTTATTGCCTTTTATCAAGGACATTCAAATTCATCTATTTCAATGTGGCGCCAACAAAATATTAGATTTAAATATGAGTTGGTTATGGGAAACCTATATCAAATCTACAAAACTCTATATGAAAAGAGTCATAGGAAATGCTAACGACTTACGAAGATTTGTCGACTTTATGTGCATAGATTAAGGCCATACTTAAATACCCTACTCTTGTGTCGCATGTCCTGCTTTCAACACGATTTCCTTTTTGTCACTTCAGCCTTCAGGAAACTTTCTGATTGACCGTGCTAAGAGACTTCAAATCTGTAGTTTTGACCGCTACAAAAAACTGGAATGGATCCGAAACTTTCTGATTTTGTTAAATATTCGTAAAGACGTGACGAAAAATCCTTTTTTTACATTTTAAAGCTGTAGATTATTTTTTTCATTGCATTAAATTTGATTTTATAGGAATATTTAACGAAAACTTGATAATTTTCGGTATTACTGTAAACTCGTACATAATAGTACTTCCTAGAAAAACCTTCGATGATAAATGAAGAAGTACCCACATAGAAAACATAATTTAAGCATAGGAGACACAAGTCAGAAGACACTACCATCCTGTGATTTTTTTAATTTAAGAGTATCAATGTTGTCTGTACAACATTGATACTCTTAAATTAAAAAAAATCTTATTCCCTTTTTATTCATTCGGAAATTTTGCAAAATGGTAATGTACGATTTCCGAACCAAGAAATTAGAACTGTCATTAGTGTTTTGCAGTTTAATTTTGACTTTTCAAGTAATCAGGTTTGCCTAGCCCCAGAAAGTATTAACACTAAATTATGGCAATTTCATTCAGTTCTCTAAATTACTACAGGGTTTTTAACCTTACCATATGATTTACTTATAATAAATCCAATAAAAACTCAAAAGCTATGGAAAATACAGAATTCAGTGAAAAAGTCGAAAAGTATTTTTCAGAATTGGGTCGATGGTTGGTAGTGATTCCCTTAAATTAAACCATTTACTAACCCTGGCCTAATGTTTATATCTTAAAAATGTTTCTCATTTTAGGAAAGTGTGGCGTGGCATAATATTAGGTCAAGTGCTATCTCTCTTGCTGAGTGGGAAGTGTATTCTCACTACTTTACTCCAGAGTGCTACTTGGCAGTTTCCAACTACCGGGCAACTTGTTATTCCATACTTGGTCCTTTTCATTTTATTTTCTCCATCCCTATTATGTAGAGGGCTCACACAGTTAACAAAGTAAGTAGAATTGGTGGTTTTAATTCAATTTCATTGTTAATATATTTATTAGATATGAAACTTTGGGCAAAGTAATGGTATACAAATTTAAATAAATATTCGTCTTAAAGATTGTGTTACTTAAATAAAAAGAAACTAAAATTATCTTATTTAAATTCCACAATAATGCATCATCTGCAAGTATAAAACTACATTTTTTTGTAAAAAAATAATAATTAACATATACTGAAATTAAAACTGCACTGGACAAATACCACTTCTTAAATATCTTTGCTGTATTATACAAAACTATGATTATCCGAAACCTTAGTATTTTTCAACAAAACTAATCATATAAAAATCTCATTTGTTTATAAGATACGGTCATTATTACCTTTATTTTTTATAGAAACTTAGGAAAGCCCCTAATTCTTCATTAATTTTCTTCAATATTATTTTTAAAATATATAAATGTGTATATTACTAGTGTGTTTATCAAAATGTAACATTTTTTCAGAAAATGGTGGTTAGTCCTTATAGCCTGTATCCTTGATGTCGAAGCAAGCTGGCTCCTAGTTCTGTCACAGAGGTTCACTTCAGTTCTTAGCTGACAGCTGCTGGCATGCAGTGGAGTGGGGGCAGCTTTGGTAGGGGGTGCATGGAGAGGTCAGAGGTTAGGGGTTGCTCATGTGGCAGGAGCTACCTTGGGATTAATGGCTGTTGTGTGTGTGGTGTGGGCTGATGTGGAAGGCGCTCCTACTGATGGTAAGGTGTTTGGTCAGAAAATTTTGTTTCATAACTCGTTATCACTATTTTGTTATAAATTTATTACTAGGATCCTATTATTAATGTAGTCTTTAAAATTTTCAGGTAAAAACCAGCTTGTGGGTGACATGCTTTGCTTAGCTGGGTCTCTATTGTATGCTCTAGTAACAGTACTCCAAGAAATAATGCTCAAAACTCATTCATGTGCAGAATATTTGGCACTGCTTGGTTTTATAGGAAGTTTGATATCAAGCTCTCAAACATTTTTTCTTGAGTTTGGTGAACTCGTGACTTTCAACTGGTACGAATTAGACACAATAGTGCAATTAGGAAGTTATTGTATTGTGCAGACAATATTTCAAATTCTACAGAGTTTTATGTTAAGGGATGCCGGATCTATTATACTACACTTGTCTTTTCTGTCGTCAGATTATTACACTTTGATAGCTGGAATGTATATATTTCAGTTTAAGGTAAAATTATTTCTATATTAAATATAAGTAACCTACACATAAAACACCATTATATTTTAATCTATTAAAACATCTATGTCTATTTTGCAGTTCCATGCTTTATACTTCCTGTCATATGCTCTTGCAATGGTAGGTGTGTTTCTCTTCAGTGCTCGACGTACATCTTCTCCTGCAGTGTTACCACAGCTCATACATGACTCTGTTCAGACACAGGATAATGTCTCTTTGTAAGTATTATGCTTGTAAGTCAAAAGATAATATATGTTGTAATGTTTGTTTTAAATTATTAGAGATGTGACAAATAGTGATTTCACCAAATAACCAAATACTATTTGGTTTAACTTTTACAAAACCAAATAATAATAGTATAGAACCGAATAGTATAAAAGATACCGAATATTCGGCGGACCTCTATGAATTATCAATGATTTGAAATTAGTATTGTTATTCCATGTTCACTAATAAAAAAAAGAATTAGCTATTGTGTACTCATATTTTTATATTATTTACCAGGGAGTATACTGTACCAACACTGGATTGTATTCCTCTATCTGAAGGTCTGGAACCACCAATGAGTAGGGACACAACATTCACATCATTCTTGGGAGGACCCCAGACTAATTCCCACAATATTCCCAATGGAAATACCTCATTCAGCTCCCCAAACACAAATGATACTAAAGAACCGAATCAGGATAACCAAGAGAGTTAGACTTAAAATATTATTTTCAAAACAATTATTATTATTATTGACAATTTGCAGTTTCTGGACCAAGTTTGATTAGCACGTAATAGCACAGTGGTTTTGCATTGGATTTGAAGATATTTTATAATCATATTAAAAATAATTGTCGGTATAATTGTATGATATTTGAAAATTGTTTGATATGTTAAATGTTTAGCTGTAATCGTTTTTTTTTTATTGATTATAAAATAGATTAACTGTTTTTAAAGCAATATATTTTAAAAATATACATTTATTCATTTTCCTATTGGATAATCTAGTCATTGTTTCATGTTATAACATAGTTTTAATATTGATGTTTATTTATATACCATTTTGATTTAAATATCTATAGGTTGTAGTACACAGACACTTTGTCAACATAGTTTTTAGTAATAATTGTATAAGACTATTATAGTGCACTGACTTGCATATTATATAAGTAAAAACTTACCCTGTATTTTAATAATTTTTCAAGGACTTCATCCACTTGAATAAGTAGCTACAGAAGGAGATGAATTTTACGCTAATACTTTTGTTACCCAAAAATGTAACTGAACTGTCATAATTTTTTTTGTTATTGTTATAAAATTATTACACAATTTTAACAATGGCCTGATATGGTGGATGAAGACCATATTGTTGCAAATTTTAAACTTAAAATTTATAACAAAAACTGCCATGTACTCGAATTTTTACTCAATTTTTAATACACTAGATTAGTGATGTTTATATGGAATTTTAATGTAGTCTATTTAAATGTAATAGTATGTATTAGGATAATATTGTTTACTCTTAGAAGTTAAGGTAGAAATGTGCTACGCCGCCTACTTATCATAATTTCTGACAGGTAGAGCTTTTATTAATGTTATATAAAGTATTATGTTTTGTTCTGTAAACCTAAACTATTTAAATCTGGAATTTAGAAACTTTATATAAACCTTAAGTGCTTATTTATTGTTTTCAATTGAACCAAAGAGTTATCTCACTTAGATTTTATTTTTAAGTAAAAAAATATTTAGCTTTCGAATGTTTCCGCTGTGATTTATTTGAATATCAGATATACTATGATGTTATATTTTTTAAGAATCTATTTAATTCCGTTACTAGAATGAGTTACCGAAATATTTATATTGCTACTCTAATATAGAACGTTATTTATATCGCTCAATTACTAAAAGTAAGGTTTAATGCAATTAAAGATAGTTCATTTAGAAACACTGAATTGATAAAAGGATTTGATAGTAATTTTGAATAGAAAAAGTATATTCTTCCGATGGTAATGGTTGTGTAATGCTGAATGAGAATAAAACATTGCTTAAGATTGTTAATATCGGAATTTAAATAATGAAAATTATTTAACATTGTTTGCTTATGGAAATTCGTAAAAACAAAAAACAAGCAGAAATGTAGTATTGAAAATAAGAACTTTACTTTAAACAACTGGACGATCTATCTGAAACTATGTCCGATACTCTATCAGTAATATCAATAAACAAATTTTTACCGGCATATAATCCGACTAACGATTGTGTCCTCGTAACTTAATCTGACTAGGGAGCGAGCGTCGTTGTTGTTTTGTTTTCAGTACGAGGTTATATGAAATTACAGTGGTATTTTAAAAATCAAAATAATTATAGCATGTCTTGAATTGTCTCGTCTCAATATAATATTAGGTCATGAAATATACAATGTTTTTGAGACTTGTTGTTTTACTCAAAAGACCTTTATAAACGAAACGTAAATATTTAAAAAACAGTATGTTGTGTTGTTGTTCCTGATGTAGAACCTCCATTTATTAGAGATAGGTGAGATTTGATTTTAGTAGACTTTTGTTTAAAGTTAAAGGTAGACTAGACAGAATGTGAAATAAAAATGATATCCCTTAATATTTTTTTATTTTACAACATTGAGAAATAAGGAAAATATAACTCGCAGACAGTAAACATAACTTAGGGACAGAAATGAAATAAAAGAAAGAAATCAAACATACTATTGACAATTATATAGTAATAACAGAGAATCTGATATATATACATAATACATATATAATTTTTTGGCTCTTTTGGAAGTTCGATAATTCAATAATGGATGGTACATATACACATCTTAACAGATATTGTATGAATATCTTTAGCAGAAGTCATTTAGTCATAACTAGAATAAATTTAATACCATTTTTATACTACAATTATAATTCGTGGAAATAAGTCCGTGAAAAATAACAAATTGAAAGAAATTAATTTATATAATACCTTCAAGATATAAATATAATTTACACCTTAAATACGCAAGCTAAGCTTCATCTTCACTAGCGGAAACAGATTTTCTGGATACAGGAGTCGCCGGTCTAGAATTTCTAGATCCTGACCTAGATCTAGATCCCGAATGTGATCTGGAACCCGAACGACTACGAGAACCGCTTTTAGATCTTGATCGGGATCGCGATGCGCTCTTTGACTTTGACCTGGATCTACTTTTTGATCTGCAAAAAATAATATGCTTTATATATCTTATTAGATGTATTTCTTGTTGTATACAATAAATAATACGAGTAAAATAAAGAACAAGTTTGAAACATATAATACATATTGTATACAATAAGTGTTCATGAATCTATGTTGTCATAATTGAATTCGCAAAAGTGCTGAGTACCAAATAAAAAGGATTTTATAACACATATTGTCTTGGTTCGTCCTTTTTAGAATATACTGACCTTGAACGAGATCTCGAGGGGCTCTTAGATCTGGATCCGCTTTTGGACCTAGATCTACTTCTAGATCTTGAACGGCTTTTCGAGCGAGACCTACTTTTAGACCGACTTTTTGATCTGGACCTGCTTTTGGATCTGGAGCGACTCTTAGACCTAGAGCGGCTTTTAGATCTAGAGCGGCTTTTAGACCTAGAGCGACTTTTAGACCTAGAGCCGCTTTTAGACCTAGAGCGGCTTTTTGCTGAACCAGAACGCGATCGGTTACGCGATTTCGATCGGCTTTTAGAACGTGATCTATAGAATGAAATCAATAAGTTAGTAATAATTTATACTTAAACGACACATTGCATCATATTTTAAAGTGACTTGAAATAAAACACTCACTTATCACTATCCGAAGCAGACATAATCCTCTTCCGTCCCTTGTTAGCGGGTGGACTCCGACTGCCGCTGCCGCTACGACTACGACTGCCACTGCGACTACGACTCCGTGACTTACGCTTTCCACCGTCAGAATCTGACTCGGAAGTGGAAATGGTTTCCTTGGATACGATCTTAGCGCGTTGCTTCGCTCCTAACTTGTCTTCCGCCATTTTGGCTTTTTCGCGTCGACCGATACCTCTTTCGCCCTGTAAATGTTTATGAGAATGAAGCATCATGCATCAATACTTTTGCCTGACCAATTTTTATAAGGCGTGTCGGCTATCAAATACGGTTTACTAAAAAAACCCATGTTTTATTATAGAATGTTTTTAATTTACCTTCTTCCTACTCTTGTTACGGGGCGTGTCACTGTCGGTGTCGCTGGCGCGTCTATTCTTCTTCTTGCTCTTGCCCTTACGTCCCTCGCCTTCTCTTTTGCGCTTACGTTGCTTCGATTCTCCACTGAATTAAAAAATACATTAAAATTTATTTAATACACAAATACTGATGAATGTAAGTTAATAATTTATAAAAACATACCCTTCCTCCCTAGGCCTATCTGGTTCGCTTCCAGAATCCGATAAATATTCGTCCCTCCTCCGGCCGCGGCCCTTTGGTTTGCTCTCAGATGGCATGTCCGCGAATAGCAACGCGTTTTTCGTCTTCTCTTTGTATTCTTGACGCTTTTGTGACATCTCCACCGTACTTTTAGCTTGCTGTTCCTCTTGGCGTTTGCGCTCTTCTTCCTGTTATTATTATTTTTTAAATTTACATCATTAATTGAATGTTATATAAACATGAAAGGGGAATCGAGATTCCTGTTTTTTCAACTGACCTGTTGTCTGCGGAAGGCCTCTCGCTGCTCGCGCTGTCTGTCCCTTAGTGTGAGCTCCTCTTGGTGTTGCCGTCTCGCTCTCGTCACGTGCCACTGCGCTTGAGAGAGCAGGTCCGCGCACGTCCTCGCCTCAGCAGCCGCAGCAGTCCCGCTGCCCAGCGCGCCGGTCGTCTCTCTCGTGGTTTCCGCGGCCGGGGCACCTTCAGTAGTTGCGGTCGCGCCGTCGGTAGACGACAAACGTTGGAAATATCTGCCAAATTGGTTTATATGTTGTATTTGATACACATATAATATTTAACACTATGATTATAATCTTAAATTTTAGTTATATTATTTATATAAATTACAGAAGTGTTACTATTATTTGGAGGTAATTTAAAATATATTTTATTTTATTATGACACTGGATACAATTTGGACAGTCTCCAAGCTCAGCATGGAAGTCGAAATGTATTCCGTTAAATCCATTTAAGACGACGTCGTTTAGAACCACGTATAGGTTATATTGACCGAAATATGCTACATACCTATTATGATACATACTTATTATATGATATATACCTATATATATGATACATACCTATATCTATACCTATATATATGATATATACCTATTTACGTTAATATTGTCAATTTTTCGCCTAAGAAGGTTTCTGTCAGTTGGAAATAATAGTGACTCGAGACAACACCGGAGCTACTTGAGAAAACACCGTATTTTGGAGTGAACAGACGCATAAGGCGGGCGACGCTGACCTGTGCGACACGTGCAGCTCGTGCACGGCGCGCAGCACGACCTTGAGCTCGGAGCGCTCGTCCTTGAGTACGTGCGCGGCGAGGCGGCGCAGCGCCAGCGCCGTGTTGTAGAGCAGCGCGGGGTCGTGCGGCGCCACGCGGCGCGCCTTCAGCAGCGCGGTGCGAGCGGCGCGCGCGCGCCCCGCGAACGTCTGCGCCCGCGCCAGCCATGTCAGCCACTCCACGTCGTGCTGCATGCGGAACTTGCGGATGCAGTTCTCGTACTGGAATTTGTTTATTCGTTATTTTTAATTCACCGACCCTTTCACCACTAGATTATAAGGGAGTAGATGCGCTTTGTGATATTTTGTTTACTATAAATTGGCAGTTCTATACTGTATTGTATCTTTGCCTTATCCTCATTTTACCTTTCAATATAACGGATTCTATGAGCTACGTTCTCCCTGTCGGTCGACGACGACTCACCATCTGTATGGCGTTGATGTACTGCTTCTGGTCGACGTAGATGTGCGCGATGTTCATCCACACGTCGGGAAAGTCGGCCGTGGCTTCGCGAACCTGAGCGAAGATGTCGCGAGCCTCGTTGATGCAACCCTGTAGATGATATTATGAGTTATGAAAGTCCATCTATATGTTCTAAGTTAAATTTTAAAAGCTCTTCCAGGCAAGTGAACAGCCTAAGAGAAAATACAATACATTTACTTGACTTAAAACGAATCTTTAAAATAATAATCGTAATAATATAAGTTTCTAATTTATGTAATCCTTATGGTATTGTTTAATAGTAAACAGTTAACCTTATGAGCCAAAACACAGCCGATTCCATTGGCCGCCCATATGTTCCTCGGGTCGTTCTTCAGCACCTGCTTGTACATGGCGAGAGCTCGTTCCTGGTGTCGCTTCTCCCTGTCCTTCTCGCGACACGGCTGATGAAGGGTCTGGAGCCACACGTTGCCTGAAGAAGTCAGATTGTTATAGTATTGTAGATTGAAATTTTATTATCAGATCAGGAAGGACTAGTCAAATAACTTAACACGTGTAAATTAGTATAAAATATTTTGTTGGCCGTAGTAATACTAGGAGACACGAAAGATAAATTAAAAAAATATATGTCACACCTATTATCAAATAAAACATATTCTATATTTTATCAAATAATTTTTTGAAGATTGAATTATATTTAGAACAGTTGGATAAATTGGATATTTATTTTTAAGATATTTCTTTGAATTCTATAATAATACTAAAACAATAACTAGAATAATAATGAATTTTGAAATTTGTAATGAAGGTTGTATAAATATTATCTATAACAGTCTATATCTCAACATCAAGTTAATAGTAATAAATGCAATAGTTGTTCAGGCCCTTTAGCAATTAGATTAGATAAATATTCAACCAAACCACAAGCTTACCAAGAGCAATTAAGGAATAAGCATCATTAGAAGTGCTTGAGTTCTGTAGAATCCTCTCAAACTTCTTCTGTCCGGGACCCCACTCCTGCTGGGCGAGATGAAGGTTTCCCAACAGGGACCACGTGTCTGGATGCTCAGTGTTCACTTTCAATGCTTCCTTGAACCAATCAGATGCTTCGTAAATCTGACCTTTGTCTCTCGCCATGCAACCCAGTCTGTGATTGAAGTTGAAGGTGTTTAAAATGCCTTTTACTCTTATCATCACCAATTCGACAATACTAAATAAATAATAAACTAGACAAAGTTTATACCTTAAGTAACAATCAATATAATTAGGATGCTCCTTCAATATGTCCTTGTAAAGTTTTTCAGCCTTATTATACACGCAGAGAGCTTCGTTGAGACGCGCCAGGTTGTACATAGTAGTAACCAATATTGAATTGTAGTATTGTGCATCTAGAGTTTCAGCTTCCACTTTCTCCCTTTAAGTTAATAAGATCATTAGTAGGTAAACAGATAAATATGTATTAAGGATTTAATATTAATAATATGTATAAAAATGTAGAGACAAAAGGATATATTGATAATGATTAATACATATATTTTTATGATTATAAATCAATAAGTAGTTATAGATATCAGAAGATATATTACAAGTATAATCATATACCTACTTGTAACAGATCTTCTGGTATTTTTAATACACTTATAACCTATCAAGGTTATAAGTGTATTATATTTTCTGACCTTTCTAAAGCTTCTTCCAAGTATCTCATAGCTTCACTCAAGTTTCCTAGTCGGTAATGCAGAGCTGCAACATTGTTCAATATCTCGGCCGGGATCTCGGCATTTACCTTCTCTTTGAGGATTTTCATGGCAGTGGTGTATGCATTTAATGAACCCTAATAAAATATGTAGATTTTTACAGCCATACCATTTAAATTTCAACAATTTGTGAAATATATATATATTTTTTTGTCACCAAGAATTCTAATTAAGTAAAGTGGCTTTAATAAGTGTTACCTGCAAATCATTTTGTTCTAAAATTTGGGCTAGCTCAATCCAAGCCTCAACATCATCAGGGAACTGTTCAGTGACTTTCTTGAGATGTTGCCTGGCTATATCACGTTGTAATTGTGAAGGTGAGTTAGCATAAAGAGAACCTAAAATTTTCATAGTTTCATAGTTGCCTGGTTGTGCTTTAAGAACTTTCTCAAAACATTGAGCTGCCTGTAGAAAAAAAAATGTATGTTTTAACATTTGGTTAAGAGCACAAAAGAATTTAATAATCAATAATACAAATGAAAAATCAACATTTTCAAATGTAAGTGTAACAAAGTCCAAAGTTCTTAAACAAGTTTTAAAATAACTATAATCAACAAGCAATATGCATTAATAACAAATAAATTATAATTACATTTTCAGTATCTCCTCTATAAATATACATCTGTCCTAAACCATAATGGGGCAGTACAAAGTTTGGTGGTGCAAATTGCGTGGCCTGGTAGTAGTATTGGAAGGCTTGGACGCAGTCTCCTTGAGCATGGAAAGCACGAGCTAGATGATGACAGCTTTCGGCTCTCATAGCCTCATTTTCTGTGTTATGAATTGCATGTAGAGCTAGATGTTGAACTTTGCTGTAATCCTGTAAAATATATTGAGAAATTACTAAATCACAATTAGCTACATTCACATTATTTACAATATTGCAAATGTTTCATATTAGGTTTCCAAAATAATTGTATAGAATTTTTTTTTTCATAAATTATCTATACTATATTACCTATAAAGACATATTTTTTTTAAATTGTATAATGTATAATCAAAATCTTCAAATTCAAGTCAATTTCAACTAATTAAAAACATTAAAAAAAATATAATAAAATTAGTGATAACAATACAATAAATATTTAATATTTAAAAACTTACCTTTTTAAAGAAAAAATGGTTTGCCAAATGATTCAATACCATTGGGTTTTTGGGATCAATAGCATATGCCTTGGACAGCATTATAACTGCCATTTTATTAGATTCACTCTCTTGTAAATTCAACTTCAATATTGAGAGGCCCACCAAAGCGCCAACACACTGTGGGTCCAGTTGCAATGCTCTCTCAAATGCCATCCTAATAAGAAGTTAAATTACCACATTTTCAATGCCTTATCAAATATTATTACTTTTTTCATTTATATTTCTTAAGTTAGCCAAATTTTAAATACCTTGCTTTTTCCTGATTATTTAATTTCATGAAACAATGACCCATTCCTAATCGCAATGCAGCTGGGCTGTTGGGATTAGTTCTTAAAGCTTTCTTATAGAATGCTAAGGCTCCTCTATAATCCTTTCTGTTGAAGGCAATACAGGCTTTACCAAGCAGTGATGGGACGTTGTTAGGTGATTGGTTCAGAACAAAATTAAACTGTGTATCTGCTTGTCCCATTTTATCTCCCTCAAGAAGACAGAAATAAGCTCGCCCAAGGAGATGATTCTATAAAACATTACTTTAAATAATAAAACAATTTAAAAATTAAAAGTTGACAATTTAGATATATTTTACTTTTCATACCTGGTCATACATAATGATTTTGTCTGCCATAGTATACAGTAAAGTAGCTTTCGTGAAAAGTTCCTTTTTCTTGTCTTTCAGCTTTTCTTTATTTGCCTCTTGCACATAGTAAGCAGCCAACATATCAAGTGCTCGCATTTGATCCCTCTCAAAGTCCCTATAGTCGATGTTTGCATCCACTCGGGATGCTTCAAGTATTTTAAGAAAGTCATCAATCTTTTTTTGTTTGTAATAAGCAAGCTAAAAGTAAAATAAATATTATTATAAAATAAAAATATCCCTATTATATGACCTTGCTTCAAATATGTTACTTAGATTGATATTACTTAAACAATACTCGTTCGTCCTTATAATAATTTTAACTTCAATGTAAGATTTAATATACAAAAATACTTATACCTATTTTTTTAGGTTACTATATACTTACGGCGACATTAATCCAAACATTGAGCTGGGATCTCTCTTGCTGCAATATACTAAGCACTTCTTCCCCACAGGGTAAAGATTCTGGATCAAGTCCTATCACCTATAATTATACGAAAGTTTAGTTATGTAAATAACAATTGACGGCTAAAAATCAAGACTTCTAAACGAACTATTCACCTCGTCCGTTGACATCAATGGAATTTCGAGCGACATTTTTATGCTTTTCTTCTATACACTTTATTCAAGTACAAGACATTTTTATTTCCAATATTAGATAAACATAAACGTTTTTACAACATTGAAAGTTGAAACATCAAACCCTAAGGCCTCAACAGTCAACAGTCAACACAACACCATAGATAAAACACACTTACACTTCACAGAAGTCAAAAGTTAGCATAAACTGATTATACTCTGTATAACTGGTATTAACTCTGAGCGTAAGTATGGCACCGAGCAAAATTTTTTGTTTCGTTTCTTTTGTATATTAGCAAAACTAATATATGCTTGACAGAACGGATGCGCAGTTGTTCCTTCCCAATTTCCCTTACCGCTAAACTTATATGTCGCGACTAATACACATATCTAAATATCCCTATGCTAATACATGTTGTTTTTTTGACGTGACAACGTCTTAAATTAGGTTAAGCTGGGAGTCACTTATGAAAAAGTGTAACGCCCGGTAACGTAACGATGAGTCACCGAACGAGAGAGAGGCCCACCGAATGCCTTGCGTCTCTCTCCCACTCAAACATGATCGGTCCGCCGAGCAATGTTTTGATTTTCAAATTGATTCTTTAAAATTACAAATATTAAGAAAAAGTGGCAGATATAAGAAAACTTCATTTAAAATGTGTTGAGCAAGAATTTTAACATCTAATTTAAGTAAATGTTTTAATTTTCAACTTCATTATTTACAATTACAAATTTTAATTAATTTCAAATTTATTTAGCAAAAATTTGAACCTTCGATCTGAATACGTGTTTTGATTTTCAAATTAATTCTTTAAAATTAAAATTATTAAAATATATAAAATCAGAAGTGACGTCACATAACATTATCTGTACTTATTATTATTTAATATGTAGGCAAGTACATGTGACCATACTTGGTAGACACAATTGGAAATAGTATTTTTTTATAACTGAAAAAAATAAATATATAAAATACTGGTAGCAAACAATAACTTCAATGATCGATATCTCCGCAACTAATTGATGTATCGAAAAAGTCTGTAAATAAATTTTGTAAAAAATAATAACATCAATAATATAATATAAAATAAATAATATATAAAATGATTTTACGTGACAACGTCTTCATCGTCCTATCCTCAACAAAATCACTCAAATTATTAAAATATTGTGCAATTTAATAATATTCATATCAATAAATATTCTACCGAGAAAAAGACGTGGTCACGTAAATCTTCGCCCGTAAAACCGACTTTACAGGCAACCATATTTTTTTATATGGTCTAGGGCAATGCTTGACTACACCACCACCTGATGGTAACTGGAATGTAGTCTTAGGTGATAAGGCACATTACCCTAGCAACCTATTCACTCTTCTCTTGAAGAAAGTTGAGGTTCGAGGAAATCTCTAAGCCTAACAACTGAAGCCGGTCACTGTATTCCAAGGATACATTCTGGAAAGTAGGAGCCAAGGTGAAAGGTCTCTTTTTGGTGGTGAACAGACAAGTCTGCGTTTTGGTGGCGTTGAACTTGACAAGCATTCAACTTCAGGCATTGCTCCATGCGGAGAATGCCTGAAGTTTGTCATTCAAACGTTGCACCATGGCTTCTCTTTCAGACTGTACTTGATCTCGACTAGCCCGAGTACTCGGCAGATATCTTTCTACAACTGTGCTGTCGTCTGCATACCCATAGATACCGGGCTTCAACAAATCGTTAATGTGCAGCAGAAAAAGAGTTGCAGAAAGAGCGGACCCCTGAGACACTCCGGCATTTATTGTCAAAGGTTCCGAGGAACACCCGTCGACAACTACTCGGAGAGATCTCTGGCTCAAAAAGTCCGTTACCCAGCCGATTAGACCAGGAGATATACCGTACGCTGAAAGCTTGCTTATAAGGCTCGCATGCCAGACCCTGTCAAATGCCCTCGAGACGTCCAGAGAGACGGCGACCGCTTCTCCGTTCTTCTTAATGGCCTCGCCTAAAATGTGTGTAGCATACACTAGGAGGTCCCCAGTAGGCCTATTACGGCGAAACCCGTACTGTCGGTCACTGAGGAGATCGTTACCTTCTAGGTATGCTAGTAGGCGCGAGTTCAATACACGCTCCATAAGAGAGACTATGGAAGTGATTGAAATCGGTCTGTAATTGACAGGGTCGGCACGGCTGCCTTTTTTGGGCACGGGTTGCACATTATCAAGCTTCCAGGATTTCGGCAATATTCCAGTCATGAAAGAGAGACGATACAGACGTGTCAGTATAGGAGAAAACTCAACTGCTCATGTCTTGAGCAGAATGGCTGGTATACCATCAGGACCACTTGCTTTATTAATATCTAAGTGACACAATGTTCTCCGTACATCTTTGTTAGTGATGCGGATTTCAGGCATCGAAATACCGCAGTGATTTATATGTGCTGGAGAAGCATTGCCAGTGTCTAGATGCGAATTATCAGCAAACAGAGAAGCAAATACGTTCGCTTTCTCTGTTGCTGTGCGGGCCAGGGATCCATCCGGCTTTAGCAGAGCAGGCAATGAGGGTTGGCAGAAATTTGACTCGATCGCTTTCGCAAGAGACCAGAAAGCTCGACTGCCAGTTGGTCTGACAGAGAGCTTTTCGCCATTCTTAGCGATTCGATCGAGACGAGCCTTCCGCAATGCCTTTTTGTAGGACTTGGCAGCTTGGTTAAAGGCTCTCTTAAACTCGACGGATCCAAAGAAGAGAAGTAGACTTGCCGCCAAGAATAAGACGCAAAAAAGTGTCGCATCTCATCCCAATCTGCTGACTTGTTACATACTCGCCTAACACCATGAGGTTCGAAAGCTGGTGGGGAATATGTAAACACAGATTTCACAAGACAGTGATTGGAGGTTCCCAAGGGGGAGCTGACCTCTACACGATACCTGTCCGGATCAGTTGTCAGCAGAAGGTCCAGGCAATTGGCTGTATGGCCTACCACATCTGGTACCCTTGTCGCTTGCACCACCAGCTGAAAGAGGTCCAAGGACAACGCAAAGTTCCGCGCTTCTCTACCAGCATGGTCGGTTTCCTCGTACGGGAACAGCCAGTCCTGATGACAAGCATTAAAGTCCCCCAGAAAGACGAGCTGTGCTGAAGGGAACTGATGCAGAGCCATATCAGCAGCCTCACCGAGATACTCAAATAATACTCAAATAGTACATGTTTTACAGACTTACACTTTACAGGAATATGGAAAATATAGAGTATTACTTTATAATCATATTTTTATTGTTTTTCTATATATCATTTAGGTATTTTTTAATTTTTTTAAATATAAAGTATCACAAAGTGGCTTGAATGAAATGCTGGTATTTTATTTTGTTTTATTACAATATATCTCTTTATTTGCATATATAATAAACAGCGGTAAATACACGAACAGTACCCCTAGTATCAGTTTTGACGTTACGAAAACTATGACAGTTTACCAAATAGTAAAATCGGAATATATATTTATTATACGCTCAAGGAAAAAAGATTTTTTGAAATTTTTAAGATAATTTGTTTAAAATATATATTTATCTTTAGTTATTTAGAATCATCTATAAATTATCTTAAATAATACAATTTTTAACAGATTTATAATTATTTTAATATATTTTGATGCATAGAGTGTTTAGTAATTATGTTTAGATTTTACTATTTGGTAAACTGTCATAGTTTTCGTGATGTCGAAACTCTTACTAGGGGTACTGACCACTAAAAAAAATTAAATTTGAGAATCAACAAGACTAGAATCCATATACATATATATTGACTAGCATTAAAAAAAAAATGTCAGTCGTTGTGTATTAAAAATTTGAAAATATTACATTATAAAAATGTTAGTTTATCCATTTATGAACAAGTTGTTTTAATAATTGTCTCAGTTATTATCCCCCTTTTTTTAGATACTTAATGATATATGTTAAATATTTTGCAACATGACTGATAATAAGAAAAGAATAACTCTCAAGCGAACTAGACCAAATCCTTTATTCCAGGATTGGCTTGAAGAATTACATGAACAAGCAAAGCTTAAAAAGAGCAAATTAAAATACATGTTGAAAGAGGCTCTCAATTCATTATCTAAGTACCCATTACCATTACAGACTGGTGAAGAATGCGCTATACTTAAGGGGTTCGACACTAAACTATGCTCGTATATAGACAAACGTTTAGAAGAATATGAAAATTCTTATAAATGTATTAACAATTCTTCCTCTAACTCGGGGCTCGGCACCGGTTTAACGGAAGAACCGATAATAGATATTAACAAAGTGTCTATATCGGAAAATATCCAGTCCCAGACATCAAATAAAAATTTACAAGTAATATCAGAAAGCACTTCTGAAGTTACCAGGCCTGTTTCTTGTGAAACAATTGATTTATGTCAACAACAGGATGAACCAGAAATGCTTGTGGTACAATCTGATGTTGAGATAGAAATTGTTCAACAAGAATGCACTTCTCAATCAAGCCAAATTAAATTGAGTAGTTCTGAAAACTTAATAGCAAATTCATCACAAAAAGTTAGAAAAAGTAAATTAAAATACAAACCTATTTATAGATCAGCCACTTATGCTATTCTAATGGCACTTTTGGAACATATAAATGTAAATTCTGAACAGACTATTAACAAAAAGGATTTATTACAACTAGCACATAAATACAGTGAAGATTCAATGAAAAGACCTACAGATGATACACGTCACTACTTATGGTCAAATATGGGAAAAATAATCTCGAGAGATTTAGTGAAAAGGATTGAAGGGGAGGACCCCACATATAAATTAACTGATTTAGGACATGCCACTGCATTAGAACTGTATGAGGAGACAAAGTTAAAACAAAACATAGAAGAACAGAATTCAAAACAATCTAGGGTATCTCAAGAAGAAGATAATGGTTCTGAAATTAATATTCTAAGTGATCCGAGAGTTGTAATAAATACAGTTATTACCAATGTTGAGGAAGATATTGAATTGGAAGCTGGTTCTTTTGATATAATTTTGCTTATTGATATAAATGAAAGTATTGGGTGGGTATGCTTTTTAAAATATATATTTGAGCCAGTTATAAAAAGTTTTTATAATGAGCTGATAATTTTTTTTTTTTATTTATTAATAATAGTTCTTTTTAAACAGGTTAGCTAAAATGAATGATCCAATTATGGTACAAATAAAGAAATATCCCAAATTGAAACATGAGTACCGCTGTTTAAGTGTTGGTGACTTTACATGGATGGCAAGGCACAAAATAACTAAAAAAGAATTGGTACTGCCATATATTATTGAAAGAAAGAGAATGGATGATTTAGCTGCCAGTATCAAAGATGGTAGATTTCACGAGCAGAAATTTAGGTTGAAGAAATGCGGTGTAAATGTTATATATATGGTAGAAAACTATGATAATAATAAAAATGTAGGGCTACCAATGACAACATTAATGCAAGGACTGGTAAACACAAGAGTTCAAGATGGATTTAAAGTCCATATAACAGAATCTTTAATAGGCTCTGTTCGATTTCTGGCTATTTTAACTATGAGACTTATGACGGAATTCCAGGTGAAAACAACCATTATTATTATATTATATAATTTTCATTTTTATATAGTGATATAACATCTTTAAGATTGTAAACTGAGAGGAGATGAAGTATTTGGCTAATTGAAAGAAGTATACTTTTGAAGAATGGAAAAATACCGTTTTGAGGAATTAATGTGAAAGAGGAATGGAAGAGAAGAGGTATGAGAGGTAGGTTAGAGGGAGGAGAGCAGAAGTATGGAAGCTACTTGTTAGACATGAATTTGAGAGGTGGAATTCTTTACTAAAATTTAAAAATTTTTGAACATTTAAATTAGTTTTACATTCAAATTTCGTTTGGCTTTTACAAGAGTAATTGATACCGTTAATTGGATTTCGAAAAGGCATACAACCGAGAGTACCCAGTAATGTTTAATTTTGGACCTCCAAAAGTTCATCCGTGGCAGATACAGCTGGGTCTAGTGCCCTTCTTTTGGGAACACTTATAATGTTTAGAATGTCGGTTCTTATGCCTCAAAGGTTGGCTATGCCAGTACCTCTTGTTCATGATTTTCAATGAAATTCAAGATGGATCTGTAATGTGATGAGAATGTTAAGAGATGAGTGTAAGAGGGTGTTTAAAAGTAGCATCTGTGGTAGAAATAATTAGAAGTAATCCTTTGTCTTGGTCAGATCACGTAATTCGGAAGAATGTGAGAAATGATATATTCAAGGAATTCTCTCTTGAGATGACTTATGATAGAAGAGCGTAAAAGAGTATACGGCGCAATGTGTATTTGATATACACATTTCGCCAAACCCAAATAACTGTGATAAGAGCAACTGGATGATAACTAATCTTTGTACCTTACTATAGTATATACCTATAAAAAAATAAATAATAGTATATACTTATTAAAAAATATGTATTATTTTACAGGATTCAAATCTGAAAGGTCACAACAAAAAGGCAGAAGGAGGCAAGTTGATGACATATGATTTTTTTATGAAATATTTTTTAAAAAATAAACCATTATCTATAAAATACACTTTCATAAAACTGCTTTTACAATTAAAAGGACTATCTGTAGAAAGAGCCTTAGCTATAACTAATAAGTATAAAACTCCCAAATTACTTATAAAAGCATATGAAAGTTGTGAGCCAAAAGAAGGAGAAACTTTATTAGCACAACTGAGATGTGAAAATAATCGCACCGTTGGACCAACTATAAGCAAAACTGTTTACCAATTGTTTACAAGAAGAGAGTTATCTTAAGTATATATTATTAACTTATTACAATTAATCTTTTAAAGATCTCAATAGAAATAGTTTCTAATATGTTGATATATGATAATCTATTTTTGATTTTTTTTTAGATTGATAATTATTGAGGAGATTTAATGGTATGGATAAAAAATATATATCATAATTGTTTTTTTATATAATTAAAATGGTACTACTTAACGTTCTTGGAATTGTAAGTCCATAATATGAAAGTATATGTGCGTAAAAAAATAACGTAATATTTTTCCACAAATTTTGGTCAAATTTAGAGGTCAGTGGTCGGATAGTAGTATGTACTTAAATTATTTATTTATATAACTTAAGGGTAAGCATATTTTAAGCCTTAAGGGTTTGTTGTGAAGCATTTATATTTACAGTAATTACAATAGTTATTATATTTATTAATGAAATCAATTGATACCTATGTTTATCTTTATTAAACTATTATTTTACTTACACCATTAAAACATTTACAATATAAAAATCAAGAGTAATTGCTTTGCTAACACACTTTTAGATTTTAATTTGTTAGAAACTTCAATGTTGATCATTTGTTATGACTCTAGATATAAGTAAAATGTATTTATTTTTAATTTATAATGAATATTACGAGGTATAAACGTATTTCAAAAGCATACTTTTGTTAGATTGTAAGTTGGAGTGATCATTTTTTTGTGCCATGTAATGGATAAGTTTTAATAGTTATTAGGATTAGACTATAAAATAGGCTATTATATGGGGTATAGATTAAAATATACGTAATTGTGATAGTCATAAGGGGTTCAGTTGCATGCCCACTGCTCTGAGAAAAATATTTAAATAGGTACCTATTGAATCTGTCCTAAATTTGACGGTTTTGTAACCTAGTCATACTTCATGGCATTATAAATATGTTATGAGGGCAAATGGTAGCAATTTAATAATGCATGTCAATAATCTAGTTTTTATACTACGAAACTTCTATTCTCGACTAGGTATTTAAACTTTATCATGATCAGATAATCAATGTACAATTTATTTATTACTATATGCCAAATACTGTTTAGATCTATCTTTATAGAAAAGTTAAATCATGGATGCATATTGATTTACTGCTTTATTTAATTAAAATATATGAAGACTGCTGATTAAATTATTGTATTTTTACCTTTATATTATTTAAACCTTTATTTGATACCAATTTCTTATAAAGAGTTAGTACATAAATAATACTCATTATTGATAACTGCTGTGTATCGAATTTTTATTCATATAAATAATGATAGAAAACTAATAACTAAAAAATGGTTATACTCTGGGTGTCTAAATTTTATACACTTCTGTTTTTTATTTTCGGGAATATGAAGTCACTCGTATCTAGAAGGTCCCTCGTGTTGAACAAGAAGTGCCGACCGCTTTATCCTAATATTATCAGAGTCCCATTTTCAGTCTGTTGCAAATATAATAGCAGCAAAAACTTCCGGCAACATTCGGCAGTGAATTACTCTGCATTAATGATATCTAGGTTTCTTAAGGGATATTTAATATCTCGATAAGAATCAAACTGGCAATAGAAACATTTCTCGATTTTTTCGGTCATATCGAATTTTGTAGAAGTTGGTTCGTTTTGAAACAGTCGTAGTGTTGAATCTAAGCGAATTCACGTAAATTCAATATGTTATGTTAATTATTTCTTGGAGTTGAATACGCAGATAAAAGACAGAAATATTCTTTTTGATGTTTTTTTTTTAATGGAATAACAAGCAAAATGGCGAGATATGTGCTCACAACTCAAAAGAATCGGCGCAAGTAGTTAAAAAGGTGCAAATATTCTACGGCATTTGTAGTTTTGGTTGGAGTTCTCAAAAAATCTCAGGAGTGGCTAAGTTTTCTTCGGCGAATATTTAAAGCTTTCTCGACAGATACATTGAAGCCATCGTATAAATGGCCAGAAAGAAGTAGGGTCGTTCTAAAATATAGAAAGAACGTGTTTCGTGAAAGAAAGTGACGAGAACCGCCAAAACCACGCTGTTTAATGGTAGAGTAATTATTGCAGGTCCTGAAAAAGGTATTGGTCACTCAAAGAGGTATTTAAAAGCAAACACTTTTCCGTAACAGCCAAGAAGAAATTATTTAACATATGTGTCATACCATGTCTCACATATGGATGTCCAACTTGGGCATTAACTCAAAAACATCTTCTAAAACTTAGGACGTGTCAACGAAGCATGGAAAGGAGTATGTTGGGTGTTACGCTAAGGGACCGCAAGAGAGCCAAAGATATCAGAGCAATAACAAAAGTGGAAGACATAATAATCAAAATAAGGCAGTTAAAATGGCGATGGACAGGACACATGACAAGAGATAGTAGAATGAAATGGACAAAAATTTTAACGGAATGGCAACCACGGGACGGTAAAAGGAAAAGGGGTAGACAAGTAAAAAGATGGTCCGATGATATTAAGAAGATTGCGGGAACAATTTGGTCAAGAATAGCCAGAAATAGAGAAGATTGGAAGAAGCTGGAAGAGGCCTATGTGTCACAGGACACGCTGATCACTAAACCGTGTTATCCGATGTATGATATGTAGTTTAAATTTGTATAATTATGTATATGTTTGGTATCAGCAATAAAGGTTTATAAGAATTATTGCAGGTCGGTGGGGTGCAGTAGTACCTATAATAGGCTGGCGTAAGTTGCTAATTGCAGATTTAGAGTGCGTCAATACCTTATATGTATTCTTGTTAATCTAGCGATCCCATTTCAACAATCCGGAGGTACCATTTTCTTTTGAGAAATGTAAAAACACAAGAGAAATTTGACAAAAATATGAATTCTGCAATATCACGTCGGCGACAGAATCAATGAAAGGAAAAAAGTCCTTCAATTTAAATTTGCTGAGTTTTTCTATATTTGCAGTTGTTGAGCGACGGCATTCACACGGTAGCGTGTTATTATGTCCTGGACTGAAAATGCACAGTTCAGTTCAGACTTAGGGGAAAAGATGAAAATAATTCTGAATTTATTGACATGATGTTAAAAAAAACATTTAATGTGTAATATATAAAATAATTGTTTTTTAATTTTATATTTTCTTTAAGCTAGAGAGGGGTGAAAGGTCATTTAAAATAATGAACAAGTTTTTGTGACTCAGATTGAGCCAAAACATATCTATCAAGGTGCTTTCATTGTACATATTAATAAAAAATGGTTGTTTGGTATATATACTTTATTAAAACAACTATTGACTGTGACACGAGAGACATAACTTTTGAATTATTCGTAAATAGTTCAGATTTAAGAGCACTTTAGGATGGAATCAACTTTCCCAAGTTTACAAAACCATTTAAAAGTAAATTGCACAATTGGTTTAGCACAAGCATCACTATATTATCTTTTGCAGTGGAGATTCAACATGAGACAAAATTAATGGTTATTACGATGTAGGAGATTCAAAAATATAGATCGTGCCAAACCAATATACATATAAATTCAGACCCTAATTTATCATCACAATGTTTTCCTTATTTATATTTATTTACTTTGCTTACAACTAAATTAATGGTGTGGAATAAACTGTAACCGTTTTGATATTAATTTGGACATGGCACAAATAAAAAATCCAATTCTAATACTAAATTGCACTTAAAATAGTTAAACTTTACATTTGTTTTTAAACTGTTGATAAATAACTTTAATATTTCAAATATAGTTTTTTTAATATTAGTAAAGTTAAGAACTTCCTCTTGTCAAAATTTGAGAAAACGTCAATCTACACAATATATATATATATATACAAAGAACACTTACTATTAAAACAAATGAGATAAATGCCAAAAAATTATGAAACCTAACATTAAAATCTACATGCGGCACAACATATAGTTAATATAAATTAAATTCGAAAGGAAATAAACTAATAGTGTCCAGCTGCCACATATAAGGTACACTTCAGGATCTCAATATTACTACATACAAAACCCTGTTACATCAGTAATATTTTCAAAGAAAATGTAGTGCACATGAAAGAAATAATCTCTTAAATATTCTAAATATAACATAACAAAGAGTTAATAAAAAAACTAAAATAAATATCCTAGCAGTGCACTTACATAGACAAGATGATTAGCTATATAAAATTTAAAGAGTATGGTAGTTCCTCTCAGTTTGGTTCTTGTAATATTTGAATCCCATGAATCCTATAGCAAGCAGTCCAAGGGTTAGAATCATGCCTCCAATGAAGCTGGGTCCATCAAAACTGAAAATATAATTACATTTATATATTATGCATTTAATATTGTGATCCACTTATAAATATTTATAATTTTTAGTCACACTTTTGTTATGGTGTTGTTCATTAATGTTAAACTTTTTAATAAATTAAGTAAAATAATTAAACTGTACTAAAGTTTTATTTCAATGTGTATTAAATAAAATTATCATGTAAATGTTAGCAAACAATATACCAAAATGTTGTTTTGACCAGATGTTACCAAAAAGTAGCACCTACAAAAAAAATCTACAGCTGATAATAATTATGGATATATTTTATTATTTATGATATATTTTATTACCCTCTTGCTTGAAGTACATGTTTGTCTTCAGATTTTGGAGCCTCAGTATTTTTAGACATATCAGGTTTAATAGTTGTAGCGATCTTGTCAGTTGTTTCATTTTTAGGTTTGTCGGTGATTGGCTTGTCTGTGACCACTTTAGTTTCAGTTGAGTTTTTAGGCACTTCTTTTTCATCTTTGCCGTTTGGTGGAACTTCTTTTTCTGTAGTTTTATTATCTACTGGTTTAGTGGTGTTCTCTTTAGGTTGAGGTGTAGGTTCAGAAGTTTTGGGTGGTTCTGATGACACTTGTGTTGTGTTTTGCTTAGGTTCCGTAACATTCTTAGTTATTGTTTGAGTTTCAACATGAGGTGTTGGGGTATTTGGAGTTTTTTCTTTTGGATTGACTGAGCTACTGTTTGTAATTGCAGCAACTGCAGGAGGGGTTGCTAAAGCTGAAACGTAACAAAGTTCATGTTTCTGTTATATATAAACATATCTTTACCAGATGCAACTTAATGGAAATCTAATTAGGACTAGTTTAAAAAAATATTAATGTTCCAATTAAGTTAAAATAATAGTTTTATTAATATGGGAGATATTACCAAAACAAATTTAATGTTAAAATAACTTGTTTTTGTTTAAAATGCACATACCAATGAGAGTAACAAATTATTAATAGAAACTTGTCCAATAATTGAATAAATTTGATCCAGACTTAAAGTATAATCTGAATTTAAAACATATAATATCTAAAAAAATTACCTGTTATAAATTGTGTTACAGATTGTCATAATAATTTTATTTATTACCATTATTATAATATGAAGTTTTAATAATCAGGTATTTTTGATAAAAAATTAGTTTTAAAGGTTAGAAAGGCAAGTAAGGTTTAAGGTTTTACATTTAAATTATTTGGTAAACTGTTCCAAATGCAGCAATCATCAACTATTTCAATAGCTTGTTTTTACTGGCAACTAATTGTCATTTTGTTAACAATATAATATAATATGCATGTTTGAGAGGAAGTAAATAGGTTGTGGCAAACATATAATTATTTTGCAGTTACACTATTTACTAATAAGTTACATAGTAAGTGAAATAATAGGAATAACATTTTATTTAAGTACAATATTGGTACCTACATACATTTTGCCACAAAGAGATTATAAGTATTACTTTTCTGATTATCTTACTACTAACCTTGAACTGATCAATTCATGACACCTCCCCTATTACTATGATTACTAAATTATATGCATACTTATCATCATGTTAAATGAATTTTAATTGATTTTATATTGTTAAATTAATTATATATTACTTTATCGTAATGAAGCAGAAAAAAACTGTTACCGTATTGTATTGTACAGCTATTTTGTAAGTATTGACACGAACAAAGAAATTGTGCAAGAGTAAGCATTGAGCAATATGTTTGGAATAATTTCGATTTATTATTTTGTTAACATAAAAAGTTCAATATGTCGGAAAATTAGCGGATTTGATATGCACCCATGTCAATAGTGTTTCAATGCATATACTTACATTCTGGTGTCGTTATAATTGCTTATCAATTAAAAATATATTTATGTATATACGTTATTTGTGTATATATTTATTTTTAACGTATTAAGTATTAAAATAGCTTGTACACAAATTAAGAAAGTTTTTCTGTGATGATTATGTAAAACAGGTTCCAATCAAGCATTGATTAGAAAATTCCTAATGGTACGCAATACTTTGATGGGCGACGCTAGATTGTTCTAGTAATAACTAATCTTACCTTTTTCTTCTGCAGGTTTGCACAAACACATCGAAAGCGACAGTAAACCCAGTAATATAACTTTCTTCATCGTTCTTTAAAGGAAATATAGGTAAAGCGGAAATTCTTTTGACTACGAATACAAATGATTGCTAGCAGTTGATACGAACAATATGTACGCCTTAAGATTCAAGAATGAAAAGATACCTAATTAAAAAATTGTGTACTGTGTAACGAATAGCGAATAGCGATGTCTCACAATATTTTTTCGATTGGCAATTATAGTTTCTATACTCACAAGTCACAGATAACATAAGCGATTGTAATTGTTGAAATCGATTAGTTTGTTCCTCTGTTTAATATTATCGATAGTAATGACTCTTACCAACATTGGCCCATACTAGCTTCCAATTTTGTTGATTATTTTTACTTTTATAATACTGGTTGTAGTCAAGTAACAAGTTATTGAATTATTTGTTCTACTAATTGTGCCTGCCACTTCGTACACATAGATTTCGATTTCTATAAAACTTACTGCTTCAAAGTTTCAATAAAATCCGGCAAGATGATTTTGCCTTTAGCAGTATTTCTAGTTTACTTTTATGTATATTTTTATTTTGAATCATAGTTATTTTTTTACGGAGTAGGTAGTCTAATTTCGTATTTTTTTCGGAAATCGGCATTTCGGAAAGGATATTAACATATTATTCCCTGTGGGGAGGAACACTATTTTAATTTTGAAATAATGTCTTGTCGCAATGGTATGAAAGTAACAGATTAATAACTTCTTTATTTGTTAACCAAATTAAATAATAAAGAAACACTAAATGTAAAATGAATCCCATGACAATATATTGCCGTAAACTTCATCCAAAGCTGTTAATGATTTTCTGAGAATAGCGTGCACGTTTGTGTATTTGTATATCTATATATTTTTTTCGTGATGTGTGCGCAACTAAAAGACAAACAGATAAACCGACAAAAAATAAAAAAAAATGTTGAAAATGGATTCTGCTAGTTATCACTTTACAACCTGGTATTTTTTTAATATTTTCAATGTACAAAGATTTAGAGGAGTAGTTCAAATCTGTAGAGGAGTTCTACAGATTTATTACATGTTCAGAATAAGATTTGCATGGTATATTTTACGTGTTTGACATAAATTGACATAATTTTTTTTATTAAATCTAAATCATTTTAGATGAAATAAACGCTAAATGTTAAGTGAAGAATATTACAATATATAAATAATGTTTTCGGGAATATTCCCGAAAACTGCATTCGAATTGGTTAAGCCGATTCTGATATTAGCGTGCACAAACTTTTGCAAACAGTTATTTCTTATTCGATTTCTATTTCTTCCGTAATAGAAATCGAATAAGAAACAAGAAATAACTTTTGGAGTTGAAAGAAGCCAATATTATATATATATATTTTTTTTTTGTTACACGCATTATTGATGTATTCTGCGTCGTTTTAATCGTTTTTAATAAATTAAAAGCTTGACATGCACCGTGGAAAGTCGGGAGGGGGGATCGAACGATGTGTTACGTAGCATTTTTTTTTTTATTAATAAAAAAAACTAGATATTAATAAAAAAAACTAGATATAAACGATCTCTCCGTTCCAATCAAAACCTTATTCTTAAAGTTCCTTCCCATTCATCTTCTTTTTACTCCGATTCCTTCACTGTGCAGACCATAAGACTGTGGAATGATCTTCCTCTTAACATTAAACGTGCACAGTCATGCGATTCGTTTAAGCGCTGCCTTAAAGTTCACTTTTTAAATTTATAGCGTGTTTGTCGTCTGTACTGTTATTTGTTTATTTGCATAAGTATGTATATTTTATTTGTGAGTGTGTATGTATGTATATGCGTGTATGTATGTATATATTTGTTTGTATGTATATTCGTATGTGTGTATATATGTAAATATGTGTATGTAATGCTTTCTTTTTGATTTTATATTTTTACTATTCAAACAACACCCATACTACGTCTCATTATTCCTCTAATTAATTGGTTGCCTGGAAGAGATTGCTCTGTAGCGATAAGGCCGCCAAATTTGTACATTTTTTCTGTTTTATTTTCATTTTTTGTTATTGTTTTTTCTGGGTGTGCAATAAAGAATATTTATTATTATTATTATTAAAAACTAGATAATCTAAATTTCCTAAATCGGCAAAAAGGTAACCTTATTTTGATCTCCTCGGCCAGTTTTGGCAAACGTACGATAATTATGTAATAATGTACGATTGCGATTCATTATCGTACGCAAATGTACGATAATTTTCAAATATACATTTTTTTTTCTAAATAAATTTGCAGATCGAAGTTTGAGTAGCAGGAACAATGGCACAGACTACAGAGCGGCCCTGTCTATTATAATAGACCTTATTATTTCCTAATTTCTTTGAATACATTTTATGACTGATTGATCAACTTTCAAGCCACTTATTTTTTTTTAAACTTTTGAATCGCTCAAAATTTCGCGCCATTTTTTATGCGGTGTGCCCATGTGTAAATCAAAAAATAAGGACGTGACGGGTGGTGGAGCATAACGTAAGTTCATAACAATGTCTGTTTTATTAAAAACGAATGCTTTCATACGTTATTTAAAAATGTACGATATTTTTTTGACAGGTACGATAATTTTACGCCCCTTGGTAAGATCGGCGCATTATTCCAGGTTAGAAACACTGTTCCAGGCTGGCAACCATTTTCAAATATGTAACTCCAATTTAAACTAGAAACCGCCACAATGCGCTGCGGGAGTTGAGCTGATCGCCTTCTCCCTTTTTTATGCTACTAAAATCGGTCTATACCGCGCCCAGAGACTTCGAATGAAATTGCTGGCACCGGAAAGGTTAAGAGTAACGATTGGCGAGTGCGCGCAGCTTAAGTTAAGCTTAAGTTTATGGAACAATTAGTTTTTTGACCATATCTTTAAAACGAAACAATAATTTTTTATTCGGTTTTTTGGAAAACATGCCCAGTCCCGCCCTTGACATGCGTGCCAATTTTGGTTAAAATTGGTCAAGTGGTTTTCCTGTGATGTTGCCTCAAATAATCGATTCCCAAACGGTTAAGAGCTTCGCTTACGCTCAGCTCGACTATTTTTTTACTTAATGTAGTCTGATTTTATTTTAAGTTTGATGGGATTTTAAAGACGTTATAGCGATTTACATAAGGGATGGTAAAAATTTTAAAAAATACCGTTACGTGATACTTGAATGGCCATAAAGAAAATACTTTATCTATTTACTAAATGTGCAGCTTAAATAAAATGTATTTTATTTTATAACTACATATGCCAATATTATTCATAAATAGTTTAAATGGTTAAATACAATTTTAATACTTCTAGTGTTCCTAAAAAAAAGACAAACGGGCTGACCACATAATGATTCTATAAAATAACCTTTTTTTTAAGAAATTAGAATTTTTAGAAATTAATAATCTAATAGAAGAAACGGCACAGAATTGTTTACACAAATGATAAGTACTTGTTAAATATATACTCATATTACTATTACTCACTACCTTTTAACGCCTAAACCAAAACCCAACCCTTTGACCTAGCTAGTTAAATTAATATCCCTTAAGTTTGCATGACTATCAGTAATTTTTAAAGTGAGCTATGTTATTTGTATATTTATTTCCAGTTAATATGAATGACCAATGCTCATGTATAGACAAATATGTTATAAAGAATTATTTAAAAGGTGCATTTATATGCTCGAAAATATAGTAAAAATTTTACAATACTGAGTCGGTTCGATTATATTTCAAACTAACTTCATGTTTAGTCGTATTTGTTGTGTACCGGACTATTGATACCTACAAGCTGACGCTACCGCTGACCAACAAAACAAATGCCTATAAGAAACACAGGTCATTTTTGAAAATGAATAATGTGCTAAAAACAAAACAAAGGGAGGTTACAAAAGAATTATTTACTGAAGAAAACTTGGAAAGACCGACTCTTTTTGCGTTATCTAAAATCATTTTGTATACTGGTATAGCCAAAATATAATCAAAAGAGGTAGGTTAGTAACATGTCATAGGTACCTTAATTACATATAATCCTACCCTTATTTTAGGTACCCTTTTTGATGGAGGCTTTAATACTATCTACTACTACTACTACTACTATTTTATCTAATCTACCTATATGATTTGACTATAACTATCTGCATTTTTTATAGCTTTGATAAAGGTGTCATAATACAATATTTAAAGTTATTATTAACTATTTACTTACATTAAAAACTGCACATGTTGCGTATGTCGATAAGACTTTTATTGATGTAAAATTTAAATTAATATGTGTATGCGTTCACCCAAAAATCATGACACTGATCTGCGTCAAGGCAAGTTTACTTAAAACATACATGACAACCTTTTTGAGCAAACACCAGGTCGGTATGTAATATTATTTAGTTATTTTCCACGCGTTTGAATCACGACTTACAATGAAGACTTTATACGTAATTTTAATATTTTTGTGTTTAGTAGTATCGATGCACACCAGTCTGTACTACCCGGAACGTCCTTTACCTGGTGCTATAGTATTTACAGGACCTACAAATTACAATGTGAAATATTTAGAACCAGTTTCCAGTGAAAAAAGTGACAATTATTTTGATTTAGATGTTAGGTTCAATAGACCAGAAGAACCACAAAAAGAGAAAAAAAATTGTCCTCATGGATTCCATGTACAAGGAGATATATGTTTTTCAGACAATTAACATGACAAGGAACTGGCTTGTAACGTAAATGGTGAATGTGTTATCATTTTAGGACTGTTTTAGCTTTAAACACCTACCTATAACTAAATCATACTATTATTAATATCATTAATATGCAATAATGTAATAATAATTTAAGTTTTCTTAAGTATCTTTTATGAATCTAGTTAAAGACCTGTCTAACTCAAATTGTAATTATCTGGAATGTGAGGTCACTTTAGACTAACATGCATTTATTTGGACACTCTTTTCTTTTTATTTCTTTAAATATATATTTTTTATTATTCAGTGACTCTATTTTCTATCATTCAACGTGGCGCTCATATTAATCATTAATAATTTTATTATTAAGCAATTTCTGACCGTCGCGTCGTTACATCGACCCCGATTGCCGCCCTATGCAATAATGTGAAATGTTCTAATTTTTTTGGGGTTATGACATGTAGAAAAATAGTTTTAATTTAATATAGTTAATAAAACAATATTAGCAATTAGGGGTTCCAAATATGTGACACGGTATTAAGAATGTAGATTTAATACAGTATTTTATATTACTCGGATGTTATTAACATATAAAAATACAAAAGATTTTTGACTTACTAATATATGATAATATATATGATAAAATTGCAACTGTGACAAATCTGTATTTTTTTAAATTTTACTCTTAGGTACATCAATAAATGCACGTTTGTGAAACAGAAGTTTGCTGCGTGGTTTTCCTTAGTAGTTTTAATTTCAAATTGGGAAGTAACTTTACAGAAAGGATTTTATCGGTAAGTAGGTATGGTATTAAAATAAGCCCTTCTGACACTTCCAGTTGACGTAGGTATCTACCTATACCAGTGATTTCTGATATTGATGCAAAGTAAAAGATTATATAAATGAATAAAAAATAATATACCTACCTACTTACTTTACTTCTTAGCAGTAGGTATGTAAAACAAATAAAATATACTTAAAACTTACCTCTATTCACTACTTTTCTCTTTCTTTCTAACCCTAAATAAATACCTATTTCGTTTTTTATTGTTGTGACTTTCTAAAGCTGTAACTGACAAACGTATTCTTACAAAACTTATATGTATAAACTTAAATATCCGTAACTTTTTTTGGACAATGTGATAGTAAGTTTTAACGTAATGTGATTTAGGTCAATGTAAATTGGTCAAAGTAACCTATGTCAACAATACGTTAGTAGTAGTAGTCAATTTGACCTGGAAGGATATCGCATTAACTTTAATTCTATGAGAATTTAAAGTGTAAAATGATGGTCGATCCGAATTTTTGTTCACTAGGTATAAAGCCGAAAGTATAGACCACTTTAAGCATAATTCATCTGAGTTTTTAACATTTATAACAGCATTTTTAAGTTTTATATCTTTTGGTAAGTCAATGTATGATGTATGAACCACCACGAAATGGACTAAATTTGTTTATATTTAATTATATGTAATTTATGTTTTAGACTCCAACCACTATCTTTTCTTTCAAAAGAACTAATTTTATTTGGCAGCGTATCTTTCAACGATATCATAAAAATGTTTAAATCGTCAGCTTCAGTTATTAAAAAATTCTAATAATTGATAATTTATTCAAGTATTATTTTAAATAAAATGTTAAATTTTAATTTGTGGTATTATTGCATAAAGCATATACAAACAGGTACTGTAGTAATTAGTGCTGGCTGGTCTTACCGGCCTTCGGCGATAACGCTGAGCGAGGTGATTAGGGAATGAATTAGATGATTAGGTAGTCTAAATCAAAAATCTGCTATCTCTGTAACCGTAAGAGCTAGCGCAACGGTGATAGTACAAAACGATTTAGATGATAGCAGAGCCCTTTTTATATCTTATTGTTCTTATTTTTTTAAGGTAGGTAGAGTCATACTCAAACTTCAGCAAGACCCCGCTGCGCCAGAACACCCCCCATTACAAATGAGCCAGAACCCCCGAATGCACACTACTTACGTTTCATGAGGTTTACTAATGATTGGTCCCCAGCATTATACAAAAATGATCTAAATGCATTTTAAATGACTATCCCAGACCAAAATAACTTAGTAAGATGGGGTAAGACCACCGAAAAGTCTTGCAACATCTGTGGGGAAGCAGTAAAAACCGCGAAACACTTATTAGTAGGGTGTAGCCTGAAGGGTACTTCTAGATAGAGGTCAATACTCGCGTCGCCAAGATAAGGTCTTAGAAATCGTACGGGAAACGGTTAGACTTTCTGTAGCAAGAGTGCGGAAGGGTATAACAATCACCAAACGATCTGTGGAGTTTGTAAAAGTAGGCTGCTCGAAAAAGTCAAAACCGAAGCCTTATTTTTAGACGCGGCTTCTGATTGGACTCTCATGATGGACAGATATGAAAAACATTACAAAATCCCCGAGGATATTGGTGTTTCGTCATCCAGACCGGACTTATTCCTGTATCATGTAAACATTTAAGGCGCGTGATGCTTGTGGTGCTCACTGTTCCCTGGGAAACAAACATGACCAGAGATCACACATTTAAGCTCAATAAGTATTACGAGCTGACCAACGAACTGTCCAGGAATAAATTTATACATAGTTAGCTTGTACGCGGTAGAAGTGGAAGCGAGAGGTATAACAGCAAAATCTCTGTATAGTCTACTTAAAGTCTTTGGCCTTTCTAGAACTAGCATCGGTTCATTTCTAGAACGTATTTTATAGGCGGCATTAGTAGGTTCTTTCCAAATTTGGTTAGGTAGGGAGAGGTCAGAGGAGTGTAGACATTGTAGGAGAGCGTGTTTGGGCTTCGTAAAAGGGCCCCTTGAACCTACCCCTATGTCGCAAGTCCCAGGCATTGTTTGCACTTCTCTCCTTGCAACGCACGGTGAATCCATGGAATGCTAAGAAGCATCGTCTGACATGACATAGATAAAATGTACATTTGCAAAGCTATTTATTTTACATGTAAATGTAATCTAGATAATTATTAGATATATCAAAACTAACACATTGCGTATCGATACTGTTTAAATTATTATAATAAAAAAAATCCCCGATACAAAAAGACCTCTAAAAAGAATAAAAATAATATTATTATGTACTTATAGAAGTCGTTACGTCGGGGGACGTTGTATGTACGTTGATGATGGTGTCTATTTTATGAAGTTAATCATTGAGGACTTAAACTATACGATTCGATATCGTAATTTCTTTAATAGTCTTGGTAACGTACTTGCATTTTAATTTCTTCCTTTATTAAGCGGTCGATCTGTGTATTTTTGTGTATATGTCAGGCCCGAAGACCGAAAACGCTCAGTGGACGGAAAAAACGGCCACATCGCGTTCTGGCTGCCTTCAAATGCACAGAAGGCGTTCTGGCTACTTTTAAACGCTCGCAACGCGTTTTGTTAATTGTCGAACAACCAGAACGCGTTTTGTCATTTGTCAAGCGCTCAGAACGCATTCTTGATATTTCACTCGTGTTACTTACCACTCTCTACCAGCGTTCAATAAAATACAATTTTGTACTAATTATACAAATAAATTTGATTGATATTCAACACGTCATGGAGTAAACTTAAATTTATTATCGGTTGTCACAACGTTTTAGGTAATTTATTCAAGTGTTATTTTAAATAAAATATCAAATTTTAATTTGTGGTATTATAAACATCTATATAATTTGGTTAGGTTATGTTAGTTTGTATGGATTATATTTAGGATAGTATAAAGAATATGATAATAAAAGATATTATTAATAAATGTAAAAGTTAGATAATTTATTCAAGTGTTATTTTAAATAAAATATCAAATTTTAATTCGTGGTATTATAAACAACTATATAATTTGGTTAGGTTATGTTAGTTTGTATAGATTATATTTAGGATAGTATAAAGAATATGATAATAAAAGATATTATTAATAAATGTAAAATTTAGATAATTTATTCAAGTGTTATTTTAAATAAAATATCAAATTTTAATTTGTGGTATTATTATACGAGTGAAATATCAAGAATGCGTTCAAGAGCGCGATGTGGCCGTTTTTTCCGTTCACTGAGCGTTTTCGGTCTTCGGGCCTAACATATATATATTACGAATATATTAGGTACAGAGCTATTCAAACTTGCCCCTAATTTGCTGTAAATATTAAATAATCCTTCTAAGCCCAGCAGGGTGTTTGCCGTCACACGGTCACGCGACGAAGTGTTTTAAATTATAATAATTTAAATATTATCGACACGCAATGTGTAAGTTTTAATATATCTAACTAATTAAGCTTTTTTTACTCTTCACTCGAAAAAGAAGAAGAATAAATAAATCCCCAAGGTTAGTAGAACCAGAAGTATTTTCGAATATATTTATATATGCGATGTATACATACCATTCCGTCTAGACTGTCTAAACTGTCTAGACGGAAAAGGTTTACGGTGTGTAAGTAGTCACGTAAATAAAACATTGGAATGATTCAACTGCTTTTATTGTTGCGAGTCCGCGGGGTGGTGGTGCGCGGTGGAGGGTGGAGCGGGGGGTGCGGCAACGGCGGGCGCGGGCGCGAGGTGCGCGAGCACCACGTGCGGCGCTGCGCCGGGAGCGGGAGCGCGCGGGCGGCGCAGTGCCAGCTGTTGCAGCTGCAGAGTGCGCAGCGTCGCGCCGCCCTCCGATACGCCTCCCGCCGCGCTCACGGACACGCTCTGTCAATATCGAACAAGATTATTAGTATGATATTTCACCACCTTATATTCTAGGAGTCAGCACTATGAGCACTATTACAAAGTAAACTAAAATATATTTCAATAAAAGGCCTTACCTGAGATTGGGTCGGGGATGCGTGATGTAATATTTTTAGATGGTGTCTACCGGCGAGCGTTTGCTGCCGATACAGCAGCTGTGCGGCGGGAGGGGCGGACGCCCGGGGCGCCTCTACCGGTCGCGGCCGCCGTGCATCTACTTTGCCGCCTGCCGGCGCCACCGCGGTCGTCGTCTGAGCGCCGTGCGCCGCCACCACGATGCGTTGCGGTGCCACGGGAGCGCTCGGCGTTGGGGTCGGCGCTTGTACGGTACCGCTGGAGATGGTGGCGCCCGCGCCTGCCTTCATTTTCTCCTTAGCAATGCGCTCGGCACGACGCGTCGCCACCTCCATGGGTGAAGGAGGAGTATCATAGTCTACTCCGTGATCGGCGAGAAGAGCGGCGTGCTTGGGATTGTGATGGGCCGCATCGTCGAGACGACGCTTGGGTGCCGCTCGACGACGCTCGGCGGCCTCTCGCATTGCATCGAGACGCTGCAGCGGAGGACGTGCTGCGTCATCGTCGGGACGTCGACGCGCCGGCGGAGGTTTGCGATGCTTGCGTCGCGCTCGCTCTGGATCGGCGAGTGCGTCGTGTCGGTCACGACAGGCACGCGGGGAACGATAAGCGCGAGCGGTTTCTCCGACGAGATCTGCCAACCAGTCCCAATTGGGAGCGTGAGCGGCAGGGGGATCCGGGGGCACACGCTGCAATCGAAGCGCCCGACGCAGGGCGGCATCCTCGCAGGGAGCCCAATCGGGGGGAGGAGCTGCGTGGTCACGTGGGGGTGCAGGCGGCGGGCGGGCTCGTGGGCGAGGTCGCGAGCCTGCCCGTTCGAACAGCGAGGGCGGCGCGTGGGCGGAGCGGGGCGCAGGGCGGGCGCGGCGCGGCGATCGCGGGGCGCGCGAGTCTCGCCAGCGCACGGGCGGCAGCAGGGCGTCGGCGGCGGCACCGCGGCGGTATAGAGAGCGAGCCCAACTGTCGCAGTACACGTCGCCATCGCTAGAGGGCGGTGTGGGAGGACACCACATCTGCGGGAGTGATGATCTTATTTAGCCGCGAACGATATGTACATATGATGTCAATGGATGCAGGATGATTACTAACCGGCATTCGCTCTACACCGTTGCCGTTCACCCAAATCTGTGGACAAATTGAAATAAACATAAATTTTAATTCATACAAAGCCATTAATTCATTAGTCAATGATATATAATATAAGAAACTTACCTCATTACATTATATAAAATGTAGTCTTATTGTAATTAAACAACTAAGTATAACTTTCAATACTTTGCTTGCGACTCATGAAGGTGTTATATCCACTATTGGGGCTTGTTACATGCAATGTGATGTTTCCTAACTTCTGTAGCGTATAGGGTTATTTCTAAATACTTTTAAAATTTTTCTAGTTTTTAAAATTTAATTTTCCCATACAAGCAAGCGTAAAAAACATTAAAGCCATTCCGGCCACAATCTAAAAAACACCTAGTGCAGTAAAAGTCTTCATCACTACAGGTATATTCTCGAGCTTTTATGTATATTTCATTTAAAATATGTAACCATAAACGACGTGTTTCCTTAGAGAAATCGTAAAAACGAACTAAATAATCTTTATAAAATATTTATACAAAAACAAAAAAAAAATACATTTAGTTATTTACCGAACAAGCGCTTTGTTCAAACGTGTGGGTTTTGATGGTCAAAAGTTACGTCGGGAAAAACCCCAACAGATTTGTTTTACCGTATAAGTTTTGATTGAATTGTGTGTGCGGTCTCCTACACGCGTTTCAAATATAAAAACACAATTGTTGCGAAGCAGCAATCAAACAATTAATAACCAAATCGTTGGTTTTCTCACTCTAGACAAACGTTAGACTTTTAGAAGAAATTCAGTAAGTGTTGTTGAATTTGGTCACTACTGACTATCGCACGGATGATGGGACATAGGAATAAGTAAAACTGGCTTAGGGCAGAGAAGGACGGCACCGCTCGATCTCGCGTAAATGCTTGCACGCCTTATATCCCTGACGTTCGGGGCGGCGTCGTCGTTTTGGTGGCATCTCGCTAAAAGATCGAGCCAAGAGCGAGGTCAAGCATTTACGAACGGTATCGAGCGGCACCAAAACGTCGAACGTCAGAAATATAAAACGCAAGTTTTCGGTTTTAAATCATTTATTATTCTGTCGATCGGGTGTGCCACGGGCAAGCCACGAGTCGAGGGTGCCGTTACGTAGCGCACGTCGCCGACCTCCCTCTGTACCCGCACTACCTCCTGCTGGCCCGCGGGTTTCATCCAACGTCCACAGGTTGATGTGCACAGTACCCCGTGAGCGCGTCCGAGGCGCGGCCGGGGGTGCAACGGGGGTTGCGGCCGGAGGTGTGGGGGCGGGCGCCAACGCGGGAGGTGTCGCGAGGGGCGGCGACGGCGGGGGAGAGGGTGGAGGTGGTGGCGCGGGCTTCGTGCGCCTTCGTCGTCCAACACGCACCTTGGTGCGGGCGTCTTCTCGGCAATAGGTGAGTTCCAGGTCGGGCTCGGCTTCGGGTTCGGGATCGGGCTCCGGTTCGAGCGAAGGCTCCTCCCGTAAAGCTCGTCGGGCCTGCTCCCATTCTCGCAACTGGCGTCGCATCTCTCCAAGCGCCGCTCTCTCCGCCTCCGTGGCCGCTTCACTGTTCTCTACGAGTCTCATAGCATATTTTTCGACTGGCGTTAACTATTAAATCAAAGAAATGGAATCAGTTTTTCTTTATTAATTATTAGTTACACATAAATAGAACCATCGGTCTTTATGGATAGATTGTAAAAAGTACATAGAAGTGTTTTACCTGTTTCATGAGAGCGGCAAACTCCCCCTTGTCGGGGTCAGCGGCAGGCGCCCGTCGCGGGGAAGCGGCGCGCGCATCGTCATCCAGCGGCACTGTCTCATCGAATTCGGCGAGATCTCCTTGTGCCTCAGCGCGCGCTGCCTGTGCAGCGGCAGCGTCTGCCTCGTCTTCCGCGGCAGCGAGCGCGGACTCGAGTTCGCCGCCTTCTGTCGTTTCAGTTTCTTTCTGATCGTTTCCTTCCCCACTAATACCGGTTGTCCCTTCCGTCTCTGCGCCGAATAATTCCTTAATGTTGGCCTGTTGACATAGAGAACATGCAAATTATAATGCATAATTTCACAAGCGAAAGTGGAAGTCCAGTGCGAGGTTAGTAAGTAAAATAATATCGTATTAGTTATAACTTACGGCCCTTAAATACGAAGTCGTAAAGTGTCCGTCTTCAATGGCGAGATGTCCGAGGGTGCGCTTCTGTTCTGCTTTTCGCAGGATATTTTCCTCGACCGTGGCAGCGGTGACGAGGCGAAACACGTGCACGTCCCGCGTCTGCCCAATACGGTGGCAGCGGTCCTGCGCTTGTGCATCCATCGTCGGGTTCCAATCGGAGTCGTAGAACACTACTGAGTCAGCACCCGTTAGATTGAGACCCACGCCCCCGCTGCGTGTGGACAGGATGAAGGCAAAGATGCGCGCGTCGGCGTTAAAACGGTCCACGAGTGGTTGGCGCTGGTCCACTCTTGTGGCACCGTCCAGCCGCAGATAGGCGTGGCCGTGCATGCATAGAAACGCCTCCAATACATCCAAAACACGCGTCATTTGCGTGAAGATGAGTACGCGGTGACTGCCCGCTTTTAGTCGTCGCAGAAGACCGTCGAGCGTTTGGAGCTTGCCTTTACAACAACAAATCAAATTAAAAAATATATATAATTGTAATAGATACCGATACCAGTAGGAAGAATAAAAAAAAGACATATGTTTAACAGTCCAAGTTTTAGTACAGTATAGGGTATTATACAGTATATATTTCTTTTCCTATTATTTTTTTTTTAACTTATAAATGTGTACAATTCTCAATTGCAAATTGAAATAATAGCAAATGGGATAATTTTATACCACATTTATAAACTTTTTAAAAATAGATTTTTTTTTTAAATGTTTATTTTACATAGAATATAAATTATTTTATTGTGAAGGCCAATTTTTTAAAAGACAACTTTGCGAGATCCGTCTTGTAACTTATAAATCTAAATAAGAACAATATAAAATGAATCACCGCAGTCGTACTGCAGCAGGCGAGGGTGAGGGAAGGCCACGGCAGCACGCGCGGCGGGTGCGTGCATTAGCGCCAGCGCTGCCCGCGCTGGAACCAGCGTACTGCTTGCAGCCGCTAGTGCCGCGCGCCGCCACCAACGAGCTCCAGCGCCCGCTGTTAGCTGGGGGCCCGCCGCACGCACCGACGACCAGCACACGACGAATCTACGAAGGGGTTCAAATGTCAAATAATAATCATCACACAAAAACCCGTTACTTTTAGATTGAATATGTTATGATTTATTAGAATAAATATATATAACTTTAAATGAAATACTATTTATAGTCAATTTATAAATACTTTATCTGTTACCTATCGATGACGTCGTGCAGTTCTTCTAGAACATCTTCGATGTCCCGGGGGGGCACGGGCGGCGGGCCAGCACTCACGGCCGAGCGCAGATCTGCGCCGAACAGAGGCAGCCGCCAGCAGCGCCGCTCGTTGACCACGGCCAAGCGGCGCAGGCTAGCACGCCTGTGAGCCTCCAGGCGGATCGCGGAGCCGCAAGTCGGCGGCCGCACGGCGGCGGCAGCGGAGAGTGGCGTACGGGTCGAAGGCGTACGGACCGCGGTCGCAGTGGGTGCGAGCGTCGGTGCAGTAGGAGGAATGCGAAGCGTGGGCGGGGCCCGCGGGACGAGGCGAAGATGCAAGCGTAATGCGGCGGGAGGCGGCCGAGGAGGCGAGGAAGGAGGCGGGTCTGGCAACTCCTCGACAAGACGTCGGGGAGGTGCTAGGTGGCGCGCGCGGTGGGCGGCGAAAGCGCCGGCGCCCGCCACCTCTAGTGAGGCAAGATCCCCTCCGAGGCGTGCGGCGAGTAGACGTTGGCGCGCAATTGCGGCGACCAGCGCAAGCGCAGGTACGGGATAGGGTAACGCGGGCAGCTGCAGCGGGGACGAAACGGGCCGGGGCTCGAATAGATCGGGATGATTGCACACTTTGCGAAGTTGCATCAACACGTTGATGACGCTCAGGAGATTGCCTGACGCGAGGCTCTCCTTCGTTCTATAGATTAATTTTATGAATAAAATAGAATTAGCGTTTGAATCGTAAAAGTTTTTCTTAAGAATCTTGGTTTGTCAGTGTACATAGATAACTTATTTATATGCTCGATACCACATTCAAATTGTTGTGTGCATAATTATCGTTATTATACCACGGTTAAATATTCCCGCAAGGGATTCCAGATTTATAACACACGGACCGAAATAAATTTGTGATATACAGTTGTTCAAATATTTTTGCGTCACAATTCTATAAAATACGGGTAGATAATTAATACTAAAATACTCACTTAGCTCGTGACATAAAGTCGTCGTAAAGAAATCGTTGTCGCTTCGAGAGACGACACATCAAAACGTGCTCGTATTTACGCGGCATCTGTCGCTCCACATCCGCCTTGAGCCGCCGCAACAAGAACGGTCGCAAAACCTGCCAGTATAAAATATACAATAAGATAAATATTATGAAAAGATAAAGAGAGAGAAATATTGTGCCGGATGAAATGAGCATAGCAGTTCGCACCTCGTGAAGGCGACGCACGAGTTCGTCGCTGTAGCGATGTGATCCGTCTGCTATGCCGGCCACAGGCGCAAACCACTCGCGGAACTCGGAGTGCGAAGCGAACACGTCCGGCATGAGGAAGTGCATGAGCGACCAGAGTTCCAATAGACTGTTCTGCAGCGGTGTGCCCGTCAATAGCAAACGCCTGAAATTGTGATATATCACTACCGTCGGATGAACGGATATCTAAAGCGCGCTGTGTTCAGTGAAATATATAAAAGTGTTCGTGTTTGTAATTTTAATGTCTGATAATGTGGCATGCATTACCTAAATAGTTTACCTTTCTGTCTGAAAATTCAGTAACATCTGCCACCTCTGAGATTTAAAGTTTTTGATATTTTGAGCTTCATCTAAAATTAGATACTTCCATTTCTTTCTACGGAAACTTTGATGATCCTGCACTACTAGTTTATACGACGTTATACACACGTGGAAAGAGTTAGCTTTAGTCCAACCGACACGTTTTAATTTGCGTTCCTTGATAGTACCATAATAGGTAAGAATTTTGAATGAGGGGCACCATTTTTTAAATTCCATTTCCCAGTTAAGCACGACCGAAGTGGGAGCGACGACGAGGTGCGGGCCCCAGTCGCGACGGTCTAGAGCCAGGTGCGCAAGCAGAGCGATAGTTTGGATGGTTTTGCCCAAACCCATCTCGTCCGCCAAGATGCCGTTAAGACGGCGAGCGTGCATAGTGGCCAGCCAGTGCAATCCCACGTGCTGGTACTCTCGTAGCGAGTGGCGCAGAAGTCGCGGCAAGGGCGTGGCCACTGCGGTCTCCGATAGCGTAGTCCCGGTCGGCTGAAGAGTTGCCGCCAGCGAAGCCGCAGCCTCCACGCGCTGTTCTCCCTCCGCACTGGCGCTGTTTTCCTTTTCTTCATTTTTTACTTCTTCGGTGTCCATTAAAGCCTCGAGTTGTTCCGACTCTGACGACTCTCCGCTGTCAGATTGAGTTGTCTGTTCGTCGTCGTCGTCTGAATCGATTTCGGTGGCTGAAGAAGCATCGATGTCTTCGGGGATCGGCAGTGCGGAACCCGCATATTGACTGACAAGTTCATCGATGTCTATATCGGCTTCGTCTTTAAGTGCGGCGAGTTCCGCGGCGGCGTCCTCGGGTCGCTCATTACGTTCTTGTTCGGCGATAGTATCCTCATCGTCGGCGGAATCATCATCGGGGCCGTAATCCGAAGGCGGGGGAGAGTGTGCAGGCACATAACCAGGGGGAAGCAAATCACCAAGATCGAGGTCCGACTCTCGTCTCAACGCCTCCAGCTCGTCACGATGGTCTGCGGCGTCGTGGGCGGCCTCCTGTTCGGCGGCGGCAATAGTCTCCTCGTCGTCGTCGGAGTCGTCCCGCGGCTGGAACTCGTCGTCGGAGGGCGGCGTGTCGGGTACGGCAGATGCGACTACGGCTGGGCCGGGGCCTAGGTTAGCAGCGAGCTGCCGAGAGTAACGTTCCGTGCGGTCTACAATGTAACTCAGTTGTTCGTCTAGTGCTTCCTTACGAGCTCGCTCAACCCGTCGAACACGTTTCCATTCAACCAACTGGAAAATAACACAAAATGGTTGTTACCTATTTACTACACTTTTAATCTAAATCTACTTTTAGGCTTTTTTATTACCTTCTCCACATTCGACCAAAACATCCTGATTTCCTTGGCTGCAAAGGCAGCGATTTTTTTTAACTGCAACTCCTGAGCCTTTTCAGCTTTCTGTGCGGCGACAGCTTTATCTTGAAAATATTTTTGTACCGCTCGCGCACACTAAAATATACAAGTACAAATACACTTGATAGATAATGTAGGTCTTTGGTAAACACCAATCTGAACAAAAGGTACCTTTTTTGCTGCTTGCTTTTTCCACTTTCGCTCGTGGGCAAAATCTTGAGCGAGCCAAGCCATCTCCTCAAGTAAATAGTCCCAATGTGTCTTAGGCCGCGGCGGTTCGAGTACCCGCGGCAATCTCCGCTCAGTCCAAAGACCGGCGCGGGCCAGCTCTGCCACGCGCGTTGCTACGTACGCCTCTTGTTTGGCTTTCTCGACCATTTCGTCAGCGGCAGCTGCGGCAGCAGAAATCGCGGGTGCAGTTGTGGTTGCAGGGGAAGCCGGCACAGGACTGGGGTCAACCGGAGTGGGACAAGCGACTTCCGGTGCTAATACAGGAGAAGGCACTCTTGGAGGCACGGGGGGTGGCTCGGGCGGCGGGGGCGCTGCTGGAGGAGGCCGACGTGCCTCTAAAAAAGCGGTTAACTGAGGGCCCGGAGGTTTTTTGCGCCATGCTGAATAGTCCATCATATTGCCGCCAGCCTGAAGAAAGTACAGCTCACTCAGTTGTTCCGTGAACCTGAAACAAAGTGTATGTCACAAACAGCCTATAAATTTAACTGAACAATGAAATTTTATTAGAATGTTTGTTAAATGTAACCTTTCACGTAAATTCTTCAATCGAAGCAACTTGTACTCGAGAACGCGCTTCCTGAGCGCGGAGACGTCTTCGATGCCATGGAGTTTCGTCCTCTTACGCGGCGGTTCGTCCGGACGCTCCATGGCCCCCACGCCATTGAGAGCTTCTTCTCCCCCACCACCGACTCCGCCCCCACACCCAGTTCCGCGTTCCACACCCTATACATTAGATTTATTAGACATAATTCATATAAGAACTTACACATCAATAAAACAAAAACGACCAACTTAAGTTCAAATTCTAATGCAAGATTTTTAATATTTATTTTTAAAATTACAAACTATATAGTATGATCAACATATATACAGACCTACCAAGCCGAAACTTGAAACGGCGACCTGGGAGGAATGATAAATATCTAAAGGAAAGTTGAATTTGATAGCTCAGTTGGCAGAGTGACCTTGAGGTCATTAGGGACGCATACCCAATAATATACAATACTGATAGATATCTTACACTAACATAGCTTGACTGCGTACTCATATATAGTGCGGGTAAAATAGGTGTATCAAACACACACCTTTTTTTTGTTAATTGATGATTTTCTTAATTTTATTTATTAGTTGATTTTTCTTAATTGATTCATTTCGATGCGTAAAATGCGCACAGGGACACAAAACCTCATACTGGTAATTTAATTAAACTTGGTAATGACTCCCTTCTTCACCAAGACAGAGGTACTTAGGCATATATCTGGACAGAAAGCAAATATGGCAAACTCATATTAAATAAAACGCAATGTGTCAAAAATACTTTTTAGAAACCTAAACTGGCTAATATGTACTATAATACCATAGAAAATATATGAAACTATAATGAAGCCAATGGCATTCGACTTATGGCAATGAGCTATGGGGATCAGCAAAAATCTCAAATATAGAGATTATACAAAGATTACAGAACTGATGCACCACTATTTATCAACACCAGTGAATTACATGAGCACAGAGAAATGAAAAACTGTTAAAGAGGAAGCTGAACACAGCAAAAGCTAACAAATACCACATAGAGGCACTTATAATAAATTAACACTTTAGCTACAGCATTATGAGAACCAATATAATCAGAAGGATAAAAAGACAACACATCTGGGATTTTGCTAATTAACGGTCCCATGTTAATATGAGACAACTTCCTCACTGTAGGAACAGTGCTCCCCTGTCACCTGACTCCCACACTAAATCTGGTAAGGGCTTGTATAGTTGATTGCTAGATTAAATTAAAAAAATATGATGATATGTATAATTTATTATATATATTGTGATCTAAAAACATCCCCTTGGTGGGTTTCTAATTGATCTTCTAGATTCTAAAAGCTAGGTGCACCGAGTTTAGGCTCATCCAGATCTAGAGCCTAAACTCGGCGCACTCAGTTTCATTCTTCTAGGGAATCCAGTAGCATCTATATATCAGTATACCTTAGGGTCACTTCATCAAGTCTGATGCTAAGATCTAATTAAAATTATCAAAACAAGCTTAACTGGTGCACCAAGTTTCCGTATCTTCTAAGAGATATAGTAGCATTGGTCTGTATAGTCACTACATCACCTTTAGATCACTATATCATGAGTATTCAAATGATTAATCATTACTTATAGTAAAATAAACTGACGAAATTGTAAATTGTGCAATGTAAGATGCTAGGACTGGAAGTTTTTCACTCTTCTTCATATTTTAGATATGAGATGAGACGAAGCTTCTTACCATGCCATGGATTAACTATGCGGGTGCCGGGCCCATCGTGTTGCAAGGAGAGGAGTGCAAGCAATGCCCTTGCCCCACACTTGTAGGTTTAAGGGGTACCTCCTTTATTATGCGCTAAAACGTTCGCCTTCACCCTCCACACTCCTCTCCCTACCTAACCAAATTTGGAAAGAACCTACTAATGCCGCCTTTGAAATACGTTCTAAAAATGAACCGGTGCTTTTTCTAGAAAGGCCAAAGACTTTAAGTAGACTATACAGAGATTTTGCTGTTATACCTCTCGCTTCCACTTCTACCGCGTACAAGCTATCTATAAATTTATTCCGGTACAGTTCGTTGGTCAGCTCGTAATACTTATTAAGCTTAAATGTGTGATCTCTGGTTTGTTTCCCGGGGAACAGTGAGAACCACAAGCATCACGCGCCTTAAATGTTTACATGATACAGGAATAAGTCCGGTCTGGATGACGAAACACCAACATCCCCAGGAATTTTGTAATGCTTTCTAACTAACCGCTTCTCGTATAATTTCTAATACCTTATCGTGGCGACGCGAGTATTGAACTTTATCTGGAAGTACCCTACACCCTACTAATAAGTGTTTCGCGGTTCCTATTGCTTCCCCACAGATGTTGCAAGACTTTTCGCTGGCTTTGCCCCATCGTACTAAATTACATTGATCAGGGAGAGTCATTTGGAATGCATTAAGATAGAATTTTAATAATGCTGGAGACCAATCATAAATTAAGGCCACTTCAAAGCTAGTGGAATACAAAAATTTCCTATGGTCACCCATTCGTTTTGAATTTCTAGGCTCATCGCGTGGAGCCGGTAGTTATTGTTTTCATCTTGTCAAATAAAAAACTTTGTTATGTCTATATCTTGAACTTTCCTACTTGATCCTAGCCCTACTTTGTTCGTTTGAGCACCTATCATAATTTTTTTATAGAATTGAAATTGTGACTCGAGCTCTGAGGCAACTTTGTCTTTTGGGAGAGAAGTTACAGTATCATCTTTAGATTTTTTGATGATATGTCTTTTAGAACTCTTAGATGTTTGTAGAGCTCCAATGGTTTCTTTAATTTTAACATAAAGTTGTTTAGGTCTTTAAATAAGGTTGAAGAGTATTATTCCCTATTTTTGTCTGTACCCCTGGCTAACTAAGTGACCGTTCGTTCGGTAGTTATGGTGGGTTTGACAAACAACCAAACAAACAATTTCATATTCTCCTTTTTAATATTAGTTAGGATTATTCAAAAGTAGATAAGGATTGGAATACAACATAAAATAATTTTATTTATATTATATATATCTTATAAAAAAGTACACCATGGTTAACTATAGGTTATATAGGTATATATATATATATATATAGGTTATATATTATAGACTAAATGTATACTGAAAATTCATTACTATCAGTTGAGTGGCACAGATTTTTTATACAAATTTCCATCCCCTACTTCTGCCCCTCGGGGTTGGGTTTTTGAAAAAATTTGCTAACTTATGTTTGATGTTGTGTCATCAACTAGGTATATCCTTAAAAAAATCATGAAAACCCGTCAAGAGGTTTAGATTTTTCATACAAACTTTCATACCCTATTTCAAATCTTTAGGGGTTGATTAAAAAAAAGTAGCCTATATTTGACCTTGATCTTTAACAATTTTTATTCTGAATTACATGCCAGTGGTTTAGCCGTTAAAGTGTAAACAGACATATAGACTTTTGCATTTATAACATTTATATGGATTTTTATTCATACAGGATCCTTTTTTATTACATATAAACTTTGCCCACAAGTGATAGAGATCACTCACAACAATGTCTTTATAACAAATAAGGGGAATTTTTGAAATAATTTGTAACATAGGACCAACTAAAAATATCAAATAAAGTAAACCTTATTGAAAATTATTGTATGATTGTGAAACTACAGATATGCGACAAAAATAGAAACAATTAAGTTTATTTCTGCAATACTATGAAAAATATTTTTTATACACATTTTTAGTTTAATATGGCTTTTTAGCTGGGGTATTTTTTATATTTGTATACATATATGTCGTAATAAATATCAGAAAAATGTAACCCTATGTTAATAGAATATGTGTGAAAAAGTGGAATTTGTTGCAATTATTCCTTCATTACATTAAGTTTGATGTTGTAGCAATATACCACCCCATTGATCAAGTGGTTAGCGCAGACGCCTAACGTGTCACGGCGCAATGGGGCTCGGGTTCGATTCCCGGCGGAGACAGGCATTTGTGATGAGCATAGATGTCTGTTTTTCTGGGTTTGGTCGTTTATTAAATATATTCTCAGTATTTATATGTGTATTTCTATGTATTTGTATCGTTGTCGAACACCTTTAACACAAGCAAATAATTTGCTTACTTAGGGGTTAGATCAATGTGTGTAATTTGTCCTGATATTATTATTATTATTAATATGTACCGAAAGCTTGATAATTATTGGCACAACTATAAATGCATTCCTAAAGTTTTAAGTTTATTAAGGTTCATTTATATATTACAGGTAAGGTAAAACAATTATGGAAATTAATTTTATAACTTTCAGGAGTTATAAAATTTGTTTATTACAAGTGATTATATTTTTTCTACTTTATAACCTTCTGCTATGTCTCTTCTTGGTATATTTTTAATTCAATACTACATATTAAAATAAGCTTAACATGGCTTACATGTTCATAGACAAGTCAAATCATTATATATTTCATATCAATGTATATTTTATGGAAAAACAAATTATTCATACAGTTTGTTACTGGACTTATAATACCACTTTAATTAAAAATTATTGTCTAGTTACCCGTAGGTTAACAATCATTTATTTATTTCAAAGGCAAAACAAACAATTAAATAATACTTATAAATGCAACCAATACATAACATAAATCAATGAAGTTTCCACTAAAAAAAATAATTTCTTGTATAAGACAATTGATGTATAGAAAATAAAATATAGGAATGTAACCCTGAATTCTGTCCCTAATCCATTTATATTAAAAGAAAGCTAACCAAATTGAAAGGATAATATTTGTCTAACATAAGAAAAAATATTGTTCATATATACAGTAGACGCCGCTTATTGTGATCACTTTCAGCCAGCCTGTTTTGATAACAATAACCGAATGATAACATTATGCGGATGGTACTTTTTCATGCTTGTTGGGGGATTTTAGTGCACATAATAAATGATCATAATGATAAAATATGAATTGTAATAATTTAGAATTGATTTAAGTACATATTAAGTTTCATAATAAGAAATTCTGTTGTTTGCTCAAATTTTCGATTTATTTACACCATTAAAAATATTCTAACATAAGATTCATTTGAAATATCGATCTATTGTTGTTTGACACTTGTTTTCATTCATAATCATTTGAATATAATTCTCAAAATCATATAATTTTTCGAAGTTTGTTGCTCGGTGTTGAACACCACTCGTATCGAATCGTCTTATCGTCCGTCGTCGTCGAACAATAATAGTATTTTCTAATCCTTAAACTTGAGAATTTAAAATTGTACCCTTCTAAATCGATAACAATAAGCGGCTTTTTTCAAATGTATTGCTAAGAAGAAATTTGGGACCAACCACTTTAGATAACAGTAGCCGGCTGATAACATTAACCGTGATCACAATAAGTAAGCGGCGTCCGCTGTATAACTTATGCAAGTTCTTCAAGCTAGACATAACACATATCAGCAGCCTCGGACACCATACTGTTTGATTATACCAGAAGTTACGGGTACTTGAATCCTAAACATGTTTAAGATATTTTGCAAACATATTATACTTTAAATGATTATTTGTTGTTTTTAACATTTTTTAGTTTTTAACATGTTGTTGTTGAAACATTTTTATCAATTTGCCCAAGTTGTCAATTAAATATAAACAAACCATTAGGATTAGGAAATTATTAATTGTATATGTATATAATATATATAAGTTGTTCAATTTTGGTGATCCACACACCTAAAAAAAAGGAAGTTGCAACTGCTAGGTAATTGTTCTGATATTATAATAATTTTAAGAAAATTTAAAAACCGAAGTTAATTATTGAGGAAGTTGAACTATATTTATTATTATTGGGTATGTTATCAATATTTCAATCTTGTTTTGTTTGTAAATTTGAATGCTAAATATGTTTTTTAAGGACAATAAACATCAACTATAAATAAAACTTATGGCTTACAACTTACCATGAGCGGTAACGATGAAACTGTTTCGTATGTCGAGGCGGACTCATTTCGTCCACTCATAATGCGACATCGCGAGCCAAAACACAAAGTTCTTATTCGAGTTCACTATCTAAATTGTTAGCACTATTTTCTACAAAAGTGCACTTATTTACAGACTCGTATTTATTGTTTATACAAAATTAATTAATAATATTTTTTAAATACACTAAGTCAGTCTCTTTAATACTTATCATTTCTATTATCAGTAACTCAACCGAGTAACACTGTCCAACATGTCGCCACAAACTATTTTCATATAATTATTTAAAACCCTGAATAAGCCGCCGTAAACATAATGCTGTGACAAATCCACTCCGGAAGACGCCATATTGATTTAGTAGAAACAACTGATGTTTGCAACGAGTTTTTTTAATCCTCTTTAAACTCTTTAAACACCAGATATCACAATAATTTTATCACGAAATTTTAATTTTACAAATTAATATATTTTCATTTTGATATTATTTTATAGTTTCAAATAGAATAGCACTGTATTTCATTTAATAAAATATTGGTTTAATCTCCTTATTCCCGTCTCACTCTTAATGATCGCAACTGTTGCCATTAAAAAAAAAGGTTAGTAAAGCTTCGAACACATTTCAACATTATTAAAAAGAAAAGATAATTTAAGCTAGACATATAAGTTTGAGAAAATAATTTAACTATGTGGTATTTTACCAGTGATCCCACACACCTATCAGAATATTAACAAAAATACTACGAGTGGCTTACCAAAACATTAAATAAGTATTTCCTTTACATTAAAAAAAGATTCTTATTTTTTTTTGTTAAAGGGATCTTTTATGAATATCACATCAGTTTTCTTCTTTCTCCACGTATTTAAAAAAATATATATAATGTCAAATAATTTTGTGATCATTTAATAATGTAAAAACCACATACATAAATGTGTTGAATAATATTCTATTCAAAAGCTAGTATGATTGATCACCGCCCCGTTGGTTGAGTGGTTAGCGCAGACGCCTAACGTGTCACGGCGCAATGGGGCTCGGGTTCGATTCCCGGTAGAGACAGGCATTTATGTAGATGTCTATGTTTCTGGGCTTGGTCTTTTATTAAATATATTCTCAGTATTTATATGTGTATTTCTATGTATTTGTATCGTTGTCTAACACCCTTAACACAAGCAAATAATATATATAATTTCAGTATATTTTTAACTAATATTTTAAAATATTAGTTAAAAATATACTGATATCGTGAAATCTGAAATCTGAAATCGTTCCTATCTAACAGCATGTAAACCTTTAAATAATTTAAAAATAAGAGCACAGAGAAAATTCTCCTATAACCTATTGTTTCGAAAAATACTTATTAGAATAATAAAAAAAACTTATTATTGTAATAATATTGTCTATACTCTATAGAGACTTAATGCCAAAACAATTTACCCATGAAATAATGGCAATATGATAAATAAATAAATTTAATATTTTATTTCTCACTAGACGGATTTTAATCATTTTGAAAGTGTAGATACGCATTTTAAAGGTGCAATTGCAATTCTATAGAACAGACTGCATTGTTTTATTACTATTTTTAATAGTGACCTTTAGTAGTAATTTGGTAGTATTGCCCTTTTTCAGATCATTTGACCTATTTATATTTTATATTTATTTTGCGTTCTACTCTAACTTTGATTATCGCTTATTTGAAAGAAAAGAAGATTAAGTATGTTTATATTTGTCCTCTACCTTATAACAAATGACAAGGTAAATATTTATATTATCACCACTTTTTAAGTTCATAGTCAATCTTTGAGATTATTTCAACCTGAAATTGTTTTCTTTAATAAAAATTCCATATACATGGAATTAATAATTAAAAAAGATCTGTGTGTTATTGAATTAATAAATGAAGATAATAATAAGTTTATTATTATCTTCATTTATGAATTCAATACATATATATTTTATACAATCAGCTGCTTGTATAAAATATATATTACATTTATAAAAAGTTCATTGTCACTTACGCTTAGCCCTATAAAATAAAGATGGGTTTTCATTTACATTCCTTTGAATTTTGCTAAATAACTAGATCTATAAAGTGGTTCAATGTAGTGTACTAGAATGCACAACTGGCAATGAAAGGAAAGTACCTGATTTGTCTTACAATTTGTAAGTACAATTTTTCTATAAGTATATGATTAAAAAGCTAAGTATATGATTAAAGGATTACGTATAGAAATCAAAACACTATCAAAATTGATTATTGTTAAAAGATACAAACACAATTAACAAAAATAAAAAAGTAAAACGTAATAATTTTTTTTTGTCTGTCTATACTGTTAGCCCTGTTGGCTATTACAGTGTCACCGGGAGAGCGGGTGGATCAGTAGACCCACCCTTAAAAAGGGGGGGGCCAGATGGGCCCCCAAGGGGAACAACGTCCCGAGGGCGTCTCAGGTTGAGACACGGACCTCGGCTCGGGGCATCGTTAATCAGGAGGTAAGCTAAGGAAATTTGGACACTAGCGTCCTCCGACGGCAGAACGCCGGAGCACCCGAGCACTTACTCAGTTAGGACCTCGTCTATACCGGTATAGACGGTGTGTGTCTGTATGGTGTCACTTTTGCCTACGCGTACGTTATTACCTACTGTGAACGTGTCGTCGGGGTCAACGAGTAACGACTTTGGTCTTCTTTTTCTGACTAAAGTAGTTTTACGTGGTCTATACTCTGCGGCGTCAGCCACTAGTGGGTTCGGGAGTCGCTCAGCACGTTCAAAGTACTTTTGGGAAAGCCCCTTGAAGTACTGAGAGATGGTTGGAAGCTCTGAGTCTCTATGGAGATCGATGTTGCGTACGAACCACGGCGGTAATAAAAAACAACAATAAAATATTAATGGTGATAAAATTGAGTACTCGACTGTACACTGAAAGTGGGGGTCTGGCGGGAGGGACGGGACGTAATGCGAATGGACGTACGCTCGTTCTTCATTCCTCGCAGTCCCCTCAGATACCTTATATTAGACTTCTGCACAGTCTTGTCCATGAACGCTGTTTCATGCTGATAGTTATACCATTCTAAAAATATATTGAATATAAATTTTATAATTAAAAATAAATACTGTTCTAAAGAAAGTCTCGATTGGGAATTAAATTAATCGTAATATAATAATAATTATGTTCGGTTAAATTCTATTCGATTTGAACATAGGGCGACTACATACTTATCTAATTAAATCATTTTTCAGTAAGGATTGTGAATCTAGCGTTTCATAGTTTGATTGTAGCATCAACCTCAAAATTTAATCAAGCTATTTGTTCTTCCATTCATATATTTTTATATTTATAGTTTCATGATTTTGATGGCTATCTTTGATCAATGGAGTAGTTACTCTTTATTTCTACAAATCATATAGGCCGTGTTCCGAAATTGTACAAACCAGCATACTGGCCAGGGCCAATGACGTCATAACACGGACGCCATATTGCACTGGTGTCGGCCATATTGTACTGGTGCGGTAACTTTATAGTAATCTGTGGCAATATAGGCAAATGCAGAATAATATTCAAACAGTAATTAGAGTTGCCACTTTTAAAAAATACATTAAAGATAAAGGACAACTTAATTTTCGTCATTCTAATATTTGAAAAATATATATACTTATATTTGTAAGTTTTATAAATTATTATCACAGTTACAATAACATAAATGCACAGTATCTATGCAGTAAATTTAATTTAAGGTAAATAGATGATTCTTTTTTCATTTTCGTTCTTATTAGGTTTAAAGATATTTTATTTCTTTCGTCTCACCATTTATTATTAATTAATTATAATCATAGTCTTACTAAATAATTATTGTACTTGTTTAGAATTAAATATCTGATTAACAACATTTTTTGTTGTAATTGCTTTGTAACTCCATTCTCTTGGAACTTTATTATTTTATGTAATAAAATGTATAACTATCTAAAATAGACAAATTAAAAATAAATATGAAGTCACAGATTAAAAATAAATTCGTAATACTCTGTCAGTAGTATTCAGTGCTGGCCATTATAATATTTCGGAACGATTCACCAGCATGGCGTCGATTTTTAACGTCATCAGCACTGGCCAGTATACTGGTTTGTATTTCGGAACACGGCTACAATTTTGTGTAGCAACTGGCAGGTGTCATTAAGGCAGACTTGACTTTAGAACAATTTAATATGTCATGCAATTTTGAGTATGTATTGACAAATGACAATTGACATTCATATTTCAGAGGTTTATTGGAGTGGAGTATGTTAAAATCACGACGACTGTAATAATCTTAATTCATATTTGTTTTTAAAATCATAGGTCATTGAAGTCATACGTCGATAACCTAAGAAAAAAATTGTGATAACGTTACTTTACTTTTATAAATAAATAATTTTTTTTCTACATATTTAAAGTACAAATACAATATAAAGTTTACAGTTTCATTACTCCCATTAAAGGCTCTAATTTTTCGGTAGAGATGTGTTGGCAAGAAGTAAAAGTTTTATAATATACTTGTTGGTTTTAATGTAGGTAAGTGTTATTTTTTAAAAAAGATAGCTCTCATTTGTGTTTCATAATTCAATAACACCTTTTTTTTACTTACTGTTTTGTTTTGCGATTACAACCGCAAGTCTACAATAGAAATGTAATGTGTAATTCGTGGCGAAATATATTGTTTAAAAGGTTATTGCATTACATTTACCATAAGCATCATTATCTTGTTTATAAGAATATACATTGTTATTGTAACAGTTATGAAAATTCAAATGTTGAAAATAATAAATCCTCAGTCTAAACATAGTATAGTAGTAATATAAATTGTTTCAGCTGGCCTTTAATTGTAACTTCAAACTCAAACATAGTAAGTTCAACAAAAAATTCAACAGTTTAGATATTTACATTTATTTAAAAATTATTTTTTTATAGCGATCAACATGGTTGTTTAGGTGTAATTAAAAAGAAAAAATGTTTATCATAGTCCAAAAAACAAAAGTCATAATTTAAAAAATTTATTACATTTAAATGTGACAAAAAATCTAAGTTAGATTATGTAGTAAGTAGTAGTTTTATTAATCCTTTTAAAGGCTCTCATTTTTTGGTAGAGATGTGTTTGATGTAAAGTAAGATTTATAATAAATTTGTTAGTTTTGATATGGGTAAGTTTTGTAAAAACTCAGTAATTTTAAATATTTTTTTTATTACAATATTGTTTTGCAATTACTCTGCCAGACTGCAATAAGAAAAGAGTGAAAAAATGCAAAGTGTAATCTGTGGTGAAATAAATTATTAAAAAAGTTATTTCATTTCATTTGCAGTGTGCTTGTCTTATTACTTATCAACACAGTAGTTATGAAAATCCAAATATTGCAAATGTAAAATCCACAGTATGAGTCATAGTATAGTGGTAATTAAAATTGTTTCAGCTGGCCTTTAATTGTAACTTCAAACCTAAACATAGTAAGTTCAACATAAAAATCAAAAGTAATAACATTTAAATTAAATATTAAAAAAAATACATAGTAATCAACATTGTTGGATAAGTGTAATTAAAAAAAAACATTTGCTTGTCAAAAAAACTAATAAACATTTTATTTAAATGCCATACCATAGGCATTAACATTAAAAAAAATAGTAAGTAATAGAAAGAATCATAAGACTTTTCTTCCATTTATATATTCAACAAGTGAACTAAGAATTACATATTTAATAATAATGTGACTCAAAAAATTATATAAATGTGTTTTCGGGTCTACTGGTTTCAGTGAAAAAAAATGCATTAGATTTTTGTTAGTCAGTGAACCATAAACAATAATAGAGTAAATATATTACTTACGTAAATGTTGTTTATAATAAATTTAAGATTTCTTTATAACAATTGGTTTGGATTTTATTATAAACATTTATCCAATCATCCAATCATTTCTTAATCTAAAAGTTTTATTATATTACCCCACAGCGTCAACCGGTGTCCGTGAGCATGGGTCGCGGGGGGCGCGCGCGTCTGGCGGCGGTGCTGGCTGCGGCCGTGCTGCTTCTATGGGCGTGGAGCGCCCGCGTGTCCGGCCCCGCGCCCGTGCGGGAACCTGGCTCGCGCCTTGAAGGCCGCGACCTGCCGCTCATATTCATTGGCGGGGTGCCGCGCTCCGGCACGACTCTGATGCGTGCAATGCTGGACGCGCATCCGGACGTGCGCTGCGGACAGGAGACGCGAGTGGTTCCTCGAATCCTCCAGATGCGCCAGCACTGGATGCGCTCCCCGAAGGAGAGTTTGCGACTTGAACAAGCGGGAGTCTCGAAGATGGTGCTCGACAATGCGGTCGCCGCGTTTTGTCTGGAGGTGATCGTGCGTCACGGGGAGCCGGCGGCCCGTCTTTGTAATAAAGATCCTCTAGTGCTCAAGATGGGCACATACGTGCTAGAACTTTTTCCTAATGCCAAATTCCTTTTTATGGTTCGCGACGGTCGTGCAACTGTTCACTCCATAATCACACGAAAGGTACTGTTGTTTATGTATATGTTGTTGTTTATATATCATGTAAATGAGTTTTAAATAGACAAATAAGACTCGACCCGACTCGAAAGACACCTAAAATGTAGCTTCACGAATGCTAACCCAAGTATTCTCAGGTGACGATAACTGGATTCGACCTTACGAGCTACCGGCAGTGCTTGAGCAAGTGGAATCACGCGGTGGAGTTGATGTACCAGCAATGCAAGTCGCTGGGTCCGTCGCGCTGTCTGCTCGTACGTTACGAGTCGCTGGTGCTGTCGCCGGCCGTCACCATGCGCAGGGTGCTGGCCTTTCTGGAGCTACCTTGGCACGACGCAGTGCTGCACCACGAGCGCTACATCAACCAGCCGCACGGTGTCGCCCTCTCCAAGTAAGCTTGAAATCTGAACTGAAATCGTTCACTTTTTCCATCAAGGAAATAATCTTAACTTTTGTAATGACTGTGAGTGCCTTTGCGCGACAGCGTGGAGAGATCGTCGGACCAGGTGGTGCGTCCCGTGAACCTGGACGCGCTGGACAAGTGGGTGGGCCAGATTCCGGCCGATGTGCGCGCTGACATGGCCGAGCTGGCACCCATGTTGTCCGTGCTGGGCTACGACCCCTGGGCTAATCCGCCGCGCTACGCCGATGCTCCAGACGTGTCTCCCAACCGGTCGTCCGGCCACGCGCACGAGGTGCACGACGCGCCCGAGGTGCCCGAAGCGGCCGAAGTTCCCGAATCTCTGGGACATCATCCTCCCTAATAAAAATATTCTTCTCAAAGATCGTCTTTATTATTGTCTACTTTCTTTGAATGCATATTGTTTTATTCATAAATGTTGATAATTAGAACGTGATATTGTTACAACTGGAGATGTGAATTGACTGTAATGGTAATAATAAGATTTTGAGCCACTATGGCTATCGTTACTCAACTTACGTGAAGTGTAATTTATTTTCTACAGTGAACGGCCGTCGGTCATTTATAAGTGTGCTGATGTGACATCATTCCTAAAACAACTGAATGTATTATTTTACTTATTCAAATAAAACTATAATACTATAACAATAGACGTAGTAAGAGGAAAATACCAAGTTTACCCCAATTTTGCATAACTATATAGGAAATACCCTCGGGGCAGTGCTATCAGAGGTTATCCGCTTCTCTTGTAACGTATCAGTTAAATGAAGTGATTGCTTGGTATTACATATAATGTTTGGATAAAATTTAACCTATTAAAATATTATCATTAGCGACATCTAGTAAAAAGAAATTGTTATTTGTAATTTCTAACCCGCATTTCGGTGTATGAGTTCTATGTGTGTTCGTGAGATGTCACGACGGTACAGGAATAAAATATTTAAGTTCAAAATATTAACCATAACGTATTATGTATCGACATAAACATTTCCATCTAAACTACTAGCCTACAACTTCCCGTTGGTGTTATAGGAGACCGCTAAGGGACAAGCTTTAAAGTTGTGTAGAATAAACCTTATCCTATACGTGGTGCATCCTATTCTACGAACAATTCTATTCTACAACAAAATCTTATGCCAAATAATTGGGATAAAACGGCAGATGGATGATGACTGCTAGTGCATATAAAGGTATTTGTATCTACATTATGCAAATCTCTTAGCAAAGCTTGGCATATAGATTGTTCTGATATTAAAAGGTAATGCAAATAAAATAGTCACATAAGACCAAAAAAAGAACACATCTTTTATATAGGTAGGTATACACCATGCATTTGTAACTAAGGCTATCAAATTAATATTTTTTGGAGCCACTTTCTCCAAAATATATCATTATAGCTACTTCTAAAGTACTTGATTGTTTTCTAATAGAATAAACAAAAGGTTTGTTTATGTTTCTGTTTCTCTTCTTCGATCAAAAACTGCTTAAGACGTTTTGATTAAAATTAAAAATATACAAATATAATGGTTAATGGCTTATTTAGGAATTAGGGGCGCAAAAAATCACTGGCACCAGGTTAGTTTTAAGTAAACAAATAATGTTATGAATAGGTACATGTTATTTGTTTTTAGGGTTCCATACTTAAAGGGTCTATACGGAACCCTATTACTAGGACTTAGCTGTCTGCTTGTCTGTCTTTAAGCTGTATCTCCTTGAGATACAACTTAAAGACTGAATTTAGAACCGTGATAGCTGGACTCGTAAAAAAATTTTTTTTTTCAACTCACGTGGTTATTACGTCGTTTTTCATATGCAATGTTACGGATAGAGTTGCCAACCATACTTTATAACAACGGAGGATATGTTTATACTTCGTATAAACGCAGGTATAACGAATAACGTCGTGTTATATTTCTAGTAATTATACTTTATAGTTTATACTTTTGCATACAAATAAAGTATGTAAAAATACTTTATTTTCAAGTTAAGGAGATTGTTAGAAAAATTAATAATGAAAAAGAATGTTTAGAGACAGGTATTTACCGTTGATAAATGGTAATATACTTAAAAATTCATGTGATAGCCCATCAAATGTAAAAATAAATATCTCTCATGTACTTTCTGTTCCGAGAAATAGATAATCAATAAAATTAATTACAAACGAATGTTGATTGTGAACCAAGCTGGTCCCGGTGACGCTGTAATAGCCAACAGGGCTAACAGCATAGACAGATAAAAAAAAAGTGAAGCAAGCATTTAAAAATGCATAAAAAAAAAATTGTTTGAATTGATGTTTTTTTTCTGTGCTAAGATCACACAAAAATACGTTTTCAAGGCAATAAAAGCATAAAGTTTGAAAAATTCTTTTTTCTTTCTTTAAAATACTAGTATTTTTGGTATTCAAACAATTTATACGTTTTTTTGTCAAAAAAAGTTGGCAACCTTAATTACGGAACCTTTAGTAGGCGAGTCCGACTCGCACTTGGCCGGTTTTTATTTAAATACCACGTTTAGAACCTTGATGATTGCACTATATCAAATACAAAGTATGCCGCCTTTTATAGACGGTAGAATATACAAAGAGTTATGTTCCGGCTTTTTGCATTATAAGTCTTAAAGTTGGTTCGCTATGTCTGGCCGGTTTTGTCACCCTAGTCCTTTCCAAAGAATAAAATCACGTTAAATAGCTAGTAATAGTAAGTGACAAAAATCTATACATATAATAAAATTGTCACTGATCGATTTCTGTACATGGAAAATATCTTCTTCATGTAATAAATCTGTAGAGGAGTAGTCTCTGTACATTGAAAAGAATAAAAAATGTGTAGCCAGGATGTAATTGGCTAATTAACAGAATCCATTTCTAACATTTTTGAAACTTCTGTTTGTTTATCTGTTTCTCTTTTAGTTGTGCTAGCAACAGGAATAAAATAAATAGCCAATGTAAATAACTTTTATACCTAAAAATTACGCGTCACTCTGATTTAGTTTTTCACTTTCATTGCACACTCCATGAGGGGAACGATCCGATCAATGTACTAATAGTGGGTTTATCAGTGTCTAATATGTACTGTATGCCATTTTCCGTTGAGGACCACGAATAACAGGAGCTCTTGATGCTCAAAGTCACCGAGTCACCAGGTAGAATCTTAATGCATCATTGATGAAGCTATTTATTGATATGTCTATAACCAGGTGTTATTATTGAGTTAAAATTAATAATCTATTAGTAATAATTTCATATATAAAACTTCCGTTACTGAGTGAATGACTAACAGACAACGTAGAGCCGAAACTTCTAAACACAAAAATCTGAATTTTGGAATTTGTCTGTGGAAGTGTAGGGTAGCACTAAGAGAGGATGTTTAGAAATTCCCCCACTAGGGGGAGAAAAAAGGGGATAAACCGAAACTTAATATTTCAATTCATTCACTTGAAACTTTGTGTGCAGGTTCCTCCAGTGTAGCAAGTGAACACTTAGAAAGGATTTTTGGAAATTGAACCACCTTCCTCTTTAAGAGGTCGGAAGATGTTCGATTTTCTAAGACTACTTTCATACCAAGTCATTGCAATTAATTTTTCGCTATGTAACCGAATTACACTTGGGCGAAGCCGTGGGCGGAAAGTTAGTTTTAATATATTATTGACTTTCAATAAACATAAATAAAAAAATTGAAATTGCAGACAGTCGAACACGATTGCGACCTTAGGAATAAGAAAAATAGTATTGAAGTCCTTTTTAATAAAAACATCATAATAATATTTAGTAAGTTATGTTAATATTTTTAGCGCTTCTTGCATTGGTCGATTGGTTAGTGTAGACGCCTAACGTATCGCGGCAATTGCTCGCGGCTTCGCACGCCGTATATTCGTAGCAAAACAATTCTCTTTTCCTTTTTTTTTGTCTATATGACTTGTTTTATGTGTTACAATCAAAATTACGACATCAGCAGACATCGCTCACTGTCAAAAATCTATTTAAAGTTTTGAATAAGGATACGATATAAGATAGTTGTTTTTTTTTTATACCTCTTATTTAATTAAACGTCCATTTAAATACATTTTAAAAAGAGTACTTCATAACCATTCCAACCGTACATCACACTTATAGATTTTCATTAAAATAATCGAAACATGACCTTGTAAACTTGAAGAATTCTGAGCTACACAATTGACTTTATTTTGACCATCAACTTGCAGGTCTGTTTTTGTTTATTGGCTTACCAACATTGTTACACCAATACATTATATAACTACAGACTAAGGGCAATAAAAACTAGTGTACAATTTCTTAAAGAAGGTTTTTTTTTTTTTTTTTTTTTTTTTTTTTTTTAACGTCTGGAATCCTCATGGATACACACCTCCATCCTGGGGGAGATGGAAGTGGTTATGTGAGACTCTTACTCACTAAACCAGACGGTCAACACCTCTCCGTCGTAATGGAGCGCCACGGGAACGCTTGCGCACACATCCGCGTTGCTCCGACGGAAGGCCGCGTGAGCAGCCACCACCTCCATGGAGTGACGCGCCCGGTTGACTTGAGCGCGTCCCACTCCGGGGCTTGTTGAATGGCGAAGGGCTTCCCTGCCCTCCACCCAAGCCGGCCGAGCCAAATCAGGACTCCCTCAACGAAGACGGTGTCCCGATCCGACTCAACCTCCCGGGGCCGGACCCCGTCCGAAAACGGTCGAGGTCCCGTCCCGCCACCCCCCAACGAAGCCCTCCCTAGGAAGAGCTCCGCCGGCACCTCGCCCGGACTAATCGTCGTCAAGCGCTATTGTACCTGACGACGACTATTCCGGGCCATCACCCTATCAGCGCAACGGCCTCCCCCTCAGCAAGAAAGAGACCGCCACGTACCCCCCACACAACCACGGGACCGCCCCACAGTCCACTCTGCGCACAGAGAAGTACCAGGGGCGACCCCGCTGCTGTCCCCGGTAGAGAGGGGCTGCGCCCTCCCACCCTCAGTGCCCAGGCCAAAAGGCCCGAGCCCACCTCGCAGACAGACCACCCCGAAAGGCAGCCTGCCCGCCAGCCGAGTATTAGCCAACGGCTAATGCAAACCCGAAGGATCACATTAACCGTTGTTGCCCAGGGAGCACCGGCCCGTACCGCTTCCGATGCCACCGGACGAATCCGAGCAACAAGGGAAACAGACGGGCACACGAGGAGGTTCTCGGCGACGGCCCCCCTTCTTAAAGAAGGTTAGGTTTTATTTAAAAAAAACTCGCTATTTTAAATCCTAAATAATGTTTAAATGCTAAATAATATAGCTAACTGAATGTATTACACATTCAGTTAGCTACTATATGCATTATCAATATTTTCAATACTGAACATTAGCATAAGCCATTTTTAAGCCATTTTTTCTTATAAAAAGTAAAGGATAAAAATGGGCTATTGTGGGTTATCTCTGAAAGATAAACATATAACATCGCCGACTTTCTTGTAGAACTTTTTAAGGTATTCAAAACTTAGAACATTATTTTGATCTATCTCGTAAAGTTCAGATAGCGTTTGCTATGTAAGCGCAAAACAATTTCTTTGTTTACGACTTTGCATTAGAAATCTTGAAATTATCAGTGGTTCTCTAATATATGAAGCATGTTATTGTACATATAAACCTTTCTTCACTCTATTAAAAATAAAACTTTATCGAAATCTGTTGTGTAGTTTTAAAGATCTAAGCATACATACAGATATATAGGTATTTCGTTGCATAGTGAAAAATACGTACAGGAATATACCTATAGACGGAAATATCAGCTATTAGTCATTACCTTCACCATTTTATACAGCATGTGCGTCACAGGATAAAAATTACTTAAATAGGAATTTAAAATTATTTAGATCTATTGTAATTTTGTAAAAGATAAGGTCGGGTAAAGTGTACTGTTGTGCGTTACCTTCTACCTGCTGATGATTATTTGGAACAGTCAGTTTGTAATCATTTAAGTATTTTCATACTAATCTATTGTCATTGTTTCCTAGTATGTATACAAATATGTTACATTTGATTTAATTGTTAGTGTAATTGATAAATACATAAAGGAGAGTTACAATATTGGTTCACTCTGTCAGCCTACCGGTCAGTATCGTGGGAGAGTACAGGTTGAGATGATCAGTATTTATCTATAAGCTATAAAGAAACCTTTTAGCTAATCATCACATCACACATCAAACACGCCTAAATATTTATATAATAAAGTTGAATCAGAAGAACATTTATCATTTTACTTTTAATTGCTAAACTTTATTTAGCAAAAATATGTTTAGAGGATCCTTTGGCAGACGACTCTACATCATTACATTTTATATTTTAAAAGCTACAATTTGCAGTCGTAAGCATTTACATCCTAGTTAACTGTACTAAAATGTTTTCTATTTTGTATGTATATATTTGATAGTTGTAATAACACTGAAGCAGTATTAAAAAAATAAGAAGATGATTCTGTAATATTAAATATATTACGTATTTGTTTATGCATAAAATTTATAAAATAATTATAATTATGTTTATGATTAATATACCATCCGCAATTCTGTGCGGATGCGGGACGGAAGGTCGCAGAGTGCCTTCGAGATGTAACGCTTGCCGTGGCTCGTCTGCACCGAGCAGTAAGCATTCCGGTCTCCGTTCGCCGTCGCCGCTCACTTTAACTCAGTGTCTCACCAGCTCTCGGAGTGAGAGGTCGCATCGTTCGTTAAAAAGCTATCTCACACGTGCTCCTTAACTCTCGTCGGACGAATATGTTTCATTATTACGGCATAAGTCTCGAATGTAAAAATCAGTATCGTTTTAGATAATTTATAATATACGGAATTTGGTTTTTCTTATTAAAAGTAAAGATATATTAGTATATATATAATTCAAAATGCAGTGTTTGTGGTGTCATACACTTCGGTAAAAAAGGATTAAAAATGTTGGTGGCAGCAGCGCTAGCTTTTTTGTGCTCGTGGTGGGCAACATCGGGCGGTGTTCGTCTCGCGCCAACAGACGTGCCGCGCTGCTGTCCACCGGAGCGCGCTCTGCCGCCCCCCGTACTACGGGACGATCTGCTGTTGGCCACCGCGGTGCCCGACGCCTGCCAGCCTGTGTCTGACTCCCAACCATGGGCTCCACTCGTATATGCACCTACTCGGAACAATTTCCTGAAACGTGGGCAGGTGCCAACACACTGGCGAATTGCGTATTCACGTGTACCCTCATGCCCAGAACTACGAGTACTTCCAGAGCACGCTGCACCCTATGCATTGCTCGCAAATAATGGATCTCTTTTGATGCGAGGAGCGACCAGTGCGCTTTCACCAGATCGGTTCTGTGCTGATGCGGTCGCGGCACTGGTTTGTGTTGAAGACGCCGGTGGTCGGGGACCGTCTAAGTGTTGTGCTGAAGGACGTGCATTTGACGGTTCACGTTGTATAGAAGATAAGACTCGCGCTTCTGAAGTTCTTCACGAATTAAGGGAACTAGCGAACGGCAGCGCTGTGGGAGTCGGTTGGCCGTCATGTACCGTAGGTTCTAGTTACGCGGTAGCCGGTATTTTAAGCGGTGCGAAATTACTAGACGGTGGGTCACTTCAGTTAAATTCCGAGAACTCTCTGCTGGAAGCGGGTGCGTGGTGTGCAGAAGCCGTGGCCGGCGAGACGGGCACACGAGTGTTGGCGTGCGAGGATGAGGCCCGGTCTGCACGGCCAGCACAGACGGCACGGCACGCTCTATACGGTGCAGGACTGGCCGTGGGAGCAGCTTTCTTGGCGGCGACGCTGGCAGCTGGCTTCGCGTTGCCGGCCGCTCACCATGCGCTGCACTGGCGCTGTCAAACACACTACGTGGCGGCTCTCATGCTGGGCAACGTGCTTCTCGCCGCCACACAGCTGGCCGGAGACAAAGTACCGCCAACGTTATGTCGCGCGCTCGGTGAGCTGCTGTTTCTACTTATAAATACCCACTTCTATTGTTTTTTTGGCTCCCCATAATGTGATGTTTTCTATTGTGCATGTGGCGTGTGGTGCGGTGCAGCTGTGTGTATGCACTTCCTGTTTTTGTCAGCATTTTTCTGGTTAAATACTATGTGCTTTAACATCTGGTGGACATTTCGGTAAGTTACATTTGTTTCGCATTATCGCATACCTATTTTAAAGCATTTATTATATAAGCCGATCTTTTAAATTTTAAGGGTTTATTATGTGAACATTTTATTGAATATAAAATATACTTGTTTTGCATTATCGATCATTGGGGTAGACACCGTTACAGACCTATAGACCTGGCTAAGAAGCGGCGTTCCAGTAGTTTTGTTCATTTTAAACTTCTTTTGCACTGTATAATTGATTCATTATTTATTATTTGACTACTTTGTTGTGCGCTATAATGTTTTTGAAAGTAATCGTGCTATTTTTCTGAACTAATCCTGCGTAGATTCTCCAATGCATCTCACAAAATAAAAGATTTTGAATTAAATTAAAAATATATAAATATTTTAATTTTATTAAATATTTACACGAATATTAATTAATAATATCAGTATAGAGCTATTAATAATGGTGACTTAACTTCCTTAGCTGAAAATGTAAGGAAAATATAATTATTTATCGTCCTGGTTTACTCAGGATATAAAAAAAATATGAGATAGGCGGCGATCTAATACTAATATTATCATATTAGTCTGTGGAGCATCGTTCAAGAGTTTTGATAGCCCTATTAATTAAGAAAGTTTATTGACACATATACCTCGCAATATACCTATCAATACTAATATTATTCATATTTTACAAGATACCTATATACAACCCAATAGTAAAAAGCGCCTTTAAAAACAAGAGTATTATATTTATATGACTATCTTGACTAAGGAATGGTCTTCTAAAAAATATTGAAAATGCGGGTAATGTTTATTTAGTTAATATATATAAATGTAATATAAATTTACTAATAAAATTACCGTGTACCTATGCATATGTTTCAATCATCCAATAACAATGATACCATCGGGAAGTCGCCTTATAAATATTTTGTACTGATATTTAATTATTCAACATTATATGGAACTTTCGTTGATTTTTTTTTAAACTTTGTGTTCTATATTTGATAAGAGAAGATGGAATCGCTGATGTTTAGGGTCTAATTCAGTTCGGTCGAAAATCGATTTTGTAAATAAGATATTTTATGAAATAAACTTCCCTGAAACAAGAAATGATTAGATTATTACCCTTAAATTAATTTACTCAAAGATGAGGTATGATTACCTATAGTATTTTGTTTTTATCAGACAGACTTTTGATACTTCGTCTGTCGATAGTAGTATAGGAAATAAATGTTTTCGTTGTGTAGGGACTTCCGTCCGACGTCGCTGGAGCGCGGACAAGAGGCTTGTCGACTGCGAGTGTACATGGTGTACGCCTGGGGCGGGCCACTGGCGGTGGCAGGTGCAGCGGCGCTGCTGGACCGCCTGCCACCTGGCGCTGCACCAGGCTTGCTGCGTCCACGATTTGCTGTGCAGCGCTGCTGGTTTTATGGGGACATGGAGATCCTCGTCTACTTCTTCGGCCCTGTCGGTGTGCTACTGCTTGTAAACCTCGCTCTCTTCATCTCCACGACCAGGCAGCTCACCTGCGGCCTGTGGCGGCGCGACGAGGTTAAGTCCACGTCTGAGAGGTGAGTGTTATTATTCTACCTTTTATATATATATTACTTATTACTATTTATAATTAGTAGATAGGTGTTTTCGTGTCTTGTAGTTTCAAACTTTCTTCTTTTGGTAACAGGGCAGCATTGGGTCGCGTATGCGCCAAGCTCGTGGTGGTGATGGGAGTGACGTGGGGTGCGGACGTGGTGTCGTGGGCCGCGGGTGGTCCGGAATACGTATGGTACGCAACAGATTTGTTGAACGCGCTACAGGGGGTGTTCATCTTCCTGGTTGTGGGCTGCCAGCCGCACGCGTGGGCGGCGTTGAAGCGCGCTGCGGCAGCCCTGTGTGCGCGCGCCCCCACCGCCGCCGCGCATTCCTCCTCGCACCTACCCTCGTGCGGTGAGTCGCTCACGCACACGACCGCGGCGCCACCGCCCCCCGCGCAATCCGCGCCCGCCGCAGCCCCGCGCGTTCCCATGGAGACCGTGTGCTAAGTGCACACTATATATTTGATATACAGTATTATTTTTGTACTTTAGTTAACGATTACGAATGTATGATGTACTTGCGGTACCCGTCGCCGCGAGCGACTTGAGACTTTGTATATATACGCATTTAAGTCGGCTCCGTGCCTCGTATATAAGTGTATACGTGTTTGTATATGTATGTGTTAATTTATATGATGAACTCTACTGACGGTGAACGTCTTGCCGTTCTATTGGCTGTTAAAATATAAATGATTACAAAATGGACAATATGTTTTAATTGTTTCCTTCCATAAATGATAAATAAAATAGTGTATTACTATAAGCTTATCGTGTATGCGTTATCATAGTTTGCCAAAGTGATATAAAGGTAGCGAGCGCGTTTATATCTTTTGTGTGAGAGGAACTGGCCGCCGCTTTCTCTGCAGACCGAGACGCCAACGTGACTTAGCGTGTCCTGCGACGTCCGTAACGTCACGTCATGTCAATTAGATAGCGGTTCATGTAACTACAACGTAGAAATGAAAACCAAATCATTATCAAAACCAGCGACACGTTTTCTTCGTATTTATTACTATCGTATTCGGTATTGGTGCTAACGAGGTCGCTTCTTAATGTTATCGAAATGACGTAACCGAATTAGGAATTCGTTTAAATTTGTCAATTCTCGATAACAATACTATTGTCTATAAAACAATGATTAGTACGGTGTTGTGTTGTTAGATTATTGAACCTTAAATATCGTTTAGCTTATAAACTAATATACGAAACTGCACGACGATTGCATCCGCCTCGTAGGTATGTGGACCGAGTCCGGCTCAGCGACTCAACAATTCTTTTCACATAATTATCTTGTAATATTAAGCAATTCGGCATCATTTGGATGGTTTGTATTTTAATTATTTTTTGAAAAATGAAATAGGAATCTCAGTATTACTCTATGACTTCATTTGTTTATACACGATATATTAAAACTGTGTACAAATTGTTAGAACTGAATGATATTTACTTGATGAATTAAGATACATATTTTGTTTCTCCCTCTTGGAGCTCCCTTCCTATATGAGAATAATTCTGTATATATTTAAGTACAAGTATTTTTTATTCAATATTCTACATATTCATTATTTCATATTATACATAATGACGTTCGATTGAATATTAGTTCATCGAGAACTGGATTGTATCTAAAGTGTAGATTGTAGGTAAGTTTGTTTGAAATCTCACATTATTGCAGTTTCGTGCGCTAAAGGAAGATGTGAGTGTGACTTGTGGGTCTTTGTGTGTGTGAGCGTTTCTATCCAGTGATATTGAAGAACACAATAATAAAGGCATTCCATGTGCAATAATTGAGTCATGCATGCGGCTTCTATCTTAAAGATTTATCCTTAAGTAAGAAGTAAATAATTAAATTACTAATGTCAAAAATTTTCTGTTTCATTACCGTATGGTGTTATATTTTGCGGGCTTAGTGTCGGCCGACATTGAAGCGAGACGAGGTCGTTCGAAAACAAACGCGCCATGCGGCCGCTTTCACCGCGGGCGTGCGCGGGCGCAGGGGTGTCACGAACTATAGGATAAATTCATTACTCATGTATTACATCATTTGAATAGCACATTATAGACATCGTTTGTTTTGATAGAAACTGTCTTCTGTTTTAGAAAACGTATAATTATGACACATACTTTGCATCATATTTATGAGAAATTGCCTATTACGTGTTTTAAGTTATCTTATATTTTGAAAGACATCCTCCCAACATACTTATATAAATATATATACATATTTGTTTATGTTGGTACTTACATTGTTACATTTTAAATGTACTAGGTACTTATTGTTGCCTGCGTCTCTGACTTCGTTGACTACATTTAGGAATGGCGTTAAATCTTGAAAACATAAATCCAGAAAAAACAAATTTTAGTTTCTAGACATCAAGATCCGATCTCAATATTAAATTTTGACAATAATTCCTATTCGCATAAATGTCCACATTTTATTGTTTCAAATGAAATTGATAGAATGACTACCAATTAAAAGTATGCAACATGTTTTGACTCTCACAATAAGCTATGAAATCTCTAAATTACACATAAATGGCCGATTTTGCGTGATGATGAAAATCTAGAACTGTTGTCTTTGTCTCGTTACTATAATATTATGTGTAGGTATCTATTAGATTAAAGTTTTATATCTTAGTTCCTACTAAGAGGAATGAGGATTAATTGAAGGAGCCGTCCGATCCAAGCAGGTGTTTTCTCGCGTATTTGTTCGTTTTATTGCAAGTGCAGGGACCGACCGGGTAACCGCTTCGAGGCTGCGTACCACAATTGTGGTACGTGTGCGTGAGTGCTCGTGCGCACAGCTTCTCACACACACACAGGTTCACGGAATGTCGATGCGAAGGTAGCACGATCACTGCAAATGTCACTTGCAAGAACATCGACTACCTAGAGTTCCTTTGTATAAACGTTCTTAAAATGCTTTTTTTTTAATAAAAACAAAGAAGTATCGGTAACGTAACGGTGACAAGTACGTTAAGCATCCTTTGTACTCAATTAGTATTCATATTGCGCGTGAGTGATGTAAAGGCGAACGCGACGCGGGTGTAGGCCTCGACCCACTGTCCACTGTCATGTAATAATATATCTAATTGCATACTTTAGACATGGAGATTTTTTTACAATTAATTCATTCCTGATAAAGAAATAAATAAATATATGTCGAGAGAATTTGCTAAAATCCTCTTAAGCCTTAGATTACAGAAATATAATTTAACCTTCCCAAAATTATAATGTTTTTACTTGCTTATTATTGGAACAATTGTGAAACACAAAGAAAAAGCATAAAATAGAAAATATTATTAATTAAAAAAACTTAGTTGCTTTACTTAGTTTTTGTTGTATAAATAATATTATACACTAATCCGTTGTGGTCAGTATTTCGTAGAAATAATAACCTATTTCTGTTGCCGAGAATGTCTCATACCGTGAGTGTGACGCCGGACCGGCGCGCGCGCACCGCGACGTACTCAGATAACCGGGTAGGTACCTACTTACTGGGTACACGACTTAATGCCAGGATAATAGCTTCTGGCCTAGTTTGAAAACGTATCTCAGCACTGATTACTTACTATTGTTAACATATTATGTTGTTCCTAATTTATTTTACAAATGGTTATTATTATGTTTTTTATTATTTGTAACTAAACTAATGTTGTTAATGTGTACCTACCTATGCCATTGGTATTGTCTGAATGTAAATATGAATTTAAATATATCACTAACAACGTATTGATAAAACCAGTATCTTGGCCACAAAGCGTATTGTTCTTAACAGAACATTAGGTTTGTTGTTTTGTTTAAGAGAACAGTGTCCTGTTGAATGTGCATTGAACGCGGTTCCGGAGAATGTGAACGGCTCTTTCACTAAGTCGTCTGCGGGCTGCGGGCGGCGTGCTCTCACAATGGACTGTGTTACTAACTACCTACACCAAACACCCCCTACTATTGAATAACAAAAAGAGAACTGTACATGTGAGAATGAGATCGGCAAGTTAGTTTTGTAGTAGATGATAATCCTTATACCTAATGAGAAAGGACAACTACAATGCAGATAGTAAAGGGTTTTATATATTAAAAATATTGTGTTCAAAACTCAAGAGGGGTTTTAACATTGTTAAAAGAATGGTAATTTTGTTATGTTTAATCTCTAAATTATTCAGCCATGTTTTAATTACTTTCTACTCTACTTCTTGGCAAGAGGAATAGGCAGATGGGCATATCCTCTGTCTGACTACAGTCACAGTATGAGCAGTGTACTGTTAACTCAACTGTCATTCATAAATGCTGTTATTTGATAACTCGCTCACCGGCGCGAGGCGCTGACCCGTTTCCTCTGCGCCGCCGCTCATGTTTCCGTCTCACGATCAATTATGTACGCCTTCTTAGAATCACTGAAGCTAATTGAGTCTATGGCCGTAACAAGTACTTAGGAATGTATCTGAGGAATCAACTATCTTAGGCATTACTTGCAAAAGAAATAACATTAGGTAGTCATTTAAGTTCTAATAAATCAGAGCATTGCAGATACCAAACAATACTTATTTGGTAGATACCGTAATGTAATATAACAACTATACATAAAGATGATCACAATTTAAGTATGCACTATATAAAATACTTGTAAATAAGTATTTTTAACACATTAAACACAGGAAGTGGAGTTTAGGATGATTCTCAAATGTTTCGTTTCAATAGAAGTTAATGTTAAAGATTACAGGGCTAGTTAGGATTACTACGTGGGTATGTAAAGAGCATTGAATGAGAGTGAATTATATTTCGCCATGCTCGGGCGATGCTCAATGAGCACCGTAACCCGACACCAATAGAAGGGACTGAACCCTTTACACGCCAGCTGCTGACTGACTATGACAAGCCGTCTCAGAGTAACAATATTATACTTATATGAAGTAATGAAAATAAAAACACTAGGTAAATAAAGTAATTTTACAAGAAACAGTTGACTTCGGTAACTCAATTATGAACGGTCCTTATCGATCTTGTTGAAGAGTATAACTTTAATTTCTTTCACAAACAACTTCGTTTCGATGACTGAATACTATTTAAAGTTGTAACTAACTTGACCTCCATCGTTTCAGAATTCAATTTATTATTGAAGCAACTCAACACAACAGTTACGTAGTAATTTCGGCTATTAGCAGTAGCTAGTATCACGAGTTTAGTTTTCATATTGTAATAATATAACAGTTATTAACTTCAAGCTTTTTTTATTTTTTTTAGTTTATTTTAGTTTATTATTTTTTTAGTACATTCTAGCTAAATAAAATAAGTGCAAAATACTACATATTATTCAACACATTATATAATACAAGATTTCTTTGACTTAAATCTTACTTTTGTCTTTTAGTTCTTTATTGTGTTGTGTAGCCAAAAAAAAATAGAAATACTAGAACCAATATTCCTCATCAAAACCGAATAACTTGGCCGAATATGAATGCCGAACACACCGAATACTTACTGAATATTCGGCGCATCTCTAATATTATTGTTTTTTTTTTTTCGGAATTTTGATATTTAAAATATTACATGCTAAAGTTGAGAAGTATTGCGTGATTAACAAACAGTAAATGTCATATAATAAAACATTCCAAATCTTGTTTAGCTCAATGAAAAAAATATATTTATTGTTTTCTTCGTCAACTTCTGAAGTGTCTCAAGAATAGGTATTTCATATACCAAAATGTCGTGTACTAAATGAAGGAATGTTTCCAAAGTTAATAAATTCAAAGAACGCGCAGTGATAGTGAAATTAGAGCCGGTTTGTGTGGGCTGGTGTCTGGAGACTACTGTGACACACTACCTTCTACAATACTATCAATCTTTAATTAACAAGTCATTATATCTCTGTTGACAAAACATTTAATATTTGTTCCAAACATATACGACATTTATTTTTTTTGTGTCTGATTTAAAATTTCATTCCCATATTTGGGTTTTTTAAATAGAAAGTATATTTAAACTAAAACCAGGTCAATATTATGCAAAATTGTAAATATACGATATGTTAATCGGATTCTAAATGAGTAATGACGGTGGTTATTATTAAACGAATATTTTATGTGAGTCACCTAGCAAATAAACCGCAAAACAAAGGGTTTAGGAATATAACAGTAAACCGGCAATTACGGTCTTTAAAAAAATATAGTGAAGGTCGAGGACATTTTTTTTACGAAGTTTATTTTGGGAAGAGTGATTCGTTCCACTTGAATAATATTTTATATTACATTAATATTTATTATAACGTTAATAATGAAATTTTATTCATAAAATCAATAGTGTTAATAAACAAAGTCGGAAAAGTTATGTAAATAAATAAATAAATAAGTATGTAATGACGTCTGGAGTGTCGCGTCTCTTCCGCTATACTAATGAAAGTTGTCTTTAGCACCGCACTAATTACCGTCTGTAGTCTCGATAGTGCTATACTAGTTTTCTGACAAGTTGTCTTTTAACATTAAAATTTATCTATTTGGAAACTTGTATGCCATTTCTATTTATAAAAACAAGATTTACAGATGTAAAGACAATTAGAGACCCTTCCACGCTTCCTCAACCTCTGTGGGTTTCATCACCATCACATCACCATGTCATATAGCACATTTACACGTCACTACTGCTATAGAGTGTACAGTTTACGCTCAGAATAGAACACTCCATTACCCAGCTATACATAATATAGTCAATTAGTAGTCAAAGATTATAATTACTGTAATATATATAAACAAAAAAGTAGTATTTTTATAGCATGATTTCATGTTTTTTTTAATATGGTTACTAGGTTACATCCTTAAAATTATAGTATGTTGCGCGTGCGCTGACACGGACGCGATGTTGCGACAGCTCTTATATACGCGTGAATTGACGTATATGAATGTGTGTGTGTATGTGTGAGTCACTCCGCAAGGCTCTACCAACACTTATACCCTACTAATAACTATTTTGAACTAAATATTTAAATTTCGTTATACATATATAGTTATAAATAACATGAAGACTCATTTTCACTTGACATTCCTAAATATTTACTATTATTTGAAGCCTAAGCCTATAATATTTGAAGGGATCGCGTTTGTTATATAGCGTATAACCTACCTCAATATACAGGCTTTTTAAAATCCTCAGACAACTAAAACAACAATAAGTATTTTTATTACACACTCGTGTTTCAAAGTTTTTAATTCTAACATCGTTGTAGCAAAGTTTCTGTTAGTAGATTCAATTTATGTTCTCAAGTCAAACACTAACAAGTCGCGAGTAAGTACGGTTATCTGACGATGTTGTCTCTGGTCTCGCGTAGTGTGTACTTAACACTAGATAACATTCGCTTTGTTTAATTCACAGCTACTTTTCTGTTTGCTGGACATTATATTCATATGTATAAGCAAAATGCTAAAGTCATAGATAAACGACCATACCATAGCTAACCCTTTGTGAATACTAATTCCATCGGGTGGCATTCTATCTATGAGGGAATCGGGAGTATGTTGTTTGAGGGGTGAGGATAGATTCAAATATCTCTTGATTCCTTCTGTTATCTTGTTCTTACAGCCGTTGATGCTCAAAGACGATTGACTGGGTATAATCAACACCTCCGGTTTATACCTAGTTTATATGAAGAACAAATTATGTTTTCTTTCTCATTTTATACTATCAATACGGCCTGTAATATATTATCGTCCTATATAAGAAAGACACGTATTAAATATGTCAAGCATACCGACCAAATATTAATATAAAAACAGTTAAGTTCTGTCTTTAATTGTATCCCACTATTAGATGCCTGATCTTATATCCTATCATTAGATAGGATACATGATATATAATACAAATGAAGACATAACACATTTAGAAATAATGTTGATTGTTTACTATTATAATAATTAGTAAATAGTCTAAGCTATTTCTAAATGATAACGTTTAAATAACGGTTATGAATGATTTCTAACATTTATAATTAGATAACGGACAAACAGTCTTCCATTACATAAATCAGATTAAGTATTATTACGTGAGAGTTCATTGTGATGGAGCTCGTATTTACGTTCGATTAGAAAACACAGTTGGAAACAAACCGTGCCATCAATCAGCCTCGGCCGTGGACGCCTACATGAATGAGCATCAATGGGGATTGGAATTAAAACTATATAATATATATTTATAATAAACTATGATAATTGTATCAGTTAATTGTTATATTGATAAGTAATATATTATCTTTACGTTGACCCAAGATCGGATTAATTGAACTATTTTGTCTACGAATTTTCCTCCAAAAATGTTTAATAACAATGTGTTTAATTTAAAAAGACAGCCTAAGATACATAAAAGTTTGTTGTGCATAAATACAATTGCTGAGAACTAGTGACTTGAGATGATCTATAAGATCACTTCTAGTAACTAAATAACGCATTCCATCACGTCGGCTGTCAGTTACAATAACAACGTCAACTTTGCACAGGACAAATCCTTTGGATTCGTAAACTGGTTTCTGTATACAACATATGTAAACAAAAGACAAGACATGGAGCGTTTTGTTCCGCTAAAGAGACTTGTAGATGAAAGACAACCAATTACTTTAAGGGCCTAGCATGTTTTTAAAAGAAAGAACCAAAAAAAGAAGTTACCAAAATATTTCGACATTGTTTTCATCGTAACGTATTCAAAAGATACACAGTCTGAAATCAAAAAATGATATAATGTTGGTATAACGGTTGTATAATATTATTATCATAAATATTTGCGCGTCTCGGAGAGTCACTGCTCTGTAGCCTGTAGTAGTTGCTAGTCAGTACTCAGTAGTCACACCTTGCAGTCGCGGGGAAGTAACGGTTGAGAGAGGACCGCACTGCAGTCCTGCATCTGTGTCAATGACCTCGCTTGAGATTCTAAATTATATCTACTATGATTTAGCAACTACTAATATTATGCTTAAGATAAACGATATTAATTCAGTACATATATATAACTGGTTCTTCATTTAATATAATTAATTATAACATCTCATTTACTAATTGTCTGAAAGTAAGACTTAATTAAAATACTACTGAGTAAATAATAGGTAATACCAAGGAAAGAAATTTAAATGCTATAAAAATAAAATTATAATATTATAATATTATACAACATTACATACATACTCATTATTATGTTATGTTGATGTTGATTATGTTTTATATCACTGACAATAGTGTCTATTATGTAGCTAGTTATGGATATATAAATAAAGTATAATCAACCGAGGTACCTTCTAGGTGTACATGTGATTCTTGTTGAGCGTCGCGCTCGAGCGAGCTCTATCAATCAAATTGCGTGTTATTGAGCTAGTACTTGCTAAGTCCTAACTAAAATCCTCACGCGATCTTCGGAATTGTCAAACGCGTCAAGGTCGAAGCGCTGTATGTTATCTAAAATTATTAACTAATTGCAGTTCTTTATACTAGAAATTATATATATTTTTCTCCATATTTGTGTCTAACATATAGTTGAATATGATAATGAAAAAATTGGTTTAGAAAAAATTCGAACTGTTTTCACATGAGCAAATTTAAAATGTCCTTTTTTGTTTAAAATGTGTTTTAAATACCGTCTGCACGTGCGTCGACGTAGGCCGCGGCGAATATAGAGTCATCCCACTGCATACACGTGTCTGTACTCCCCGCTCTACCCTCGTCTTAGCACTTTTTCTAAAAAACAGCACCCTTTTTTATCTGTTTATTTTATGTAAGTTCATGTAATATTATTTTTTTAATATAAATTAAATTGGTACACTATTAAAGATCATTCGAATAAATTAATAATAATTGAACGTACTTTATATATTAAAAAACTAATGATGAATAACCTAAGAATGTCCATAAACCAGGCCGAGTGGTAGTGCAGCGGCACGTGTTCTACCACCATCTGGTATCAATACCAACACTCACCGCACGAATGCCTTTCTTGGGATAGGTATAACTTTAATACCATCAATATTTTCTCGATTTACACGGTTCTGTGATTCGAACAATTATACTAATAAATAAAGGCTCAAGTCTCCATAGAGACTGCGCGGAATGTCTTTAAGAAACATTTAATTAAACATAGAGTTCGAGTTTCACGTCTTCACAAGTGAGCACTAATGAGTAATATCGTCTAACTGTTTTCAATGATGAAAGACATTATATAAATAATGATATATATGTAGAGTGACACACACATCGATATTGATGTACACATTGACGTTCATGGGGATATACATGTTATACATAGAAGTATAAACAGCTTATAGTACATGTTAACCGGGAACTTGTAACCACATAAAAATCAGTTAAGTAGGTTTTGCTGGAACAAATAGACAAACTTTAAAACTGTGGCATGTAAATACATTTTTTGGAGATCTGTGAACTGAACACGCAGCCATATTTTTTATCAAACAATATTTATTATAGAATTTTATCCTTGTTAATATTTTATAACATGTTTCAATTTAAAATTTTTATATTATCATGCAATTACACCGACATAGTTTGAATCAGATTGAATACACACTTAAAAAGATAAATTACTTATATTATTGACGATAAATTTAGAGAGATAAAAACTAAATCAATTCCAAAATTTAATAATGTCAACAGCAGTCAATCATCTTGTTTACTTTAGCTGTACGGGTTTTGTAACCGATAAAGATAATGCAAACAAAACTACATACTCTAATATATATATTATTAAATGTTAAATATGTTATAACAAGTCATAACTGTTTCAGATAAAAGCTGAATAGACTGAAAATTTGTTAAGCGCGGTCTAGACGGCTGCTCTAGTATTCACTGAGGGTCCGACCGACCCCTGGGCGGAGGGTCCATCTGCGGTCCAGATAACGTAATCTTCTTAAAGATATTTTCAATGTGTCAAACAGAAATGTGGCATTTTATTTCAATCAAAAGTCATTTATGTCGATTATAATTATTTTAACTTTATCGAAGCGTTACATAAATTATTGAGTCTGAACAGACTTATATTTTAATTATTTATTGCATAATATATTTTACTGTTTAATTGCAATGCACGGCAATAAATAACTGGGCCTTAATTAAATTGATGACTTATGTATTATGCTTTGATAAAATGAATGGAACGATAGACTTAATTTAGTAAGTAATTTATTATTCATAATTATTGTTTTAAATGCTAAGTATCTCATATGTAGGATAAACAAGAACAAAGCTAGCGAAGCACGTGATTAATTGCAACAATCAGCCGAGTCAAAGGCAATTGATGCAGCCCCCTCGCCTCATCTCACCCCCCTCCCGTGAAGTCAGGAGCGGCTGAGTGCTTTCCTGACTTCAATTCATTATCCTGACTCTATGTGAAGCGGCTTCGTGCCCTCAATAAGAGCTGCATCTTACATAATGAGATTTATCCATTTCACTTCTTCGACTAATGTTATCAAATCAATCTGGAAACTGATTAAAAGATCATCTCTTGACTGTAATGGGGGTTAAATTGGGGTGAACTGTATATTGAATTGAATAAAGTTGATGATATCCCTCTCAATTTCGTTTAAAATTTCTTTGTATGTATTTATTATAATAGTCAAACGACGGCGGTTAGTGGTGACAGTGGGCATCTAACATCTGACAATTTGTAAATGCGTTGCCAATTACTACCCATGGGAAGAACATTGAAAATAAAATAAAAAATACTAATTTCAGTGTTACCAATGTACTCGGAGTTCCAGACTTGGGAGCAGTACACTGTGTAATGCACGGATGCACTGAGAGTATGTCGTGCGAGACCGCTCTGTTCTCTTGAAATTGTGAGTACTCTGTTCTTAGGGCGGAAGGAAACGTGCCCTCTCTGCGCGTCTAATGTATAAGTGACTTACTTACTAATTTAACTTTAAATATATTTTAGAAGTTCTAAGTTTAAATAGTTGATACATTTCCACAAGAAGATGAGTATTTAACTTTAAATCAGTTTGTTCTGAGATTTTATAAGTATGATATAAAGGTTATATTTGTAATATAAATCCGCTAGTGTTTCTATAAAAGGTGCGAATATTAAGAGCTAAATCTGTGCGGTAATGACATATTGAATAATTATTTCAATCTCAACATTTTGGAATTAGTATAGAATACAAATTGTCATAATTAATAACGCGGTACTATTAAGGAATGTACCTCCTTCCATCCTCGCGCATTCCTTTTGACGACGGTCTCAAGTCACGTAGCATTTTACTTTTAATCTCAAGTGATCTCCAGCACGTTTTAAAATAAATCAGATAATCACTGATCTATTATAATAATTATTTAATGGTATATATATCAACATCAGTAAATGGTAATGTGAATAAAGACTATCTCCCAAAATTAATATTCGATCTTAATCCATTTTTTTTAAACTATTTTGTAGTGAAATTATGATCAATAAAGTAGAAATTAATGATTATTAATATTATAACTTATACCTTTTTGATAGATCTCTACTATTACCCAAGAAGAGCTGGCGACCGAAACTCAGTAATAGATATAAATCATAATACTGTCATAAATAATTATATTTTGGTTATCTGGCTTCATCCACAAGTATGAACGATCGGTGATGAATAGGGGCCATGATGGATGGCATTTTTCTTTGGGAAAGAATTTTTGTGCGTTACACCCCTTATTATACTCTGTATGTTTTGTTTCATGGATCATTCAAAGATTTAAATACCAGTGAACAGAACAGTAACAGTACAGAAATAAAAGACATCTTCCAAGTAGCCAGAGTAAAAAGTAATTAGTTGTCACAATGACATCCAGAGGCTTGTGATCGTATTCTCGTTTTGATGTTTCACTTCGTCTTATCTCTGGCTTGTCCTTAGGTATTGCGGTCGTATTTAATAATGTAATCAATACATAGATAACGTGCATTCCAATATTGAAATAATTTACTTTCTCATATCCGTTCTCGAATGATTCCATTAACATTTTTTTTCGAGACTAGAATTATTATATTATGTATATGGATGGGTTACATTTCTAATCAAGGGTGCGAGAAACAGTTAAAATTAAAAGGGGTACGCTCGACCCCCTTGGGACGAATCTAATTAACTAACCCTTCTATAGACTATTCCTTTGTAACATTCGATTTAGCATACATATTGGCTAATATTAAAATAAGTATAACAACAAACTTTAACTAGGAACGAAGCACCCTAAAATCATTACAATTTCTTAGTTAAAAAAAATTATCAAGTGTTGTATAACCTGTCGCGGCTAGAAATTGAATAAAAAACTTGGCCAAGTCTACAAAGTTCCGTGTACAGACAGTAAGTATTACATCTAGTTATTTAAGGTTCAACGACCGCCGCAGATAGTGAAACCGGTGACGTTGATAAACATTAATTTATAGCTTGCTGATTCTATTTATGCAATAGCATGCATTACCTAACTTGACTGTCCTGTCTGCGTTTAACAGCCAAACTTGTTTACATCGCAGTAATAATCTAATTCTATACGAATAATATGAAGTTGGGCCATGTAATATAGTTCAGTAGGTTGTAAATAGTGCATTGCTATCACACGCTGTCAAATGCGCCGGCGCATAATGGCTACGAACGGCGCCATATGCTAGTGTTACCCATCAGTAACAGAGTCGTAACCAAACACTTAGAAATCCATTTGTATTTATCTCTTGCTAACAAGATGTTATTGCATGTCCTTTATTTGTAGGATACTTCATTTCTCAACATGACTGTATATATTCGAAACATATCTTATTTAAATAATAAGTGTTTCTGTGCAAGCTTTGATTGTGGATACATATTTTGTCAGAGAATGTAATTTTTAAAATTTTATCAAAATTGTGAAATGAACCGTGACGCGGAAGGTCGTTTGCTCGGGCTCCACCCTTTGCCGCTTCGCTAATGCGCGTTCTAGCAAAACGGAATTATTTGCCGTCTGCGCGGCATAAATCAACAGAGGTGCTAGTAGCTCGCTGCGAGGGTTTAATTCGCGGGGGTCGTCGGCCGCCGCGTGTGTCGAGGAGACTGATAAGCCGTTGATAAGTTTAAATGTATTCAAAAGCCTTAGGCGATATATGGTCCAACACGAGATGCATTTAAAATAATAATAGCAAGATAACTGTCAGCTGTATCATTTCTATTCACGTTTTGTTAAGTTCAAGACAGGGCTTGTTATAAACCGACCACTTTAATATATGATTGTTGTAAACCAGTAACTTTGCGTGCAGAAGCTAATGAAGAGCAGTTTAATTAATGTTTTTAATTTGCTTATAAACTTCTGTTCTCGGAAAATTAGTCCCGTAGAAGGCAGGAGAAACGTTATACACATAAGAACGCTTCCTGGTTCCATGAAGCATGGCTTGGTTGATGTAATACCATTCTAGAGGAATAAAAACCGTTCGGTCCTTTTAGATCGTTTCACGCTAATCAACATAACCGACGGTACAGTGCTGATAATATTTTTTCCTCGCCCTAAGTCAGGTGTACAACCTCAGTTTAGTCGTGTAGATGTATCTAGGCCTTATTTAGGTTCGCAATGCGGAAGTAGCCTCGGGCGGCTACGTTCCAGAAATACACAAGTCCTTAACCTCTGTCCACGATTTAAATGGAAACAAGGAAATGCAACGTTCTCGGCATCAATGTCAATGTATAATAACATAGCCTATTCACTGTAGTAACATTCCATTAAATATGA